>CM037161.1:26598608-27798608 GCA_020921065.1 Vaccinium darrowii | reverse complement strand
ATCTTATTGTGGCAATGCAACATGAGAAACATTTACTGCTGTGGTTAATTTCATAGAGAGTGCTGCTGTATTGTTCAATCTTGTCATTTTGCTCCAGCATTGACTCTTTCTGACAAAAGAGTTGCGAATCTCTCATGATGCAGACTTTCGAGTCAGAGTTAGCTCTCCGAGTTGCTTCTCTGCTTCAGCAACGTGCTGCTTTGTCAGTGGAGAACAGTAAACTAAAGCAGCAGATGGCTAGACTTAAGAAGGAAAAAGTGATTGTGGATGGTAAGTTATGTTTGTCTCTCCTGTTGATCATTTGTTTAACCGAGATGGTACATATGACTATTCCGTATTTTTGCTGCCCTAGAGCTTTTCCGGAAGGTCGAAAAGTCACTCCATTCTCTTTGGAATTACTTTACCTTCCACTTAAAATCGTGGAGAAAGCTACCGTAGAAATGTTGCACATTTTTTTGGCGTATGTTGTGTGATTCTGGTGTATGTTTTGCGTATTTTGGTTAGTGCGGGTGTACATTTGGAATTGTATTGTAAGCATAGTTTTAGGGCATAGTATGCATATTTTGGTGCATGGCACACATATTTGTGGTGTATGGTACACATATTTTTTGCCTCATTACTTGTGCATTAGTGAAATTATGAGTAGGGGTGTACATTGTACAATATACCCAAAATAGTTATACGTTTTTTGGTATTATTTATGCAATTTTGTGGTAACAAAAATTTCTGGGATAGAATGTGGGTACAGATTTATGTGTGTCTTACAAATCAGTTGATTTGGACCCACTCCGGGTCGCACACAAATGATCAGAGCCGTAAAAAACTGGATAAACCGATGGAGCATTTACCGATATCCAATTGATCTGATCTTTTACAGGGTAATAGAAAACATTATTTTGAAAAACATGAACGGCTCTGATCATCTGTGTGGGACCCGGAGTGGGTCCAAATCAATTGATTTGTACAATTTCTGTCCAAAAAAATCTGTACCCATAGTACTATCCAAATTTCTGTAGCCAATTTTAAATTTTTGTTTGAAGTTTTGTACCATAGGCTTCTCCTAAAACCGTTAGAGCATCTCCAATGGCATACTCAAAAAGAAAAATACTCAAATTTTTGCATTTGGATACCCAAAAAGGGCTTACAATGGCATTTGGATAAATACTCAAAGTTAGCATCATTTTTATAAATTCCAAATTTTGGCCTTTGGATACTCAAAACTACCAACATTTTCCCAATAATCAAACTTGGATACTCAAAACTACTAACAGTTTCCCTTCTTTTGATTATGGACAAAAATGAACCATTGCAGAGCTCACATTGCTAACTTTTGAAACTCATTAAATGAATTCTCAAAAGGTGATGTGGCAACATTTAAGTATTCACATTTGAGTATGCCATTGGTGATGCTCTTAGGTAAGTATCCCTAAAGCTTTTTAAATTCCAAGATGCAAAAAATGAAGTACCAGATAGAACAAAATAGAAATAGCCAAGTTATCAATTGTGTGGGGAGTGCAAAGCAACATAGAAGAACTCGTCTTGCCTAATTGTTTGTAGGATCTTGGTCCGGGATAAAATACTAAAAGATGAGGGTAAAAAGACAGTTATATTTTACTTCTACCTACTATGTAAGGTGCTTCATTTGGAACTGAAAATCCGTTTGAATAGACGAATAGTCTCTTTACACGTTGCTGTTTGTTTTAAATGATTTGCTGCCTGAAAAGAAGCTTATGTGGGAGGTTATGAATCCAATTATCGTTTCCATGGAGGAAAAACTCCACCAAGATGACAATTGCTGATTGATTACTTTGGAATGTAAATTGCTAAAAAATGTAAATTGCCTAGTATATGGAATCCTGAAGTGCTTTTTTCCTTGAGTTAGATGATAGAATGGCCACACTATAGTTTGCCATGAGGCTTGAGCTTGTTATCGGTGGCAGCAACAGGTGATTGCCTGATGACTGAAGAGTTTTGTACACAGCTATATAGTTTCTTGTAGAGTAAATGGTAATTAGCGTGGGGGATATTGTTTCTTCTCGCAAGATTTGGTGCATATCTCATAGCAGGGGGTTTGATCCATCTGGTTGTTTTGTTTCCATTGTTGGAAAATCGTATTATAGTAAAATTCCAACCAACATGAAATTTGTTGTTCATGTTGTAGTTTCTGTGGGTACTTGCCTGGCCGACTAGGCAGCCGCAAATAATGTCTTGCCTTGTTTCCAATCAGCTGGTCCAAAATATTTAGACTCAGGTCTTATGAAGGGTAGAATAATCCCCAGCACTTGCAACTCCCGCTATCATTTGAAACCAATAAAATTGAATGGAGATTAAAGTTGTCAAAAAAAATATAATCATCACCGTGACACTGCCATCTTTCTGCTTTTAAAAGTTTATTAAGTACCTTATCTCTTTAGGTCACTTTTATAATTTTGGTGGATGCATTTTTCTACAGGTCGGTATCAGTCTCTGAAGAAAGAACTGGAGAGGTTGAAAATTCATGCAGCTTATTCCTCCAGTGGAAACGTTGATAAAGATTTCAGGTCAAGCTCTGCATCAGAGGAAGTGAACTTAGATGCTGTTTGGCAGATGCTAGACATAGGAAGACTTGACCTTAACCCAAGAAACTGATATCTTTTGGAACATAAGCATCGTTGCTCCTGGGACATTATACCATAGAAGAAATCAAGGTGTAGCTGATCAGGTTTGGCCGCAGAATTCTGCACTTGTGGCCAAGTGATCTCTCCTCTGTTTTTTCCTTCTTCCTCCCTTTCTGCTACTAGAAAAGTTTTTTCCTCAGAAAAGATATGGCATCGGATGAGTATAAGCATTTGCTGCAATTCCCTTGAAAGGAAAGCTCTTCCAGATTTGGTTATCTGAAAAGGAAAGAAGCTTGAGGACGTTTATCAATATTTGGTTTCACTTGACAATGTTGATATCATGGGTTTCTTAAGATCAAGGGTTTGGCTTCGTTGATGATAGTAGGACTGTGGCTTCATGATAGTAGGATTGGCTTCGACTTCCCTTATTACCATCCTAGTGATTGCTAGAGCGCGTATGTGTGCATGTAATGGGCTTTGTGTTGGGTTAAACAGACGCACCCATATCTTACTTGAGTTCTCCATGAGCTACCAGTTGAGAATGTAAAAACTTTCTAGCTCATACGGGGTTGATATACCTAATCAAAATTTTTAGCCCTTCATAAATCAATCCACATCACCTTCAAAAGAGTTCAATGTCTTTCTCAGAAAGAAGAGAAAAAATAGTTAAATTCCAACAACCATTTTTTGCCCTTCTTCACTTTCATGTTTTCTTTGTATCAACCTCTCATGAGGTAACCATAGACGATTTATTTTTTAAGCACTGCAAATTGAACCTCCCCCTCCCCCCCTCTATGGATTGAACGAGATTCAAGCCGGGGAAATGGTGGAATTTGCCAGCGGTGTGAAAGGAATAGCCTTGAACCTTGAGAACGAGAATGTCAGGATTGTTGTCTTTGGGAGTGATACTGCTATTAAAGAAGGAGATCTTGTCAAGCGCACTGAATCTATTGTGGATGTTCCTGCGGAAAGGCTATACTAGGGCATGTAGTTGATGCGTTAGGAGTGCCTATTGATGGTAGAGGGTCTCTAAGCGATCACGAGCGTCGACGTGTTGAAGTGAAAGCCCTTGGAATTATTGAACGCAAATCTGTGCATGAGCCTATCGATGGATAGCCTGGTCCTATAGGCCATAGTCAACGAGAACTTATAATCGGGGACCGACAAATTAGAAAAATAGCTATTGCTATCGATACCATATTAAACCAAAAGGAAATGAATTCAAGGGGCACCTTTGAGAGTGAGACATTGCATTGTGTCTATGTAGCGATTGGACAGAAACGCTCAACTGTGGCACAATTAGTTCAAATTCTTTCAGAAGCAAATGCTTTGGAATATTCTATTCTTGTAGCAGCCACCGCTTCAGATCCTGCTCCTCTGCAACTTCTAGCCCCATGTTTTGGGTGTGCCATGGGGGAATATTTCCGCGTTAATGGAATGCAAGCATAAATAATATATGATGATCTTAGTAAACAGGCGGTGCCATATTGACAAATATTATTATTGTTACGTCGACTACCAGGCCGTGAGGCTTCCCGGGAGATGTTTTATATTTACATTCCTGTCTCTTAAAAAGTGCCGCCAAACAATCGGACCACATAGGCATAGGTAGCTTGACCGCCTTACCCGTCATTGAAACACAATCTGGAGACGTATCGGCCGATATTCCTACTAATGTCATTTTCATTACGGATGGACAAATCTGTTAGGAACCGAGCTCTTCTTTTGCGGAATTAGACCTGCTATTAACGTCGGCTTATCAGTCAGTTGTGTTGGGTCCGCCGCTCAGTTGAAAACTATGAAACAAGTCTGCGGTAGTTTAAAATTAGAATTGACACAATATCGCAAAGTGGCCGCCTTTGCTCAATTTGGGTCTGCCTGAGGGCTGGTCTCCCAACCTTTAGACACTTTGAGTCGTTCACTCACTCCCTTTAAGACGATGGCACCTTATCATTGAAACAGTTCGATTACAGGGAAAATCCATCATGACCTCAATCTCGTTGAACAATTCAATTCCTGAAGTCCATGCATGAAACAAGATGCGCTCCCTACTGGTCTTTAAGGCATTTTGAATTATGGTACTTACGATGTTTGAAAAATATGTTTTATACATGTTTTATATCAAAAAGATTTATCTTCTTCGCCACATTCAATTTTTTTCTTACCTCTTTTCTCCTCTTATACAATTTCCAACGCGGTACTACCATGATATACACTGCAAATTAACACAAGACCAGAACACTGTAGCATTCGAAATCAAATTGTACACCAGATGTTCACAATGGTTTGCCCCCAAACTCATCCCTCCGAAAAATGAATCAATCCATAATACATGGGAAAACGCAAACAAGCCAACTCTAATTAACTGCGAATAGATGGAACAGCTGGTAAACCAAATTCGTCCTCAACCTGTTAGGAATTGAAATTTGCAGATACAACACAATCAGAATCAATGAATACATGACTCAACAGAAAATACAATATATATATTAGATGTTCTATTGAGGACTCCCTCAAAGATCTCCTTCGTGAGGACCACCCCTTTTTTGATTTTCCGGACCAAATTTCGACGATCCGAACCAATGTGTTTAAAACATGTTTTTCATGGCCAACGCGAGGAATCACAAAAAAAAAAATATCCGAAAGGGCTTCATCCGAGCGGTTTTTCATAACAACCGTACATATATAATTTATCGAAAAATGCTCGAATGAAGCCCTTTCGAGTATTTTTTTTGGACGAATCCTCGTGGTGACCCTTAAAATCACGTTTTAAACACATTGAGCGGTTCGGATCGTCGAGATTCGACCCCGATCCATGAGGTCCGCAAATTACGAGTTTGAGGGAGTCCTTAGTAGAACGGGATCCTATATATATATATTACACTATATTCTCCTTGGCGTATCATACAATGACTGCCTTCTGAGGGCGAAAATATGAAAATCGTTGACACTGAAATAATGTAGAAGGAATATTTCTGATTGTATTGTATCGTCTTTCTTCAATGTATTTCGTGTTTTCAGAAATGCACCACTGAAAAGTTCGAAAACACTCATCCTTTTCTTTTTGTGCAAAAAGAGCTCAACAGTTGACATCTTTGGTGTTTCCTGAAATGTTTCTTTTAGGAACAAAAAGAAACCTAAAACAGTTTTTTTCATACAAGTGTTTTAGTGTAATCGGAAAATGAAAACAGGAAAACAGAAAACAGAACGAAAAAGGTACCAAACAGAGCCCCAACAGAATATTTCACCAATTTTACAAAAAACATGTTATGCTCTCAGGAATAGATTGCCACTTTGGCACTTTCAACCATTGCTGGCAATGTAATAGATGAAACTCTCTAGTCTTGAATGAAGCCGAAGATGAATGTTTACCTGATGATTGCCTCTGCCCACCGGTGCTGCTGCATGCCCTGATGGTGCTGAAGGCAAGTTGAGTTCCCCTTCCATATCCGGTTCCTTGTCAGGCTGAAGATATGAAGGCACCCCATCACCTTCAGTCTCGAATCCCATGTCAGCTTCCAAAGCATCAAGCTCTGTGACAAAACATCAAAAACCATAAAGGAAACAAAATATACCCCAAGTTTTGCAACCAGACGTGCAACTTTCACGCTGACACAGACTGCATTTGGCTCATGGATTTGTAAAGCGATATACAGAGGAACAGGAAAACAAAAAGAAGAGATAAAAAAAAGATAAGGAATAAAAGAAGGTAAATTTATTTCTTTGGTTTCCGGCTTCCACATCATTTTTCTTTTCCTTTGGAAATCCTTGACCATCAACAAAGCCACGGTCAAAACACAAGTACGGAGGAACACTTGAATGACAAAGCTTTCCTCCAATATATAGCTCATACATATAAAGAAACTCTTATGTTTTCTAAAATAAGATACCATTTACAATACTTGTTACTTTTGTACAGTTGATACTTGATACTACACATGTTTGATCGAAGACAATTGTATTCAAATAAAACGACATCTATTGTTCCCTTCAAAAGCATCAAGCGCGAAGAAAAACAAACTATTGCTTCTATTTCTGGCAATAAAGACATCTGTGTTAAACCATATAAACTTACCCCCCATGAGTTCATCCTCATCAACATCCTCAGGTACATTATAGCTTCTACCAAGAGACTCTTGGATTTCATTGCTCACATCCACCATGTCCATCATCTCGTCTTGCAAGTTCTACAGATAATCAACATGCAGTCTTAGAAATTTTTGCAAGCAAAATGAAATTTCAGAAACCAGTAAAAAAAGAATGTACAAAGTACAAACATCGATGTCTTGAATCTTCACAGTCTTCATCATTCCTTTCAAATCTTTGTTTGCAGATTTTAACGCTGACATCTGGAAAAAAAAAAAAAAAATGCAACAACATTACATGTGGAACATCAAGCCATAAGAAGTTGCATATGATTTAACTAGAAGTGCACCCATTTTCTTAGAGACCAAATTGATACTCCTATGGAGGATCAGAGAGTCTAGGACACACTTCAACCGCCCATTTAGCAAGAAATCCCCCCCTAGTTACAAATGGGTAGTCCCCTACCTCATGGAGGTAGGCAGCAGGTTCCAATCAGGGTACAGAACAAGCTCCTTCTGATATTCCTTGAATCATGCCCTTTCTGTGCTACCAAGAAAAACATTAATCGTATGGTAAATACAGTGTAGGCCCATTATAACCATATCAGACATATGATAGTGAATTAATCTCAAGCAAATGGTGCAACATTTTCTTGTTGATGGCACTAAGGTGAGGATCTACAGGACCATTAACCGGAGACCAGGGATTCATGTCTCTAGCTGCCCACACCCACTACGGCTTACTCACCAAAGCTTTTGATAAAAACCAATCAATAATCCAACCCACAGAAGTACATTTATATTTGCATTAAATTAATAAAGTTGTGTGGAACCATATTGCTGAACCATCCGCTAAATGCATATCACAGTCAAATTTCATTGATTGAGGAACCCCAAAACATGCATGCATTTAGAAAGACATCAGATAAAACTACTAATCAGAAGTAATATAGTAAAACAGAAAGACATCAAGAAGGGACATACTGTTTGCTGAGCATCTTTAATTCCCTCAGATGCAAAAGCAACTTGGTCTAAATTGAATGTCTGATTGTAAAGCATATCACGTTGACCTTCATACCTGTCCACAGGCAAGGGGATAAGTAAATATTTGTTGGATAAATTACATTCATTTGTGTGCATAGCTGCGTAACCTAACAGGCACAAATAAAGCAAAATGGTAGTTTTTCAGAATAAAACAATACAAAGGGATGTAAATATTCATTCCAAGCAATAGAGCAGTGAATTGCGTTGACTGTTTAACAACCAAAGAGTCCCAATAATAATCGTTCTTCTTGCGCATAGTGTCCAAGCATTAAAATATTTCCCTTCAGTTTAAGGCAGGTAAGGAGAAACATGACTTCCATAGCATATTTATATCAATGCTACTAAAGATAAACTGAATTACAATTATGTTGTGACAGACTTCTACCTAAATTTGCGAAGTTCCATCCACCCAACTCAGTATTCTATAAACTTTACTAATCACACCTCCACTTACAACTCTAACAAGAAGTTCACACAAAATGGATTTGTCTTGCCAAAAGAATTTGTTAGCGATCATCAACATGCATAACTATCATGTTTACCGTGAGTGGGAACATTCTGGCAAAGAAGTGCCAAATTTTATGATGATTATGTACAACTTAGAGTCAAAACATTGTCATTTAGAAAGGAACAACTGCTCCCATTTGTAAAGCAAGAACATAAAGTCAAAGGCCTTTCTCCCATGGGCACACATTTGGAATGGAATTCTACCACATTCCGGAACGTATGTTCCAATGCAATACTCACAAGGTCATGAGGTCTAGTAACATAGTGTACACATAAAAAGGGTTATTTGTGTTTAATCAAATCGCAATGCTTGGAACACTATTGAAAACTCTTCACGTTATATTATCACAACAAATTGATAGGGATCCTCCACTTTCTTTGATCTTGGCTTTTAAATGATCGACATAGGCCAAATTTCTTGAATGCAAGTTGTGTCCTTACTCCCAGTCAATGGGAGGGCTTTTATCAATGTGAAACTTATCCAACTAACTTAGAAGTGACGTGAAACGAAAATCTAGACCAACATTTTCCATTTACGCTGATTAGTACCAAAGTTGTATACTGTCAGATGTTAGCACAACAGGGTATGGACCAAATCACCTAATGTAGATAACCTACATTCTCTTTTGCTTAAGAACTCTCATGGCTCGAGCTTTGACAGCTTCTTGAGCAGGACCAGGTCGGGTTCTTTTGATCTGTTCTTTATATCTGGCAAGTTCGCCATCAAGCCTTTTGATCTTCTCATCAACTGTTTCACCTCTTTTATTAATCTGGAATCATCGAGAAATAAAAAATAAATTTAGCTCTCAAATTAGAGGTATTAACAAACATGCCTATAAAAACAGTGAGAAATCTGGTATCCAAGAGACATAAATACATAATAATGATAGATAAGAGATTCCATCCACAAAAATAACTAAAGGTACAGAAGGAAATTTCTATGGGCAACCACAAAATATACAAAATACCAAAGTTACAACTTACAGCAAACCAATTCACCATGAAATGAAACAGGACAATGCTACAGAGTAACAGACACAGACGAAATGTGTTCGGATCGCATCTACATATATCCCAATCAGCTTTCTATGTGGGGGACCCACGTGCACCGAACAGCTCCGAACACATCTCCAGATCTGTGTTCTTTAGGTTACAACTTACAGCAAACCAATTAACCATGAAGTGAAACTGCACAATGCTGCAGACAAAAAAGAAATGTGTTCCGAACGCATCTACATCTATCCAAGTGAGCCGTCTACGAGGGACCCACATGCATTGAACGAACGATTCCCAACACATCTCCGGATCTGTGTACTGTACTCAGTTTGTGAATGCCCAACAGAAACTAACAATGAAAGAAAATGCTTAAACAAAGGATTAAACAGATATTCACAAGTATTCTAACAACAAATTGAGAGAGAGAGAGAGGGGACCCGATCGGAGGCGTCTTGAAGGGAAGGAGGGGGTTCTTTGTCTTTCTTAGCACCGAAGATTCTCTTCATTTTCCTACTTCTTTCGTTGTTTGGATGGAAATGAGGGTTCTGAGATGATTTGATAATCGGGTCAGAGCAATGCCAATCGAACAACGGTAGGAAAGGGTTTTGGGGGGTTTAAACTTTAAACGCAGGGGGGCGGCGATGTTGATCGGCTTTCTGATTTCCGCAACTCACAACCAAAGCCAAACTTCTCATCGGACAATTAGGCTAAAGTCCAAAAGATTAGCCTATTGGGCCATTTAGATTTTAGGGGGTGTTTCATTAACAAAAATTATTTTTTTCAAATACCGAGACATGTCATTCTCTCATAACACATCACATAAAAAACTGTGAAAAACTAATTTATTCAAAAAACTGGGTTAGTGGAACACCCCCTTAATTTATAGATAAAATGATGGAATATAAAATTAGCGAAATGACTTTCACACCCCCATTTTACAATTCATACTCCATTTTTGTCTTTATCTTACATAAATTTACAATATTACCCTTTTTTAATACACCCTTTTCATATATCCAAGGGTAATATTGTAAATTCATGAAGATAAAGACAAAAAAAAAGAGTGTGGATTGCAAAATGGGGGGTGTGAAAATCATTTCCCATAAAATTATATAGGTGGAATAGAAAATTCCTTACTATAGGAGTATTACACCGGTGTTTATTTGAGTTGATTGGGATAAAATAAAATAATTATGACATGTTTTTTCTTTTTGGTCCTCATACGGATCAAAAAATTCCATCTTGTCATTGCGTTACGCAATAGACTTAAACCTAAAGATTAATGACATAGGAATTGAGTAGATGGCATCACATTTTGTATAGCACAAGAAATCGAATCCAATTTTTCTTTTTCAAAATTTGGCTCCAAGCCTGCTTGTTTTGGGTCAAATAGGATATGCATTTTGGAACGCAAAATTAAGGCTTGGTTCTCCAACCCATTTTATGACATAAAATGGGAGGTTTTATCTCATTGCTTTCTGAATACATAAAATGAAGGAATCACATGTCTGCCTTTTTTTCAAAAAATTTCAAACGCAGAGCTGTCAAAGTTTGGCCCCACCCACCATGGCATGTACAATTACAATTTTACCCTTTATTTATTAGTTCCTGCCTTTACCAAAAATGAGGGTATTTTGGTAAATATGGCATTTGTGGAGATTTTATGACAACTACATAAAATCTATTGGGAAAACAATGTCATTTTATCACCACTCCATAAAACCCCAACTAAATGAGAATTCCCATTTTATGGCATAAAATGTATTGGAGAACAAAGCCTAAAACAATGATTTAACAAACAGTGAATCACGTTCTATAAATGATGGGAAACAAAAAAAATGTTGTGAACCACAAAGTTTTTGTATATTCCATGGGCAAGAAGGTATTATCAACACATTACTCAATGGATGAGATTTTAAATCCCAACTCCCCTGAGATTTTATATCTTGCATGGCATTGGATAAAAGATGGGTTGGGAAATGAAATCCCATCCAATATACCGGCACCAAACGCTGGATTTTGGGTCCGAAGTCATTACATCTCCTTTCCCACCCTCAAATCCTCCAAAACAAACCAACCCAAAGGGTTTTTGGGTGGGAAAATTATTATTGTACTTGCGGCACTGCCACATATGGTACATACCCCTCACTAGCCAACCAACTCAATCTGTTTCTTTTTTTTTTTTTTTTTTAGATTTTGTGATATTTAGGTCAACGGGATCGGGTTGGTTTGAGTTTTAAAGCCCGTTCGGTAAATAATATGAGGTTAAATACATCAACTTATAGGGTGAGTTTCCACTATGGTATTTTTGATATTTTCGGTATTAAGTTATACGTCAAAAGTGGTGTAAACTAAACCAAACCAAACCGAGCCTTATATCCCAATCAATTGGGGTCGGCTACATGAATCTTTTTTTCTCCATTGAGCTCTATCAAGTGCTGCTTTATCGCTTAAACCTAGTATACGTCAAAAGTGGTGTAGTGTCCTCTAAATGGTATTTTTGTGATGTATGTAAGGAGAATGACTTGCGCTGAAATGCGTAAAAATTTGTGAAAATGACAAAATACCGAGACTACCAAAATTAGGGGTGCACACCGGCCCGGTAGCCCGCCCAGTCCAGCTCAATTTTTTTAGGGATTGGGATAAATATTTAGACCCATAGGTCCGGGCTGGGTTGAGATTTTAAGCCCATTTACTAAGTGGGCTGGGTTTGGAAAATTCCTTTGAGGCCCAGCCCAACCCGGCCAATATTTTATTTTAATACTATATATATGTTAGTATGTTACCACCAGAACCTAGCTGTTTAGGGTTAGATTATCTTGATTAAGAGGCGCATATCCTCATCTCCTCTTATTCAGTAAAATCTCCTCGTCTCTTATTCAACGATCATCTGTTTTTAATATTATTGTAAGAATTTGAAACTTTAAGTATATTATTACAGTTGTGAATTGTAATTTGATCGTTATGGTTGATTAATTTATGTTTGTGATACCATGCATTAGAAAAACAAATGGGCTTGTTGGACGGGCTTGGAAAATTAAAATTTTATTTGGGTTGGGCTTCGGCATATTAAATGAAGCCCAATTATAAATGGGCGGGGCTTGGGAATGCACAAATTTCGTTATTATCTACTACAAGCCCGGCCCGAACCCGGCCCAACCCGGTATATGTGCACCCCTAGGCAAAAATACCGAGTAAATATGCATCACATATTTTATGTTACAAAAAAATAGTATTAAGAAGGAAAAAACTACAAATGCATAATACCTTCCTTTTAAAAAGCATACATATAACCCAGCTTCACATGTGGGATCTCACACTTTTCTTAAAGTGTGGGAGCCACCCAGTTCTCCCATTTTCGAATTAAATTTTGACGATCCGAACAGTTCAATACATTTAAAACGTGTTTTCAAGGGTCTACGTGAGGATTCGTCAAAAAAAAAAAAAAAAAGACCGGAAAGGCTTGATTCGAGCAATTTTTCATACAAACCATAGCTATGTATTTTATGAAAAACTGCTTAAATGAAGCCCTTCTGGGTATTTTTTTGTGACAGATCCCCGCGTAGACTCTTAAAACTTGTTTTAAACACATTGAAACGGTTCGGATCAAAATTTGATTCGAAAACGGGAGTCCCACAGAGGAAGTGGACTCATATATATGATTATTATGGCTGTGTATTCTAATTTCTTATATAGTTGTGGATGATTAATTTATGTTTGCGTAGCACTTGAAAAATAAACAAAATAGTAGGACGGGCTTGGGAAATGAAATTTAATTGGGATGGAGTTGAGAATATTATATGGAGTCCTTTTATTAATTGGACGGGCTTGGACATGCATAAGTGTTTTTTTTTTTTTGGTAATTTAGCTTGATATAGGAAAAAGGCTAAACGAATGTATAGCCTACAAGGGTCATATTCATATCCCAGAAGAAAAAAGGAAAAAAGGGAAAAAAATAAAATTGCAACTACCTACGCCAAATGGCTATATAATGCTAGAAGGAAATGCAGCAAATGTTTCCTATCTATAGATCGGGACTTGTTCACTTTCCTTTTTTTCTCATTTTCAAAAAATTCTTTTTAAGAAGATTTTTTCTTTTTCCAATCATTTATTTCATTTTTCTATCCACTCATTACCTCATTATTCTCATTTCTCTATCTATTTCTCTCCAATCATTACCTCATTATTCTCATTTTCAAAAACTCAACCAAACACTATTTTAAAAATTCTTCTCAAAATTTTCTTTTCAAGACCCATCCAAACACAGCAGCTTGGGTCATGCACTAATCTGACGGAACTTGAACTTCAACTGGGCTTGGGTTACTTGATATTGACACTAAACAACATGGCCGAAATGGAGGATAATAGCAGAGGGCTGCACTATATGCAACCGGTCTTCCTGGGTTTCAAAGAATGGGCTTCAAGATAGCACGGCCCAAATTCAATAGGAGCAACAGATCATGGGCTTCTAAGAATAGGTTTCTAAACAGCACGGCTCATATGCAACAGGAGCAAAATTTCCAAACTATAAGCGAAATGGTAAAATGAGCTTGGGTTAATGCAAAATAAAGATGCTCAGGGACATACCCCAGGATTGTCCAACCCGAAATTTTACATAATCGAACTACAGTGGATTACACATGCATAGGTGTTGTTATCATGGAGTATAAGTCCAGCCCAACTAGATCCCATCTCAGCCTGATGCATGTGCACCCCTATCGCCATGTAATGTTTCAGGCCTCTTTTTCACTACACATTTGTTAACGGGCGCTAGACAAGTGTGGAGGTTGTACCAAATTGTGATAAAAAAGAGTTCGGGGACACCGAATAATCTCTCGTTTGGATGGCCAATTTTTGCATTTTGCATTGTTTATTTCACTGCTCATAGTAGGAAATCCACGGACCCTATCTTTTCTACATTCACAAGAAAAAACCGAGAGTCATTTCTAAACCATTTATTAAAAATCAAGCCATTATGCTCAAGAAAATAATTTTTCTTTTAAAGGCACTTGAGTTATTCTGAGGATAATTTAGAGGGTGACCCGGTACACCTAAAATCACTCATCGGCAATATGAGTTTGAGAGACCCTGGGGCACTGAGGCCTCATTTTCCAAGAATAACACACAAATCAAACCTAAGTTATACATAACTCATATCTAATTTGGGAAAGCTAACTCACAAACCAACCCTAATTTTCCAATCCCACATTAACCCCACCTTTATTTAGCTCCAGTAACCCCATATCATGGTAGCTACGAGAATAATCTAGGTGTGCCTTAGTTTGTGTGTTGGATGGCAGTTATTGAGTAGGTCTGCAGTGGTTGCCGGTAAACGTGGTAAAACAAGGTGGTGATGGGATGGCACAACAACGACAGTAATGTCTTGGGACAGCATGCTGCGTGATGTGCCAATTGGGTGGAACATGTTATGGGGGGAGGACATGCTCAAAAGGGCGAGGAATGGAAGTGTAATTACTGCTTATATGGGAGAGTTTTTTTTTTTTTTTTTTGAACGGAAGATAATTTCATTAGAAATCATAAATCCAATAACAATAAACAACTCAGCTCAGTTGGGATCAAAGACACCCAATTCTGAGGGAGTAAACCAGAAACAAAAGAAGTCACCCAATGGGCAACACTATTGACTGACCTAGGTATCCAAGAAACACTTAATTTCAACTATCGAACTAAAGCTCTGATATCCTGGATGATACACGCACAGCTCCATGGGGGAACTAATTCATAAACACTGAGGGAAACAAGCTCCTTGTTATCACTCTTGATCTGCACCTCTTGTAACTTCATTGTTTTAGCCATTAAACACGCTTCTCTTAGCGCCATGGCTTCACACACCAAGGCAGAAGAGCCAGCAACCTTAAACTTCTTACCATCAATTAATTGACCTTCATGATCTCTTATAACCACAGCACCAAATCCTTCCTCTGAGTCCTTCTTCCACGAGGCATCGCAATTCATCTTCACCTGATCCTTCTCCGGAGGTTTCCATTTTCCATTGAAAGAAGCTAGTGAGTTAAAGCTATTGGGAGAATGGGCTGCAGGTTTCTGCAGCAGCCTTAGAAGTTCTTCCCACGCCTGTTCCATATTTAGAGCTATATTTCTGTTACAGATGGGGGTTCCTTGAAAAACAAGCTCATTTCTGGCCTTCCATATGCTCCATCCAGTTAATGCTACTCTGCTCATAAAATCCTTGGTGCTTGATCTATCTTGCCCACTCTCCAAAACTCCAGAAGTCCATTTGATAATGGAGCTCGAATCCCATCTAGACACCTCAGTAAGGTTGCACCATTCCCACACTAGGTTAATCTTCTTGTGCCTGAATAACAGATTCTCAATTGATTCTCCATGTTTAAGACAGAGAGGGCAAATAGGAGACCTAGCACATTTCCTCTTATGGAGGTTTTCCCTAGTGGCAAGGATGTTCCCACATGCTCTCCACCAGAAGTGTTCCACTTTAGGAGGAATATTCTGACTCCAAATAAAATTCCAGAGTGATGAGAGGGGGGGGGGGGGGGGGGGGGGGGGAAAGAGGAGGATGGATTGTGAATGGTATTACACAGAGCCAAATTCCTAGCCGTGTGATATCCACTTTTTACAGAATAGACCCCATTCTTGGAATAATACCATATCATCTTATCATTTTCACCCACCTTTGACAAGGGAATAAAAGTGATAGCCTTCACCACCTGGTCATTGACAGCTCCTTTCAACTTTTAAATATCCCACTCTTTGCTCACAGGGTTGATGAAAGAGTCCACCACACTCTGATCCTCCACATGATCCCTATTAGATTGGATTTGGAAATCTTGGAGAGATGGGATCCACTTATCATTCCAAAACTTAACTTTGGTTCTTGAATTCACTTGCCATCTAAGACCCTTATCCAACAAAATCCTTCCTTGGCATAGGCTGCTCCATATCCAAGAAGGTCTAGCCTCTCTTGATGCATGTAGAAAATCTGTTCTAGGGAAGTAGATGCCTTTGAGCATTCTAACCCAATATGCATTAGGGTTATGAATGACCCTCTAAGCTTGCTTGGCCAGCAAAGCCAAGTTGAAATCCCTTAGATCCCTAAAACCCATACCCCCTTGCCATTTAGGCTTGCATAATTCCTCTCCTCTGATTCAGTGTATCTTAGACTCTGTAGGGTCTCCAGACCACCAAAATCTTCTGATATGAGAATTGACTTTGTTGCAAAATTGGATTGGAAGAAGAAAGAATGACATAACGTAACTGGGGATGGCTAGAACAACAGATTTAATCAGAATCTCCCTTCCACCATAAGAGAGTTCCTTAGCTTTCCAGCCTTGCATCTTCTTTACAGCTCTATCCACCAAGTACACATAAGTCTCAGATTTTGATTTGCCCCTACAAGAGGGAATGCCCAGATATTTTGCATCAGATTTCATTTCTTCCATTTTGAGCATATCCACAATTGATTTCTTTTTATCCAAAGGGGTATTTGTAGAAAACTTCAATGAGGATTTATCAAAATTAATAAGCTGCCCAGATGCACCCTCAAAGGCATTGATGGTATTCATAAGGTTCTGTACGCCAGCAGGTGTAGGATCCACAAACAACAGGGCATCGTCAGCAAAAAACAGGTGGGAGAGAGGACAACTCTTCTTAATATGTATACCAGAAAACTTCTTAGATTTAATATCCTTATAAATGAGTTTGGCCAGTACATCCATCACCAGAAGAAAGAGATATGGGGAGAGAGGGTCTTCTTGACGGAGGCCCCTCTCGGGCAAGAAATCAAATCGGCTTTCCCCGTTAACATTGACAGAGTAAGAGACTGTGGTGACAACCTGCATAATGAGATGAACCCAATCGTGGTGGAAACCCAACTTGAGCATAACCTTTCTCAAAAAATCCCATTGCACCCTATCATAAGCTTTATTGAAATCAAGCTTCACAGCCAAAGCCTGTCTTTTACCTTTGACATGAATTTTCAGAAAGTGGAACGCTTCATTAGCCACAATAATGTTGTCTTGGATAATCCTGCCTGGAACAAAAGCAGACTAATTTGGAGAGACAATCTTGTCCAGAATCAACTTAAGATGATTCGCTAAGACCTTACAAATAATTTTCATGCTGAAGTTGCACAAACTAATCGGTCTAAATTGTGATAAACTCTCAGGATTTGCCACCTTGAGAATAAGAACTATGTTGGTTTTGTTGAGTTCCTTCAAAATGTAACCTCCTCTAAAGAAACTGGTGACCGCATTACAAGTGTCCTCGCCCACCACATGCCAAAAGTTTTGAAAGAACATACCAGGAAAGCCCAGGTGCTTTAAAGGCACCCATTTGAAATGCAGCCCTCTTATATGGGATTGTTACAAGTCATCTCACCTTAGGCTCTATTTGGTATCTACGAAAATGAAAGAAAGGAAAGAAAAATAACAAATTTCCCCCTCGATTGCTTGATTGCTTAGTTACAAGGAGAAAAAGAAAGGAAAAAAAGAAGAAAAGGTGAGAGAAAAAGGGTGGCAAATTTAGATAGTGAAAGTTAAGACTTTATTTTCTCTTGAAGCTAAACAATTGAAATTCATTTTCTCATTATTTTCTTTCTATAGGCAAACAAGAGAGAGGAATAATCAATGGATATAAATCCATAGATGCCCTTTTCACAAGTTCCAAACAAAGGGTAAACAAACAACGAATATAATCGACCCGGATATGTATATCTTTTACCAGCGGATATAATCGATCCGGATATATATATCCCCGGATCCTATACCCGCTCCTAAATCCATCAAACAAACAGGGCGCTGAGCAAACTCACCGAACAATAGGACTTCTACCCTTCCAGCTAAGGGTGTGTTTGGAAGTTAAGGAAAGAAAGAGAAGAAGGAAAAATAATTAAGAAAGAAATTAGAGGGAAAATTGAAGAGAAAATGGGAAGAAAGTTAAATAGGATTTAAATATTTTCTTTCCTCTTTTTGTAGAATTAAACAAAGAAAGGAATTTTTTTTTAAATTTTCTCCCCCTTTCTCTTCATTTCGTCAAGAACCAAACAGAGCCTACAATTCTCTTCGGTTCAGACAATTCAAGTGCAAAGTGGTCGTCAATTCTAGGGTTTCCGTTCGTCTATTTCCTCCAGGTACGAGGTTCTCCGGTTTGCCACTCTCCTATCTCATAGACTTTACTCGTACCTCATCAATTGCTACAAGTTTCTGAATAGATATTCCTTTCCGGTTGATGCTTATTAATGTGTGAATTTCTCTTTACAACATTGAATCTGCATTTCCTTGCCTACCAATTCTGATGGATTCCCGAGAAAATCAAGAATCCCATCATCCACCTCAAACCCACCCATTTTTTCTCAAAAAATTGAAATACTTCTATTTATTTGCTATTCCAGTTGTGTTTCTAGCAATCTTGTTCAATTTCACAAACACAGAATACTACAAAACTCAACTTCTAAAGACAACTCTCTCCCCTTACTCCACCCTTCTTCACAAACTCCTAGGGTTTCTTCACTCAACCCCACAAACAAACCCTAATTCCAAACCCCCTTATTGTGTTTTATGGATGGCCCCTTTTCTTTCAGGTGGTGGGTATAGCTCAGAAGCTTGGTCTTATATCTTAGCCTTACAAAATGAAAACAAAAGGAACCCTAGTTTTAGATTGGGTATTGACCAACATGGTGATCTGGAAATTGTGGAGTTTTGGGAGGGTTTACCAATTGAAATGAAGAAATTGGCTTTTGAGCTTTACAGAACAGAATGTGAAGTGGAAAACACCATTGTGGTATGCCATAGTGAGCCTGGTGCTTGGTACCCCCCTCTGTTTCAGACACTCCCATGCCCACCAAATGGTTACGGGCATTTTAGGCATGTAATTGGTCGGACAATGTTTGAGACCGATCAGTTGAATACTGAACACGTTAGGCGGTGTAATCAAATGGATTCTGTCTGGGTTCCAACCGATTTCCATGTATCCACGTTTATACAAAGCGGGGTTGAGTCATCAAAGGTTGTGAAACTCGTTCAACCTGTCGATGTGAAGTTTTTCGATCCTGATAAGTACACGCCATTAGAACTTTCCTCCAGAGGGAAGCTAGTTTTGGGATCAAATTCAATGAAGAGTTCAAATTCCAATAAGAAGTTTGTGTTCTTGAGCATTTTCAAGTGGGAATATAGGAAGGGTTGGGATGTATTGTTACAAGCATACTTGAAGGAATTCTCATTTGTTGATGGGGTTGTTTTATATTTGTTGACAAATCCTTACCACTCTGACAGGGATTTCGGTGACAAGATTGTGGATTTTGTTAAGGATTCCGATTTGGTGAAACCAGTTGATGGTTGGGCTCCTGTTTATGTGATAGACTCCCACATTCCTCACATTGATCTACCTAGGTTGTACAAGGCAGCTGACGCATTTGTTCTTCCTTCAAGAGGTGAAGGGTGGGGCCGCCCTATTGTGGAAGCGATGGCCATGTCGTTGCCTGTGATTGTGACGAATTGGTCCGGACCCATGGAGTACTTAACAGAGGCAAATAGCTATCCCTTGGCAATGGATGCTATGAGCGAAGTTTTTGAAGGACCTTTTAAAGGACATCTATGGGCTGAACCGTCTGTTGACAAGCTTAGAGTTTTGATGAGGTGTGTGGTAAGCGCTCCTGAAGAAGCTAAAACCAGAGGGAGGAGAGCGAGGGAAGACATGATCGGTAAATTTTCTCCGGAGATTGTTGCAGGGATTGTGACTGATCATGTATTGCAGATTCTCAACAAGACAGCTGGAAATATTTAGGTTTCATGTGCAGTTACTTGTTTGGCAATTGAAAGATAAATTTTCTCAGAATGCTGAAGACATATGGCGCACGGCTACGGAAGTTTGCCATGTATTTAGATACTGCACTAAGTGCAGTGATTCCAAAGGTGTTCCTATTTCAATATGGTAAACAACACATTCCCCCTCTTTTACTTTTCTAATTACAGAATGGCATTTTGGAGTGCATTGGCAGTGTCCCTAAATTTTGTAAAATACAACATCTTAGAAATCCCGATGATAACCTGGCATTCTAGCTTATTTTGTCAGGTTATTCCAGAAGCATCAGAGGTTGCTGTTCCAGTGTCTCATTTACCTGTAAATCAGACAGCCTCGGGGCGGGTGGGGGTTGAAACTGGTGCTGCAGCAGGCGAACCCTTCTCTGGAGTTCCTAATTCATCTCCCTTGAATTTGTTTCCTCAGGTTTGACATTACTGTCATTTGGTACATACCTGTCTGCTTTCCTCTTATGCGTTTCTTATTTAGTTTAAACTGAAATAGCACTAGGAAGCAGTTACCTGCTAGTGGTGCTGGTGCTGGACTTGGTCCCTTGATTTCCTTCGATATCGCCAACAGGTTTGGTTCATATTTTATTTGATTCCATTCCCTGAGCTACAAAGCTTGTAGTAATGGGAGTCTGGTATTTGGGATTTGCATTAAAGTAACTAGATCTGCATTCAGTTTAGGTAGCTTTTTACAAGCTTTTATGAGATGAGATGGAGAAGAAAAATCGAAGAGGAAAGTCACGATGCAGCAGAGACCTAGGCGATTAGTATCAGCAAATGCAATTACCGTTCCAGGTCTCATGCACAGCCCTTCTGGAGCCTTTCCTTGTTCTTTGTCCTTCTGTCTTCTCTGATGCCTTGAACGATGGAAGAGAAGATTGGAGACGGAAATGCATGCAAGCACGCCACCTCCATTCGCACCGGCTTTAGTCGATCGGTATTTGGGGAGAAATTTTGGGTATTTGGGATTGCCGCCCGTTCGTAACTCAGGTATGTCGTCTCTCTTATTTGGGTTCTATTTCTGTTTCGTCTTCGAAATTCGATTGTAATTTGTGAAATTGGGTTGTAGTGGTTATAGAAAAAGTAAACCTAATTAAGTTTATTGCATAGAGATGGGAAGATTTCGGTTTTCGTTAAATTCATAGGAATGGAATATAACGGAACATGAACTCATCGACGGTTTGAATGATTCAGGTAGAGCCACGGTAAGCCCTAGGCAACTTCTTAAGATTTAAGATCTTTTGGTTTGTGATTTTTCCCCTTCTCCTAATATGTGGTAAAAGAATTAGAAGAACCAAGTGTTTTAATTGTGTTATCCTTACCCAAGTGGCACGTCTGGATACTTGGATGCATTTAGAAGAGTCCAAGTAAAATAGCCAAACACAGTCGAACAGTGTTTGTACTAGACACTACATGTATTTCTTGTACATACTAATGGTATTGGTTCAAGACTAGGGAACGGCTGCTTCTTCTTCTTCTTCTTTTCTTTCTGCTTTCACGAAGATACTGACATTTTGATATCTTTGATTTTCATGGTATTGGTTTTGTGTTTGAGTTTTATACTTGCTATAGTTATTCCAATATTCCTTCATATTTTCTGAATAGTCTTGCGTAGCATTAATATTCTTCTTCTTCTTCTTCTTTCTGCTTTCACGAAGATACTAACATTTTGATCTCTTTGATTTTCATGGTATTGGTTTTGTGTTTGAGTTTTATACTTGCTATAGTTATTCCAATATTCCTTCATATTTTCTGAATAGTCTTACGTAGCATTAATATTTTAGGGGTGATAGCCCCATATTAAGCAGGTCCTTTCTGATAGAGAATGAATCTCACAAACATGTTGATAAAAAAGGGTCATTGTTCACTTGAAGTCTAATTATTAAAGCATACTTGTCTACTTTTGTGACTCTAGAATACATTTTGCAAGAAATAGTAAAAGCCCGCTTTTCTGAACCTACTGCGATTCAAACTCAAGGATGGCCAATGGCTTTAAAGGGGCGTGATCTCATCGGTACTGCTGAAACAGGTTCAGGAAAGACACTTGCGTACCTATTGTCTGCAATTGTCCATGTCAATGCTCAACCAATTTTAGGTAATCCTTAGTTTTTCTTACACCTTTTGTTTTGGATTCATATGGCTTTGCTTTTCATGCTCACTGTGTGGGCTCAAATTTTGATCTGTATGCTGTGTAATTTCTCAGCTCCGGGAGATGGTCCTATAGTGTTAGTTTTAGCTCCAACCCCAGAGCTTGTTGTTCAGATACAGCAAGAAGCTACTAAGTTTGGTGCATCATCAAGGATTAAAAATACCTGCATATATGGTGGGGTTCCAAAGGGGCCCCAAGTTCGTGATCTCCAGAAAGGTAGGTGCTGATTAAGTTCAAGATGACTTTACTGCGTGATGTTCAAGGATCGGGTATATCCTAATGCTTCCTCTTTCATATTTTATTTTGGAATTATTATGCTCTTCTCTCCTTACCATTTTTTCTCTTCCGGTTTAGGTGTTGAAATTGTTATTGCAACTCCTGGAAGGTTGATTGACATGTTGGAATCTCATCATATGAATTTGCGAAGGGTAACGTATTATTGGTGAGATCTCAATTGGCATTTACCACCTTCTCATAAATAAATAATGCATTATCGTGTTGCTATATATTTTGCTTTGGAATTGAGTGAGCTTTAAAAAGTCAAACATTAGCCTGCATATTTTCTAAATTTTGAATGATGCTTCGTAGGTGGCCAGGCTTGCATCAAACGTTAAGTTGTCGCAGCATTCTTAAAATGCTTCGATCAATGATAAACCTGGGTCAGCAAGTCTATCAATTTTTTTTTTAGGTGATGGGATAGGTGAAAGACAGGTAAGCATGAGAAATCGAGGTCGTTGAGGCAGCCTAATGGTGATCGCGAAAGAGAGAAATAAATTTGCACAAAAAGAAAGTGATTTTAAAATGAGAGATCAGGTAATTTCTAACTTCATCTTCCTCATTTAGGTGTTGAACGTCTTTTTACCGGGATGTTTGCTATAGAAAGGCATCCTTAACAATGGATTAGTAGTACATAATTAATCTAGGGAAAAGAGAGTTCAAACACTATTGCCATTATGAGGTAAAAGGAAAGGGGGTAAAAGATCGCCTTTGGTTTAAAGACCTTGGCAGCTTGATAGAAGTAATTGGTAGAACTTAGATTTGATTTCTGGAACTAATTGGTTGTTGTCTCGCATATCTTATCCGTGTACTTACTTTGTATATTTTCTAACGCCTTTGATCAATTTTTTTTTTTTTTTTTTTGCAGCACTTGCACTGAGATGTAGATTGATTCAAAGAAGAGCCAACAATCTTCTTTTTTCATGGAATCTAGAAAGTAAGCATCTTGTTTGAATTTGAACTTTAAGTCTTTATTCCTGATCTTGTAGCAAGGCATATTGCTGTGGTTTTATGAGTTAGTTATTATCTGATTTATAAGCATGCTTTAATCAGGATTGGAATTGCCAATATAGAATCAGATGGGGGAATATTGAGTCGTAGGGCTGGAAAGAGTGAGTTCTATGAGTTTCCACAGAGTGAAATCGGCTAAAGGCAAAATATATCTTCAAGTTTTTATGGGAAGTTGGCAGGGCCCATGGGCCCGTGGAATAAATGCAGTGTGTTTTGCGAAAAGTAGGACCGTGTAATTTTATTATTCGTTGGTTGGAATATGAGTCAGGCATTGTCTACTCCCGAGTCTTTTTTAGAACACCGGGAATATTGGTTTTTGTAAGGGTGTTTTCCACGTAGGGGAAAAAATTGACAGGGTGAGATGTCAATTAGTGATTCGCTCTACAACGTAAGATTGTATGCTGCTCTTGATACTGAGGTAATGTATTTTGGTGATATCACATATACTTTTAGAAGCCCATAACTTTAATATTCGGTAAAGTTTTGTTTATCAAATTTGTATACACTAATATGCTTGTATTGATTTAATTTCTATTCATTTGGTATTTAACCATGTTGTTGCTGCCCAGAGGCACAACAAAGTGGCTATGTCATGGGCTGATACAATTGTTCAGCCAAATGAACAGAGTCTGATAAGATATCAATCCCAATTATTGCAGACTTTCAAGAATACGAACATGGGGTTACAACATAGGTATGAATAAAACCCTTCTCTGTGCCTACTTAATATTAATACTGTTTACTCTAAACTTTTAGAGAAGTTCTGTGTAACACAGATGCCTTGTGTTACGAATATGTATCGACTTTATTTGAACTCCTTAAGTTAATCACTGTCTTATATTTTGGTTGCAGTGTATCTTCAAAGAGGCAGACACTCGACACTAATTTTTTTGGTAGTGGTAAGCATACGCTCATTATTCAAGTCAATTATGAAATATATGCTCATTATTTAAGTCAATTATGCTTCAGGGATGATTTTAGGAAGTCTTACAACGAAGCCAACCCAGATTGCAAAAGTGTTTCTGTGGTGAGGTTGAAGCTAACATAATGCAGGGGAAATACTTTTCTTTTTAGGTTGGATGTGTTTTTATTCACCTCTGTTAATGAAATTTATTAGGTTGCAAAGGAAGGTGGTGAGAAATGGAAGTCCATGGCAAATGAAGTGAGTTACTATATAATGTCTGAAACTTATTCTCTTAGTTCTGATAAAACTTAGGCTTCGTATTGACCCCTTTAACCTTATTGGGTTTCTAGGAGAAAAACGCTTATGTGGATAGAGCTGCAGAACTTAAAGGTGAATATGGGAAGGCACTAAATCCTGATAATGATGCTGATAATGCAGACATGCATTCCTTCATGATGGTCAAGCATTTCATCACTCAGTGAATTATTTGGAGTTTTTGTTTTTATTTTCCTCTATATTTGCAATGCCAAAAGCATTTTGCATCAGTTTTTTGCTAAAATAGTCATTTCTTGAAGACTAGACTCCATAGTCCAAAGTCCCTAACTCTCCACCTTTTTACCTCTTTTTTTTATCAGTTTCGTTGCATTGATGCAGGATAGGGAAGGTTCATTGGAACAGAAGCGTAACTGGACAGACAGTAAGCAATTGATGATGATTAACAAATTTGCCCCACTTGATCAGTGAATGAAGAAGGATTTTTGCCTATTTAGTGGACCATTCAATTGGCTTTTGAGTATATTGTGTGATGTTATGAGGAATGTCATTTTGTTATTCTGAAACACCGGAAGAAAAAAATTGTATTTTTTTTAGTTGGGTCCCTGAATTGGATGGATTGCATATGAAGCTTATTTAAGGTTATAATGCGGCGTGCTTTTAGGCACTGGCACATAAATGCATACTATGTAGGTAATTCTGGTCTAGATACCAAGGACTAAGTTTGCATATGCTGGCCTTTGGACGTATCAATAAAAATATCTACTTATGTTTGAAACTCATTGCCGTGATCACACTCAACCAAGCAATCCCTGGTGCGGAGGAAACCCCGTATGTGGCCACTGCCACCATCTTTAATTACCAGATTCCTTCAAAGCCGTACCTATATCATACTTTTGTAGGTTTCCATATCACCGTATTCACATTGTACTGTATTCCTGTGCCCATACTTCATATATGTCCTATTTGGGACTTGACAAAATCTTGAACATCTCATTTGATGCAGCTGAGCTGCCTGCCAATTGGGAAAAGGTCCTTGAAGGGATGCGAAATATGAGATCTTCTGAAGGTGCACCAGTAGACACTATGGGATGTGAGAAATCTGGCAGTTCTCCTCCTCCCAAGGTATAATAGCTTGTTCTGCCGGATCATTTATAGTTTAGATAAAACTGAGCTGATAAGTCCGGGTGTTAAGTTGTGTTTTGGTCAGTAGCTGGAATATGGTCCATATATGGAAAAATCATGCTTTGTAGCTGTCATATGGCATGAAATTCATCATTGAGAGTTTTTGCATACTTTTATTCTATAAACAAACTTCAAATTATGGTTTCTTGGCGAACGTTCGTTCGACATGCCGGACACCTATCCTTTACTGTTATTGAATTTTCAGTTTTGGAAATGCGCCCTTGTGTACATTTAGAAGTCCTTGTAACATAGGTTATTAGGCTTCATTATCTGGCCCAGAATATATTCATCTGATCTAAGAACGAAGTTTCCCTCTTGCCGATGTCATGGTTCACCAAGAAAAATGAGAAAAAAAGGAGAGAAATCTTCTCATGTTTGGCTGTGTTACTTGGACTCGCCAATTTTGGTGAAGTACCTGTGTCGACATGACACGACACGGGTGCGAGATCCATATGGCATACAGCTGGTGAAATCTGGACACGCCTTTCACAGCTCGACATCTTCAAAGTTCAAAGGAGGAGGAGGAGGGAAGAGTAGTATTTAAGATCTAAAATATTTAACATTTCATATGTTAAATTCCAAAAAGTTAATAAATACTCGATAAAAAAAAAAGTTACTATATTACAAAAAATATTATTTGATGTATCCCCGTACCCGTGTCCAAATCAAGATTCATATTCACGTATCCTTTATTTTTCAGCTTGACGTGTCAGACAGATTTACACTCACACCTGCGCCCTTACCCAAGTCCGAGTAACACAGATGTTTACTTTTGTAGCTTTTACAAACCAAGAAATGGTCTTTTGAATTTTCATGAGGTGAAAGTGGTCATATCTGTCATTTACTGTTATAAAGAATGAAATCTTAGAAGTGCTTTATACTTCTTAAACTGTACCACTCTTTCACGAGATATTTGTGAAAGGTTATTTTGGATGTCCGATTTGTGGCTTTCAAATAAGGATCTGGTTGCAATTTTTACAGCTTGCCTTCTTCGTCCATGACTGTTTGGTGTTTGGTTAATGCAGAAAGTTCCAGTTGGGTTGGAGGCATTTCTTCCATATCATGGTGCGCTGACATGGATCATTCTGAGGCATGGTTTTAAGGTTTGGCGAGTTGAGTTTCCATACCACAGATTTCGTGTAGCGTGGGCTAAGTTTTGTCAGGATCATGGATTGATGGCAAATTGTACGGTTATCTTTGGTTGTGAATGAAGATGGTGTTTCAACACTTTCATGCTTGATGGAGATAAGAGCCAGATCCTGTTCCCATGGTCTGCGCTTGATCAGCCTTGGGTTGATTTCTATCCTGTGCCAGGTAAGTTCATTGCATATTTTATGATTGCTTGTATGTATTGCAATTCTTATGTGTACGTTTTTTTTAAAATTGAGTGAGAGAGAGAGTTTATCTGTTTAATTTTTTCGTGGCTGGTATTTATATCGGTTGCGTACTTCATGCTTACCCTCGGTTGCTCTGATGAATTTGATTTAGAGCGATTTGGATGCTTTGCTGCTCGCAAAGATGATATTTTCCAGGTCTGGGGTTCTTTTATGTTTGGTTACTGTTGCATCTTCCTTGGATTTGATCATTTGACCTATGTTTCCTTTTGTTATTTTAGGTGTTCTTGGCTTGCTTACTTCCACTGATTGAGGCGTATGCTGTTGATGAGGTGCTTTTAATGGTTGGGTCTGAACCATGGGCTATCCTGGTTCTTCATCACCAGTTGGACCGTGTTACTTTTGAGAGAGTTCTGATAACATTACACCTTCAGGATTTTTGATTATGTGCTGCCAGTGGTATCACTTGATTTGGAGGTGTACCTGATCTTGTTTGAAGGTGTTAAGAACTGCGAGAACGTGTGCAGTTGGTCTAGAATTTTCGGGACTTAGGATTCTGGAGGTATTTTTGAACTCTGTTTTGCAACATGGTTTTGGTGGCTGTTATAGTTAAATGGAAAGTTGACTGCAGTATAGTTTGTAGGATTGGTTTATGCTTGGTGTAAATCTGTAGTATGTGGTTTAATTGTTGTGGGATTGACTCTTGTATATTTAGTTTCTGGGTGCCTTTTATTTAAAGGGCATTTTATGCTTGGAATTGAGAATCATGCATTTGGATTGCTTTGTATCTTAAACGACAGATGATCGACTATATGCTATAATATTTCAGGCTTGATTATTGGGAGCAATTTTTACAGTATCAAGAGGGTATCATGTCGTATCCCTTGGCACATTTAGCCCATTCATTTTCGCTTTAAGCGGTTTGGATTTGGAGAAAAAAAGAAGAGAGAACAAAAGACAGCTGCGGGAGAGAGAATGTTTTAATCTTAGTCATGTAGTACGCTATAAATAACCAGAAATTTGTACTGGGTTCTGAACATTTGAAATTTGGCTTGTGCTAAGAGGTAGAACAAAGACTAAGTATTCAATGTATTTAATCAATTTGATATGCCATGCTTTGGCTTAGGTTAATTGTAATTTTATTATGTACTGAATATTGTATGCATCTTCTTAGTTACCTGAACTATTCAAAGTTCTTTAACTACTACTGATCTTGTTTTCCCATCTTCTCTATGTTCTTTAACTACTACTGATCTTGTTATGTAGGTGATGGTTTGATAAAGACTTAGAAACAAGGTTAATCAAATAAAAGTGGGGAGAAAAAAATAGTGGTTTATTTTTCAAGAACAAAGGTGGCAAACACTTTCTAACCTCATTGTAAAAATTAATTACTGCTATTAAACTTGACAACCATCTTAGAATTTCAGCTTGTTATAATGTTTGTCCGGGTTCTCCTTTAGGGATATAAGTTGACAAAGCAAGGTTAGGTAAGAAAAGCCCATTTGACGACGATGATACAGATTTTTGTTGTCTTCAAAAAGGACAATGGGATATGTATATGCTAGAGTACTTTTTAACTACGTTCAATTGAGCTGGGGAAATCATGATTAACATAACAATTGTCTTTCTTTTCAAATAACTATCACTACTCTCAACACCCTATTTGATGCAGCTTCATATTTGAAGGGTTAAATGAACATTTTCCTTTACCTGAACTCCATCAAATTCCTGGCAGATTGAATTTTATGTTCTTCTCATTCATTGAAATGTTGACATAAATGCGAAAAACCTTGATCTGTTTTTACTTATTATTCAATTTTTATTACTGCTTTGCTCTTTCACTCTAAATAAACAACTTTCATAATCAATAAAAGCTCAAGTTCACTTTTTTTTTTTTACCTTGAAAATGCTCCACTTCATATTAAAATATGCACATTATCTGTCTATCATTAGTTATAGAGTCTAAAAAATTAAATACAGTACATTTTCTAAATGGAAAAATTTATGGTGATCTCTCTATTTTTTATGCTGTAAAAGACTTCTCTGCCTATATTCAACGTGATCCATCTATTTGCCATTGCATTCTCTAAATAATATTTTGAATTTTGTGAATTGTTCGCCATTGGATTCTATGGTGTCTTAACTTGGGCTAATCTGCAAAATTAATTCATTCAAAACTACACTTACAACTGCTTCTTCCTCGCTGAAGACACCAGAGAATCCTATGGTGAACAATTCACGAAATTCAAAATATTCTTCAAGTAAATTTTTCTATGGCTATTTGTGAACAGGTTAACGTTCACGAGTTGACGCATACGTGCGCAGCACGGCGTCTCCCACCTAGTATATTCTCCCAATTTGTGAAACTTCTTTGTTATGGAGATGCTCTATGGACAACAATAACATCGAAGATCAATTTTATGAATATCTTATGGAAGATGCTACAATATTACTCTAAAAAAACTCATTGAAAGACGTAACAAAAACCATAACAAAAAATCATTAAACGGCATAAATAAACCATTAGAAGGCATAACAAAAAAACCATTAAAAGGCATAACATTTTTGAAATGGCATAACCAGTAAAAGAACCAAACAATTCCAAAATACTAGAACAAAAGTGTCTGTTATCTTTTCCGAAAAAAGTCAAGGACTCAAGGCCAAGGTTTGCTCGCCCAAGCTATTTTTTGGCAACCTACTTTGCCGTTTTCATTTTCCTATTTTTGAATTTTGGCTGTTTAGCTAGAAAACGGAAAATCCATTATGTCAAATGTGTTTTGATTTTTGTAATTTGGAGAGCAGAAGTGAAAAGTAGGGTCTAAGAGCATCTCCAACGCATTGATTTTCTTTCAAAATGAAGAACAGAAGTGACATATTAAGGAGAGATTTTGTAATTTATGTTCTCTTTTGCTCAAAAAGTTGTACTTTTGGAGGGACCCATCATCCTTTTTGGAGAATTGGTTCTTCAAATCTATTTTGGTTCTTCAAATTTGAAGAAACAATAGTAGATTTGAAGAATGCATGTGACAAAAAGGAGGATGGGTCCCTCCAAAAAATAAAATTTTTTTGAAGAAAAGCGGCTATAAATTACAAAATCTCTCATTGATATGTCACTTCCGTTCTTCATTTTGAAGATTTGAAGATTGGTAGGAGATGATCTAAGGTGTTTTTTGACTTCTTATTTTTTATTTTTCTCATTTTGATTAACAAAAAGAGATACATACTCCCTCTGTCCCATAAAGCTGGAGCTTTACAAAACTACGTACAATTTTTAAATTAAAAATAATATATTTATCAAAATATTTTTTAAATTTTTTTTGGACCGTATAAATGTTCTCAATGAGATATATCAAACAAGATTTATATTAGCTAAAAATTTATTTCCGTAAATATTATTTTTTAGTTTGAAAATTGCACGCAGTTTCGTGAAAGCCCCAACTTTGGTGGGATGGATGGAGTAATATATTCCAAACACTACTCTTGTTGCAAAATACATTCTGCACATTTCTCTTAAAAACTTTATTATATTAAAAAAAAACTTTATTTATTTCTTTTCTTCTATTTTCTATGAATACATATTTTTGTTTTTCTTCCACATGAATACATGATCAAGCAAAAAAACAGAGAGAATACATTCTCGAACTGTTCAATCAATGACCTCTCTCCCATCAAGCCATCGCCGATACTCGATCTCTCGTCGTCCGGTTAACTTCGTTGTTCCTTTTTGCGCCAAGAAGAAGAAGAAGATTGATTTCCATCTCCTCCCAAGAAATCCCATTCAACCATATTCATTGCTCTCAATTGAGGATGCTAACCCTCAGATATATCACCAAAACCAGGGCTTTTCGTTCTCCTCTCTCCACCTCCTCTTCCACCTTCACCTTCACCTTCACCGACCTCTCTTCTTCTTCACATTACGACACCACCACGACCACCTTCTTCGCCAATTCATTAGCCACCGCTGCTGCGACGGCTCCATCCACAACGACAACAACAATGATTCGCAGCAGCGGCGATGAATTCCAATTGCAAGCCAAGGACGTAGTGCTCTCCTTCAAAGACTGGTTCAAGGCCCGAAACAACCCCCTGCTGGACCGGATCTTCCACATACTGGGTCGGGGCGGCGATGGGCTAGAATCCGATACATTACACCAGTCTACCGATTTAGCTCTAACCCAACTCGGCCTTCGACTTTCAGAAGCCTTCGTGCTTGACGTGTTGAATTATGGGAAATCCCGAAAAGACGTGCTCTCCTGCCTCAAGTTCTTCGACTGGGCCGGACGCCAACCGGGCGGGTTCCACCACACCAGAGCAACTTTCAATGCCCTTTTCAAGATCCTCTCTAAAGCCAAGCTCATGTCTCTCATGCTCGACTTCCTCGATACGTATAAGATGCAGAGGTTTGTTCACAAGGTTAGGTTTCATAGTACCTTAGTGATGGGTTATGCTGTTGCGGGTAAACCTGAAGTTGCACTCCACCTGTTTGGTAAAATGCGGTTTCAAGGGATTGACTTGGATGGGTTTGCTTACCATGTGCTTTTGAATGCTTTGGTAGAGGAGAGTTATTTTGATGCGGTTGATATGGTGGCGAAGCAGATTTCGCTGCGTGGGTTTGAGAGTGAGGTTACGCATTCGATAGTTGTTAAGAACTTATGTAAGCAGAACCAGTTGGATAAGGCTGAGTCGTTTATTCGGGGTTTGGTTAGTGATGGAGGGGTATTGAATGGTCGCTGTGTTAGTACCCTTGTGGATGCACTTTGCAACAGGAATATGTTTGAGAAGGCAGGTGAGTTGCTCGATGAGTTTCATGGGTTGGGGATGGAGTGCGTGGACCATGCTTATGGGGTTTGGATTAGGGACCTTGTTCAAGCTGGGAATATAGACGGGGCTTTGGAATTCTTGAAGAGTAAAAAGACGCTTGAAGGATATGTTCCAGACCTGTTTCGTTATAATGTTCTGATTTGCAGGCTTTTGAGAGAGAACCGGTTAGAGGATGTATGCGATTTACTGATAGAGATGAAGGAGCGCAGGATTTCACCTGATGAGGTCACGATGAATGCTGCCCTATGCTTCTTTTGCAAGGCAGGTATGGTGGAAGTTGCGCTTGAGTTGTACAATTCGAGAAATGAGTTTGGGCTGTCCCCAAGTAGCATGGCTTACAACTATCTGATCAATACTCTGTGTGGGGATGGGAGCATTGATGAAGCCTATCATGTTTTGAAGGATTCGGTTGATCACGGTTATTTTCCAGGTAAGAAGACCTTTTCGATCCTTGCTGATGCCTTGTGCAGGGAGGGTAAGTTTAATAAGATGAATGAGTTGGTTGTTGTTGCTCTGGGGCGAAATATGATGCCGAGTGATTCCATATATGATAAGTTCATATCCTCTCTGTGCAAAGCTAGGAGAGTGGAAGATGGTTATTTGATACATGGGGCGTTGAACAGGTATAACAAAGTAGCGAGTAAAAATACTTACTTCAACTTGATACATGGTTTCAACAAGTCCAACAGGGGAGATATTGCTGCTAGACTGCTCATAGAAATGCAAGAAAAGGGTCATAGCCCTACCCGTAAACTGTACAAAGCTGTCATTCGTTGTGTATGTGAGATGGAAAATCCAGAAAAGCAATTTTTCAAATTGCTGGAGATGCAATTGTCTCGTCATGAACCGAACTGTCAAGTTTACAGTTTTTTCATTGATGGAGCTGGACATGCCAGGAAACCTGAGTTGGCCAGACAAGTATTTGAGATGATGGTGAGAAGCGGTATAGAACCCAATTTGGGTTGTGACATTCTGATGTTGCAGAGTTATCTAAAGAGCGAAAAGATTTCTGATGCTCTATATTTCTTTCGGAGCTTGTCCCAGAGAAGAAGGATTGGGAAGAAATTGTGCAACACCATAATTGTTGGTCTTTGCAAAGCCAACAGGCCTGACCTGGCATTGGAGATGTTGCGAGAAACTCGGGAAAACCAAGTAAAACCGAGCCTAGAGTGTTACGAAGAGCTTGTAAAGGTGCTGTGCTCAAACAAGAGATATAATATTGTTGTAAATCTCCTTGATGACTTGATAAAAGTTGGCCGACCTATTTCGTCCTTTATAGGTAATGTACTTCTACTCCATTCATTGAAAAGTCAAGATCTTTATTGGACTTGGGTTAAGACAAGAGATGAGCAAAATGAGACAATGTCTAGTTGGTTGCTTGGCCGGTTGATTTATGCTTTTTCTAGCCAGACAATGGATCAAGATGTTAAGGCCTTGGAAGAATTGATTGAACTGTGCTTCCCATTTGATATCTACACATACAATATGTTGCTTAGAAGACTAAGCATGGTCCATATGGACCAGGCTGTTGAGTTATTCAACAGGTTATGTCAGAAAGGTTATGAGCCCGATCGATGGACTTATGACACCTTAGCTCATGGGTTTTTCAAACATGGTAGGACCGTGGAGGCCAAAAGATGGGTTGAGGTGATGTTTCGCAAAGGACTTGATCCTACTGAATGTACTCGAAGATTCCTCTAACAGAATTATGGTCACAGTGACAGGTACAAGACGCTAAGCTATTATAGAACCTGTTGTTTGGGGCATTCATTACATCTACAGATAGTTTGATTGGCTTCCCCCACAGTCAACCAAATTTAGCAATATAGCGTTTTTCCTTTATCTTGGAATGGCAATTGTAAAGGCTTTAGTTTGTTATTGATATGCATATACCCGATGTTCACTTTCATGCTTCGTTATGATGCTCATTTTCCTGAACTCGGAGTATGAGATACATTAGAGCTTGGGATGTGCAGAGAATGAGTAGGGCTGGTCATCTTCTGACTTCCTGAGTTGATTAATTCTCTAAGTGAAAATAAAGCGAAGGCTGGAGATGCTGTTAGGCTATCTCCAATGCTTACTTTCATCCTTCATCAACTGTGAGTTTGAATTTGGGAAGAAATTCCCCAACTTTATTCCAGAACCCATTTGTATCACATTTGATGGAAAATTTATTTCTTGATCCTCATTCTTTTAGCCATTTCGTAAAAGCTTTTGAGAAATGCGTAGCTTATCCCAAGATTTTCGTTCATCAAATTCGCTGAAAAACGTGGTCCTCCCTTGATTTAGATGAAAATAAGTCCATTTTATTGTTTTTTGGAAAGACTGGAGATCATTTCTTGTGATTTTGTGTTGGTAAACAGCTTGAGGTGTCGACAAACTAGTATTGCCTTTAGTCCTTGATAACCTATATATTGTCGCCACAGTCCCCTTTGCCTTGCATGAAAGGGTGGGAAAAGAAATTAGAAATCTATCACTTGCTTGAATAACCGGGCTGATTCTGAAATTTATCCCAAATTCTCGGAATGCTGAAGGCATATGGCGCACGGCTACGGAAGTTTGCCATGTATTTAGATCCTGCACTAAGTGCAGTGATTCCAAAGGTGTTCCTATTTCAATATGGTAAACAACACATTCCCCCTCTTTTACTTTTCTAATTACAGAATGGCATTTTGGAGTGCATTGGCAGTGTCCCTAAATTTTGTAAAATACAGCATCTTAGAAATCCCGATGATAACCTGGCATTCTAACTTATTTTGTCAGGTTATTCCAGAAGCATCAGAGGTTGCTGTTCCAGTGTCTCATTTACCTGTAAATTAGACAGCCTCTGGGCGGGTGGGGGTTGAAACTGGTGCGGCAGCAGGCGAACCCATCTCTGGAGTTCCTAATTCATCTCCCTTGAATTTGTTTCCTCAGGTTTGACATTACTGTCATTTGGTACATACCTGTCTGCTTTCCTCTTACGTGTTTCTTATTTAGTTTAAACTGAAATAGCGCTAGGAAGCAGTTACCTGCTGGTGGCGCTGGTGCTGGACTTGGTCCCTTGATTTCCTTCGATATCGCCAACAGGTTTGGTTCATATTTTATTTGATTCCATTCCCTGAGCTACAAAGCTTGTAGTAATGGGAGTCTGGTCTTTGGGATTTGCATTAAAGTAACTAGATCTGCATTCAGTTTAGGTAGCTTTTTACAAGCTTTTATGAGATGAGATGGAGAAGAAAAATCGAAGACGAAAGTCACGATGCAGCAGAGACCTAGGCGATTAGTATCAGCAAATGCAATTACCGTTCCAGGTCTCATGCACAGCCCTTCTGGAGCCTTTCCTTGTTCTTTGTCCTTCTGTCTTCTCTGATGCCTTGAACGATGGAAGAGAAGATTGGAGACGGAAATGCATGCAAGCACGCCACCTCCATTCGCACCGACTTTAGTCGATCGGTATTTGGGGAGAAATTTTGGGTATTTGAGATTGCCGCCCATTCGTAACTCAGGTATGTCGTCTCTCTTATTTGGGTTCTATTTCTGTGTCGTCTTCGAAATTCGATCGTAATTTGTGAAATTGGGTTGTAGTGGTTATAGAAAATGTAAACCTAATTAAGTTTATTGCATAGAGATGGGAAGATTTCGGTTTTCGTTAAACTCATAGGAATGGAATATAACGGAACATGAACTCATCGACGGTTTGAATGATTCAGGTAGAGCCACGGTAAGCCCTAGGCAACTTCTTAAGACTTAAGATCTTTTGGTGTGTGATATTTCCCCTTCTCCTACTATGTGGTAAAAGAATTAGAAGACCCAAGTGTTTTAATTGTGTTATCCTTACCCAAGTGGCGCGTCTGGATGCTTGGATGCATTTAGAAGAGTCCAAGTAAAATAGCCAAACACAGTCGAATAGTGTTTGTACTAGACGCTACATGTATTTCTTGTAAATACCTCATGGTATTGGTTCAAGACTAGGGAACGGCTGCTTCTTCCTCATGGTATTGGTTCAAGACTAGGGAACAGCTGCTTCTTCTTTCTGCTTTCACGAAGAAGAGTTTTTATATTTTGTTGTTTTCTGTGTTTACCTAATCTCCTTTCTTGCTTCTTTATCGGATTTCCCTTAATGCATTTCTGTTATGTGAAGTATATAATTTCCATGAGGCTAGCAAACGAGGTTCAACCTTGGATTTGTCCATAGTTGTTGAAATTTTGATGAACTGATTCAGTAGAGGTAGAATTTACTGAGCCTAAAGTATCCTGCAAATGAGAATGTTTTTTTTTCCTTTCCACTTTCGTTTTGCTTCGAGAAGTTAATTCAACTTGATTTTTACTCTCTTAACCAACATACTTGCGTTAATGTATTAAAATGATCCACTACCATCATACTCGCGTTAATGTATATATATGTGTCAGTGTAGGCTACGAGGATTACACAATAGGATCGTATTTGTACTGATCAATTTCGTCATAGATCCAAAATACAGCCTTCCATCATGATTTGCTTTCTGTTTGGGGTTGGTGTCAGATCTTAGTGGAACTAAAATTTGGCTGTTTGGGTGAATGAACGAACCCTTTGTTGATTGAAGCTTATGTTGTAAACGGTTTTTAAAATCTCATGAAATAGTCTTTTTTGTTTAAAATCTGTCTTGCCTTCTGAATCTGTCAGGAAGCTTCAGCTGATGATGATGACCTGGATCTCTTTGGTTATGAGACTGAGGAAGAAAAGAAGGCAGCCGAAGAGAGGGAGATGTCGAAAGCATCTTCCAAAAAGAAAGAGAGTAAGTTTCTTTAGACATTTTATTAATGCGACGTGCTTTCCTTAACTGGTTAGTATAATTTGTTTATGCACAGTGTATTTATGTGTTTGGCAGGGTGAACATTAGAGCTTCAATGGAAAAGCTAATTTTAATTTTCAAAAGAAAAAAAAAAACAAATCTAAAATTTCTCTAAAATCCTGAATTATATATTTGAGTTGTTTTCTTGCCTATCATATCTAAAAAAATTTTTACTGAAAAATTAGCTCCAACAAAAGTGATATTTAAGGTTTAGACACTTTATTTATGTTCTCCTTCTGTTCCCTTTTGTTTTCCCCCTTGATTTTTGGGCCCAAAAAGTCTTTATTTCCTTTTAATAAATTTTCAAGGTTTTTTCACCAGTCAATTGATCACAATGAGATCTATTAATTGGTGCAAAGTTTCAAAAGTACATTCGTAAAAAAATTATTTTTGTCCTTCCAAATGTACATTTTTCTGCAGAAGACATAGAAGAGGCTGAGGGTGAAATTAATTTTGTCAAAAGTAAAATAATCATGTTTAAAGACATTCAGTTGTGTTTATTTATGCATTAGCATCTATTTAGTATTTTGATGGTGAGAATGTTGGTGCTCCATCTGATAAGGTGATTTGGTCCTTGCTTGCTTTTGTGGAACTTTTTATCATTTACTCTGTCTTCTTGGTTAATCTAGCCATATGGCCCATATCTATAAGTGACACTTTCTGTTGGAAAACTTCGTTACCTTTGTTCTTTCTGAGGGTGAGACATTAAAGCATTTCCATATGTATCTATTCATATATATCATTATAGTTTCTGTTCATGTAACTAAGTCAAATGTTTGTTGGTCAGGAGATACTAAGGGTAGGTTTCCACTAAAAATACTGTCTTCCCACCGTAGTAAAAGATAAGTATTGTTTCCGCTAAATGGTATTTTTGTGATGTATGTGAGGAGAAAATACCATGGCTACAGTGGGAAGACAAGCAAGAATACCAAAAATACCTTAGTGGAAACTTGGCCTTATTTAGCTTACGTATGGTGAGTCTGAACTCAGAACCCCTTGGATTTCCAAAAGTTTTTAAGAGTATCATAATTTGAAGAATATTAGAGCAATCTTATTATGATTGGAGGTAGCCTGAACTTTGTCCAAAGTCCTTTGTATTACATGTGTTGTGCCCTGGCTAAAAGATAAACTATGGGATTAGAGGTCTAGAAAAGAGATGTCTAATTACCAATAAGGTAAGTCATTTTTTTAAATTACCACCAAGGTAAGTCACTCTTTTTTGGAGTTTAGGTTTAGGGTGCACTTTCCTATTATAGGGTTTTAGTGGTTTAGGCACTTTCATAGAGTGCCCTAGGATTTTAGGCACTTTCATAGGGTACCCTAGTCCTAGGGGTACCCTAGAGTTTAGGTTTAGGGTGCACTTTCCTATTATAGGGTTTTAGTGGTTTAGGCACTTTCATAGAGTACCCTAGGATTTTAGGCACTTTCATGGGGTACTCTAGTCGTAGGATACCCTAGGATTTTAGGCACTTTCATGGGGTACCCTAGGATTTTAGGCACTTTCATAGGGTACCCTAGTCGTAGGGTACCCGTCATAAGGGTACCCTAATCGTAGGGTACCCTAGAGTTTAGGTTTAGGGTGCACTTTCCTATTATAGAGTTTAGTGGTTTAAGCACTTTCATAGGGTACCCTAGGATTTTAGGCACTTTCATAGGGTACCCTATGATTTAGGCATTTTTATACGGGTTGGAGAGTTGATGAGAATTTTTCAGACTTGGGCTTGACCTGATGGTAATTATGGGATCCAAGGGTGATCTGATGGTAAATGTCCCATAAACTATTTGATAGGGGTGCACAAGAAAACCGATAAAACCGCCAAACCGATCCGAACCGGACCGAACCGGTCTATTTGGTTAGGTTCTATGGTTCATTGGTCTGGTTATGGTTCTGAAAAACTAAGAACCGGTAATTATGGTTCGGTTACTGGTTCTTAATATAAGAACCATGGTTAGAACCGAACCGGACCGTATAATATATATATATTAATTTTACATTTACAAATCATGTATCTTGATTTGGTAAGTAAATAATTTTTTTCTAGTAATGTAGTTTTCTTTATGTCTATTTAAAGTAAAAAAAAAACTATTTTTTAAGAAGTTTTCAATATATAATACTATAACTTACTTTTTTTTTTTGATCGGCTACTATAATAACCTGCTAATACATACTTAGTAGGTATGATTTGCTAAAATTGATTATTGACCGTGTTTTTTTAATTTCTTCCTATGTTGTATGCATCTTGCTTTAATAGGAAAACAACCCTATAGAATGTTGCCGTAAAAATCTATTTTTTTAAGAAGTTTTTCAATATATATTACTATAACCTAATAATATCAATTTCAATTTTTTATGTTCCACCCTAATTTCACAAGATTGCTACTGCCTACTCAAAGGAAAACTCAAATACTGAATTCTCTTATTCTCTAATCTTGATCTTCTTCCTATTTTTTTTAATTCATGTGTTGTGATAAAGTGTTTCTTAATCGGGTAGAACCGGAACCGAACCAAAACCGGTCCGATCTTGTGGCTTGGATCTGGACAGGTTCTTCATGTGTATTGGTTAGGTTTTGGTTCTTGATTTTCTAGAACCGGTCGAAATGGTCCGGTTACTGGATTTCTAGAGAACCGGTCCAATCCGGACCGTGTGCACCCCTACTATTTGAAGAATATTAGAGCAATCTATATAACAAAATAGAGTGGTTTTCAAAAAAACATATTTTCTCTGCATAAATTAGGGCCCTTCAATATTGATCACACGGTTGATATTGCATAAGCCCTCTCCATCTCTTGCGATGGCAATCCCGTAAATAAATGGCACTTTCAAGGGTTTAGCTCTAGGGATGATGGCATTGTCCAGGAAAAAGTTAAGTTGTACTTTTTCTCTCAATAAGTTGTCTGCATAAATCCTCACCCTTCATTTTTTTAGGGCTAGGATTTTGTCTCAAATTGGGAGAAAATCCCAACACCTCAAACATACTTGATCTCCTCTCTTTCTTCTCCTCTGCCGAATGGAAAAACACCCCCCTCGCTCTTTCTCACTTTGGCCGTCTCTCTCTCTCCCACACCCGATCCAACCCCCTCTCTCTCTCTACGCATTCTAGGGTTTCAGAAAAATACCATCCTCTTCCTCTGCAATTTTTGGCCAGCGACAGGAGCAGCGGTGATTTCTCGATCTCCAGCCGAGATTAAAGGTAAGGGCTTGCAGCCCCATTGATTTCAACTCGAATTTGGGGTTGGGGGTTTCTGAAATTTTGAATTTTAGGGGTTTTCGAATTTGCGACTTAGGGTTTCAAAATTGAGGGTTTGTGATTTGTGGTTTTGGTGGCTTTATGGTGGTTGTAAGGGTGATAGGCAGTGGCAGTGGTGATTGGTGGTAGGCGGTGGTGGTGTTTGACAGTGATTGGTGGTAACATTGAGGATTGGAGGTCCATAAGGATTATAGATGGCTTCCACGGTATTTTAGGCATTATATAAATTGTTTTGTGGGAAAAACTCCCACCCTTCTCTTTTCTGTCGATCTTAACAGATTTCTTAACAGTTGAACTTTAGTTGAAAGTGGTGTAAGTGCCTAAAAATGAAGTTCAGGGTGTCTCTACAACTCGGTCAAAGTACTGGGGGCGAAGTGCAAATTCCCCGAATGAAAATTGATACCTCTGTTTATTTGGTGTTTGAAAAATTAGTTTTGACATATTGTTTTTCAGTAAATTGTTTGAATTATTGATTCAAACCTTTTGCCTCTCTGACTTCTTTTTCCTAGAAAATAATCTGCTATCGAGAAAACAGTAAAAAAATGGAATTGATTCCTAAAAAATCATTTGCACCAAGATTGTGGTTTTTCCTGGGGTTGCCTAACGAGCCGAGCAGCAGGTTGTTCAAGCTAATTGGTTTAAAAACTTATCGATCTTTTACAATGTGTTCAAGTTTGGGCTGTTTTTTGGGTGACCGATCTCACATGATTTGTAATAGGTTGATTTTCTGAACAATATAGGCGTATAGAGAACCAAGTAGTACATTGTTCAAGCTCTTTTTGAAAGCTTAACGAGCTTCAAAATTTGGTTCAACCTTGGTTTTTTAATGTAACAAATTGATCTGGATGAAAATTGCTACCTTTGTTTATTTGGTGTTTCAAAAAACTTTTTTCAATAATTTTTTCCAGTAATTTGTTTGAATAATTGGTTCACGAAAACTTTTGCTTCTCTGACTTCTTTTTCCTAGGAGAAGTCATCCACTATCGAGAAAACATTCAAAAATTGGATTTGATTTCTGAAAATCATTTGCACCAAGGTTGTGCCTGTTTCTATGGCTGTCGAACGAGCCGAGTGGTGGGTTATTCGAGCTTGGTTTTGAAACTAAACGTTCTTTTAGAATGTGTTTAGGTTTGGGTTGTTTCCCCGAGTGGTGCCTGTTTCTCGGTTTGGGTTGTTTTGAAACTTAACGTTCTATGTTAGGTCTTGGTGTTTGCTTTGATCACTGTTTGAGCTCTTTCTTTCTTTCATTCAAAGTACAAATTGGTTGCCAGGTTTATGGGGGAAAATAGTGGTTTTGGGTTTAAGAGCCTATTTCAAACTGTTATTGTTATTCTATTTAGATCCATTTAATAAACTTCACATATAGTTTAAGGTCAATTGTTCGATGGACCCTCAAAATAATAAAGAATTCTATATGGTATGAATACACACGGGTGCAACTCCATTTAAGTCCATTAATAACTGTCCGTAGAAGTAGTTCAGTGTCATTATGGATCAAATAGTTCAATTCAGTCCATTTACGTTTCTATGATCTAAATATTTCACTTCATATGTTTTTCACTTCTCTTTTTCCTTATTATAAAAGCTATGGTTGTTTGAAGTTTCTCCCGTCAAAGTTGGAAAACTGTTATTATAAAAGCTATGGTTGTTTGAAGTTTATCCCGTCAAAGTTGGAAAACTGTTATTTGCTTCTTTTTTATTGTAGACATCCACGTTTATTGTGTTGAATTGACTAAATATGTTTGATTAGTGCATAGGAAAAGAAGTTGAGTCAATACTTACGGGCCAAGTTTCCGAAGATAATACCAATAAGGTACTAGCTCTTGCGAAAGAGGACCTTCAGTAACGTCAACAAATCTTGATGAAAGCATGCAGAGGGAGGGATAAGCAAGGGTGAGAGACAAATTGGCCACTGGCAATTCAAGTGAGCACATCTACAAGGCCTTGGAATTGCCCAACTGCAAGCAATATCGATCTTATTTCAGATTTTTAAATAGGTATATTCCCAAATTTTTATTCTTTAGAAAAGACTAATGTTTCGTAAAGACGACATCTGTTTGTTTTTTTTTTTTTTGTCATTGAAGTTACATTATTTTCATGGTCAATGTGATTTCACTTTCTGTGTATCTTTTATTTGCCTAGCTATTTATTTACAGGCAATGTGATTTCACTTTCTGTAAATCTTACTCAGATTATCAATTATGTTTCCTGGGGCTGGGGGTGATTGATGAACCTTTTTTTTGGATTAAATAATTCTGGAATTTGCGGAGATGGACAAGAAGTCGTGGAATAAGGTTTGGTTTCTTCCAACTCCCAATAAAATCAAGCACTTTGTGTGGAAGTGTATCCATGGAATTCTCCCAATTAGCGAGAATTAACACCGGAGAAAAGTCACACAGGAGATGATTTGCATAAGTTGTGGTAATTATTGTGAAACTTTTCCCCATGTGTTTTTGGGGTGTCGGTTTGCCCAGATCACGTGGAGGGCTTCACCGATTGGGTGTGTGCCAGTTATGAATGTGCAGGTTGGAAGAAGATGAAGCTGAGTCGTCATTTATCATTTGAATTGTTTTGGCTCCGTCGTTTTGTTGTTCCAGGATAATCTACTCTTCCTGTCCCTTTGAGCATGGCAAGTTTCGACATTGGCCTTACAATAGTTTTCCTGCCATTTACGTTGTTTTACCCCTTTCAGGGATATCCTGTAGCGAGGACATATCACTGCACATCTGCAGCCCCCAAATGCCACTGCATTTTGGGCCAAGAAACCCGGCCCATTTAGTTGTCAACGATGTTGTTTCTGGATGGGTAGAGGGTGGGGTGCCGGTTGAGAGTTTTATGATCGCACAAAACCTCACCGGGATCCACCGCCTGAGAATTGCGGGTGAAGGTGCACCAGCACTTGTGGTCTCCCTTTTGCTGATCTCCGTGTGCATTTTTTTAGCCCTAGAGGTTCGCATTACGCAAATACATTTGATTTATCAATTGGATTTTGTTGATTTTTTTTTTCATTCCTCATTCCTAATCTATTAACGGGAGAGGGGGGAATGAGACTCGATCCCGGGATATAATGTGAGACATTCAAGAGATCCACTGCATGAGCTAGCTACCACTTGCGATTTTGTTTATTTTTGAATTTGGGTATCTAATGTGATTTGGATTTTGCTCTCACCCGGACTTAGGGTCCAATTTCCTTACCATCAAGTCCGATCCATTTTGGGATTTTGTGGGTCTATATTGGACCGATAATAATGATCTAAATCTTTCATTTTAGAAATCTCATTAGGTACATTAGCCATACATAAAATCAAACTAAATCAGTTTGATGTGGCATATTGTTTTATAATCAAAACAGACTTCTGCCTATATATATATAGGGCTCACTTTTAGTCCGGAATCCGGGATTCCGGACTCTCATGTTCCCGATATTTTTTGACAATCCGAACCGTCCAATGTGTTTAAAAGGTGTTTTTAAGGAGTCCCCGCGAGAAATCATCCCAAAAAAAAAAAAAATTACCTGAAGGGCTTGATCCGGGTAGTTTTTCACAAAAACTGTATCGCAAAAAACAATTTTTAAAACAAAAAAATTTCCAAAAAACCTCTAATCTGGATCCTGGATTAGAAGTTTTTGGCGTATATATATATATATGCAGAAAATTTCCTACTCGGACCCCGGGATTTGAGGAAAAAATTGATTTTTTCACTTTAAAAAATTGCTTTTGGAAAATCCAAATCGTCCAATGTGTTCAGAAGGTGTTTTCAAGGGTCGAAGCAGGAAATATTCAACAAAAATACCTGGAAAAGCTTGATCAAAGCAGTTTTTCGAACTTAAAATGAAAATCTCGCGGGTCACGGGTCAAGACACCCACCCACTTCGCGGGTCAAGATACCCACCCATCTCACGTCTCCCCTTTTCCACACTACGTGAGAAGAGAGAGAGACAGAGAGAGAGGAGGAGAAAAGAAGGCGATCAACGACGACGAAGAAACAGATCAGCGACTCGTCTCCATCTTCCCAGACTCCGATCGTAAAGGAACCACCACCAAAAGGTCGCTTTCTCTTCTCTTCTCTCTCTCTCTCGCCTGGCTCTCTTTCTATCGCGATTTCTGAAGTTAGGGTTTCTCAGTTTCTCTGAAATTTGTGAAATTACGGTTTTTGTAAAGTTAGGGTTTGATTTCGACTTTAACCTGGGTATTTTCTACAGTGTTGGTCTGTTTGCATGTCTTGTGTGATTTGTTTTATCCGTTCTCCTGTCCATTGCTTGTATTGACTCTTGCTGGCTGTGGTGGATTATGTGGCATTTTGGCTTTATTTTTTATCTCAAGAATCCCAGATGAAGTCCAAACTACAGTAACAAGGTAGAGAACATTTATATTTCGACATATTCCGCATTTCATTATTCTGGCTCTGATACGATGAATCCAAGTATCCAACATACATGACCCTTTTTTGTAATGAAAAACTCTCTCTATATCTTGACAGTTGTTCATTTGTGTTGCTTTATTCAATCTGTGAATTTATGGATGTCAGTATTATGATACAAATGGTACTGGTAGGGGAGCTTTAGACTTCAAGTATGATAAGCAGACTTTTGGAGATTGTGGTCCATAATGCACTTTTTATTCTTTAATGGAATTCAGTTTGTTCATTCATTGCTGTTGAATTTTAGGTTGATTGGTTTTTCTCACACTTAGGTCATCTTCTTTTTTTTTTTCATTCTTATTTGCATTGACAATAAACTACTACCGAGAGTCGAGATTTCTTTCCAATTGTAAGTCTACCATGAACATCGAGCTCAAGTGTCTTCTAAAAAGTTTACCTTCTAATTGGTCCACCCCAGACATACTAGGTCAGCATCCATCTCTTACGAAGATGGCATGTGGAAGAAAATTGGACGAAACACCGACAAACATCATTGGCCAAAAGTGATAAGGCTGGCTCCAAGGAGAACAAGTGATGATTTTTACTACACGTTTGACATGTACCGATCAAATTCTGACCTGTCCGTGGGGGCACCATACCATGCTTATTCAGAACATAGAACGCTTCTATCTCAATATTTTTCCTTGAATTGAAATAAAGACATGGATAATGGATAGCTCCATGGGGTTAAACTCATGATAACTTTTCCCTTCTAAGGTCCAGAAGTTCAGTAAACATATCTGACCAACCAGTTAATATGCTACCCATCTCGGGCTTACATTAAATAAAAAATGAAAAATAGCACGGTAATGAGGACAGTGAAAAACAACCAGGATATAGCTAAAAACAAAGTCGTCAATTTGATCTGCTAGAAGCTTTCTTAAAAATTAAACAACTAAGAGAAACTTATGTCACAGACTCACGGTTCAACATTTATAAGAAAGCTTACAACATTTCTGAATAAGCATGGTATGGTGCTCCCACGGATAGGTCAGAATTTGATCGGTACATGTCAAACGTGTAGTAAAAATCATCACTTGGTCTCCTTGGAGCCAGCCTTATCACTTTTGGCCAATGGTGTTTGTCGGTGTTTCGTCCAATTTTCTTCCACATGCCATCTTCGTAAGAGATGGATGCTGACCTGGTATGTCTAAGGTGGACCAATTAGAAGGTAAACTTTTTAGAAGACACTTGAGCTCGATGTTCATGGTAGACTTACAATTGGAAAGAAGTCTCGACTCTCGGCAGTAGTTTATTTTCAATTAATTTCTTTCTAAGTTAGTCATTTGATGCTTGTTTCATGTATATAATTATTACACAATAATCCTTTGCCCTTGTACAATTCTCTGGAAGAAATTATGGTATATGTGGTTCTTTGCTGCAGGGTTTGAGTTACAAGCAGCTGTCTAAATGTTGGGAAAAGGTAGGAAAGTTGTTGGTAGAGGAGAAGTGATGGCTGCACATTATGCTTTTGGGCCTGTCGAAGATGATATAATTATAAAACACAGGCTTCTCACCCGCACAACGACCACAAGGGGTGAACCTCCGCTAAAGAAGCTTCAGAAGAAATTCACCTCTTTTGCTCTTGAGATTGAGAAGGATGTAGATAACTACAATGACTGCGAAAGACTTGCCAAAGCCTTTTTACAGGAGTTGACAACTTTTGAGCTTCCGCTCCTTAAGAGCAAAGCAGTTATAGATGCAAATCTAAGAGAGAAGGAGAACTTTAATGAGTTGAAAGATGAGATAAACCGACAGATTATTCAGGCACAAGCTGACATAGAGGATCTGAAGAAACAACTAGAGGAGAGCAAGATTGAAAGGAAGCACAAAGAAGAGTGTGAGGCAATCAGGAGGTTAATTGGGATGCAACCTCCAAGATCAGAGACACAGAAGGTCATAACAGACCTTGAGAAAGAGATTGCAATGTTGGAGGCCGAGAATACCGCTGGTTCAAGGACGCTGGAGCTTCGCAAGAAACAATTTGCCCTCCTGTTACATGTGGTATGTGGCAAACAATTTCTTCTCAAGAAGTCCTTAATTTTTATTTTTATTTTAGTTCAATTTTGTCCTCTTCCAGTCTTCTTGTTTCTCCTTCAGAAATTTTGGTTCTGTTGGTTTTGATTGCATGCTAATAGGACAAGATGTATTGTCAGTTATATTTAGCTTTCCTCCACGTGTTTCCGACATATCCCATTTGTTTGCATTCAGCGTAGCTTGAAACTTTCTATCATGTATCCCAAGCTGTTAAATCTAGTGCAAATTCATTTCTTGTATGTTCTATTGCTGGATTGAGAGGTTTTGGTAGGTCAGTTTCTGATGATTCAGTTTTGTGATGTTTTTTCCTTACCTATTTAGCATCACTGCAGCTCGAATTTGTTGGATACTTGGATTGTATTGAATAAACTCATGATAATTGTTTCTCTTTTGGATCATTGTATAAGTATTTTTAGGTGACATCATTGAGGCGGTTGATGTAGGATGACTAGGGATAAATATCTGTTAGCCGCTACAGTGTATTGGAGGACTGGCTATGATTGGATTGTGGCTAAAGAAGGAACTATTAATGAGTTGCAAGTTCAATAGCTAGATGCCTGTAGTGGATCTAATAACTAGGGCGAAATCTTTTTTACCACCTTGTTGTGCAACCCTCTACCATTTCAGCTCTCTCACTTTGAATGTGGTTGGATCAACCGAACGTGGTTTGAACCGAAGTGCTATCATCGAGAATTCTGTCCAAATTGGCCGAAATGAGAGCTACAATTCAAATTCAAGTTTTAGCACAAACATATACTCTCGCCCCCCGTCTTCCTCCTCTGAAAAACCCTAACACTTCGGAAACCCTAACCTACAAAGTAGCGGCAACAGTGCCATCTTCTCTTCAGCAACAGCTGCCACCCCCTCTCTGGACACTGCTGTCATCCACTCTCCCCTCCCCCACACTGCTGCCTCTCCAGCCGCCGTTTTGATCTCCTCTCCTCTCTCCAGTCACCGTTGTGACCCTGTGGACGCTTCATCTTACCTCTTCAGATTTGTGGTTAAATTTTAGTGCTTACTGGTCGTGCTGCTACAACTTCAATCTACATGATTCCTTAGAGCAATTGTACTTTTGTCTCACTGAAAAGGCAATTAATGAGAACCATTGGGTTTTGTTTTGGATAAGGAATGAGAACCGTTGGGCTTTGACTTCTAATTGTAATATCATACCAAAATTGGTACATATTGCCCTTTCCCATCTTTTATTAGTGGGAGCCCCGTGCATTTAGTTGCTAATAATCTGCACAATTAGCTTAAATAATTAAAGTGTGTTGACTTACTCCAATGAGTTCAATTTCTTACTCAAGTGAGTCCACTGTATGCATGTGTAGACAAAGATGTGTAAAGAATGATTAGGTTTTATGAAAGTATACATCTGTCTTTTTACAATTTGCGGTAGCAGAGTTAGGGTTTTGCACTTCAATACCACACCGCTTGAGGGTGATTCCATATATCCAGGAGCCAAGGAGGTGATGTTTCTATAGGGAGTAAAGAATATTTTGCCTATATTTCTGTTTACATGGGAATGTATATTAGTATTCTCATTTTTTTGTCGTCTAGACCCCGATTTTAAACAGTCATGTATGGGTGATTCTAAGTTACCTAGGGATGTAGACGGGTTTTGGGGCATTCCTCCCTTTGATTGCCCTCATCTTTGTCTCTAGCTTTATTAAATTTCCTTTTCATTCATTTGTCTCTAGCTTCACCCTACCTTGTTGTTGTAACTGGTGCCCTTTGGAGAATGTTTTCTTTATTGCCTTTGCAGTTGTAATTTGGCTATGGATATTATCACATTATGGTTTTTTCGGCATTAAGACAATGATAATGTGCTCCGTTATGTCAGTAGCATTTGTTCTTTCCAAATGATGTTATTTATTTAGTTTCGTAGATTATCGTGCTTGTAGACAAAGAAATACATCGTTTTTGTTGTTGTTTTTGCCATCAATTATTTTCTTCTCAATGTTATCATCTTAAACTGATCTGCTGTTGGCTGTGGTAATGATCCTCATTCCTTGTCACTATATGGCCTCTTTTTTTCTTGCAATGAAAAGCAGGTTTTGTGGTGTTAACCAAGTGTGTAATTTTACCCCTTTCCGCAGGTGGATGAGCTGCAGAACACCATAGAGGAAGAGCAGAAGAGTTTGATTGAGGAGATGAGAATAGCACTTGATGACCAGAAGAATTGTGTGGAGGATGCAAGTGGGGGTTCTGAAGCCATGGCCGTTGATTAGCGAAGACTATTGCAACTCACTCTTAAACATGTAAGGTGGTGGTTGATCTTAATTCTTGGATTGCTGATTTGTATCTTAGTACGATGAAGTTTTTTATCCTATGATGTTAATTTTCTCCACTTGCGATCCCCGGTTATGGGAGTAGTTTGGAATGTTTTTATTTTCAATTTTTTTCCCTTGCACATCTTGGAAACTGCCTTTGTGCTTGCAGGGATCATCCTCAGACCCTTTGTATGCGGGAGCTCTGTGCACTGGGTATGCAAGGCCGGCATAACCCTAAGGCTCAAGAGGCCCAGGACTCTTGCATCCAAAAAATCGAAAAAAGTAGGGGCACCCCATAGTTTTTACTGTGAGCCTTGAGTAGGGTCTTTATAGCCCAATAAAAAAAACAAAAAAGGACCAATCTGATTAAAAAAAGGCCTAAAAAGAGTCCATTTGGCATAAAAGCCCAAAATAAAGCACACAACAAATTAGGCCTTGTTCTCTTTCCTTTTTTTCCCTTTCTCATTTTCAAAAATCTTTTCAAAAGAATCTCTCTAGTCATTACCTCATTATTTCATTTCTCTCTCTCTCTCTCTCTCTAATAATTATCTCATTATTCTCATTTTCAAAAATTCAACCAAACACTGTCTCAAAAATTCTTCTCAAAACTCATCCAAACAAAGCCTAACTTTTACAGTTGATCCATTAATTTTCAAACATATTGAGGATTTTTTCTAAGGGCACAATTTTTAGATTAGGCCTTGGGTACTAAAACTCTTGGGCCGGCCTTGGTACGACTATACATCTATAAAAATTTTGATTTAGCAGTGCTTTGGCTAATGACCAAGAACTAGATTTTGGATTTTCACGAGTCAAATTGTTTGACTATATTTTGGGGTTTTAGAACTTCCTTGAAAAAGGAAAGTCGTTTCATTCTGTTTCACTGTCACTAGGTAAATAGTGTCTATTCTTTATTGTTCTGGGTCCTAAAGTGGCTAACTTCGTTGCTTGTAAATTCTGGACACTTGCGAGGCTACATCCAACAAGCCACACTTTAAGGTAAGGTCGAACAGACTTTAGGTTTTGCCTTTGCCATAGTAAGTAGTAAAAAGCTTAATAAGAGAGAGGGTGACTGGAATTTAGAAGATTGAGAGATTGGAATAGAGCTTCCATCATGAGATATCTTTGGGCTTTGAGTTTTAAACTTGATTCCTTGTGGGTTAAATGGATCCGTATCTATATTATGAAAGATCAGAGCCTTCAGGGTAATGCCTATTCCTATTGGTTCTTCTTGGGTTATCAGAAAAATTTTGAATCTGAGAGGCTATTTGTCAACACCACATCAAATATATGATTGGAAATGATATGGATACCTTTGTGTGGGTGGATAATTGGTGCCCTTTAGGAGTATTACATTCTAGGTATGGTGACAGGTTGAATTCAACTTGAGAAGGTCTCTAAGTGCTAGAGTGAATACCATCATTCATTTTCAGGGATGGGAACGAGCTAGAGCTAGGAGTGGAGTCGCTAGAGAGATTGTGACTCTTACTCTTCTTTGGTTTCTTCTTAACCCTTCTCAGTCTGTCCAAGTGATATGGCTCCCTTCAATTCTGGTATTTACTCGACAAATCTGTGTGGGAGGCTATTAGATCTTCACACCTTTGCCGTCGTGTAAGTTGGTGACTTGGTGTGGTATGGGGAGCATGTGCCTCGGTAGAGTTTTATCCTTCAACCATATGGGGAAGGTTGGCTGCTAGAGACACCCATTGTGTGCTGGGTGCTAATGGAGTGGAAATCTCATGACCATATAGTATTTATTTATTTATTTTTACCTTGTCCTATGTTTGATTGTTTGGCAAGATGTGGTGGCTTTGAACATCATCACTAGACCTCTTTTGGGGTTGAAGGATGAGATCAGTTGGTCCTTGAAGTTCAAAAAAGGGGTAGTCACTGGTGGATACCATTTCTAAACTGTATTTTGCTTTTACTGTGTCAATTGGTTGTGGGGAAAAAGGAGCTCCGGAATTTTTCAGTTGTGCATAGTTTGATGCTTCAGCCCTTGGTTTGCTTCCCTGCCTAAAGGAAAGAGCAGCTCCCTATTTTAATCTTAGTCCACGACTAATTGTGTAACAGATTAGGTCCCTCCCCTTTGAGCTAAAAGAATGATAAAACCTTCAGCCAGAAGTCTTGTTGCTCCACGACAATGAATTTTCAACTCAAAGAAATGGTGCAAGACAAGAGTTGGATTGGATAGAGGATGAACTTGCAGATTTATCCCCTTGCATGGTCAAGGAGGAAGTCGGGGCTAGGCTTTGGTCTTGGCAGATGCAGAATTCCAAGGAGGCTAGAAGAATTTACTTGGAGGATTCCCTTTAAATCCCCCCTTGTCTAGTTTTTTGTTTGACACAACTGTTTGTAGTGTAATTCTATGTCTGTTTTTATGGTTTTGCGGCATGCACGGACACGGACACGGGTATTGACACGGGGACATGGGAATTCTAAAAAATTGGGGACACGGACACGGCGGGGGATACGCCATATATATATACACCAAAAACTTCTAATCCGGGATCCCGGATTAGAGGTTTTTTTGGTGTTTTTTTGTTTTGAAAATTGTTTTTGCAAAATCCAAACCGTCAAATGTGTTTAAAAAGTGTTTTCAAGGGGTCCCGCGAGAAATCATAAAAAAAAAAAATACTGGGAAAGGCTTGATCCAAGCCGTTTTTTACAAAACTGCGGATCATCAAAAAAATATTGGGAACATGGAGGTCTGGAATCCCGGATCCCGGAATATATATATATATATATAACGGGCTTCTGATTTAGACTTCCGTTTCCTTGGTACCGATCGTACCTTACCTTTACCTTTGGTTCTGCTAGGCTTAGGTTTGGTATAATCCTTATCCTGGAGTTTTCTTCTATACTTCCTTTTGTAGGGTTTGGAGGATTTGGATACAGTTTTCCTATAGTGTTTCTTAGGATAATTGGTTGGTATGTCATAGGCAAATTGCTGACAGAATTCCCAACATTGGGAGAATCTTTAAGTCAGCAGAAGCAAAAATCAGCAAAAGAGGTCTTTGAACAAGGTCCTTAATATGTTAAAAAGAATATAACAGAACCATTGATCCCTCTTTCAGTAGGCGATCTAAATCTGCAACCTCAGGATCCGTGAAGCCTTAAAGAAAGATATCTACAAAATCAGCAATTTACAGTTCAGGAAGAAAAACTTCGTTACATTTACGAAGCTATTCTTACTGAAACTTCATCAGTACAACTTACTCATCATTATCTTGAGGAGGGTAACAGTAGAACCCCAATAACTTACTCTAAAATGTACATTGTTAGAGTAATTCATCCGCAGGAATGGGGATTATCAACATTTGCTACCAGAACATTGAAATTAAATGAGCAGAAGTACAATTATTGGGACTATGCCCGTGCATGGACATTTGCCCTCTACTATCAGAATCCAGTAAGAACCCATTCATGGTTCTTTATTATTAATCCGGAGATTGTGCAGAAAGAAATTGGTTTCCCAACATGGTTTCTCCATTGGTGGGAATATCATTCACCAGAAATTGAAATTTTCCCAGAATCTATTCAGAAACAATTCCCTATATGGTATAAATATCATCCAAAATTAAGGGGAATAACAGCAGTAAACCCTCCAGTTGGCCAAGACATGTTATGGTTTTGTACTGAATTCAGAATCACCTAGATTTGGCAATGGAGTTATGAGATAGCCGAAGATCATTTGCATATACCAGAAATTCAAAGAAATTTCTTTGTAAAATGGTGGTCTCGGTTCGAGACTGATAAATGTTCAACATTTATCAATGAAACCATTGAGCAGTACAAGGCTGATTACATAAATCAGGCCTCAAGCAGTAACCCATCTCAGGGTCCAGTAAATTTTGTCCAACAGATAAAGATGATGATCCAGAGTCCAAATCCGAAGCTATCAGATCATGAGCAAGATATTAAGCTCATGGAAATTATAAAGGATCAGTATCTAGCAGTACAAGGGATTAGCTATTCTCAAGCAGACTCCCAGAGTGACACTTCTATGTCCTCTCAACGGGATTATGGACAATTCACATGTCTAGGAGGAGAATCTCAATGGTAGAGATGGCTGGGTGCGTTTTTTTCTTCCCATCAGGGTCCCTTATTAGAAGCTAATACTATATATATATATATATATATATATATAGGGGCCGGTTCCGGGGACACAATTTTTGACACAACTTTTGACACTTCATCTCAACCCTTGAAACCAAGGGCTCAGATTAGAACTCTCTCTCTCTCCCCCCTCCATCTCCATCTCCATCTCCATCTCCACATGCTATCCTTTCTTTGTATAACCTAACGTCGACTACACTCTCTCCGCTGGCCCCTCCATTGCAGGCAACTCTATCTCTGGTGAAGGTCCTCTCCGGCGAGCCTGATGCTCTCTCTCTCTCTCTCTCTCTCTCTCTCCAAAGCTGATTGCACCTTGATTTTAACGTAATTTATATCCATAAATGAGCCATCTGCATCCCGAATGATGATTCGAAAAGCTGCCCACTTCGAATCCGAGAAAAGTAGAAACCAATTGGCTAGGAGGGCAAGAAAAAGGAGATGCCACGGCTACCCCAAATATCTTTGGTCCATTCATAACGGAAAAGAGTATTTTTAATCGATCGTATTTCGAGATGACAAATAGCACGTTTGCTTTCAATGCTTCATTGTTTGATGTTTGGTCCAGAAAAACAAAGGTGGACGTCCTTTAAGTCTGGTTTTGAGATCGTGGCCGGCGGCAAGGAAAATGGACGGAACATAGTTGTTTCTTCTTCTGTGAAATTGATGTTTGGTTTTGGCTTGAAGGTTGAAAGCAAAGGGAGAGAAATACGATGAGTCAGTGTGAGTTAGAGGGTGGGACCCATTAGTGTAATTCTAATCTCAGCCCTTGGTTTCAAGGGTTGAGATGAAGTGTCAAAAGTTGTGTCCCCGGAACCGGCCCCATATATATATATATATATATATAGGCAAATTTTCTAGTAAGGACCTCCCGGATTTAAGAAAAAATGTAATTTTTTCACTTAAAAAATTGTTTTTGGGAAATCCGAACCGTCCAATGTGTTCAAAAAGTGTTTTCAAGGGTCCACACGGGAAATCTTCAAAAAAAAAAAAAAAATTACCGGGAAGGACTTGATCCAAGCAGTTTTTCACAAAACTGTAATACAATTTTGTGAACAGTTTTGTGAAAAACTGCTTGGATCAAGCCCTTCCCGGTATTTTTTTTTAAAGATTTCCCGCGTGGACCCTTGAAAACACCTTTTGAACACATTGGACGGTTCGGATCGTCAAAAAAATGCTCGGATCATAGAGGTCCGCAAGTCCGTAGTCCGGACTAGAAGCGGCCCCTAATATATATATATATATATATATATATATATATATATATATATATATATATATATATATATATATATATATATATATATATATATATATATATATATATATATATATATATATTGCAGAATGTAAAAAATAAGAGTATACTTGTAAGATTTTTTAATTTGGGGGGTAAATATGTTATAACTCAACATAGTGGGTTTGTAATGTAATTAAACACTCAATACTCCTGTAACCAAACATCTATTATAACCAAACACCCAGTAAACCAAACAACCATTATAGCCAAACACCCCCAGTACTCCTGTAACCAAACACCAAACACCCATTACAGTCGTGGACCAGGCCTCCTCCTTCCTAGTTCCTCATCTCTGCTGTCGGCCAGACATCCTCCTTCCTAGTTCCTCCTCTTTGAATAGATCTAAAGCAGATTGTCAATGGTGACTCGGTGAGTTCCCCTTCTCTCTCTCTCTCGAGCAGCAGCCGTGTCCCGATTTGTGTCCCCCTTGGAAAATTCAAAAAAGAAAAAGAAAAAAAGAGAGAGACAGCTCAAGGTGTGTCCCGTACATTTCTCCGGCGTGTCCCCGTGTCCCATACGGCGATACAGCAGGCAGGAGCCGTTCGGTGCTTCATTACTTTGCCTTTTCCTGAGTCTGGTGTTAGATTTTGCTTTAATGGCTTCTTGTTTTGTCTTGTTTAAAAATCAATTATTTTTACACAAAAAGGTGTAAATTTTTAGAAATGGACCCTTTAATTTCAACAGTCTTAGTTTCATCCCCCTAATTTTAATTGTAACACTTTTAACCCTGAAGTTTTGGTTTATGTACGTATTAGGTCCAATAGATAACATTTGCTTCCCACGTTGACGTAAAAGTTACAAATGAAGGGCAATGTTGACTTTTCAGGACTTTTTCTCTCCAAAATTCACTACTAACCCAAAACCACTTCACTTTCGTGTTATTGAAAGCCAAATGTGGATCTCTTTACGATGGGGTTAGGGTACAAGTTTGTAAAGACCTGAAATTTTAAAAGCATTTTCCCAAAATTAAGTTGGGTTTTTGTACAAAATATAAATGTTTGGAGATGTGGGTTTATGGGCTAAATTAAATATGCTATATGTTGGAGGGGTGAGTTGTGTAATTAAGTTATCTATGTGTAAATGTGTGCAGTTGTTATGTATTCGAGACTTTATGGTGAGAGCTTTGAAAGTGAATGTATGGCGTATTACGTTACTTTAGTGGAAGAAATGTTTATCTATTGGAGTATTGTGGAAGAAATGGAGGGTGTGACCAAGTTTGATTAAGTAATGGAGGGGCCGAATCTAAGCTAAATTTCAAGATATTCGTGATTTCTTACTTCTCGTGATTTTGTTAAGCTTTTCATAGTAATTTCGAGAGGAATAAAAAAAATAAAAAAAATATGGACACAGGTTGAAAAAACTTATCATATAAGACGATAGTTTAGACAGAAAAAATACCAGTTGTTTGATATTTTTTCGTCTTTACTGAACTTCTTTTTGCTTTTGGCTATAATGTTTTACTTTTTGGACTCTTTTTCGTCAAAGACAGATGATTAATCTAAAAAATATAACGTGAACCTAACAAAAAAAATTAGAAGGTTTTATTACGGGCCGCGGGACAAGAAACAAATATTTATTACCATTAAGGTCAATCACTCTTTTTAATTACTATTAAGGTCAATCACTTTTTTTTTGGGTTTAGGTTTAATGTGCACTTTCCTTTTATAGGGTTTTTGTAGTTTAGGCACTTTCATTGGGTATCCTAGGATTTTAGGCACTTTTCATAGGGTACCCTAAAGTTTAGGGTACCCTAGTCATAGGACCGTACGTTTGTAAATTAGATCGTACATTTAGAATTTAGACCGTACATGTAGAACTTAGACTGTACATTTAGAATTTTAGAATTTAGCAGCGAAATAAACGTTAAAGGTTTAGGCACTTTCATAGGGTACCCTAGGGTTTAGGCATTTTAGGTTTAGAGTGCATTTTCTTATTATAGAGTTTTAGTGGTTTAGGCACTTTCATAGGGTACCCTAGGGTTTAAGTACTTTCATACGTTTTTGAGAGAGAGAGAGAGAGAGAGAGAGAGAGAGAGAGAACATGCATGGTGAGGCGAGAGAGAGAATCTAACGACACAAGAGTTTTGAGTGCTTTTGAAAAAGGGGCTCAGAGTTGGGCGTGCACTCTACAAAAAATGTGGAGCGGCCTGTATATTGCCCAAATTAGAAGAGACTTAACAAAAATACCAAAAGTTTCCTTAACTAAAAATGCTTTGAGTCTCATAGTCGTCCGTCCTCCTATACGGAAATTTAGTTTCTTGTATCTGACGCAATGGAATTAATAACCAGTGTCTATTTTTCCTCCTCTTATAAGTGGAATAGTGTTCTATAAGATATATTTTAACTTGATTATCTCAGTCTTAGGAAGAATGAGCCCAATGGTAAATTCTGGAGGGAAAAGGCCCTAAAATGTCAAAACTACCATTTCAATATTCATTTTTGTCACTCCCACAAAATTTTAAAGGATAATTCATTAAGAAACCCACGTGGATGGTCAACAAGTCCACGGTCCAAGTTGAATAGTCAAAGTCATCATCAAAATACACAATGGTCTATGGGTTCCCGAACCCCAGTTTAAGAAATGATAAATGTACAGTTATTACAATCTCAGTGTCAAAAAAGAAAACTTGATCATGATACAAAATCATGATGACAAAAATACAAGTTTTAAGATGATGAAGTAACTCCTCCAATTGGCTTCAAAACAAATGCATGCAAGTACTCCAAGTCATACTCCTTGATGGGTACCTGAAATTTGTAAGGATGAGCTCACAAGCCCAGTAGAGAAATGTCTAACAAACCTAAGTGAAATGAAATGCATATGGATAATAGACAACAAAGCACGTTTCACGTACCAAGAGTTAAGAAAGAGTTTGAATGGTTAAAGAGCTTGAAAATGACACATAATCAATTAGATTCCACTTTCGTCCCTCGTACCTAACTTGTACCCAACACATACCCGACACAATACATGTGTCCCACACATCAACCACATGCGTCATATTCCTTTTGAAACACTTGATTATTCTCCGGGCGTGCCATATAGGCCCCGTGTCACTCCGGGCATGCCGTAAAGGCCCCGTGTCACTCCAGGCTTGCCATAAAGGTCCCGTGTCACTCATTACCACATTCATACTTCATTTCATGCTCATCAATATCATTACGGTGTTCATATGTCTCATCACCTTTATTTCATGTGTTGGTTCCATGCTAACCTCGTGTTTCGTGTCATCCAAATATGTCCACAAAAGTAATTTCGACCCAAGCGTCAAGGTAGTCTGCAAGACCCATCCGAATGATGTTATACAACCAATAACTTCAAACAAACAAGACTAGATAAGTGGAATATGGTCCAAACACTTTTTCATGAATAAAAGGGGTCCTATGGATAGGAGGTCAGGTTCTATGGATAGGACTCAGGTCAGATTGGCCACTTTTTGAAACAACATTAGGGGTGTACATGGTCCGGTTTGGACCGGTCTTATAGAAATCCGGGGACCAAACCATATCTAACGGTTCCAAAAAATTGAGAACCATAACCAGACCATTACACATATAGAACCAAACCACACCAAACCATTAGACCGGTCCGGTTTGGTTCGGTTTCCGGTTCTAAACCATGTTAGCATTCAAAAATTGCCCAGAAAAACAGTCGACAAAATTATTGTAATTTCTTCGTAAAACTACTACCACTAAACCAACCCACAAATAAATTAAGAACTCCAACAATAACTAAAACAACTATTAGAGTACTCTCGTATATCATTATTGATATAAATGGCAGATGCAATACTAAAACTTAAAGCTAGCAAAATTATCAAGTGTGTGTGTGTATATATGAGTGTATATATTATATTATATTTTACTTATATAAATGGACCGGTTCGGTTCAAACCACGGTTCCTAAGTATGAAACCAGGGACCAAACCAAAATATCCGGTTCTCATTTTTTTAGAACCAGAACCAATCCATTTAACCATAGAACCAATCCAAATAGGCCGGTTTGGTCCGGTCGGTCCGGTTTCACGGTTTTTTCGGTTTTCTTGTACACCCCTAAACAACATAGGCTCTTATGGATAGGAGAAAAGTCCTATGAATAGGGTGTCAAAGGCTCCTATGGATAGGAGAAAAAGTTCCATGGATAGGAGGGCCATCAGATTGGCCAGAATGACAAAAGAAAGGCTCGTGTGGATAGGGCGTCAAGTCCTATGGATAGGACAACATCAGATCCAAAATTTTGCAACAAAGAAATGATCAATGGAGCTTCTTTTAGGCATTTTCTTGGTTCAAAATAGACATGTTAAGATGCAAGAGAGGTTCAAATAACATAGTACCACAACATCCCACTAATTTACAAGATTTTAGGCCCCAATTTCAAAGCAACCCTAACAAGGCATGAATGAATAGGATAATATAACATCCAATTGAAGAGTAGAATTATATATGAACAAGGGGATAGCACATCATAACTCATCTATTTAATTAGGACATGATTTTCTCAAAGAAATTTACAAGACACAAGAAAATTGATCATTTAAGAGTCTATACATACACAAACACAACATTTACACTTAAAAGAGTTAGAAATCCCCCTACCTCTTGCGATGAACTTGAAACCCAAACCCAAGCTCAAAATCTAAATGAAAATTCTTCAAACACCGGTAGGAAAAAAGTACACCAATGCGTAGATCACGCGATTTTAGGAAGGTTTAATGAAGGAATTTTAGTTGGAGACTTGTTTTTTATGGAGGTTGGTGAGAAGGATGAAGTGAAGCTCCAATGGAGGAGTAGAGAGAGAGAGAGGGTCGGTGGCTTTAGGGAGGAAGAGGAGTGTTTTGCTCTCTAAAAAAAATCAGCCACAAGTTTAAAAACAAACCCCACAAATTGCACTTTCACCCCTCATGTTTCTAATGCATTGTAAAGACACCCTAGTGCATATACTAACTTCACATTGACCCTATTTGGCATTTTAAAACATTTCTCACACTTCCCCAATCTTATTTTCGAAAAATTATTTTCAAAACATAGGTCCTTACATTTTTTGTCAAATTGGGAAGCAAACTTTATCTATTGGACCTAATATACATGAACCAAGACTTCGGGGTTAAAAGCGTTAGCATTGAAATTAGGGGGCGAAATTGAGACTCGACTAAAACTAGAGGGACCATTTCTAAAATTTACCCAAAATTAAAAGAGAGCTTAAACTTCTGTTTTGTAGTTTTGGATTTTAGGGGGAACTGTGTTGTCAACTTGTCATCAGGGTTTTTAGGGTTACATTGTCTTATGCTAGCTAGTATACTCTTCCTGTCTTCCATTTCCATTTTCTTCCTTCCACATTGTCATTGCTCTAATCTGGATCTCCCTTTTTATTTCTATTTCTAATTGTCATTCTTTAATGTTGCAAATTCTTTAATGTTGTCATTCTTATGCTAGCTAGTTTTTACCAATTTACCCTTGGTTTGTTAAAACCATGCCAACAGTTGCCATTGGAAAAATTACCAGAAATTTTCTATCAAATTGGGAAATATGCATCTGATCAAAATCCTTGGTGAAATGAAGATTTTATTGATTTATTTATTTTTTACAAAAATATTGGGAATATTTTTGTTAAAGGACCCTTCCAATTTTGAGCCTTTTTTTTGGAAAATATTATTAGATGCTCCTTTTTTTTTTTTTTTACATAAATTGATGTTCTCCCGTAATAAGAATTACGGAAAATAGAAGTGATTGCAAAAAAAATAAAAAAAGTTGGTCCACAAAAACATAATTATAAACATTACACAATTTATAAAAACACACATAATCATATTATACATAATAAAAACAAGAGCAAGTTTACAATTTTTTCTTTTTTGGAAGAAACTCATTTTCTTTACCCATTTTTTTAATAGCAAGTTTTGGGCTTTGCTACCCATCCTATATAATACAGTAATATAAGACGACATATAGTCCAGTTTGGTACCAATCCTAATACCCATTTTCTTTACTCATTTTCTATCCCAGGACCCAGTCAAAATTGGGTCTTCTTCTCTCTTTGTTGGTCTGCTACCGTAGACCTACCGCCGGTGCTCTCTCTCCGGTCTTCACAGGTGCTCTCTTCAAATCGCAGGCAAAATTGGATCTCCTTCCCTTACATCACAGGTGCTCTCTCTCTCTCTCTCTCTCTCTCTCTCTCAATACTTGAGATTTTGGGAGAAGATACCTCAAAATCGATGAACGTGGAGTAGATTTGAAGATCGGAAGAGCCTCTTTCTTCTCTGTGGTTCTCGACTGGTGTGGAAGAGGATAAGGGGTAAAGGGGTAAAGAGGCAGGGTCACGGGAAAACGAAAAAACGAGAATTCAAAATGAGAATGGGAAAAGGAAGGTCTGGGCTATTTCTGGCTTTTTGCTCCAAACGTCGAAATTGAAGAATGAGTTTTTGAGAACTCATTCGGGGAACGAGGCGGCCAAACAGGTAGAAGTGGCAAAGCAAAACGGGAAAACTCAAAAAATAAGCGCCCAAACAGGCTCTGAATCTGCATTTCCTTGCCTACCAATTCTGATGGATTCCCGAGAAAATCAAGAATCCCATCATCCACCTCAAACCCACCCATTTTTTCTCAAAAAATTGAGATACTTCTATTTATTTGCTATTCCAGTTGTGTTTCTAGCAATCTTGTTCAATTTCACAAACACAGAATACTACAAAATTCAACTTCTAAAGACAACTCTCTCCCCGTACTCCACCCTTCTTCACAAACTCCTAAGGTTTCTTCAATCAACCCCACAAACAAACCCTAATTCCAAACCCCCTTATTGTGTTTTATGGATGGCCCCTTTTCTTTCAGGTGGTGGGTATAGCTCAGAAGCTTGGTCTTATATCTTAGCCTTACAAAATGAAAACAAAAGGAACCCTAGTTTTAGATTGGGTATTGACCAACATGGTGATCTGGAAATTGTGGAGTTTTGGGAGGGTTTGCCAATTGAAATGAAGAAATTGGCTTTTGAGCTTTACAGAACAGAATGTGAAGTGGAAAACACCATTGTGGTATGCCATAGTGAGCCTGGTGCTTGGTACCCCCCTCTGTTTCAGACACTCCCATGCCCACCAAATGGTTACAGGCATTTTAGGCACGTAATTGGTCGGACAATGTTTGAGACCGATCGGTTGAATACTGAACACATTAGGCGGTGTAATAAAATGGATTCTGTTTGGGTTCCAACCGATTTCCATGTATCCACGTTTATACAAAGTGGGGTTGAGTCATCAAAGGTTGTGAAACTCGTTCAACCTGTCGATGTGAAGTTTTTCGATCCTGATAAATACACGCCATTAGAACTTTCCTCCAGAGGGAAGCTAGTTTTGGGAACAAATTCAATGAAGAGTTCAAATTCCAATAAGAAGTTTGTGTTCTTGAGCATTTTCAAGTGGGAATATAGGAAGGGTTGGGATGTGTTGTTAGAAGCATACTTGAAGGAATTCTCATTTGTTGATGAGGTTGTTTTATATTTGTTGACAAATCCTTACCACTCTGACAGGGATTTCGGTGACAAGATTGTCGATTTTGTTGAGGATTCCGATTTGGTGAAACCGGTTGATGGTTGGGCTCCTGTTTATGTGATAGACTCCCACATTCCTCACGTTGATCTACCTAGGTTGTACAAGGCAGCTGACGCATTTGTTCTTCCTTCAAGAGGTGAAGGGTGGGGCCGCCCTATTGTGGAAGCGATGGCCATGTCGTTGCCTGTTCTTGTGACGAATTGGTCCGGACCCATGGAGTACTTAACAGAGGCAAATAGCTATCCCTTGGCAGTGGATGCTATGAGCGAAGTTTTTGAAGGACCTTTTAAAGGGCATCTTTGGGCTGAACCGTCTGTTGACAAGCTTAGAGTTTTGATGAGGTGTGTGGTGAGCGCTCCTGAAGAAGCTAAAACCAAGGGGAGGAAAGCGAGGGAAGATATGATCGGTAAATTTTCTCCAGAGATTGTTGCAGGGATAGTGACTGATCAAATATTGCAGATTCTTAACAAGACAACTGGAAATATTTAGGTTTCATGGCCAGTTACTTGTTTGGCATTGAAAGATAAAATCCTGTTCATGTCGCTGGAGTTTGGAAGGAGTTGATCAAGAGTTCGTTTGTCATTTGAATTGGCGCACAAAATAGCATTTATGGGTTCTGAGAGCCAGTTCTTTTTTTTTTTGTTTGATCTCCAACTGAGAGCCAGTTTGGTGCAAGTGATTTGTTGAGAAATGCTAAGAAATGATATGAACCGGGATTTGGTGACTGTCAACTTGGGCGCACGGCCAGATGAATTGTTGTAACGTTAATCTCACAGATGCCACATAAAATACATAAACTGGTATTACATGACCAGAAAAATTGTTATAACATTTGATGGTGACATCGGTTGATTAACGAACATTGCACATACTGTAAGGATTTGAGTTGATTAACATTGCTCATTTGTAACATCTCAGGGTACAAGTTGTTTCAGTGAAGATAGGGGGAAAAAGCTGCCATAACTTCTTTGTAAACAGGTTTCTTGAAGTCCACTGCCTGCAAATAGAAATGCAGAAAAGAGGTAAAATTATTAATGAAAAATGAATCACAAGACAACCAGATTCAACCCAAAGTTAAGAAGTTGGACTCACATGGTCGACTACTTCTTCCGGTGACAGCCAGGACCACTCTCCAAACTCTGGCTTCTCAGTTCCATCACCTAAAAGATTGACTTCTTCCTCCTTCCCATTGAATTTAAGAAGGAACCTGCATTTTGATAACATATACTTCAACGAATTCACCGATTGCAGATGGCATGGTAACATCTAAACATCACGTTTATACCAAACACATGCAACGGTGTGAGGATGTCATATATCACACAGACCGTTAATGGATTGTCCCCTCGTGCATGCACAACACATGGTATCTAACGTTTCAGGCCCAATAACAATTTTCTTTCTCCCAGACAGTTAGCTACGAACTGGAGAATGATGGCTAAGCAATCTAATAGCCATTTCTTACGATTTTCTTTAGAAAAACTGCGATTTCGTGATCAATTGCACATATACGGTTAACTTCCTATTAAGCATGCTCACGCAGTTCTATTTTTGCGGCTTGTAGAAAAGAAAAAAAAAGTGTTCTTCTTAGTGAGACACAGAAACTGTTCAGTGTTGCACATAAAATTACTCTTCCAAACCAAAAACTTTTTAACTTTTCCAGTACAGTACGAATTTTTCAGCGTGACATTTTTATGGTCTTTAAATGTACAAATCTTATAAGTGTGCAGTTCCAAAAAGAAGTATAAATCTTATGTTTCTTTGTTGGGAAACAGATTTTGAAAATAGGACCAGTCCCTAAGTTCTGTAATACTTCTTGTACCAACTCAATAGGAAGGGTCCCAACTCCCAAGCCTGAATAATGCAAGCACATAAACAACCCCCATAGATCCTTATGACATAAATCCAATTATGAATATTCACCAATAGTACATAAGATGGGAGAGAGATTATGGAGGTTTGGACATGACTATCGTAGATCGACTGATGCAGTAGTTAGGAGGATCTATATAGTGACGATTGAGGGACACTAAGGGGAAATGTTATAACAAAATTGACATTAATAATCCAATATTTGGTTCATTTTCCTGCCAACACAACTCTAACATGCAACTCTACATCTATTTCAAGTATATAAGGAACTCACCACTTTTGCGCTTGACCCTTCCAGTCTGATCCCCACCGATGAATAAGGCTTTCCCGGACATTTGGCGGGAAATCGTATGTCAGCCAATAAGGTACCTGCATTCAATTTTAATAACGGAAACCATCCCACTGGTGCACAAACTAGCAATTTGAAGATAGAATTGTTTTTTTCCGACCCAACTCATATAACCTACGCCTTATAAAGAATTAAATGCGAATAGCCCTTTCAAAATAATTAGGATCAGAAAGCTAGTGCAATGACAAGATCCTATTCCCAATAGGCGCAGCCATATTGTCCAAAAAATTAAGAAAAATATCAATTTTGATAGACAATGGAGTATGAAAAAAGATACGATGGTCCAACTTAATGAAAAGCTTCCAGAAAGAAAATAGTCACAATTGTTGATGTGTTTCAAAACATGTATATAAGCATATAACTTTCTTATTGTACCAACAAAAAAGGTTTGTTCGAAGAGTTGCTACATGATATCATAATTAATGCTATCAACTTTATTTTGTTGTGTTGTAGGATGCTATATATAGCTGCAACATGCCCTTGACACCTCACCAGAAATTTCCAAATGCAAGCAATAAAACAAGGCACGTGTACATCATAGCCAAATGACATCTCGAAACCTGTCGCAATGACCAAATTACAATTTTGAGACTACGAAAAACCACCAAGGCCTTTCGTTAGGAACCCATCACACAAAAAGGTGATGAGGCACATTCTTCATAAGCTCTTGGAGTTGGTAAACAAGTTGAAGACAGACTCGGACCACAAGGCCTAGGGCTTAGGCTGTTTCTGAGTAATGCAATCCTATGTATGAAAGAATGAATCACATATTGTTGCTTTCCCAAATTTGATTTTTGCTTCATAAAGCCTGCCTCAGCTTGCAAACTTCCCAGTTGGACAAATAGATGCAAATACTTTAAAAGGAGTTTTCTTTTATCTTCTGTCACTTTTCCAGGGAACCAACCAGAGAGTTAGAGGAATTGAGCAAAAGAATACCAAATCAACCCCAAAAAGTAATAATGCATGGAGTGTCAAATCTCAAGTCCAAACCTCTGCAAGAACTTCAGCTGAAGTAATTCCTGTTTCTTCTCTCAATTCACGGATAGCTGCTTCTCTTGGATCTTCATTCTCATCAATACCACCCTGTGCACACCAGACAATAATTTTCCATCTTACATTCAAGGAAACCAAATTTCTAAAAAGAAATAAGCGCACAAGAATTTACAATTCCAGATGGCAATTGCATATTAGGTGCATCTCTATTTGACAATTGATGCAAGCTTTGAAATCACTGCTACAGCTGCAGACTACACACTTACACATAATTGTGGCGCATATAAACCAGCGGTCACAGTGGAAAACAGAGTGGCATATGATTCCTATTGAAGGCCCCTTGAATTTGGTTAAAAGATGAATCATCCAAGTCTTTGTCCAAACTCAAGATTCTTGTACATAGAAATTTCGATATAATCAAAATTTTGTTGATTTCAAAACCTTTTTTTTCAACTTTTATTGATCTGGGTCACCCCGTCTCCCATTCCTCCTTTGGCCAGGAATGGCGGGGTGTACTAGCTCGAAGTCCTGAAAGGCTCAAAGGAAGTAAAGGACTTGACCCCCCTAACTTCTCATTAGAAATCCCACATTCTATGTTCACAGCTGCGTGTGACAAATAACTCCACAAGCCGAAGCTTTTACACCATTGACAAATAACTATATTTCTCCATGTGACACCTCAAAAGTGATATTTCTGCTCCACTGAAAAGCCCTGCACTGGTTCTTTGATTACGGGCTTACGGCACAGGAAATGGGTAAAAAACCCGACTTGACTGGGCAAACAACACTAAAGTGACAAAGAAGATGCAACTGTATGAACCATTGAAAACTATAAGAAGTAGGTCCAACGAAATCTAGTCCATCCACCTTGTTTCTATATGATGAATGGTTCCTTCAATATAAAGAGTGAACAACACTAACATAAACCTTTTATACAAGAAAGTCATATCGCAAGATTTCTATGCTAGTCAGGTGCAGAGCATGCTGCGTCACATTGGGCAACAATGTATCATGCAAGATAACAAAATACAAGTAAATCACGTGTTAATTTTGGTGAATCATAAGAATGTGCACGGAAGTTTGATGTGATGTCAAGCTATGAAGCACGGATACGGAAACGAGATACGATACGATACGGATACGCGAATATGCGATTTTTCCAAAAAGTCGGATACGATACGTTGGGGGATACGTTGAATATAAAAATAAATATATTATAAATATATATAATTTTTAGTTCCTAAAATTTCATTAGACAAGTTCACCATTACAGCGCAGGAAAAAAAAACTAAAAAAACCCTAAAAAACGTATCCGAATACTCTAAAAACGTATCCGATACGTATCGGGAGCGTATCGGTAACGTATCGGAGCGTATCCAAAACGTATCCGAATAATAAAAATTTAATTTAAATTGCGGATACTCTAAAAAACGTATCCGATACGTATCGGGAGTGTATCCATATCCGACACACGTACGATCCGCAATACGGAGGTCAAAATAGAGTATCCGTGCTTCATAGATGTCAAGAAATGAAGCAACAGCTCATGAGCGCTACACAAGCTGGATTGTAGTTGGGAAACACTATCATTGTTAGTTATCTAAATGACATCAGAAGTTATCAAAATTCTGTGCAGAGTGAGTTCAGTGCAATGTTCTAAAACTCGCTAGGCGCTAGTCACGCGGAGGGGGGCGCCCAGCCTAGGCGGGGACGGCACTGACTAGTCGGCTTCCTAATCTAGCCGTTGGACCACTGCCTAGCGCCTAGGCAAGGACTAGTTGGCCGAGGCGGCCGACTTTTAGAACACTGGTTCAGCGGATAAAAAATCCAACCTCCCATAAGGTTCATAGGCAAGAAATGGAGCCTTACATATCCTTGAGCAAAGGATGGAGGAAAAAGTTTACTATGAGCATAGCTATGTGGGTGGAGAATTAGAAAGTGAAACTGCAATACAGGGGTGCTGCCCACTTCAGAAAAGTGGTTGCCAGACTTTAAACCTCATATAAGTTGGTTATTTGAAGGGCCAGATATACACTTGGTGGCAAACTTTGCAAGTTGCAATTTGCCCCATCATTGTTTTTGGATCACGTAAGAAAATCAAACAGTAAGTTGCGGGAGAGGGGCCACTGGGAGTCGAACTCGTAACATGATGGACTACTGTACGTGCCTGTCACCACAAGGCAATGAGGCAGGTTCAACAAAATAATCGAACTCCTAACGTGATGAACTATTGTACGTGCCCGTCACGACAAGGCAATGAGGCAGATTCAACAAAATAACAGGTTGTTCATGTAATGATGCACATTTTTGTACTAGATAAACAAGAGGGGCACGAGTTTAACTAGAGAAAAGAGAGATGAAATATGACCTGAAATGCTGCTAAGTTCCGTGACTAGAAGTTAGTAATTAGTACTGTAGATTTACCCACACAAAAAAAGAGCCCGTCACAGGACAATAAACTATGTATGCCAAGCAAAAGAAGAAAGTTAGGGCAATGATGAATTCACTTTATGGAAGTATAAACTATAAAGTATACTTCAAATTTAGTTCTTAGGAAATCAAGTCTACGAATATTATTTCTGCAAGTCATTAGATATCTCAGATAAAAGGGGTCAAAAATTTTCAAGAATCTTCACCAACTCCAATTAGCGACATTGCTGAGATTGGGAGCTTTCAAATGTTGGAAGAATTTTTTTCTCTTCGATAAGTGTGCATTATTCGAAGACCAAACAAACCATAACAAGAGCTTAGGTGCATACCCCAACAATACAAAAAGGGGGATAACTCCCACAAGAAAAACCAGAAAAAAAAAATCCTTATGTAATGAGATATCATAAATCCTGCTCTAATTTGGTACTTATCCATATGTGAGCTCCAATTTAATCAAAATACATCTCGTCCATCCATTACTCAACAACATCATACACAACACAATGAAAGAAAACAAAAACATGTGGCGTCGCTCGAAAGCAATAGATACACCTACATTTCGGATTTCCATCAAGCGATCAATTAGAATTGCCAAGATTACCTGGGGCATTTGCCAGGAATCTGGTATATCAAGCCTCGAAGCAGCAAAAATCTGCACCATACAAACACAACAAATGAGATAGAGGGGGAGAGGAAACTTCAAAAACTGCATTTTTATCAAGAAAAATTCAAACTTTTATTTTGATAAATTCACAAAACTCGGTGATATTTGTTAACTGGTTAAATTTTTTCCCGAAAAAATGCATAACTTTTATGCTATCCTTTGCAGACCGGACAATCTTTTCGACATGTATAGTTACTTTTTTGGAAGGATTGATGAGGCAAATGCCGACGTTTCTTCTGTAACCCTCGGGAGCGGCCTCCATGGACGACGAAGAGCGGAGTTGTTTGCGATGGAGGAGGTGCAGGTTAGTGAAATTATTGGATTTGGTAGGGTAGTTTGGGGAGGAAGAAGGAGTAGAATGAGAGAGAAGCTGAAACGGGTGGAGAGAGAAGCAGGAGGAATTAACGAAGAGGAATCGGCATAACAAAGCCATACTACCTTGTCAATTGAAAACTCTGTGTGTATCTTGGTGGGTAAAATTCAATTTGGCCCCTGTAATTTGGATTTAGTGCGACTTGGCCACGTATCATTTTTTTTAAGACGAAAGACACATATCATTTTTGAATTTAGCACCTGATAAGAATGATTTTGGGACTAAAAGCGTTATTATGGCTATTGAAAACTACTACTATGATACATTAAATTTTGTTAAAATTTTCAAACTAACATACGTACGAATAGGTATACCAAATATTGTACTAAGACGATTAGTTTTGGTATTTTGGATTTTGTCAATGAAACCATTGACATTCATAAGCTCATCCCAAGCAAATAAACATTCCTGGTGACAATGCAAACTGTGATAGAAAGTGCAGCAATACACTTTTGATCGCACACTGAATGGAGTTGAAACCTAATCTTGAAATGATATGAGATAATCCAGATGAAATCTAGAATATTGTTGGGTCAAACTGCAATAGAAATTATATACGTGGAGGCCTGTGTATTGATTTAAATCTCTATTCTAAGCCATAAAAAATGTGGACTTAGTGTCCAGTAGAATATCATAATTGCTACTCTCACACTCGTTCAGTTGACAATTCTTTGTACATCACAAAATGATAGGTCATAAGGGTCAATATGGATTCTATGTTCCAAAACTATAGTTATTTCGTGAGTTTGTTATTTGTTTCTCAATATGAGGTTGTTTATGTATCATTTGAGATTTCTTGGTCTCTCTAAACATTATATAACAAGACATATATAATTCTTGTAATATTTGTAAACTTTCTTCACTGGTTGAATTAAAAAGAAGAGACAACGAGTATGTTGGGTTAAAATTTCACTATATGGAAACACTAATTTGATTTTTTGAATAATAAGAGGTATGATTGAATTGAATTAGGAATTCGGTTTATATATGCAGTCCATGCAATCGTCACTATCCAGAAGTATTTTCGAATGGTTTAGATTTGTTGACAAATTCTTATCGACAAGAAAAGTATATCATTTACGAGTGAATCTAATCATTTATTCTCAAAATGGGCCCATCAAACTGCACACAGATGAGACACACTGATGATGTGTGTGTGTGTGTAGAGTAGCTGGGTTCTTGAATTTAGGGCGTTTCAAGTATCCACCCCAATTAGGATTTTTTTTTTTTTTTTTTTAAGGTAGGTATTCCACTAATCAAACATTAATAGGGATGCAAGTGATATTTCTTTCAAAATATAGGGCCTATACAGAATTTGCCCATATGTACAGTATACATTTTGCACCCCCTTCCCAATTCTCTCTCTCTCTCTCTCTCTCTCTCTCTCTCTCGTGTACTCGATCACGGGAGGACGGAGGCAGCCGACATGCACTGGTTGCTTGGCTTATCTGTGGTGCCAAATTTCATCAAGTTCTTCGAGCCTGGCTGAGTTTCTCTTTTCCATACTTTATTGCCGACGACCTGTTTGGTAAAATGTCTAATGTACTCTTTTCCCAAATAACAAAAAGAAAGCATGTTTAATTTTGCTTCATTGGGTTTGAGTGCGTATGCATGTTGGAATATTATGTTTTCTGCATTATGTATAACTAAATTGAGGAATTTGAATACTATAATTCTATTTGGTAAACAATGACAATAAACTGCATCCACAATGAGTTATTTGTTTATGTTTATTTGATATTGCATCAATTTAAGATGATCATTTGAGGTTCTGGTTGTTTCTTCTCTTTATGGTGTATTGCCATTGCAAAAATTTTGATTTTGTAATGGATTACAAGAGGATTAAGCCATTTCGAGGGAGTTTAATTGGTGGGTGTGGCTTTTTGTTCATATCATCCTATTTACCTCTTGCAATTTGTTAGTTTGCCCTCTGTTGTTGTTTTTTCCATTTTACCTTTTAGTGAAATTGATAGTATGTTCAGTCGAATCATCCAAAAGAAAAGTAATACCAAGTTATATGATTTAGTTGTTCTACAACCATTTTTATGAATTATGCATTGCACCACCTCATAGATGATACACACTGATGCTTAAGTTATTCGCAGAAGTTTCTCTTCTATATGTCTAATGATAAATTGAACTTAATAATGTACAAGGCGTTATTATTATTATTATTATTATTATTATTATTATTATTATTATTATTATCATCATCATCAAATTTTCAATAAGATACCCTTCCTAAACATTTCTTATTTTTGTAGGTTGTGAATCCACTGTCTTATTACCTAAAATGGTCATCCTTATGTCTTGATCCGCATAATATGAAAGAGGCCATGGATAAAATTATAGCAACCTTGAATATGGTAATGTATTTAATAGTCCGTTGTTGTATCGTGTTTCGTGAACTTATTATCGTAGTCTTACAAGGTTGCGTAAACTTTGTTTCTTTTTCAATTGTGCAAGAGCTCTTTATTTCAACTTGATGTTCTGATTATATGTTTTCTTGGTTGAGGGGTGCCATTCCCGATGTGCATCGTATGAATTGGAAGACATGGATGTGGCTTTTGTCCATCACCTCCTATTGCACTGTTTGTAATTTGTAAGTATCATTCTCTTTCTTGCCTTGGTTGTTTTTATTTTTATTTTTACATACAACCGATCTTTATGTTTATCGAATAATTTTGAGAAAAATATGATGTCTATGGTTTAGTAATTCTACAATTACGCGAAGTTGCAACAATTTTTATGCATCACTGATTGCGCCACCTAGCTAATATATAGAAAAAATAGCCATGTCCAAGTATTTTTGACATACAATATCTATTTGGAATGAGACCTCTCTCATGACTAGCCCTTACCATAAATAGTTTGTAATGAATGATGCAGAATATTTGCATTAGTGTATAGTGAAGAAATCATTCCAAAACTTCATCTAAAGAACTGCTGAATCGACAGTTTTTCTTTTGGCTGGGAATCTGCAATCCTAATTGTTACTTCTGGGTCCATAAAATGAGCAAGGGGCCATGGACAAGTATAATAATTGATGGCTGTAAATTTGGAATTGTTTTTATTTTTGTGTTTCTTGACACACAAGATTCAAGTGTGAAGAGTGTGGGTAAATGCACCAAGTCTAGCTCATTCCCCTCTGTCTCTTTCCTAATAGAGCAGGAGCTCTTAATTTGAACACCCTTGCAATTTGTGTCCAGATTATTAAGACTAGTACAATCTTGATGCTGTCTCCTCATTCAGACGAGAGCCATAGCCACACTCAGGTCGTCCCTACCTTTCTCGACACCTGTTCTTAATAGCGATTCCGGCAAAAACACGTCAAAAAATCAAGTCTCGCTTTTTTGGGCTCTCTTTTTTCATGATAGTTAAAACGGCGCTTCTGGTAAAATGACAGCTGCTTATATGTTTGCATGGCCTTGAAAGCAATATATATATGTGCATTTTTCTTTGTTGAGGTCTTGCTTGGTTTCCTGAATATGGCGGATTTCCCCCCAAACTTGGAGGATGGTGAGCGATGGCTTCCTGCTGATATTTACCATGAGATAGTCTATGGTAGCTTTGAGCCTAAGGCCCTTGCCGATAACACCAGTGGAGAGAGTGCAACTGAGGTTTGGAATGAGCCAATCAATTCTTCTTTTGATTTTTCATCTGAATTATTCTTCATTTCTTTTCTATTTCTCGTCTCTCTTTTTTCTTTTTCTTTTTTGTCGTACAAGCCAGAAGATTTGTGCTAATAATGGTGGTGAAATCATATCTGTCCTCCATTTCCTAATCTCCTATTTATCTTTTTTCTTCAATGAGACTTCGGTAGATACATTAATACGCACACGCCTATGTATAGAACGTTATAATTAGATATGTTACGTAATCCGATGGGAGTTTGGTTTGTTCATATAAAGGGTTTTATTTGGGAGTTCTTCTCAATCATATTTTTACTTTTCAAGCAGATTTGGGATCTATTTCTCCTTGCTCTTATTGCATGTGCCAATTTCAAACTAAGAGGATCAAAATTCCTTCTCACAACAAGATGGATCATGCAATCTTACTTTTGTGAACATATACGAAATATAAGGCCCTGTTTGGTTAAGTTTTTATGTTCTGTTGACTGTTTTACTTTGGGATCTATTTTTTTTTTTCCTGGGGAAAAAAAGAGTATGCTGGACGAATTTTTGAGACTTTTTTTTGACATTGGCTAGCTAAGGCTTGGTGGTAACACATGTGCACCATGCATGAGATTTCTTGTCTCCCTTACCGTTACTTTTCGTATTTTCATATTTTGATATATTTATTTTTGTAGGTTGAGACCTTTGACCGTGGAGGCAATGCGGTGTTAACAGAGCAATACTGTTTCTGGCCAGTTCCCAGGTATGGGAAAGAACTGAAAGGTTTTGCAGGCAATTCTGGAGGGACTGGTGTTTTCCTTCCCCAGACTCCTCGCATGGAATCCACCGAGATCAAAGGGACTGGGGTGTTTCTTCAATCTATCGCTTCAAATGGACCACCGGTTAACGTACGAAAAAACAAAAAGAGTAAGTTAAAAACATAAAATAGCAAGAACTTGTTTCTTTTTACATGTGTATATGGTTTACAGTTGGTCGTCGGGAGAAAAAGTGGCTAAGATTTGAACCTGGACACAACGAGACATTGTGTCCAGTGAATACGTTATGTCGTTATCCTCCGGACCAACCACTTTGTCGTTAGAGATGGATTATGCTTCGGCTTTATTTCAAAATCTCCAAAATTTATTTTATTTCGTTTCGCTAAATTGTTTCTTCAGATTGCTTGGTAGAGTTGACTGCATTTATTGTCCTCCTTGTCAAATAGATTTATGCATTTAATAACCTAGCTTTTTGATGATTGAGAGAATCATGACTTCACTGACCAGATATTACCAAAATCACTTCTTTTTGTTTTCTTGAAAGTTGTCAAGTTTTGAAATAAAACGGATTTTAGTTTGAAACACTATTCTTACAGAATTTTGATGCAGATCTCTCCCAAGAACAATGTGGAAGTGACATTTATGTAATTAAAAACAATTTTATGGGTAGTTTCGTCAAGAATTTCATTCCTTATTTTAACCATGTCATACGTTTATAATATTCATACATATGTATGTACTCTGGATTTGTTCTAACTGACTTGAATGAATTTGAAGCTTAAGGAAATGACTTGGTTGAATTATAAACCCTTTTCTCGGATTCAAGAAATCCTTTGTGGATTATGCTTTGTAATGCATACTGAATTAACTGTCGTACTTTGCAAATTTAGGAATTCCCTTGTTTATTTTACCAATGATATGAAAATCAGTAAGCAATGGACCATAAGCGTATTCGTTCTTTACGCGTTGCATACGTATTCTGTTCGAGTAATCTCTTTGTGAAGTTCTGCAAATCTTGAATGAAGGGAAAAAACCTAAGTATCTCTTGTATTTTTTTCCCATGATAGGTGGAAAGAAGTTTGTTGCTAAGAAGGAAGCTCCAGAAAAGAAAGAGGTGTCTCAAGTTCCAGCTGAGATGTGCTTACCTGCAGAGTGGACCTACTAATAAGTAAATGTCTTTCTAAACATGAAGCTCTCATGTAATGGAGACTATCAACTAAATAAAATGCCTAAATAAAATGCAACTTTTAATAAGTTTTAATAATATTTCGTATTATTCGCATAAAAGTGAACCACCAGAGTCTGGATTTCAACCTTGAAGCCATGTAGAATGCTTCAAAGATTGAATTTATTTTTTATTCTATTTATTTATTTATTTTTGGCGAGCATGAAAAAGAAAACGGAAACTAGCTAACTCCAGCTGACTGCGAGTTAAATCTCATCTGGAGCGATATTGTGGCACGCCACATTCTCATCTCGAGCAGTCAAGCTCCACTCTCAGGCTCAGTTTTCCAAAATATTTTAGTACCCAGGTGATAAAATCATGATTTTTCAAATAAAAAAATGAAGTGGTTCCGCGTATCGTTTTTCAATTTTTTTGCACCAAAGTAAAGTACATGAGGAGTACTTTAATTTAGTGCGAAAAAAATTGAAAAACGATACACAGAACCATTTCATTTTTCGATTTGAAATATCATGATTTTAGCACCTGGGTGCTAAAATCTTTCGGAAAACTGAGCCTCATTCCAGCCAACTTGTCTGCTACTTTGTTTCCTTCACAGAGAGAATGGCTATTACAGTATGACTACAATCCTGTTTCTTCCATGAATGCTCGGCATTCGGGGATGTCCCCACGTTGATCACCCGAACCGCCATTTTGCCGTTGATCACCTGAACTACCATTTTGGAATCGGTTTCCACTTGTACCCCCCTCATGTTATGATCTCGAATCAAATCAAAAACTCTCAACAAGCCCCGATGAGTATAACCAATATAGCCAACTTTCATGATCGTTAACTACGTGTTGCATATGGAACTCACTCTCGAATCAAATCAAAAACTCCCACGGTGGTGTTTCCTTTCTCTCCTCGTTGATCTGCCTTTCCTCTTTCCTTCTCCGTCGGCAGCATTGTCCCGGTGGTTTCACTGTTGGGTGTTTTCTGGTTTTGGTGGTGGTTGGTTGCCCGCATGCGGTGGTTGTGCTTCGGTTTTCTATGTTCCTCTCCCTCTCTCCGTTGAGTTTGTTGACTGCTGATGAATATCGGTCACCCTCTTCGGTTTCCTATCAGAGCTTTTTGCTGTTCTGGAGGCGGGCTCTTCTCCGTGGTGGTTGTGGTGTTGGAGTCTTTGGGGCGGCGAGTGTGGTTTCCGTGTGGCGGCGGTTTGGAGTAAAACTGTGTCGGTTGCTGTTCGTTTGGTATTTTAGGTTTAGGTTTTCAGGTGTTTTGGCTCGGCCTATTGGGTTTGTATGGTTTGAGCTTCATTGATGTATTGGGTATACCCTTTTGGGTTAGGTCTTTAGGTGTGTTGGGCTTGACCTTTTCGGTGTTTTTTGGGCTTTGATCCAACTAGTGTTTTAATTTCTCCAACATCGGTTGAATCCCTCCTCTCCCTCAAACTCAATGCGCTTTTTGTCAAGTTTTCACTAATAAACGTTTTGAAAGTTGGCATTTCCAAAGTGACGAGGCAAGATCAACCGGTACGAGGACCTTACGTAAACAAAAAAAATTGCGGTCAAACGAAATATTTATGCTTAAATAAGTGCATTTGATTTTACCTTTGCATATGAAAGTTGTAAGACCGAAAACCTTGAATAGGAAGAAAAGCGTAATCTGCGAGCAATATTACATGGTGTTCATAAATACCGCCAATAGACCCGCCGTTACCATGGAGCTCGATGGCCATGTTTCTTTTTTCTCTTCTTCTTTGAACTGGCAATGTTATTTGTTATGAGCTTTTGTGCTCATGGTATGGATTTGTATGATACATCTAGGGGTTCATACCAGATGCAGCTTAAAGGAGATGTATATCGCAGCATTGCTTCATGAATGTTGTGTGAAATTAATAGTATAAGAACATCTCGAACAGAGAGTCATTGAGTGAGTGTGATTCAATGGCTGCAACTAGTAGCGGCCAAAAAATGGCGTTGGGACTATTGGAGGTCTTTTGTCAAATTTTGACGAAATAACACTGTAGCAAGCTTAAAAATGACTTTGGCCCAGAACCATCGGAGATTGTTGTGTTTAGTTTGGGTTTTGGGTTTTGGTTTTTGTAATGATTAGAGGGAGGAATACAGATAATGATTAAAAATAGGGGTTAATGATTAGAGAGAGATAGAGAAAAAACTGTGAATAATATTTGAAAATGGAGGGAATAATTAGATAATAATTGAGAAAACCAGATCTTGAAAACCCAAAACGGACAAAGGCAGGGGTGGTTTCCCATCTTGCGGAACGAGTTAAAAGTCACATTCTTCACCTTCGGGGCATTTTTGGGAAACAAGTTGGCTAAAAGCACTTTTAGCCATTTGGGCCTTTTTTTTTTTCTCCCGAAACTCGGACCTAACGTGGCAAGTTAAGTTTGGACCATTGACGCATAAATTTTTGGGCCCAATGACATGCCGTAAGCCCAAAGGTTGTCCATGGTGCCTACTTGTTGGGCCAAACCCCAATTTTATCTCACTTTATTTCTTAAAATAAAGTGAAAATATGAGATTGGCAAGAGAGCCCAAATTTTGGAAGCGGGGCCCACCCTAAGCCTTTGCAAAATGTAATTTTGTGGGGCCCACTTTCGAGTTCCACACAAATGATCCGAACCGTTAAATAATATTAAAATAATTATTCAGGTGATCTCGGAGAAAATTAGGCCCATTGAATATTTTTACGTTACTCATCCATTTTTTGATTTTCATTCAGAATTCATGACCCTACCAATTTAAAAGAACCTTTAGGAAAAGTTATGAAATTGTGGACTTGGAAAATCATTGATCAGAAGCATAAGAGTCGTAGGGCTCATTGAGAAGAGTATCTAGTAAAAAAATTATCTTGTTCGGACATCGATAGGTATAAAAAAAACCTCATATTTTTAGTGTTTTGATATCTATCAATGTCCGAACAAGATAATTGTTTTACTAGATACTCTTCTCAAAGAGCCCTACGATTCTTAAGGTTCTTTCAAACTGGTAGGGTCCTGAATTCTGAATGAAAATAAAAAAAAATGGACGAGTAACGTAAAAATATCCAATGGGCCAGATTTTCTCCGAGATCGCCTGAATAATTATTTTAAAATTATTTAACGGTTTAGATCGTTTCTATGGGACCCGAAAGTGAGCCCACAAAATTACATTTTGCAAAGGCTTAGGGTGGGCACCAAAACAGTGCAGTTTTAGGCCACTATACAGACCCCGCTTCCCAAATTTTTACCATAGTGGGCACGTGACAAAAGATTTCAACTCTTCTCTCTCTTTGTGGGTGCATAATGCTTGGGAAAAACCACAAGACAATCATTGAAAGCAACATCATGGCTTTTTCATCCAAAATCTCTTTTCACACACTCTCACCAACTTTTATGTTTGGGCTTCTCTTTTTGACTGGTCGCAATGGTATACCTGCCCATATATTCAGTTTAATTTTAACCAGCCCCACATAGGACCTCATCCTTTGTTTCCTCTCATCCTTTAACAAAAGATATGAAAGCCTTGGATCCCTCAATGATCATATCATTCAAATTGTGAATCTATAGATTCTATAAAGATAGATTCACAACGTGTCGGAGTGTTTCGAAGTCGATTATTTTTTAGAATTTGGATAATGCATTGTATATTATAGTTTTTAAAATACAATAGGATTTCGTAGAAAGTATTTGGATGAGAGTATAAGAAGCTCATACAAGGATGATTTTTGAATCCTGCATTCTCTAATTTGGTTTTTAGAATGCGTTTTGACATAAAGCATTTTGGTCACAGCTCCTGAACATGCAGATGCTTTTAGTCATAGCTCCCGAACATGCATAATGCAAGAATTTGCATAATGTCTAATGGAAAATTAAGTGACCAAACAGGGCCTCTATGTACCGTTATATGGTTTGTGGAAAATTTGTAACATCCATTCTTTGATATTTAGGAGGTTGAAGATCCAAGAAATCACTTACTTTGATGTCAATAAAAAGAAGAAAGAACACTTCTAATGGAAAGAAGAAAGCTTTAAGTAGCTTGATGGTGACCATATTTAAAAGAAGCAGATTTTAACTTTCTTTTCCTAAAGACTGCCAAAGGCTCAAGCTGTGGAAACTTTGTCTCCATGCCAATCCTTTTGCAAATGCCACCCATCTAAAGTCTCTCTCTAGTTTGAAGGTAAATTAAGCTTTGTAATCCTGCAATTTTTCGATAATTTCACTACATACCCTTCAAAATAGTACAACCAAACCCTTACACTTTGAATCAAGTTTCACATTAGTAGAAGTTCACTCTTCATAAGAGCCAAGTGAGGATCTCAAGGATAAAGTTAATTTAGTGGGTAGAAGTTTATGTTACTGCTCTTAATTGCATGATTCCCTAGTTTCTGCTAAAACTCATTGCTTAATCGAATAACAACTGCAATACGGTCGATAAATGAGATTGCGAAAATTAGAATTTAAAGGTCGCAAATGTGAAATAGCAATGGCAGATTTTTTTTTAAAGAGAGAGGGGTACTAATTTACAAGGTGATGAAGAGTGGCTAAGACAATCCATCAGGAAAGGGCAAACAAGCCATAGGTGTCGACGTTAGTCAAACGAGTCGAGTGGTGGGTTTGCAATTAAGGTGCAGAGACAAAAAAGAAAACGAAGAACTTTCTAGAGTTGAGTGTAAAAATGAATTGACACCTTCAAATTATGTCAAGTGCACGTCATGTGACGAGTTTTCCTAACTATTTTCAAAGATTAGTGAATAACCGAAAAGTTATAAATGGCACTTGACTCAAACTGTAAGGGTTTGTTCTTACACTTCTAAATTGGAAGCATAATATACCCAAACTTAAGGGGTAGAAAGTAAGATTACGCGCGAAGTTAAGGGTTAGAAAGTATAATATACCCAAACTTTGAGGTGTGGTGGAGGCTTGTCTTGAACAAGACAAAGTATTGCAATGAAAGCAAAAAGTGGCATTGCCTTTCAAAAGTTGGTACTACAAAAACAAATACTTTAGCACATTATTAATGTAACCTAGAAAGACTACATCTAGTGACACTTTGCTTTTTCTCTTTTTTATCTTTTTCTTTTGATCATCCTCTTTTTCCACTAGTAAATGATTTCTAGATCATGTTCTGAAATCAAATCCCAGAACGGCTACCTTTGGCATATTATTTCTTTAATCAGTGAACTTTTGGGTTATTGAGATGACTACCTAGTCCAATCATTGAATAGGACTAAACACTAAGGGAAAAAAATTGATCAAGATTCAAGAGCAAGAAAACTTAAGATAGGTTTCTAAAAATTAGTAAATCGAAATAACATCCATCACTCTTTCTGGAAAGAAAATTCACATTCAAAACTAATGTCACGACGTAAATTGGGGCCTCAAAATTGTGACCTGTTGGTGAGTTTGCCTCGCCGCAAAACTTTAAAATGTTGGTAAATGCGAAAGTAGTATTTCAAAAATAGCCACCAGAGCTTTTTTACAAAATTGAACAATAATAGACAGTTATTATATCATTCCAATTGTCAAAATTAGTGAATTAGTGATTTATTAGTTTCCCTCTTAGGCCTATTTTGGCTTAAAAAAGCAAAGTTGCTTATTTTTTCGTCTTTACTCGATTTTTTTTTGTGTTAGCTATTTTGTGTCAATTTTTTGTGTATTATTAGTTCTTCTCGACGAGAGAAATCGGAAAAGTAAAAAATTACGATCCCAACTTAATTTTTTCCTAATAAAGACAAAAATAAGACAAAAAGTCAAATTTTTTGACTTATTTTCCGTTTTATTCAAATACAGTAAAATTGAGAATTTTCTAATAAAGACAAAAGCCAGATTTTTTTGACTTATTTTCGGTTTTATTCAAATATAGTAAAATTGAGAATTTCAATATAATTTTTTACTTTTCCGATTCCTCTTGTCGAGAAGAACCAATAATCCACAAAAATTTTACATGAAACTAACAAATGCGAGAATATTTTGAATAAAGAGGAAAAAATAATCAAGTTTTCTTTTAAAGAGAATGAAAGGCTTGAGTTTTTTTTCTTTTCTTGTTGGCATGATACACATTGGGCTGGTCACATTCAAGAAAATGGTCTAAGCACGAAAGGTATGATTTTATCAAATAAAACTTTACCCTTCTTTTAATAATCCCATAATTTGAAACATGACCGTCAAAATTTTTTTAAAAAAAATGTTACAGTAAGGATCGAACAATGTGCCAGTCAAAAATCGAACATTCTCCCCTTTAACCTTTGATCATGTTAGATGTGGACCACTTGATCTGCAAAGTGGCCCCTTTCACTTTTGATGGAGTATTTAGGCCTTGTTCCACTTAATTTTAGTACTTTTTGGTTTGTTTTTATTTAATTTTTTTCCGTATTGTTAGTTTTGCGTCAATTTTTTACGTTCCGCGATTTGTCATGATGAGAGGAATAGAAAAATAAAAAATTATGACTAAAACTCGAATAAAGGCAACAATAAAAAAGTACAAAAAGTCACACAAATAAATTAAGCGAAATGATGCCTAATTAGTTTCCATTAAAATTAAGGAAAATTTTAAAATCAACCCATTGAGCTATCGTTAAGGTTTAAAAAGTGCATTGAAATGTGTGAAAAGTGTATAAAAGTGTGTAAAGATATGTTAACAAGTGTAAAAAATACATCGGAGTGTGTTTTTTTGTTTTCTTATTTGCTTATTGTCAGCCCAATGGTTGATAATAGAATGACCCTAAAATCAATTGCACTATGAACCCAATTCAATACTTAAAACTGGATGTATTAAGTAATACGTAATAAATAAGTTGGTTTAACAAATCATAGCCTGGTGCATATTTAATTCTGATTGAATTTGTAAATACATGTATATTACTCACTCCTCTAGGCCACCACCCTCCATGCATGGCCACCACGCTTCGCGGTTGCTACTATCATCAACACTCAACAACCGCACCATCACCACCACCACCACTGTCACTACTAATACCACCGTTGTCATCGCTACCAACCCCATCACCACTCTACCTCCACCACACCACCACCAGCAGTACCGCTACCACTATTGCCACCATTACAATTGCCACCACCACTGGTCCACCATCTCGACTGTGCTGCTGACTATCACCACTACCACCACCTTCACTACTCCATTCGTCACCACCACTATTGTGCCGCTGCCGTCACCACTATGATCACCACCACCATTGCCATCACTACTCTATCGTCACCACCACCGCGCCACCCAACAGTTGCTGCCATTACCATTACAACCACCACCACTCCATCGTTGCCACCACAATGCTATTACATCACGTAAAAACATTAAGAAAATTACGACACGTTCTCTACAAAATTTATTCTCTCTGTTGCATATGATTGCTTGTATATAGAACATATAACAAGTGCTTTAATAATTCTCCTGGTCTAATTAATTATCTACCCTGTAACCATTTTAGACTTGCTTTTGCCATTCATTTCCAAATGGGAGCAAAGCTCGAGGTCATGTCTTTAAGTGACAAACACCACCACAGCCACAAGTTTTGGAATATTCTATCTATATATTGCTCAAAATATTAACCTAGCTTAGTGGTGTAGGAAATATTATTTTTTCATCTAAAACATGTGAGTGCCATAAATATTGGGTATTGACACTAAAGTCATTTTTCGTATCGAACAATTTTTAATGTCATGTGCGGCGTTTGATTTAATTGTTGTGGATCTTACCTGAGTGACGTAATATCTGATTATTCTAAGGCCCCATTCTATTTTTTTTTTGGTTTTTTTGGGTTGATGTATTGTGAGAAAATTACTTGTCTCGAAAAGCACAATAATCCAAAAAAGCCAAAAAAACTCTTAGCGAAACGGGCCCTAAATCTTTGGATGTGATCTGACATATATAAAAAACGAAAAAAAAACAAGTAGTCTCGATGTGCCCGATTAGTGAAACCTCAGATTACGAACTCATGATAATTTGCTAGTTTTATTGAAAGAGTAATTTTTGACGAACGTTCTTAGTATGTGTAGTGGGCTGAAATCTAGCAGGCCAAAGGGTTCTCAACGAGAGAGAGCCCAAAGGAAACGAAGCCCAAAAAGATCCAGGCCCAATACGGGGATGAATCGTGGTGACCTTACCGCGACGGTCTCGGCTGAGATGAACCGGTGTCTCGTTTGGGTAAGGCATTGATCTGGACAAGTCATCCGAGACGGATGCAATCCGAGATGGCTCGGAAGGAGATCCTAGATATCGGTAACGTCATGTATGAGGTCATCCGAGGTGGTTAATCAGAACAACAATCTTGTGAAGACTCATGTGCATGCTACAACTGTCTTTACGTCACGATGGCGGCAGCCGAGCCGTTAAGATACGTGTTGAAATATGATTCAAAGACGCTTGCATGCAATGATAACAGATTTGGCTCGTGACGTATAGTGATGTCATCCGAGCTAGATTACGGATCTACCCTTGTACTTGGAGCACAAGTCAGGGGGAGCCTATCTAAGAGGAACCCTAAAGAGGTACACAATTCACTCTCTCTACAGTCATACTCTCTCTGGTACTTCCTTTCACTTCCGACCCCCACTAGACCGTCGGAGTGCCTTCCCTGGCCAAATTCCGGCCAGGTTGGATGCTGACACCAGGTGCTCGGTGTGCAGGTATACCAGGAGAGCCAAGCTCGTCGCTCTAAGAGGTCAAGAAAGGCTCAGGCCTCAGAGGGTTCATCTAGAAATCAGGACACCACAATATGATCATTTAAATTTACCATCTAATGTGGAAATTTAACCACCAATCCACCCTCAAGTGTTTTGCACGATGGTAGGATTAATAAATTTTTTCTTGAAAGAGTTGCATCGTTGTAGTTTGAGTACGTCCCAAGAACTAGGTGGGAATAATTATCAAAAGAACTAACTAGATTGACATCTACTCCGTAATATATCAAGGAAAATTTTACCGTCAGCTCAATGGACAGATCAAGGTTTAAACCGTGAGAACTGTTGCGTGCAAAAGTTAATTCTTCCATGAAAGAGTCTTGCCTTATCGTCAGCCCAATAAGTTGACAATAGAAACAATGATATATCAATTAGTTATACTTTCACCTTATGAAACAACAATTTACAAAGGTGCATCTAATACTTCTCTCGTGCTCTTATCATGGACATTGTGGCTCATCACTAATCTGAATAAAAGATTTACCCTTAACTTCATCCACTAATGACTTTTTGAATTAATGATAAATACGTACATCTTTCTAATCCTTAACTGTACAAGAACAAAAATCATTTGAGCATGAGTAAATTTAAAGACTCAATCTCATTTATACATAAACACAAAAAGTTCATATATACCCGTGACATGCTTTTATCGGGCCCGTATCATGCTTGCACATTTTTTCCCCTCATGCCGCAGGCTTCAAAACACTAGCCCAACTCGGTTCACCAATAGTGTCCATGTTGAGCCGTGTAAGCCAATACCGTGTCTGTTAACGTCCCGTGTCTGTGCCAATGTCCCAGGAATTCCAATTTGAATTCAAGTTTCGGGATACATAACTTTTATTATTCTTTCTGAACTTTAGTAAAAATAGAAAACAGTTGGCCAATGTTTCTTGTAGATAGAGAAAGGTATATTGTTTTCAACTGATCAAACCTACTTGAAATCAAACATGTAGAACAAAGTGAGGCTGGCCAAAAGTTTTCAAAAACGGGAAAAAATGTATCTCTTTTCTTTTTTGTGTACGTCTTTAGCAAAATAATTTAATTTATATAAAGTAAATATTACAGGATTCGTGGTCTTGCTTAAGGCCACGGAAACACCTCTAATATATATGATGGGTTTATGGAGTTTGATTTCAACTTGGTTGGTCATTTCGCTGACTATAATTAACGAAGTTCGACTTGAGATGTTACGGTAATTAGTAATTAGTGACGTAAAACCCTAGGATGTATAATGTGTCATACGTGCGTAGCCGATGTAATACGTATGTACTCTCTTTTTCATTAAAAAGTGGAACTAGTGTGAGCCGGGATATTGTATCCGACTTCATAGCGGGAATCACTTAACATCTCTATCACGCTTTCTTTACAGCTTGATTATTCTTCGTGCGATTATGTGTGTTTTTGAATTGGATCGATTCGACAACAGTTCATACTTGACAAAAGATAGAATTAGGCTCGAAAAAAGAAAGAAAGAGTAAAATGAATATTTATGCTAACAAAACTGAAATTCCTCCTCAAGCACATATTCTATCTCTCTAACAAAGTTAAAGGCTTCAAAAGCTAATGTTCATCCTTTTGTACAAAGTGATGGGATGACTGTCTTTATAGTTCAAAGATTATATTCCTTTCCTTATTTTTATGGTCATAATCTTCCTTTTAGCATTCATTCGTCGCGGTCGCTACCATTCAACTTTTGAACTTATTAGTTATGTTATGTGTGAATTAAAAAAAAAAAAAAAGGCGAAGCGAAAATTGGTGCACCATTTGCGAAAATAATTGGTGGCCATATATTCTGTTTTGTTAAGGAAGATTTTCATTTTCTCTTCCAAAGTAGCTTTTGTTTAGCAGCACTCTCACGTTATGTATCATTTCTTTTTCAAACTTTTTTATGCACTTGTATATATCTTTTTTCTTAGATCTTATTCTCTTGTTTTAAAGGAAGATGTTTCAATATTCATGCAATTCCAATATGGTGTTGGCTTAATGTGGTAATGTGGTGGTATAATTGGAGAATGGATCTTTGACCCTACAAAATCTAGCTATCAAAAGGCCAAGTGCCTACCAAGAATGTTGAAATCTTGATTTTGAGCACCTTGGATATGGTTGATAATCGACCACAACGAGCCGAGCAATGAATTGTTCAAATTTTAATTTGAAAATTTAATTAATTTAAAAAATGCGTATATACGAAATTAATCAATTAGTTAGTGGATCGAATCGATCTTGAGCTATTTTTTTAATAAGCCAAATGAATCAAACTCGAATAGCTTGGTATTTTACACTAGAATGTTCAAGATTGATTTCAACAAACGAGGTTAAGATATGCGTTCGAGTTAGTTTTGTTTACTAGACAACATTCATTGAATGAACTTTTAACGAGTTTAATACGAATTGAACTCGAGTAACGTGTACCAACTCTAAGGGAGCAGTTCATGATTGACTCTACATCTTTAAGTTAGTTTTTGAATTGTATTCTGCAATTCAATACCGTGAGCTTATCATGGATCTCACTTCGATTATTTTAGCCATTCAAGATTTGCAGGGTTTGTCACGAAAACCCAGCCTACTAATTCAAATATCAATAACTGCATGGCTAAAACACATTTGTCTATTACACTATTTAGGATCCCAAAAAAAATAGTGTATTACGTATATGACTATGTTAGTCCAACTCCAATGTTTAAACGTTTAAGGCTAGTTCGACACAGTACTCTTATTTTATGAACAAATTTAATTAGTTTTTTTTTTTCCTAAATGAAAACCAAGTACGTACCTCTCTACAACCCTCTCCAAAGTTAATTTCCAATAATTGCAATTATTTTAGGATACTGCTGAGCAGAAGCATTTTATTGTACGGAACATCTATGTAAGCCACGATTTCGTCAATGCAAAAAAAGGATTTTGGCCATGCAAAATTATGAATTGAGTTTTTCATCTCCAATTCATGTTATTGAATTGGATTATTGCTTCTAGCAAAATCCACATATTTTTTTTTTTCCACGGAAAAAGTGGATGATATTATAAAGAGAGAAACTGGTCCGAAGACCTAACATCAGCAAGGGCAAGATTAGCTAAAAACTGGGAGACAGGACCCCCCCCAATTCACTAGTCTAACACCTAATAGGGATTGCTTAGCCAACGAATGGGCTACCCTATTAACAGAACGTTTAACTTATTTAAAAACACAAGAGGAAAATAACGGAAGAAGCTCTAGACAATCAGAAAGAATAGAGCTACAATCGGAGAACGATTTCCCTGCTTGAGTAAGAGCTTGGACAATCTGAAATGAGTCACCTTCCACAATTATATTGGAAAGACCATTGTTTGCAGCGAGAACTAAAGCTTCTCGAAAGCCCAACGCTTCAGCGACTCTGGGGAGCGCAGCCCATGGAATGGAATAGAAGCCGTCCCCAAAATCTGACCCACATGATCACGAGCTACAATACCAACTCCAACCAGTCCACTGCTTTTACCAACCGCGCCATCAACATTGAACTTAATGACCCCAACTGGAGGCAAAAACCACATAGGAGGAAACATAGGGGCAGGTGTTACAGAGGGAGAGCGCTTAGAAGTATCATTTGCTTCCTTAACTTCGGAACAAAAAGCGTACGCCTTTTCTAAGATTTTAGAGCTGTCCCAATTATGGCCTTCAAACTGAGTTTTGTTGCGAGCCTTCCACAGGAACCAACATAAAGATGCAAGGAGAGCATCCAAATCGATATCCCCAGCATTTAAATGAGAAATAGAGGACCACCACTCCAAAAAATTATATGAATTCCAGGAAGCAGAGATAAAAGAAGCAAAAGGGGATTTGCACCACATTTCTCTCAAAAATTTACAGAGCATATGTTCCAAGGTCTCACGTTTGGAATGGCATTCGGGGCAAAAAGGAGACACATCTATGTTCTTCCTGTTTAAGTTAACGAGAACCGCAAGCGCATTATGGGAGCATCGCCATATAAACATTTTAATTTCTAGGAATAGGCAAGGACCATAAAGATTTCCAGAAAGAAGTCAATGGAGTACCTGAACTAGATTCGCCTCTTTCGTGAGATTGGCGTGGAGCATTGCACATTCTAGCTAGATGATATGCTGATCTCACGGAAAACAACCCATTGTCAGTATAATTTTTTTTTTTTGGTACTTCGGAAATGCATTACGAAATTAATCCAGAATTACAAACTGCATCAGAGGTGCAGGAATGTTGGTACCAAAATAGCAGAGGTAAACAAGACTTAAGTTAAACAACATGGCTGTTAGGAGGGAGTAAAGGAAGCTAGTCTAGAAATTGATGCAGGTTGAGGCTATCTCTGGTCATGTACTCCCTGATACCCAAGGGAGGGGAGTTGGTAACCACCAGGTCTTCCATTTGTTCTGCTCCAGTCCTTGCGAGAAAATCAGCACATTCATTTGCTCCACGGTAGATATGAATGAGGTTGCTTTTGGTGCGTTCTAGCAAATACTTCCCGTCGTTAATTATGTTGCTGTGGGGGTGGGTTGTGTTTGCGCCTTCATTGAAGAGAGTCACCGCCGTTTGGGAGTCTGATTCAATCTGAACGTCGTATAGTCCCCTCTCCAATATAATAGTTAGTCCCCTATAGATGCTCCATAATTCTGTCTCCAAGCTCGAAGACGCCATCATTTGCCCAAAATAGCCCAGTTCCCACTCGCCTCTTTCATTTCTGAATATTCCTCCAAAACCTGCTTTTGCAACAGATTCATACCAGCAACCATCTGTGTTTAACTTGAGGTTTCCTGCATTTGGAGCACGCCAAAGTGTTATTCGGTTTTTAGCAGGGCCAGAGACCAGGGGGGATTTGAAAGCGTCCACGATTTCAAGAGCGTATGTGCTTACAATTCTGGAACTAACATCTGGAAACATGTCTATATTATCAAAACTTTTTTTATTCCTATCCTTCCAGATTTGCCACAATATAGCACAGAAAAGTATGTTCCAGGGAATTTCACGTGTAATACGTAGAGTTTTGCTCCTTTTCAAGTTGTGCGAAATCCAGTCAATCGTGGAGCTTTCGAATCCTTCTCTCATGGCTCTGCCCATACTGAATTTGTCCCAAAGGTGGATAGCTTTGGGGCAAACTCGAAAAAGATGGTTGATGGTTTCAGGAGATTCATTGCACCTCGGGCATAAATCTGAATTTGTCATGCCTCTCCTAGCACGCAAATTATTAGTTGGGAGTTTATTATGGAAAATGAGCCAAATGAAAGTTTTGAATTTTTGAGGGACTTTCATTTTCCAAAACCAACTCCATCCTTTCAAATCATTACTATCAGTATTAATCATATCATAAGCAAAGGATGCAGTGCAAGTACCATTGGGAGATGCTCCCCAAGATGGGTGATCCGTAACCTGGGAGTAATTAGGAAGGGTAACGTTCATGATATCATTACAAGTCCCTTCATTCACAATATGATCAATAGAGCTTAATTTCCATGTGCCATTCTCAATGATGGTGTTGACCTTAACAAGATTTTCAGTGTGGGTTCCCGGGTATCTAATAGCAAGTGGTCCATCCCCACACCACCAATCTTTCCAGAGATCCACATTCTTTCCATCTGAGCTAACTGGAATCGAGATGATCATTTCCTCATCAAAATCCGAGAAGAGCGATTTAATGAGGGGGAGATTCCAGGAGCTAGTATCCCCATCAATAAGATCTGAGACAAGCCGAATATGATGATGTGGAGAATCCGGTAGTGGTGAATGGTGTAAAATTTGAATCTCACTTCATTTTAAAAACACGGCCCCCTCTCGCAATGCAAATTTGGCTGCCGCGCGCTAGACAAACTAAAATTCGGAAGTGAAAAATTGGTGAGTTGGTTTTGAAGAACTCAATTGTATTCTGGAGAAACCAAAGAAAGAAAGGAAAAAGCACTATAATATGTTTCCATTAACTAAAAAGGTGTTACACCAAGAAGTTGGAACTACAACTTAACAAAAGGAAAAATGAAACACAGAAGTTGCACAATCTACTGCAAACAACAAGATCAGAGAGGTATTAATGTACAATCTACAATTAAAACATGACATACATGGAAGTGCTCAGTTTTGATTTAACAGAAGTTTCTTTCCCCCATCCAATAAAAAAACAAGAAAGAAGATTAAAAAAAAAAAAAAACAAAGTTAAAAAAAAAAAAAAAAAAGGAGTACATCTCACAGCACCTGAATCTTGAAAATAATTTGCCTATCCACTGAGTCCAATATACCAATTTCACCAACTGAATCTTGATCGCCTCCACTGTCCTCTCCAGTGGCCAAATTCAAATCCAATGAACCACAGACTCTTCTCTCCTCCTCTGAATCATCATCATCTTCTTCATCTTTCTCTTTCCCCTCTCCACCATTTGGCCTAATTATGGGAGGAGAACAAGCTCTAGAAATAGAACTTAAACTTTCACCACAGAAGATGACAATGGCATCCCTAAGAGGGACTGGTTCCCTCCCAGTAATCATGATCCTTCCACTTTCAATTGCTTTCTTTATACCCTTTTGAGAAAAGTAATCAACTTGCTCTAAATCTTCCATGAAAAACACCCGACTCGGGTTTTCTTCGACTGCCTCTGCAAACCTTTCGAGATAACTAGAACCCGATTCGTCTCTTGCTCTTTTGTTGCTGAATTCTTCTTCACTTGAATCAGCTCTTGTTGATGAATAGCTGCTGATTCCAATCGTGACAAAGTTACTCTTGGAGCCAAACACAACCTTAGCTAGCTCCTTCGCAACTTTCTCTTTCCCCTTGGAATCAAGTCCTAGAAAAGACAACCAAGTTTCCTCTTTGCTTTCTCTGTTCTTCAAATTCCCTTTTCTTGAAACAACTCCAGATCTGCATTCAAGGATTGTTGTCGCGATTTCTGGAATTATTTCCTTCTGCCAAGGAACTTTTCTTTCCAATGTATTGCATAACATTTTCAAGTTCTCGGGGTTAAGCTCTTTGAAGCTGTTTAAGCACTCAAAACCCTCATTTGCCTCACTTGAAGAAGCAGAGTTAGGACTGGAGTTGGGGTTGGACAAAAGGTCTGGTTTTGGTTCAATGCCTTTGTAATCATTGTGGGATACTAAGAATTGGTGTTCTTTAGGGGACCGTTTGGGTTCGAAAATTGCTGGCCAACTCAAAAGGGTGCTGTGCAAGTTGTGGCTGCTTTGGTCATGTGAAGAGATTGAAGAAGAGGAACAAGGTGATGATGAAGAGAAATTCAGGGCTTTTCCTAGGAAGTTGGTCTGTTTGTGGATTGAGCCACAAATTGAGTTCCATTTCTTGCACAGTTCTTTAAGCTTGTTGAGTTCCTGGAACAACAACAATACAGAAAATGGTGTTATATTAGATTGGCCAACTCTGTTCGTACAAAATATTTCAAGAGAAAACAAGACAAGAATGATGTGACAGCAACGCCAATGTTTTAAAGTGAGAGGCTAATTTTTTGAATTTTCATTTCATACGCTCTTTCACCAGGCATTCATGGAAGAATATTAACAAAAACTCACATATATGTGTTAGGACAAGGACATAATGGTAAAATTGGTACCTGATCATTGGTAGTTTGGCTGCTTTTGTTCTCTTGCTTGTACTTTTGGAGCCATGAGGGCAAGCTTGAACTAATAGAAGTGGTGGTGGAGTACTCATTGTAGTAAGAATTGCTTAATGCTATGCTTTGAGCTTCTTTGTTGTAACCAGCAAAGCATTCTTTGCAGCAAGTGAGGTTCTTCTCAACTCCAACTTTAGTTTCTGACCATTTGGACTCTTCTACCTCTGATACCTTGCTTTGAAACTGACATTCCAATTCACTGGAAAAAGCAAAGAAAAGCATGATTAATAGGATACTAAATTGAGTAAAGTAATACAAACTGATCATATTCTATACGAAATAGTCGTACTAAACACACTCAAATACGAAAAAATAATTCCGAAATTGTCACCATTCACATTTTTTAGATTGGTTTTTTGTATTAAGAGTTTGTTCGATTGTTTTGAAAGAAAAAAAAATTGTACCTTTCAAGGTTGAGACTAAGCCCCAAGCTGCCAACAGGAATTGTGAGAGGGTGAAGCTGCCAAAGAGTCTGTAGAGAAGGCTGCCCAGCCCTGCATCTCATGTAAGTTTTGAAAGTTGAAATTCCCATCAGCCATATTTTGCCAGTTTCCCCAACTCCACCACCCAACAATCTACTGAGCTCCATGATCATGAGCTCCACAGGACAATAATAACTTCTACTCTGCCCACCATAATTTGACCAAAACTCAGATACCCATTGGAGATCACCCAAATACAAAACAACCCCTCTAGTTAAATACCCTTTCACGAGGCTCCTTAACTCCCCTAGCCTCTTTTGAGCCTCATCAATAGGAAGGTTTTTCAAGGACAAAAGAGGAAGGCTTATGAATTGCACATTCCTCATTTCAATTGGAACATCTCCCCTATTGAATTTGTCAATCACTCTCCTCACCACCCCTTCTGCACTCGCCAGACACTCCCCAACGACAACAGTGTTTCTCCGGTTCTTGCTCATCAAAGAGTCCAAAACACCCGTTACGTCTTCGTTACGAACTTGATCGTTCGGGGTGTTGAATTTCACTTTCAAATGACTCAAAGATGGGAATTGGGACATATGATGACTAGAGCCAAGAACTGAACTAGGTTTTGTGCTTTCAATGGAACTATGAGAACAAACCTCCAAAGAGACAGCTTGTTCTACATTGGTTTTGACTTGTGTGCTAGAAAATCCAGCTTCTCTCATGACTCTACTCACACTAGGGTCATCTAAAATGGAGATCACCAGCTGTTCTAGCTCTACTTTTAGAGCTAAAATTGGTTGTTGTTGGTTTTCAATGGAGCCGCGGCGTTGGTGAGCCTGGGCTCGCTTGAAGGCCGCGACTAACGCGTTGGAAAGGGAAGGGTGGTGCTGGTGGTGATGTGAGTGAAGGCCAAGAATAGGGCTTGACGCGGAGGTGGGAAGACGGTTTAGGGCCACATTGAAGCATAGCTCAAGGGCTTTGCATTGGAGAGGATGGGAGTGGGATTGGAGGCAAGCGGCTCGGAGGAGGGCGGTGGAGGAAGCAAGCATGGCGGTGGCGACGTGGAGAGGAGTGACTTGGGCATGGCCGCGCCGCCTAGCCAGGGTTATGGCTTGTTTTACAATGGTTGCTGATTCAGTAGTTAGAGTTTGATGGACAGTGTAACCTCCTGTCCTCATCTTGTTTCTTTTAGTTGTTTTGAGCTAAAACTAAGTTTGGAAGTGGCTTTGTTGTTGGAGATGAGATTATGGGAGAAGAAGGAGAAGATTTGGTTTCGTGGGTTTTGTTTGGTTGGGAAAGAGAAATGTGGAGGTAATCAATTGTACTTTGATTGGTACAACTTTGTGTGTGTTTTATAGTTTGGGAGTGAAGGGAGTTGGTGTATTGTGATGAAGTAAATATAGGAAGTGGGTTTTTGTGCTTTTCTTGTGAATGGGGAAAGTTTTGGTTTTTGTTTTGAAAAGTGTATGGCATGTGAGGCAAAGGTTTGCTGTCTCTGCCTCTTTTTATTTTTGTAGTAAAAGCTAAAGGTTTACAAATGATAAATTCGTAAGTTTTTTCATCAGAATGACTACATGTTATATTTTAAAAGAAATTCGAATTCATACTTACATATTTATACAAGGTCCATCAATATCGTGCTTTGGTGGTAACAATTTGGTAAATACAATCATCATTTCTAATTAAAGGTCCACATTTAGTCGCATCATTTTATGCGACAATCCTGTGTAAATCCGTAACTTATTATCTAGAGTGATTTTTTAATATTAAATAAGGTTAGATACCCATAGCTCAGGTACTTAAGTTTGTGTGAATCCTTTTGTATTTAACTTATCTTCCTTATTTTTTTTTCCCTTTTCTAGATGGATATGCAGATGAAGGTGGATGTTAGCATGTAATTACTACACCATGTCTACGTCGTTCTATCAACTACAACTTGAGATCTCACATATTGACACAGAAGTGTCCACTCACGACCGCTTGAACTATAGCTCTGAGTTTACCTTCAAGAGTTGAGTGTGTAGGTATAGATATGCATTTAAATATATCCATTAGTATAAAAGTGGACATGTGGCCTTCTCTTGGTATATGAAAACAATTCAAAGAAGTAGGAATGGAAGAAGAATAACTTTAGATCGCTTATGCAATAGTAACACAAATCAAAAAAATAGTGGTGGGCTGTGTGTCAAGTGTCAGTTGCATAGTATTTCTCAATCAAAACTACTTTGGATAGAAAAGAGAGAAAAAGAGAAGGTGGGAAAAGACACAAAAAGAGAAAAGAGAAAGGGGAAAGAGAGAAGCCCATAAATTACGAGGGAGTATATGGTTGGCTGAAAAGAGAGAGTGAGAGTGGAAGGACTGTCTGTTTGAAGGAATCGGCAACCCCAAGGGTCACTCCGGTTTGTTAGTGGATTTGCTCACCACGTAATTGATCGATCTATGTTCGATTCTTGGGGTGAGGTAACGATAAGTATTTTTTTGTGAATTCTCTTGTCGTAGCGTGGATGGTCTGTATTTGACCAGACTGAAAAGGAGATTAGTTGAGACTCAAGATGCACGTAAACTGGCTCAGACACCCTTCGGAAAACAAAAAGAAAAAAGAGGAAGGAATCGGGAACTGCGTTTTGCAAGTGTAAATTGTGAGAGATAAGCAGCTTAATTGCAGGTAGCTCCTGCCCAAGAGGAAGGAATAAAGTGTCATAAGCTTTGATTGATGGAATAATAATGGGGGGCCTCTCAAAAGCTCCATCATATTATGCTTTGGTGCCATGAATTCCATGGGGATTTTTTTGAACTGTTGGGTACCTGCTCTCTCACTCCAATCTACATAGGCATGACCTCACATAATGAGGTTGTGCAAGTGTGAGCGAAAATGGAAGCAAAAGCGTGGTAGTGTCTCTTAAAACTATTTTTCGTAATATTAAATTTCATAAGAACGGGAATTAAAAACAACAACGTAAAGTGAGAATTAAGAGTACGAGCAATCGAGCATAGAGTGAAATTGAAAATGAATAGTGAATCCTACGTAACATAAGGCGTGACACGTATATGGACAACATCACCATTTTATCACAAACAAAATTGCATATACTTTTCTATCAAAGAAAATATACATCATCTTTTATTTTCTCAATAAAAGGAGTTGAGGAGGAGACTATATGCTATAGTTGCCTTATTGAGAAATTAGCCTAACCAATAAACATGCAAACTGCAAGGAATCAGACCCGCTTCATCTCCGCCGATACCTCAATCTGATCACAAAGTGTTAGCGTTAGAATTCCTATCTTCTAATCGTGAAGATAAAATAGAAGTCGATGAAGCTTTCAGTTTCTCTATAATAACAACCTTCGCAAATATATCCCTAGGATTGTCATTCATATGAATTTTATCCAAAGTGCGCACACCACCCTCTCATAGTGAGCAAATAAAGTGATTTTAGATGTCGATAAATACTTTGTTCTCAAATGAAAATCGGAGTTTTCCGCCTGATGAATCTCACTTTGACTGTCACTAAATAACCGACGATTGTTTTCCTTCTCACCTAACTATTTAATGAAGCTCCGCAACTATACCATTTCTTTACTGGTTGAACCATGGCATAGTTAGCGAAGTGGTAAAAATGGATAAATCTACACAAACCCACAACCTATCTTGGGGGAGACTATAGAGGCTCCAAACCCGTAATGAACCTTATGGGGGACCAATCACTCATAGGTTTCCACTCCACTGAGAACCAATGGTATTGCCAGACCAATGACCAATGGGTACCAAAAGCACAATGAAGCATCATCCACACCTCTCAAACATGCTACCTCCTGAAGCCAAAATGTAGTAGGCTGAATCGTGGGTCGGCTATTTGGGCTAAGAGAGTGGGCCCAGCTTGGTTCAAGCCCAACTAACTCGACAACCAAGGCCCACAAGCAACCAAATGTTGGAATTTTTGGGGGCAGCGGAAGCAAATAAAAAAGAACATAGAAAAGAAGATATTTTGGAGATGTAGGGCAGAGCCCGACAGAGCTCCTATACGAAAGAACCTTACCAGAGAGCTAGGTAGATAGAAGATGGTAGAAATTGATAACTTGATTTATTGATATATTCCAAACCATAACATGTGATGTCCTTTTATAGGACTACATAGAAGAAACTAGGGAATGAATCACATGTCCCTAGAGGACTTTACATATTCCAATGTGATAAGAACTACTAATACCATGTATCTAGCTATAGATTCATGCATCCCCAATAGCTAAAATAATTATGAATTACATGTTCCAACACCAAACAGGTCATCTAGCCTAGGGCTCTACGGTCAGGTTGAGGTGTCCTGTCAGGTTCTCCAAGGTCGTAAACAATTTCATCTGTTGGAGGAGTGGTAGTGTGTAGAGGAGGTGAAGACAGGTCACTGCCGAGTTGTTTGGTTCAGCCATGTTGTACCAGATTTGGTTCCACAATGTGCTATATACCGAAGCGTGGCACTCGGCAACCATCACACATGACGTCATAACAAGAAATGGTTATTCGCGACGACTACAGAGGCACAAGCCTGACACGAGCTATCTTAGCCTCCAAGGCATGGTACTCCATAAATAAAGAACAGTACAAAACCCTATAGAGGTACACCACCCTTATTAACTCAAGCTTTGTACTTTCCTTCTCTAAATTGGGACTAACTTAGCCATTCGAGTGCCTACTGGTCGTCACTGGTGGACTGGGCACTAATGTGGTTTCCTATTTTGTAGGGTTAGGTTAGATGAAGGAGCTTGACCCAGATCAAACTCAATAGATCCAAAAGAGGAGATTCAAATTGAACACCATTACCCCGCACAACTTCAATGGGAGTGAGCCGCTTGCCACTAGCTAATCTACGATCAGTGGTGGAGAAAATGTAGATCGAGTAAGGTCTCAAATTCCTTTTTTTCTTTTCTGTTCTTCTAAATTTAACATTTTGCCTTATAATTTGTTTTTTATAAATTATTTTCTTTTTAGCCATTGTGTTATATTTTGTATATCATATCATTCTCAACTTTTTATTTCAAATACTAGACTAACGAAATGAGATGTCTAATGCCAAAAAATAACAACCATTCACCATTTGAAACTCTTTGATTGATACATAATATTCAAATTCAAAAGTGACTAAAGCATGGATTACATATTTATACTGTAGCAATTATCTATAATTTTGACTGTAGTCTTGATACTTTCTCTTTGTCGACAAAATTTACAACACAATTCAAATTTAGAGATTAAGGAAAAAATTGGAAAAAAGAGAGATTCTTTCCAATGTGCAAGACTCTATCTATTGATATTGTTATTGTGTATTGAATTGTTCTTAGATCTGACCCACTGAGAAAGTTGAACTAATTGGTTTGTTTTGATAATTTATGTGAACTACTTTCTTGATAAATATATTGTTGAAATGGAGGACTTATAACTTAAAGAATCTTGTTGAATGGAGAAGGAGAACATAGCGAAAAGGGAGGCGTGTGATATGAAGGATAGTGGCTATTACTTTGACAAGCTAGAGGATGGTGTTGGAAATACTGTAGAGAGTACGGAATGTTTTACCTCAAGATCTGCAAACGAAAAAACATACCGAAACGGAAATTGGCTTATAACTTAAAGAATCTTGTTGAAATGGAGAAGGAGAATATAGTGAAAAGGGAGGTGTGTGATATGAAGGATAGTGGCTATGACTTTGACAAGCTAGAGGATGGTGTTGGAAATACTGTAGAGAGGATGGAATGTTTTACCTCAAGATCTGTAAACGAACAAAAATACCAGAACATAAATTGGCTTATAACTTAGAGAATTATCTTGTTGAAATGGAGAAGGAGAATATAGCGAAAAGGGAGGAGTGTGTTATGAAAGACAGTGGCTATGACTTTGACATTGGCTATGACTTTGACAATCTAGAGGATGGTGTTGGAAATACTGTAGAGAGTATGGAATATTCTACCTCAAGATCTGTAAATGAACAAAAATACAGGAATGAAATTGGCTATTGTTCGGGTTGAGTCACAGACTAGGTCATTCTCTTTAAGACGTTTCGTGGTTCTGCCCTCACTGTGCAAGCAGTGTCAGCCATGCCATATCCAGGATAAAACAGCCTCTGTCTCAATGTTTCTTGCACGGAAGAAGACCGAAAAATACGAGAGACAATCGACCTTTCTTGCTCTTGGAACTCTGTATATGAAAATGATTTCTAGTGTGTATGAAAGGGCTGGAGAAGAACTTTTATAGGAAAGAGAAAAAATAATTTTCGGAAAACATAATCAATCAAAGTTTTGTGATTGAATCAATTAACCCAAAAAATTCTGTGCACTAATTTAGCACACGTTTTTCTCATTCGTAACAATACAAAATCTTTTTCAAAACCCCAGATTGATGCAAAAGAAGAAAAAAAATCTTTTCCTTAAAAATAATTTTGCAAAATGTGAAGTCAATTTTTGTATGTGCACAGGCTTCAAATTCGAGGATTTGCACCCACCCTACGCGCAAGGTTCGCAATGCGCTCCTGGTTACTTTTCCAGACTGCGGTCCTTGTTAACCGGACTGGGGTCCTCAAACTGCCTTGGGTTCCTAAGCGCGTGAGAGTTGAGACCTCTTCTTGGATCTTGCTATTCAATAGCTCATTAAGCTTCCACACATATACAAAGCTAAAAGATTTTGTAGCAAGCCAATGTGCGACAAAAAAGTTTTTGAAAACACTTTGAAAAGATACACATCCCCAGCAGATGGTGCCTAGCGTTTTTTGGGGTTTTAATTTCTGGGTTTTTCTTTCCATTTTGCGAGGTTGTTTGCTGGTTTGTGCTCCGTTTGGCCCGGTTGTTGCTTGTATTCTTGTATCTTGCTTTGGTTGGGCCGTTTTGCTTTTGGCAGCGTTGGTTTTGTGATGCTTTTGTTTCTGGTTCAAATGTTTTTTGGGCATCTGTGGTGTTCTGTCGGGTTTCATAGATGGAGTAGTTTTGGGTAAGGGTGTTGTTCTTTTATTCGGTTCTTGCTTCTTTTGGTTGACATCTTGCCTTCTTTGTCTCTGGATCTCAAGTGCCGGTGTTTAGCCGGTGTGTCCTTGGTCCTCTTAATCTTTGTTTTCCTTTTAAAGATTAATAAATTCTTTTGCCGATAGAAAAAAAAATTCAAAAGTATTTTCGAGGTCATATAAGTGCAAAAGTTCGAAAGATGGGCTTTGGGTTCTAGGCTTTCCCGTACTAAATTGAGTTCGGCCCAAGCATGAGCCCAACCTTACTCTTTATGCTATTCTTTTCATTTTTTCCTTCTAGGTCGTGTCATCCTTACACACAAATCGGTGGAGTAGAATATGAAATTATTAGAATTCAATTCTTTAACCAAATTTTTTTTCTAAGCTTTGTGTCAAAATTAGCATTTGTATTGAAAAAATTTAAACGAAGGAAAGTCGGTTTGGATATGAGCGTGAATCCTCACTTTGAGAAAAATTGTTCAATGCCTATGGAACATTGCTATGTGAATGTACGAATGGTTAATAATATGTGAGATCTGTAAATAGTATGGAGCAGTGCCCCAACACAGGACTAACATATTCTCAATTTTATTTAGGTAAATGATTTTTGCACTTCAATTTTTTTATAATTGCACTCAAAATATTAGTAACTTTAAGTGCTTATGTTTTTGTCATTTTAACAACAACCAAAAAAATATTTAGAATTGATTTATAAAAAAATAGAGTGCAGAAATCATTACCCTTTATTTTAAGGTGGATCTCCTCATTCATTGTCAGGTCCAACTCAACCTTTTTGAATGTGAAAGCTTTGATTATGGGAGTTCTTCTAGGCCGGCCCTCTTTTGGGAGGGTATTTTCATCTAGACCCCGCGTCACACTCTTTCATTTAAGCTCTTCACACGCTTCAAGTGTAGCATAGTTTTACGCCTTTTCCGCATGCTTTCTATATTCTCTCTCTCTCCTCCGTTTACCCATTCTCTCTCCTAGACAATAACCACCAAGCACTGGATAACTCTTTCTCCCTCTCTCTCTCTCTCTCTCTCTCTCTCGCTCTCTTTTATTGTAGATTTCAAAATAAAATAACTTTTTTTATACACATTCATTTTTAATAAAAATTATATATTTGAAACCTACTCGATGAGATCTTTAAAATAAGATCGACATTCAATATGAAAATATGTACGCAATAAAAAAAAGTTATTCACACCCCTTCTCACACAATTCACACCCCTTCTCACACAATTCACACCCTCCATAACGGAGAATTCACAGAACTAATTTAAACAAATACACAATTCAAACCCCTCAAATTACAGAATTCACACCCTTCAAAATAAAAAAAAATTCACCCACATCAAATGCAGAATTCACACATCCTCTACACAACTTACACCCTAAAAAGAAACACAATTCACACCCCAAAATGAAAGAATCACACCCCCCAATGTAAAATTCACACCCTCAAAAATGAAAGAATTCACACCTGTCAAATGCAGAACTCACATCCTCCAGAAGGAAAGAATTCATTGCATTTCTGAACAATTCACACCCTCCAAAAATGAAAGAATTTACACATTTCAAATGCAGAATTCACATTCTCCAAAAAGAGGATTCTACACCCAAAAAATCTTTTTTTTTTATATATACATAATTTCATATTCAATATGGATCTGGTTTGGTAGATGTCGTCGAATACGTTCTAAAAAATTAAATTTTATTAAAAATAGATATGTAAAATAAAAATTATAAATATTTATAAGTTATAAAAGATAAAGAGAGAATTCACACCCCTCAAATATAGAATTCACACATTCCAAAGTGAAAGAACCAGTCCTGAACAATTCACTCTAAGGATGGCCATCTCGGCAGACTTGCCGCGATCCAACCCGTCCCCTTCGGGGATTTTTTCGGGGATCAGGTAGGGGATGGGGATTATTTTTAAAAAATTTCAGGGATCCGATAGGGGATGGTATTGTCAGTCCCCTACCCGATCCCCTCTCCGATCCCCGCCCCTCCCCGCATCCCCATTCATTCATATATATTAATATATATGTATAGGTATAATATATATTTATATTATAAGTTTATAAAATTTCTTTTCCCAGATAGTAAGTTTATAACTTAAAGTTAGGGTTACCACCACGCTTCACACTTCACAGCTGCCCCCATTTGAAACTATTGGAGACTTGTTTAAACGAATTTATGATTTTTATTTGATGTTTGTTGAAACTGTGAGTTGTGTGCTTGAAACTGTGAGTTGCATCCTGATTATATGCATTTGAGCAATAGAATCATCTTCTATTTTGGTTAAAAAAATATGTACCTCTTTCATACATATGACAAGCGCATGGATTTTTAGATCCCGATTCCCCGTGGGGATCCCCGTTCCCCGCATTGGGGCGGGAATGGAGGTTAAAATAAAATCCCCGGTGGGGATCGGGGAGGGGATGGGGATTGATATAGGTTTGGGGATCGAAGATGGAGGTAGTGGTATCCACCCCCTACCCTCCCCATGCCCATCCCTAATTCACACCCCTCAAATGTGGATTTTTTTTTCAACGCATAATTTTATATTCAATATAGGTCTTGTTTGATAGATCTCGTCGAGGAGATTCTAAAAATATAAATTTAACTAAAAATTGATATATATGTATATATATAATGAAAGATATTTAATTTTAAAGCTTTACAAATAAAAAGGGGGAGAGAGAGGTGAGGGGTGGGGCACGCGCGTGATTATAAGGGGAGAGATCGTACAGTGATACAGATCATTAGTTCAGGAAAAGAAAAAAACTTACATATACACACACACACACTCTCACACACACACACTCTCACACACACACACACGAAGCTATACCCAGCTCTACAGTATATATACATACATATACAGTCTACAGTATATATACAAACACATATACACACACGCATATACACACGAGAGAGAGAGAGAGAGAGAGAGAGAGAGAGAGAGCATCTTGGTCCAGATCTACAAAAATGGAGACATACATATTTCAATCGATGACTATGATCCACGTCGGCAACTCCAATGACAATGATGCACGTCGGCAATGATTGGCGGCGTCGCCTAGATGGCGGGTGCCATTTCGGCGTCCCGTCGTTGCCCCCCTCTCTCTCTCGATCGAATTGTTTAGGGCTGATGAGTTGGGTAAAAAGTGTAAGACGACTTGGGTTAAGTACATATACTCCTATATAGTAGTAATCATAATTAAGTAATAAAATCTATTTGTTTCCCATTTCAAACATAAAGCAACAGTTTGCCAAGTTGGTGAAATGCAAGCTCTTCATGTGTGAGGGCAGGGGTTCAAACCCCACCCCTTACCTTTTTAAGGTATATATTTGTATACTGGTTCGGTTTGATGGAAAAAACCTCTAAACCAAGAAAACTGGTACGGTTCTTTGTTTTTTTTGTTCAGCCCTATAAAAAAATTATACAAGTTAGCCACATAAAAGAAAAATTATTATGAATTAGCCTAGGGCCGGTTAGACTCCTGGTTCCGCCACTAGGTTTTTCATTTCAGATTGTAATCTCTATTTTTTCAAATATAGTGCAAAAAATCTCTCTTCCGTATAGGTAGACAATAAGGTCAAACCACGTAAAATCTTGTGTGTGATTTGTGCCGCTTTCCTGTTCTCTGATTTTATTACGCTTCCGTTACGGGCGAGATTGGGTATACAAAAATCCCCAACACAAACAAATATTACAGCCTTTTGTAAAAGGGGTAGGCTGAGGGCATATTTAGTGGATTACCTAAAAGAATATCCGAAAGTACCCTAATTAGTTAGCTAAGAAAAACTCAAAAAATGGTCTCTAATAAATAAAAAATGACTCCATAAAATATTTTAGGTGTCACCCCTCAGTATATTTGAATGATATAGGGAAATTTGATTTGAACCTATACCTCCATAAAATATCTTAGGCGCTGGTTACTTTATTTTTTTTTACAGAATAATGGAAACCTCGAATTCAATGCGAACGTTCCTACATGTTTTCTTCTTCTCCACTTGTCTCTGACATCCGTCCCTCTCTCCCATTATTGCTCTCTTTCTTTCTTCATAGTACTTTTTATCTACTATTATTCTAACACATTTTATTTTTTTCAAATTACAAATGTTTATAACTTTTATTTTTATGTCCAAAATTAAAAAAAAATATTTATTTAAAATCTACTTAATGACATCTATCAAACAAGACCACTATTGAATATTATGTAGAAAAATGGCCTATACCCAAAATATTATTTTTTCTATATATAATAATCAATACTGGTCTTGTTTTGGACTTGGGAGAGGTGTTGTGCATAGCCGTGTTGTGCACCCCTCGGCAGTTGAATTGAGTTTTGGACGGCTCGGATGCGTTCTGCAATTATCCTTTAATTTTGATTTTTTTTATGGTAAAAAATCAAAACACATCCGATTATCTGAACCGTCCAAAACACGTTCCAACGGCCGAGGGGGTGCACAGCACCATGCATAGCACGGCTGTGCACAACACCCCCCATTCCTCTTGTTTAATAGATGTGGTCGAGTAGATTTTGATGTCGTCAAGAAAAATTCTCAGTGAGTACTCTAAGCTCCTTTTGGATGAACTAGCTAAAAAAAATCCAAGACAAATCCAATCGAAGATTAATAAAACTAACTTGAACTTAGATTGATAGAAAAAATGGCCGTGCTTGAATTATGCAACTGGGACCCCACTATCTGGGAATGTTAAATACAACACAATCAATACGTTGCAAGTACCACTATATCTTCTAAGATAAAAATGAATCTAGAGGTTATTGCAAGAGTTGATGAGACGACATGCGACAGACTAGGAAGGTCATGCTGAACTTGTAGTCTAATTGATACTGAAGAACGATTTGCTTTGCCTAATTTTTATGTTAAAAAAAAAAAGGTACTTGACCATATAAAGCTCTAATGAGCACAAAATTAATTCCTTAATCATTCACTACTTAAGACATAATCAAAAAGTTTCATATTCAGTGCAAACTGGGAAACTTTCTACGTAATCCACTTGGAACGAACTTTAAGAAATCCAATACTATTAACAAAAATGATTGTGACACAAATTTTGTGCCACAACCAAACACAACCCCACTCACATGGGGTGTGGGTCCCACATGGGCTCCACATGTGGACCTCACACCCCATGTGAGTGGGGTTGTGGCACAAAGTTTGTGTCACTATCATTATTCTACTATTAAGGGGATGTTCCACTAACCCAGTTTTTTGAAAAAACTGATTTTTCACAGTTTTTTATGTGATGTGTTGTGAGAGAATGACCTGTCTCAGTGTTTGAAAAAAATAGTTTTTTGTTAGTGGAACACCCCCTAATTTGAAAAATTGTTCGAGTTAGGTATGGATTGGTTAAAAAGGAGATCAATTGGAAATCTTCCTTCATTGAGGAATTTGGCTACTTTGAGAAAAGCTTTTACCACCGATGGAATTGCTAATTAATATTCAGCTGAGAGACAAGGGAGGGAATTTGGTTCACTTGATTTTTTGCATCTACGGAGGATATGAATTCTATGTTAAAAGAAACAGGCTTGTACTGGTTAAATAATTGGTTTCAAGAAGTATGTCCTAATTTGAAGATGGAGACAAAAAAGAGTTGTGTGGCTGACTTTTAATTGTTATGGGATTCCCTTTAATCTTTGAAACGCAGAAACTTTCTTTTAGATTGGCAAAAGCTGGGGAAACTATCGTTTTGATTTCCTTCGGTTTACTCATTTTCATTATCCAATTTTTTACGAAATCAAATCCATAGTTTTTTTTTTTTTTTTGCCATTCATTAATCCTAATCTACTACTCTATCCTAGGAGACTTCGGGAGAGTGATGGGTACTTACGGAAGTCAAATCCATAGTTGAGACCACAAACTTTACAATATTAAACCCATGGTTTTGCCTTATAAAGTCAAGCTTAAATTATATATAGCATGTCAAGCTTGCCACATTTCACAGTTCACTGATTAAATCTTAGAGCCCACGTATGGATACACTACTACAGATTGAGTGATCCCACTCAAAAAAAAAAAAAAAATATTTGAGTGGGATCCATTTTGAGATCACACACTTATTATCGGAGCCATTTAATTTGATTAAAATACCGTTTAAAAGGTCTTTGCAAACAATCAGCTTACTCGGATGTCCATAAATGCTTGATAAATTCATTCAAGTTTCTCCTAGCGAATTCAGAGACGAAAATCGATCAATTCCTTACCGATATTCGAATGAGCTAAGTTTCTGCAAAAGCTTTTGAAAACATGTTTTAAATAAATTGAGCGCGTTTATTTTTTTGAATCCGGAGTGAAAAAAAATGACTTCCAAGTTGGTTGTCAAATTACCTAGCAGGGCCGAATCATCTTTATGAGTTGAGTTGAAAGCCAATCCATTAATTCTGCCCTTCACACATGTTTGATGCTTACATATATCGAACTACGTATCACATGCATTGTTCACATTTATTGTGGGAACAGATATAGGAACCCCTCATTCATATTTGGTGGGTGGAAACTTCCAAAACAGGGAATGTGTCTAAACCAAACTCAAAACCCTGCTTTGTCATTTCAAAGTAAGAAACAAAACTACTTTGAAGTTTGAACTTAGATCGATAGAAAAAATGCCGTGCTTGAATTATGCAATTGGGATCACTATATGTAATCTAGGAATGTTAAGTACAACACAATCAATACATTGTAGGGACCACTATATCCTCTAAGATAAAAATAAATCTCGAGGTCATTGCGAGAATTGATATGACGATATGCGAGGGACCATCTAAGGTCATGTGGAAGTAGTTGTAAGGTCTGCTTGATATCTAAGAACTATTTGCTTTGCCTAATTTTTATGTCCAACGCCCCCAAAACTCTGAACCCAGGGGACCTGTTGTCCCTAGGGGTCGTAGACTCGTAGGCCTTGCTAACCCTATCCAAGCTGTTCGTTTAGCGTATCAACAAAAATCTTGGATCACATCAAACAATGGATGGTGTGGATATACTTAGGTGAGGTGAGATCTGAACCGTTAATACGTGAAACGGACGGCTTGGATGGAGTTGTCACCCCCTGTTGACCCTAAGGGACGGCAAAGTCCCCCTTTCCCAAAACTCTAGAGGTTTATTTTTATAAATAGATGTCCAGGTCAGCTTGTACATACCTCGACTAATTCCGGGGCTCTGAAGGTAATGACTGGGCATAACCCCGAGTGGCCCCAAGAGTTTGCTAACAAAGAGATTCGAACTTGAGACCTTATATGGGAGCAAACTCCTAAGTCTCAAGTCAAGACCACTTTACCAACCCTGAATCTTGAGATTATTGCAAGTTATAATCTTGAGATTATAACTTGTGTAAAAGAATACTTAGGGGAGATTTTTGATTGGTCCGGTTCAATTCAGTTTTTGAGGTGCTCAGGACCAAACCAATTGGTTTGGGGTAATTTACCCGAGAACTGATCCCAAATGAGAAAAAAACAATGGATCGAAATCGGTTTGCGGTGGTTCGATTTTTTCGGGTTTTTCGGTTAAGCTTTAAGATTGAAATGGACGGTTGAGATTGAGATTGATGGCTGAGAAATTTTTATTTTTTTTTTCAATTTAAGATGGATGGCTTTGATTGGTCGGTCCAAATCGCTGGTTTTGGAGTATTTCGGTTTGGTTCGGTTCGGTTCGGTCCGAAGAAATTTCCAGGAGAATGAATAGAACATTGATCGGTTCGGTTCTATCCAAACCGAAGCCGACCAAATCCAACCTTACCCCGACCGAAAATCTAACCGATTGATCGGTTTTCTCAGTCCGGGTTTTTTTAACACCTCTAAAAATACTCCATAATCCAATACTACTATTTTTCTATGCTTAAGGAGTGAGGGGGTGTTTGGCCGCCGGATTTTGGCATTTTCAGCTTCTCATTTTGGCATTCTGGGTGTTTGGCCGCCGGATTCACAAAATCCATTTTCCAGAATTCATTCTTCATTCTCACGTTTAGAGGCAGAATCCGAGAATCAACTCCCACCTTCCTTTTCTCATTCTCATTCTCCATTTTCAATTTTCAGATTTTCTCCTCATTTCTCTCTCCCTTATCTACCCCTTGTTTACATTATTCTCTCCCTTCCTCTTCCACACAACACACGAACCAGAGGATTCTCCAATTTCTCTCTCAAAATGGATTCTCCAATTCCCATTTTTTCTCCCAAATCAGGTCAGAATCCGGCAAAAAAAAAAAAATTAAAAAAAATCGTGAAACTAAGAGGGAAACCCAGAAAATCAGAAATCATCAAATTAATAGAAAGAGAAATACAGAGGGATGGGATCTATCCAAAATATAAAAAATGCAGGCAAAATGGAGAACAAAACCTGAAAAAAAGTTGCAAAGTTGTTTGCCAAGACTCGCCACCATCCATGGAAATGATGGAATAGAAACGGAGACATAGCTCTGGTTTTTGTGTGTGTGTGTGAGAGAGAGAGAGAGAGAGAGGGGGAAAGAGGGAAGAAATGATCTCTGGGGTACCACGTGTTTTCTATATGTTCTAGACAATTCCACTATTATCTAACGGTGGGGATTTGATTTTGTGATCCAAAGGTCAAGAAGACTTGGTGACCAAACTTTATTTTTATTTTACCCATTTCTTTCATTTTACATTGTTTTTATTAAGTACGGGAAGGAGACTTTCAATTATCAAAAAAATGAAGAGCAAAAATTATTTGTGTAAAAATTTCCAGTTAATTCCAATGGCATGGTTTATGGGTAGTTTGCCCCAACAGCATGGTTTTAAGGGTAAATTGGTAAAATTCAAACCAAAACTCATTTTCATCATTTTTCTCCCAAACACTACTACTTTTCCAAAATGCATTCTGCACATTTCTCCCAAACACTCTTCCCAGATTCAAAACTCATTCTGGCCATAATCCAAAAAGCCAAAAAGCCAAAAATGAAAAGTTGAAAAGTTGGCTCCCAAACACCCCCTGAATCTAGGGTACGACAGGGATATATAACATGTATCAGTATTGCTCCCGAGGCCTAGTTTCCCAAACTAATCCATTTGGGTAAAATTTCTAAAATGACTAGACAAGGATTTCGAAATAGGCTATCTATTTACAATACGTCAATTACTTTCTGAGCCGGTCCTGATGTTTGGGTTGCCCAATCCCTAACTTGGTCGCCCACTTACTAAGTCGTCTTTTATTTACAAGATTTATTTATTTACAAGTTTTATTAATCTTCAATTGGGTTTTGGTTGGATTTATTTTGACTGGTTCATCCAAAAGAAACTTAGAGTCACTCGCGAATCGTTCTTTGCTTTGAGTGTTTGATTTATTAACTAGTGAGTGACTTCCTTGCACGAGTTAGCAACTTAGCCTAACTGAGAATTAATCGATCTCACTTCACCGCCGCTATGCACGGAAAATACATAGGAAAATTAGTTATTTTCTCTTTAGCCAAAAGGGATATTAATTAGCCTAAGCTAATACGTGCAATAAAGGTTTGAATGTGTCATATGGGCAAAATGGATGTTTTGCTATTTGAAATTGGTGGTTTGACTGTTTGAGGAATATCAAAAATCAACTTTGATCATGAGTATGTTTGGATTAAATTAACTTTTTGGTAAAAACAAGCGGTATTACTTATAAAACTCTTTTCTTTAATTTTTTGTCATACTTTTCAATTCCACATAAGTCTTATTTTGGATTAAATTAGCTTTTTGGACAAAGTCTCATTTTTTCTTTTACAAGTACGGATGGACTATACTTCTCTATTATAAATGGAACAGAACTCCACTAGCTTGGTATTCATTCTCACATAAGCACCAACACATTATGGTTTTTATTATTACCACTGAATTTTGGCAAACTCTATTTTAGCTGAATGATAGGTGCCTTAATATTCATATTTAGGCCCTCTAATATACATTTATAGTCATTTATATTATTTATTTGATAAATATTCTTCCATTTTTTTTTATAGGTTGTTCAAGTTCATTGTCCAAGATTTTAGAGAAAAAAGAGAGTTAAAAAAAGTTTGGGGTCAAAACGCACAATATTTATAAGTTGGATTTCTAGTTTATTACTGTTACGTAAAGTCCGATGGACCTATGTGTGGTGTGATTAATACCCTAAACTTTGTATGAAGGACAAATGCCTCTGACAAATAAGACCCACGAGTATAAATATTCTCACAGTACATGACAACGGAGGCACCTCAAAAACTATTTTTCTTATCCTTAAAACAAAACTTCATTACCATAAAAATAAAAATGAAATCACTACAATTAGAAAAAGAGATTAACTTTTTTACGAATGATCCGCAAATATAGAGCACCGAGAAAATTCTCACCGTCTATCCCGAGATTCAACGGTAAATTTTACTGATATTCGAATGAGCTAAGTTTTTGCAAAAGCTTTTGAAAACATGTTTTAAATAAATTGAGCGTGTTTATTTTTTTAAATCCGGAGTAAAAAAACAAAAGACTTCCAAGTTGGCTGTCAAATTCCCTAGCAGGGCCGAATCATCTTTATGAGTTGGGTAGTTGAAAGCCAATTCATTAATTCTGGCCTTCACTAATGTTTGATGTTTACATATATCGAACTACGTATCACATACATTGTTCACCTTTATTGTGGGAACAGATATAGGAACCCCTCATTCATATTTGGTGGGTGGAAACTTCCAAAACAGGGAATTTGTGTAAACCAAACTCAAAACCCTGCTTTGTCATTTCAAAGTAAGAAATAAAACTACTTTGAAGTTTGAACTTAGATCGGTAGAAAAAATGCCGCGCTTGAATTATGCAATTGGGACCACTATGTAATCTAGGAATGTTAAGTACAACACAATTAATACATCGAAAATGATAGGTACCCAACCCATGTACCCCCGAAATTACCCAACCCACACACACTAGATGTGCAATGTGTGGGTCCCACATGTGCAGTGTGTGTGGGTAGGGTAATTTCGGGGTACATGGGTTGGGTATGTATTAGGGCTCTTAATACATTGTAGGGACGACTATATCTTCTAAGATAAAAATAAATCTCGAGGTCATTGCGAAAATTGATATGACGATATGCGAGGGACCATCTAAGGTCATGCAGAAGTAGTTGTAAGGTCTACTTGATATCTAAGAACTATTTGCTTTGCCTGATTTTTATGTAGAATGCCCCCAGAACTCTGAACCCGGGGGACCTGTTGTCCATAGAGGTCGCAAGCCCTGTTAACCCTATCCAAGCTGTCTATTTCGCGTATCAACAAAAATCTTGGATCACATCAAACAATGGATGGTGTGGATATACATAGGCGAGGTGAGCTCTGAGCCGTTAATGCGCGAAACGAACGGCTTGGATGGAGTCGTCACCCCCTATTGACCCTAAGGGACGGCAAAGTCCCCCTTTTCCAAAACTCTAGAGGTTTATTTTTATAAATAGATGTCCAGGTCACCATGTGCGTACCTCGACTAATTCCGGGGCCCTGAAGGTAATGACTAGGCATAACTCCCAGTGGCCCCAAGAGTTTGCTAGTAAGGAGATTCGAACCTGAGATCTTATATGAGAGCAAACTCCTATGGGTTTTGGGATCTTTGCTTTTATTTTGTGATTGTAGCAGGATCGATGAAAATCGTTTGTTTCTTGAAACATGAAGAATTTCTCAATTCAACACAAAGTAAAGAAGAAAGAGAGGAGAGAAATCTTTCTTCTTCGTGTTTTTTGACTGAGAGATACAGTCAAAGCCCTCTTTATACTTGGAGGTGCTAAAACAGATGTACATAACGGAAAGACTCGCAGAACTGTTAACTTGTAGCCGCAAGTTAACAATTACATAGGGCAGAAAGGGCAAAAAAAAAAAAAAAATGAACAGAACTGGTGAACCAGTTATTTTTTTTTGGTTTTTAGCTTTACGCCGTTTGTTCCGGTTCGCAAAATTTTTCTAATTTTTTGACAAAAAACTGGTTAGGTTCTCAGTTTTGAAATTTTTGAGACCGGTTCGAACCGAACCAAACCGATTTTAATTATATATATATATATATATTTTTTTTTTTTGGGAAAACATAGTATATATACTTGTTTTCCTCCAACAACAGCCCCACCCTATTTCTAACCCTGATCCCCAGCCCAGTAAGCTGCGGCGACTCTCTCTCTCTCTCTCTCACCCCGTCCGGCGTCCATCTTCAATTCAGACATGAAACAGCCATCTCTCATCCATCTCTCGGTCCGGTGATCATCCATCTCTCATCCAACCTGTTCGACTGTTCCCGTCCATCTCTCATCCATCTCTCGGTCCGGTGTTCGACTTCGAGACTCAAGTAAATGGTAATCTCTCTCTCTCTCTCTCTCTCTCTCCAAACTTCAACATCTCCCATCTCTCATCCAAATCAACTTCAACACCTCCGATCTGTGGTTTAAAACCCCTGATAAAGTAAATATTTTCCACAAATATCGGCAAGCCTCTGGATTCTACAAATATCACCAAGTAATATCTCCAAGTTACAGTTCTTCCCTGATAAAGTAGATATTTTACACTTACCGTATTCTTTCTGGATTCCACAAATATCACAAATAAACACCTCCGATCTGTATAATAATGGCTTGTTTACTCATACTCCTCTGATATAATGGCTTGTTTATTTGTGTTTTTGTTAGGTTTTTGTTGGGACGACTGTTGAGCTCAAAGGTCTGTTGACTTCACCAACCAGGCAACCACCAGTGATCGTTGTTCACCGAAGGTATAAATCCTCTCTGCCTTCTGCCTGTTTTTGTTCATTGTTCGACTGCCTTGTTAGTTGGAGACTTGGAGATCTTATTTTGCTACTATTGTGTTTGAGAGATTTTATTATGCTACTTTTGTTGGGAATTTTATTATGCAATACTTTTGAACTGCTGGAAACTCTATGTTTTTGAGACTGTATGCTGGAGACTCTGTTGGAGACAGCAGACTTGTAGACTTGTAGTAGACTAAGTAGTAGTTGTGTAACTTGCAGGGATTATGCTGTTGGTTTTTTTTTTTCTTTATTGGGCTTGGCCCAAAACTCATTTCTAGTTACTTGTCCATTACAACGTGGACTAGGCTGCTTGCGAGAGATCCCAGAAGTAGCGAGTACGGAACTATTGAAATGACAGTCCTATGCACATTTGAGTAGTCTTTGTAGCTTGCTTTATTAAAGGGTCCATTGCTATGCAATACTCTGTTGATATTATAGGGATGTCTGTAGGCATCATATGGGTCCGTGGACATCATTGGGAACTTTCTAGTCTCAAATGCATTACACCAGTACACATACAAAATTGCTATTTTGAAAAGAGTTATGAAAAAACGAACTGGAAGTTTAAAATGACTACAACGGGCGTTGCCAGAGGGTCACCCGTTTAAGTATTTATAGAAGCCCAATCCTTACTGAAGGATAAATCACCGATGCCATTCTTTCCAGCTCCAATTTGCCGGGTCGTAATCGAGTTTTTTCAAAACCAACATAAAGGAGAAAGATAGGAATAAATTGTTATAAGTTTCTTATAGCTCTTATATATTTGTTGGGTTTTTTCTTCCAAAGATGTTGAAGATCACATAAAGTTGAAGATGAAGGTCAGAGGCATCAAAGTTCAATCCCTTCGATCTCTAATAAAAGCTTGATTCCTAAAGTTAGAGCAACCGTGTCAAATGTTGATGACCTTGCCTCTGTTGAAATTTTTCGAGTGTGGATCATTGAGCCGTCAGTGGAACTTTTAGTGGCGCATTTCAAAACCAAAGAGCATTTTAAGGATAATGTATTTGAAATCCCGATGGTCCTGATTCAATTAGGCTTTGGGCTTCTCCTTAGTCAATTTCTGGCAGCCGTTTATCTAAGACGAGTCTTTCGGATTTGGAGCACACAGTTTTAGTTTTCATTGAACCCCGGGCCCTTTAACACGAAAGAGCAAGTATTGATTGGAGTGTTTGCTTACATTGGCCTTATGCGACCGAACATGCTTCAATCTGTGTCCATTGACGTAGGCTATTTTCATAATGTCATTTATTGGAAAGTGGCGTTTGTGACAACTTTGACATCTTTTGTAAGTACCTAACTGATCGATCTACTTTCCACAGTTATATCCCGTAAATATAGATTTACACTCGTATTTACAAATATAAATAACAAGAAATCACTTCGTATTTACAAATATATAAATTTATATTCATTGGATATAACTATGGAAGTAGATCGATCAGTTAGGTACTTACAAAAGATGTCAAAGTTGCCATGAACGCCACTTTCCAATAAATGACATTATGAAAATACGCTACGTCAATGAACACCGATTGAAGCATGTTCGGTCGCATAAGGCCAATGTAGGCAAACACTCCAATCAATACTTGCTCTTTTGTGTTAAAGGGCCCGAGGTTCAATGAAAACTAAGACTATGTGCTCTAAATCCGAAAGACTCGTCTTGGATGAACGGCTGCCAGAAATTGACTAAGGAGAAGCCCAAAGCCTAATTGAATCAGGACCGTCGGAATTTCGAATACATTATCCTTAAAATGCTCTTTGGTTTTGAAATGCGCCACTAAAAGTTCCACTGACGGCCCAATGATCCACACTCGAAAAATTTCAGTAGAGGCAAGGTCATCAACATTTGACACTGTTGCTCTAACTTTAGGAATCAATCTTTCATTAGAGGTCGGAGGGATTGAAATTTGATGCCTCTAACCTTCATCTTCAACTTTATGTGATTTTCAACATCTTTGGAAGAAAAAAGCCAACAAATATATATGAGCTATAAGAAACTTATAACAATTTATTCCTATCTTTCTCCTTTATGTTGGTTTTGGAAAAACTCGATGACGACCCGACAAATTGGAGTTGGAAAGAATGGCCTCGGTGATTTATCCTTAAGTAAGGATTGAGCTTCTATAAATACTTCAACGGGTGACCCTTTGGCAACGCCCGTTGTAGTCATTTTAAACTTTCAGTTCGTTGTTTCGTAACTCTTTTCAAAATAGCAATTCTGTATGTGTACTGGTCGTAATGCTTTTGAGACCAGAAAGTTCCTGATGTCCACTGACCCATATGATGCCCCTATAATATCAATAGAGAGTTGCATAGCAATGGACCCTTCAATGAAACAGGCTACAGAGACTACTCAAATGTGCATTGGTTTGTCTTTTCAACAGTTACATACTCTCTACTTTTGGGATGTCTCGCAGGAAGCCTAGTCCACGTTGTAATGGATAGGTAATTACATCTATGAACACTTCTAAGTTGAAATCCCGATCCTAGCTGGAAGATTGATCTCTAATGGCAGTTGGGTTCCGATACCTAAGGTCGTATCAATAGTGTGGGATACAGACAATTCCAACCTCCTCAATGGAACTATTCGGACGGTGATCCTTCGAACGACAGCGATCATGATAACGACGCGTTTCAAGACTTAGGAATTTATCGTAGAAAATGTCTTTGAAACTCCTACGATATTAATCAAATTGATTTTGGCTCTTCTGGTATTCAACTTTTGGTTGTAGTACTCTCTACATGATTGTTCACAGTCCAGAGACAGTTTACGTTCTCTTTAAACCTAGGCCCTTTAAATTAGAAAGAACATACATTGATAGGCATTTGCGTGTACATTGGGTTGATGAGTCCCAACGTTATCCAAAGCGTGACTACGACGAAGAACTATCATGGCATAGAAGTATCCTAGCCAGTGGCGTGCATGATGATCTTATCGTCCCATGTGAGTATTACAACGATCATGTTTAAGCTTATATCGATAACTTTTTTGGTTCTACATTATGCAATTATACTTGTTGCCTTCTTTAGCATGCACTCTTGGCAAGCCCATAGTGGTTCAGCATGCACTCTTGGCAAACCCACAGTGGTGGAGCCTAAGCCAAATATGGTGAAGGTGGTCCTTGGATTAATAATTTTTCCGAAAGATGATATCTTCGTCACAACAATACATTATTACTTACCGGAAAAAAGGATATCGTCCTCTCTCAATGTATATCAGAGGGGACATTGGGAAAGAGTCAGTGAAGGATCTTATCCTTGTCCAATTTTACGTCGGAGGGGTGAACGTCAGACTTTCTTCTTTTTTTGTTGTTTGAATGTTATGAAGTAGACTGGTTGTTTTTCTACATCAATTTATGTTGGAATTAATATAGTTATCCTTTAAGTGAAAATAATAGGTTAATTCGTGTGCACTTTAAATAAAAACGCAATCTGGGTTATAGTGGGTTCGGACCTATTAATGATTTAAAGTGTCTTCTAAGGGAAATGAAAATCGAGAGTTTAACATAAAAATGACTTACCCAAACAAATATGATTACCCTTAGAAATTTGTATTAAGTAGTGAGAAACTCGAATCTAGAATGTCAAGGAAAGCCGTAGCAAAAACAGTGACAAACATAGATAAATGGTGTGACCTGGAGTGGCTACGACCAGTGTCTTCGACTCTGTCAGACACTTCCTAACCTGTTTAGTGACTATGTTGTTCGGAACATTGTAGGGTGGCAAATATCAAATATCCCGTTGATAATCATGGTAGTATCTTGTTGTCCAGTTGTTGCGGCCGGCGTGTCCGGCCATTAATTAACGCTAACTTAAAATATACTCTCTCTAGGTCAAAATGAGTCCAGGCCATAATTCAGGCGTTGCTTCTATCCAACAAAGACTTTAGCTGGGATAATAAGCTTGTTTGGTTACTACTTAAAGAGCATTTTCAATTTGCAACATAATTGAGTATTAAATTCACTCTGTTATTTGCATCTCTCTGCCTCTAGTTACTCATACGTAGGTACTGTCCATACGAGGCTTTTGTTTCCTTGTACCTTTTTTTTTTTTTTTTTTTTTCCAGATCGCTAGTAGAATGGATTCCAACAAGCTTATTGTTTCTGTGATCCTCCTATGTCTTTGAACTGGTAGCATGGCCCGGAGAATTTACATTTTTAGATCACCCTTGCTACGGCCTGTTCACTGTGTTGTGATCCCAAACACTGTCATTGAATTTTCAACTAAAAATATCCAATCACGCTGCTGCAATGACAAGGACACCTCCTGGTGTCCAGTCGACGCAGTTGGCCTACTGGTCCACAATTAACGATGAACATTGTTTGGCGATGCTCTTGCTTAGCCATCCCATGATTGACCCAGCGCTAGGTGTATACGGAAACAAATGATGATCTTAAGTTGATACGTTGATGTTATTGCCAACCTCTTGCAGCAAGTGCGCTCATACAATAATTCTGGTCCATGTGTTTTGAAGTTTGAGTATAATCTCTAGTATAAAAATGTATGTTCTTTCCATTTCAAAAACTTCTAACAAGGATGAGGAATGGCTGATTACCGATATGTTCTGTTGGAAACAACGCAAGAACCTGGAGTAACAAGGACACCTGCTGCTGTCTAGTTGATGCAAGATGCCTGTCAGTCCAATATTGACAATGAACATTGCTGGAAGGCCACCATTGCCTCAATGATCTAGCTACACTTTCTTAAAGAAAGTTGACTCGTTTTGGTTTACAAATACTTCTGGTTTTTGTGTACATTAGTTCTTGTATCGATATAGTTACTTTTGAGACGCGATGATCTCAGAAATCCCACCAGGAAAAGTTTGTCAATGGTACCCCTAGGTATATTTACCTACAGAGAAATATGTCAACAAAATACGTGTATTGTGCAGAGCCTGCCAGTTTTGTAAAGGACTAGATATGATATTCGATCTTGTACGTTTTAAATTCCATGTTCTAATTTCTAAATAACTTTTGTGAGTCTGTACAATTTCACACACTACGAAGACGACACCATTGTCAATAGCTTTCTTATTTGAAACTCTTGCACTTGCACCATGGCCAGGCCTAATACTCTAGTAAACGGATGGAACATTTACCGGGTACAATAAAATATTATTTTAAAAAACATGAACGTCTCTGGTCATCTGTGTGGGACTTGAAATCGGTGCAAATAAAAACCTTTGTACATTTTATGTACAATTCCTCTGTACCTATATCTTTTTCGATTTTGTATACTGGTAAGATTAGATTCCATTATCAGCGTCAATGTCTTTACATATTTTCCTTTTTACTCATAACGCTGGCAACGATCTAGATATTCCAATATTTCTTTTGTTTAATCATCGGGCACCTCAATATATGAAGTTATATTGCATTAACAAAATCATATTGAGTTCGATCGAACTCATAATTTTTTTGTATTTCAATCTCCTTAGTCAACTACATTATGCTGAACCATCGAAAAATGTTGGTGGGTTTGATATTTTGATACAAATCTTTATTGTATTTCAAGTTTAATGTTACGGTCCTACAAAACTTAAATAATTGTACGGTTACTAAAAGCTTGTCTTTTTTTACGGACGCGGAGAGACTACTATGCAACCTATGCTTAAATTCAAATAATCCCAGTATTGCCCTTTAGTGTGTGTGTGTATTTATATATATTAGGGACGGAATTCTATTTTATTGAGGACTGATTTATGACTGAAACCTAATCTATATATAGAGGTGGGGAAATTAGGACCAAAATCTAATATTTGAGGACTTTAGCTGTAATTTCAGGATTAATCAAAATCCCCTAAATCACACTACCATTCCTCCTCACCGTTTACACCCCAGAAAACACATTAGTAACGCTAAAACATTTTAAGCGGTCCCAAATCACCCACCCAAAAACCTTCACCACTCGCCGTTCCACGTCACCGTCGTCGACAACCTGCACTGTATACTTCTCAGTAGACTTTCCGATTGGGTCCCATATTCGTCGCCTTTCCGACCTGCTACATTTGTTCGAAAAAATTTATACTGGGAAACATCGGCAGGGTGCTTTGGCACAACACTGGTGTGGGACCCAAAAATGGGTACGCAAGCATCCTCTGTACGTTTTCTGTGTCTATGGGTCGGTACCATAGGTTTTTCGCTTCCCATTACCCCTGTTTCTAGCGAGTGAAATTACGGCAATTGTTTTGCTTGCGTGGTTCTTAATTTCTCCACTAATTAATTAAAATCAAGTTCAAACAAGACAACACAAGCCAAGACAAATGGGTTGGACGTTGAAGTATGGAAGTTTCTAACATACAAGCAAACAAAAGAGATTAGGCTTTGTTTGGTTGACAATTTGGAGAACAATATTTTGAGAAATATTTTTGAGATAGTGTTTGGATGGATTTTTGGAAAAAGTAATAATTAGAGAGAGGTGTAATAATTGGAGAGAGATAGAGAGAGAAATGAAAATAATGATTGGAGAGAGAAGTATGAGTAGAGAGAGAAATGTGATTAATGATTGAAAAGATGAGAGATGAAGAAATAATCTTTTTGAATTTTTTTTTGGAAATGTGAAGTGAACACAGTGTAGATATTTACCAGAACTTTCCACATAGCTTTCTGGGAAATTTGCCCATAAACTGGACTGTATTGGTATCAATTTGATATGAAAAATAAGTGAAGTTATAAAAGCAAGTACTCTCTCATGTCTGAAAATACTATTCACCTCTCTCATAAAATTTTCTGTAATTTATTTTATAATGATTTGTAAATATAATATGGATCTTGTTTGATAGATGTCACTTAATTTTTTTTTGGGTAAATGATGTCACTTAATTTTTTTAAATCATAATGTATAAATTACCATATATAGGAATAATGTTTTTTTTTGGACATCTTTTTTGGGATGGAAGGAGTATATAATTCACTGTGTAAGTAATTAAGCAAGAAGTTTCGATCGCATTCAGTGTACGTTTCATTGTTTTCCCTTTACATATATATATTCAATGACTAGCTGAAACTTTGAAACTTTATCATTCTTCTTTTTCTTCAATTTTTTTGATTAAATAAAAATATGAGCATTACATACATTTGAGTTATTTTTGTTATCACAAAAAATAGTCTTATTAATTTGATCAGATTCTGTGCATGGCAAAGGTTCTTGCTAGAGGAAGAATCTGTTTGTGCGAGAAGAATTCGTCTGGGTAAAAAAAAACAAAAAATTTACGTCAGATGATTAGAATTCCTTTGGGTTGAGCATCCACAACAATGCCTTTCCTCTCTAAAATGAGGAGTGGAAGTGACATATTGAGGGGAAATTTTGTAATTTATGTCAAAAAGTTGTACTGTTTGGAGGGACCCATCCACCTATTTGTCACATCCACTCCCTAAATTTTATTTTGGCTCCCTAAAATGAGAGCATTTTAGGGAGCCAAAATAAAATTTAGGGAGTGGATGTGACAAATAGGTGGGTGGGTCCCTCCAAACAGTACAACTTTTTGACATAAATTACAAAATTTCCCCTCAATATGTCACTTCCACTCCTCATTTTAGAGAGGAAAGGCATTGTTGTGGATGCTCCTGATTAGCAATTAAATCACCACATATGACCATCATAGTGCGCAATAAAAAGGAACATTGCTAGAAAATTGGAGATACTATTACCTATTTTTGCTCAAGAAAGTTCTATATTTGTGACCTTATGTCTATATTTGTCGTACTTCCATCATATCTGTAATGCCTCGTATTTTTTATTAGCAATGTTTTTCAATTTATCTGGCTTTTCATATATACTCTTATGTTTAACGAGAGGAGAAAAAAAAAAAAGTTGCTAGCTGAGTTTACTTTCTTAAAAGTTTCAACGGCATTTGTTTTCTTCAAACCACGGTGGAAGCAGCAATGCATATGATAATGTGTGTGGGATCCACTTCTAACCCTGGGTTATTGCTGTGCACCATTCGGGGCATCCGCTGCTCAGATGGACGATTCAGATTTCACCTTGCATACACGACAACGAACGGTTCGGATGCAAATGTGCCGAGGTGAAATCTAGGCCGTCCATTTGAGCAATGGACGGCTCAGATGATGCACAACACCTGTTGTGCAGGTTCTGCACAGCAAGAACCCCTTCTCCCACTTTTTGTGTGAGCCCCCACTGCAACTAGATATTACAAACTTGCTCACTGGCCAAATTGTTTTCTATCTTGACATGTTTTTCTATATATGTAGTAATGTTTGGCAGGTGAGTGTAGTTATGGTGGAGTAGTACTGTTTGGTGGGGTGCATTAAAAGAACAAACATGGAATACGAGTATATATGTATGCATGTGCCGTGAGTTAGCCTAATGGAGAAATTTGGTGCTCTTTTTCTGTTTGTTAGACATAGTTGGATAGTATGCTCAAGGGACCAGAAACTAAAAGTTGGTATTTTGATAGTAAAATGTTATTGTGGAGATCAAGTGTGAGATTAGATCCGATTGAAGTGCGACTTTTAGGGTGTTGTTCATAGTGGTACAAGTTATCCATCGAACGGCGCGCCATGATCATTTGAGCTAACCCGCGGAATATATGATATGCTTCTTATTTCTGGAATCCTTTCTTCACATCTCGATTTATACTCCTTCTGATTATCTTGTATTATTTGTTCGATTCTATGGATATTTGTTGAAAATGGAATACGTGTTACTAATGATGATATTATCAGCTAAGTGTCATGGAACTGTTTAGTACAGTGATAGGGTGACCTTGTGTCAATATCTTGGCCGATCCAGAATTAGCCAGATAGGTTGGGTGAAGTTGTATTAAGAAGGGCTGGGTATGAGGTCCCTTGAAATTTGTTTACCTTGGTTGGTGGTCGTTGTGTATTGATTCCACTTAAGTGCAAACATTGTTTTTCCGTTGTATCATATATTTTCCGGGCATTTTCATTTTTAGGTGTGGAGCCGGATTAATGGAGTTTGAGTTAGAGGATTTGAGTTTGAGTTAGAGGATTAATTGGGTCGAGAGCTTGGTAGAGAAATTTTAGTTGTTTATAATCTTGAGGATTTTCGGCAAATTGTATTTGTTATTTGTGGGTAAAGTTCTGTGTCAACGAAAATAGGGCCCGGAAGTGTATAATATACAATGTATTTTGGAGCCTTTAATGGAAAAATCCTGGTCGTTACAATATCTGTCAAAATATAAGTTTCATTTCACCCTCATTGGATATGTAAGAAAAGCTTCGTCTCGAGTAAGAACCTTTCATCCATTTTGTGTCTTTATTTTTTGCTCATCACGTACATAGCGCGGTTTTGTTACTGTAGTGTTAATTACAACACAATCAATACGTTGCAGGGACCTCTATATCTTCTAAGATAAAAATTGAATCTCAAGGTTATCGCCAGAGTTGATGTGACGACCTGCAAGGGACCAGCTAAAGTCATGCTGAACTTTGCATTTCTGAACAATTCACACCCTCCAAAAATGACAGAATTTACACATTTCAAATGCAGATTTCACACATCATCTACACAAATTCACTCCCCGGAATGAAAGAATTCATACTCTTCAAATGAAGAATTCACATTCTCCAAAAAGAGGATTCTACACCCAGAAAATCTTCTTCTTTTATATATATATATATATATATATATATATATATATATATATATATATATATATATATATATATATAATTTCATATTCAACATGGGTCTTGTTTGGTAGATGTCGTCGAATACGTTCTAAAAAATTAAAAATAGATATGTAAAATAAAAATTATAAATATTTAAATTTATAAAAGATAAAGAGAGAATTCACAACTCTCAAATACAGAATTCACACCTTCCAATTGAAAGAATTCACACCAGTCCTGAATAATTCACACCCCTCAAATGTGGATTTTTTTTAACGCATAATTTTATATTCAATATAGGTCTTGTTTTATAGATCTCGTCGAGTAGATTCTAAAAATATAAATTTAATAAAAATGGATATATAGAATGAAAGATGTTTAATTTTAAAGTTTTAAAAATAAAAAAGGAGAGAGAGAGGTGACTGGTGAGGGGTGGAGCACGCGCGCGATTATGTGGGAGGGAAGGATAGCAAAGGACTACGAAGGGACAATTCTCTAAAAGGGGCCCGGCTTGGAATTTGGCGTTGACTATGTGGATCTAATATGGGCTCTCTCCTGGGCCATTCAATAGAATTGGAAACATAAAGAATGGGGCAAGTCTATCAATGGAACCCTAAAGGCCCACATGTCTTGCAATGTAGCGGCTTCAAGTATTGCACGGATAATTTCCATGGATACCACTGTCCTACTTCCTGTCACTCATATGCAACATCAATTCATTTACCAGATGAAAGAGTTTTTGTAGTTTATATGAAAGACTCTACGCCACATATGGAAGTAGCTACCGCAACTTGTTCTAAAATTCTGCTCCATTGATCACAAGTTGTAAGAGAGTACAAGTATCAGAATTATATCACACGAGAAATAAGCGTTAGGGATCCGATATCCATCTTCTTGCATTAACCAGTCCGAAACTAGGTGCCCATCTTCTTGAATTGTTCCCATCGTTCAGGCTCGCTAATACGCATTATAGCAGATCTGAATTATAGAATGACTATAAAAGACTTCTCTATTTGTGTTCCGAATCCAATAGTCCCATAAAGAGGAGAGATAATCTCAATAGGGGAATAACAACCAGATGCATGTGGGTATAAATTCGACCATGTGCTATATACTGACAGTGTGGCACTCAGCAAGCATCACGCATGACATCATAATAAGAAACGGTTTTTCGTGATGACAACGGAGGCATAAGCCCGACAAGACTTGGCCTCCATGGCATGGTACTCCATAGATAAAGAACAGTACAAAACCCTATAAAGGTACACCATCCTATTGATCCTCACCGGTTGGCTAGGCACTAATGTGGTCTCTTGTTTTGTAGAGTTAGGTTGGAAGGAGTTTGACCCAAATCAAACTCAATAGATCCAAAAGAGGATATTCAAATTGAACACCAGTACCCCGCACAACTTCAATGGGAGTGAGCAACTTACCACTATCTATGATCATAGCTTGGACTCGTTTGGTTGTTTTTTGGTTGGGCGTTTTTCTTTTATTCGGTTGTTGCTGTTTTGACCGGTGTGCCATTGGTCCTCTTAATCTTTGTTTTATCAGCACTATCTTAGTTTTCCATTTGATAAAATGGAGATTTGCTAAAATCAAGTGGGTGATTTTAGCAAATGAAGTGGGGAGGAGACTTTAGCAACAATGAATCTGGACATATGTATGTCCAGATTCATTGTTGCTAAAGTCTCCTCCCCACTTCATTTGCTAAAATCTTCCACTTGATTTTAGCAAATTCTCATTTTAGTAATCTTTGAAAGAGGCGATGCTTTGGGCTCTAGGCTTTCCCCTACTTAAAAATTGAGGTCGGCCCAAGCGTGAGCCCATCCTAACCCAAACCTAAGAACTTTACTATTTATGTGCTATTCTATAAGCATTTCCATTTTTCCATCTAGGTCATGTCATCCTTACCCACAAGTTAACCGTAAAGTAGTATATGACATTATTAGAATTCAATTCTTTAACCCATTTTTATTTTTTTATGGAAAGCTTTGAGTCAAAATGAGCATTTATATTGAAAAAATTTAAACAAAGGAAAGTCGGTTCGGATATGAGCGTCACATTGGAAAAATGATTCAATATCAATGAAACATTGCTACGTGAATGTACGATTGGTTAATATTGTGTGACATCCATAAGTTTTATGTTTGAGGGATAAAGTGACAACTGCCACACTGTGAATAATGTGGAGCAATGCCCCAACACCAAGGATCGATCAACATATTCTCCATTTTATTTAGGAAAATGATTTTTGAACTCAATTTTTTTTTTTATAATTGCACTCAAAATATTAACTCTCAGTGTTTATGTTGTTGTCATTTTAAGCATTAAAAAATAAATTCTAGAATTTATTTATAAAAACGTAGAGTGCAGAAATCATTACCCTTTATTTAAGGTAGATCTCCCCATTCATTGTGAGGCCCAAGTCAACCTTTTTGAACGTAAAAGCTTTGATTTTGTGGATCTAATATGGGCTCCCTCCCGGGCCAGTCAATAGAAATGGAAACATAAAGAATGGGGAAAGTCTATCAATGGAACCCTAAAGGCCCACATGTCTTGCAATGGATGTGATAATTTACAATCCACTGTCCTAATTCCTGTCACTCATATGCAACATCAATTCATTTACCAGATGAAAGAGTTTTTGTAGTTTATATGAAAGACTCTACCCCACATATGGAAGTAGCTACCGCAACTTGTTCTAAAATTCTGCTCGATCACAAGCTGTAAGAGAGTACAAGTATCAGAATTATATCACACAAGAAATAAGCGTTAGGGATCCAGTACCCATCTTCCTGCATTAACCAATCCAGAACTAGGTGTCCATCTTCTTGCATCGTTCCCTTCGTTCAGGCTCGCTAATACGCATCATACTATATCTGAATTATAGAATGACTATAAAGGGCTTCTCTATTTGCATTCCGAACCCAACCAATAGTCCCATGCAGAGGAGATTATTGAGAGATAATCTCAATAAGGGAATAACAACCAGACGCATGTGGGTAAATTCGAACTCTGGATTTCCTAGTGAGATGCAGGACTCCTGACTAATTGAGTTAGCTCCAATTGGTTAATTGTGTTCTCCCGGTGTTGCAAGAAGTTTGAAGGAAATCAGTTTTATTAACAAGAGTCTCACATTGCTTAGGAGTGAAATGGGTGATCACTTAATACATGCTGGGACCTCTCCACTTATTATCAATTGGTTTTGAGATGGATATAAAGTTTCCACATGGTATCAGAGCGGGGCCCATTCCACCCCACATTTAAAAAAAATATATTCACAATCCACACCCCACGATGACATACTAGCAAAAAGGCTACACGCTAATAGGACTTAAAAAATGGTCACACTTGACAGACCTCAAATGCAGTTGCACCACCAGGAGCAGAAAATCTTCTCTGGGATATGCATATTTTTTTGGTTATTTTTTTAATTTTTCCCTACAGGAGTATATCTTGTCTTTACTTTGTGATCCTTGCCCCCCAAAAATTCACTTGCCCCCAATGTGCTAGAAATATTTACAACATTATCCAAATAATTCACCGAATCTCCCTTGATTTTTTCCTTTTTTGGTGATTCCATCATTTTAACACACTCCTCACAGTAAAAAAAGTGGAGCATAGCCACGTTCCACCATTGTAGATTCTTGACCCCCCTAATGATAAATCCTGCGTCCGCCCCTGTGCACCATGATGACAGACTAGCACAAAAGGCTACACGCTGATAGGACCCAAAAAGTGGCCACACGTGACAAACCTCAAATGCGGCTGTATGTGAGGGGGATGTTAGGAACAAGAGTCCCACATTGCTTAGAAGTGAAATGAGTGATCACTTAATATATGTTGGGACCTCTCCACTCATTGCCAATTAGGTGTGATTTTGGTCCTTCACGACGGATTTTAACAAACTGATTTTGGCAACCATTAAAGCCGAAATAAACTAACCAACCTAAACATAAATCCAATGCACATCCCTTATGGAAAAATACTACAGTCGGTTTTTTTTCCCCTCGGCAAAAGTCAATATTAGTAGTTGTTGTTAGTGAGATTTGAACTCTTGTAAAATACATTGGAGCATATTGTGTTTATCACTGAGCTATCACTCCACTTACAATATGACTACATTATTGAGAAAAATGTGGAGAATCCCAAGGGTTGGCCAAGTGGTCTTCGCTCGGGATTAAGAGGTTCGCTCCCTCCTATATATGGTCTGAGGTTTGATTCTTCTTACCAGCAACTCTTGGAGCTACCTCACACCGCACGTATGTTCGTGATTGGACTGTGAGGGGCTGTTATGATAAGTATGAAGTGCGCGCAAGCTGGCTCATGACACTTTGCTCAACACCCGAACTTCATTATCCTCTTGATCAAGTATCGTTCAGTACACATTACCAATCACAAATTGTTGAAATCGAGAGCTTCCAAAGATTGGACCACCAAAATTGTTTGTGGCTCCACCTTCATGATTTAAAGCATATATCTGTGCAGATTGCTCCGTCTAACTGTTCAACAGGACAAGGTGGTCCATATGCATTTCTTGGATTCATTCACAAATTTTCTTTCTTGAGATGAATCAAATGAAGTTAGTGTCTCTTAAACTTTTACCATTTTTGAATGTGTGGCTTTTTCTCTATTCTGAATGACAGAAAAGAAAGGGCAGAAACTAAAAGTTCAAATGCAACAGTGATTGTACTTGGGTACTTTCTCGCGCGTTTATCTTTTACATGTATCAATTGCATGTGCGACGACGGACCCGTCAGATTGTGTACATGCAAATGTTACCATCATATATATTTTGAAATCTCGTGAGCACATGCAATACTAGTTTGTGTTATGGCAGTTGGATTTTTTTTGGATTTATGACTATACCCACTGTAGGTATGAATATTTATTTTGTGTCTCATTGGGCATTTTTTTTTTTTGCCGATCAAAAAAAAAAAAAAAAAGCATGTGGATTTTTATTCCAGGGGTAATCAGCTTACTCTCATGAGGTTTTGGGTTTACGAGGTTCCAATTTGAGGTGTGCAGACGACGCCTCCTCTCCTCTCCTCTCCTCACGCCATGGAACCATGCTAGCCCGGCTGTGACCCAGTAGCCCTCAGTGAGGCAGTCGAAACCGATGAGTGGCTGGTCCCTCACGGACCCGTCTCAGGTCTCGACTGGTGAAAGCAATTGCTATAGCCGGTCTCCTGGTTCACTCTTTTCGACTGGTAAAAGCAATTGTGATTCCATGGCACCTTTTGATACCGATGGCTACCTTGTCTTGGGGCAATTGTCTCATTCATATATGAATGAATATGCCTTGTAGATATTAGGAAACTATCATGCAATAATGATACCGGCCCTAAACTAGAGTCAGGGCCGGCCCAAGGTATTTGGGTGCCCTAGGCCTAATTAAAAAAATTGTGCCTTAGAAATTTTCGTGTTCCTCAACCAAACTTTCTACGTTTTTGTTACTACAATATCCCCGTAAAAAAGGTATTAATACAAGCTAAATTTAACAACGATGTAGAGCATCTAGAGATCTTGTGCCTTTTTTGAAACAAAATTTGGGTCACAACTCCTTTGCCATGCAAATGCCAAACCCTAGTCTTACCCAAATATGTTGTTTTTCAAGTTTCCTCTAAAAAAAGTTTCCTCTAAAAAAATTGGGTCAAAATGGCTCATTTAACTACTTATAATAAGTAAAAAATTTGATCTGTTGGAATTAATATTATGACTTTATTTGTTGGAAAAACAATGAAATTTGATCAACTTTTTGGTTACTTGGGAAAATTCAAGAACTTGTGTCAATTTAGAAATTCTAAAGACAAACCCACTCGAAACTCTAACAAGAAAATTAGAAAATTACTACCTAATTACTTTTTCTTTAAGCAAATAATAAACTAAACTTAATCATTTCGTTTAGAACTGTCTTGATTTTTTAAAAAACCAGAAATAAAAACTGTAACAAGCAGAAAATGATTTTCTTTTAAATCAGTTTTAGCTTTGGGCCTTTTTTTAAAATTTTGGGCCACAATAGTTTTTGGGCCTTTTTTAAATATTGGGCCACAATGTTGGGCTCTTTTGTCACTTCTAATGGATTTTTTCCCTTTATTTTTGTCCAAAAAGTGTTCTAGTCAAGCCCATTGATATAAAATGATAGAGTACCCCAAAAAATGGTCATTTTTGGGGTGCCCTAGGCCCAGGCCTTGTGGGCCTTGGGCCTGGGCCGGCCCTGACTAGAGTGTGTCCTGTCCACCAAGTGTTAACATAATTGTTGACACAAACAATTTCTGATCGTGATGCCATTCCAATATGTCTGCGTACTTAAGTTGCATCATTCACATGACATGTTCAGCCAAATACACTTCCAAACGTACAGATGAATCATTAAATTTCACTTGCTTTGTTGGAGAGAGGAAGATGATGGGATGCTGGGCTGGGATAAACATTAAATTTCATTTCTTATAGGCCTAGGGTTGACCTTAATTCGGTGTTTAGTTCGCCTTTTAAAACCCGGATAGGGGATAGAAGAAAATATATACAAACCGTAGGCAACGACGACTTCAGGAGTTCGGAAGTGTGAGGTCACTCATGAACTTCAAATACTTTTATCAACCATAAATCAAAGCAAAACGTTACAGTAATAGCAACTAGAAATCTTGTTTCAACAAAAATCAAATTTAAAGCTCAACCTAGCTAGGTGGATCAACTTCTCCTTATCAAAAGAATTAAACGAGTGACAAGGGCTGTGACAAAGAATTAAAAGCAAAACGTTACAGTGATTTTTTTTTTTTTTTGAACTGATCACATGAGAGTGACAAAGATTCAAACAAACCACATAAAAAAGTATTTTTTTAGGAGTAATCTAGTTGTGTCACCACAAAATTTATGAATATTTAAAAAAAATTAATATAATTAGTAGTATTTTTTTTTCACTCCGTTAGGTCGGCTGACCCCACAAGGTGGAGTCGCCCGTTTCGTAGGAGGATCTAGCTAGGGCTGAGACTCGGGAAAAAAAGTTATGGAGACGAAAACAAAATTTTCACTGGATACCTTAAATTATTTTTGAAATCTCACATTGTACCCTTCATTTTTAGATTAATTCAGCTTTTACTATTTTATATTTAAAAAATGTTCCAAGGGCCCCGTAATGTTGTGCATCAGTGACATGAATGTGGGACCCATTGCACCAACACCGAACATTTGGAATTTACAGAAAGAAATGAATTGAAACTTCATTGTGGACCCACAACAATCCAAATTGGACCAAATGAGATAGTGTCAAGGAGTGGACTGGAATAAAATAAGATGAAAAAATAAATGTATAGGATAGAAAACTTTAACAAACATATGAAACTTGCCGAACCCGCGTAATTCCAAACAATTTAACAAAATTCTATTCCGATAACTGGATTTGAAAGAAACTAGAGTGCCAGCGGTCGTCTTAGTCCATCCGCCCCTCGGTCCAATCTTGACCGGCATCACACGGAATCCTAAGGTCTGAAATTGCCAGGATCAAGTTTTGATTTATATTTCATTAAAATCAAAATTTGAAAATGTCAAAACGAATGCTGATTCAAGACAGAGGAGTTCTTGTTACAATATAATTGGTCAAAAACTAGATCTACGATTGTCCAAATAATACTCATGTAGTTCACTACACGATGACGATGACGATAATAATAATAATAATATTATTATTATTATTATTATTATTATTATTATTATTCCGATTGGCAGAAGAAATTTCATGTTCATGATTGGCGAGTACAACACGATAACGGGAAAGGGCTATGCATCATTGCTGGCAATGGAAAGCCATGAGTTCTTGGTTTCCATTTATTTTCATCTAATTTTATACCAATTGCCGCAAGCTGGTGGCAATATTGGGAAAGCCGGTGTAATTCTTTCGCTCTTTCACAGAGTCGCTTGTTGATGTACCTATCGACCCATCAAACGTAATTTTTCACAGATTTGGGGATTTATGCATTGAAATGAATAGAACCTCATTGTGGACCCATAGTGGTCCGAAACTGGACCAAAACGAGACAATTACGTACTATATCTATGACTCGAGCAGGAATTCTGAATGAATGAGGTGAAAGGTGGTCCTCCTATCACCCAATGCAGAACCGTGAATTTAGATGAGATGGTTGTCACTCCAAGCTGGGACCACTTACCATCCATATATGTCCTTCCCTTCCACCCATAACCCAGTGCATGCAGGGCCAGAGCATAGAAAGGGAAGGTGGTATGGGTGGGCAACCCCGGTCTAGGTGTTTGAAAAAAAAAAAAAAAAAAACCCCTCTAAATGAAATGATATCATTTATTTTCGGGTATTACTACTATTTTTCACTTATTACAATATTTGTTTTTGGGCATGTTATGTACTATGTTGCTTGGATTAATTATCGAAATATGTAGCTTTTTGGGTTATTGTAAATATTTAACATTGGAACACGTGTATTTTTTGGATAGTAAGTATTTTGATGAATGATTACCCTATACAAATATTTATGAATTTTTTAGTATTATGAACAATTAATCTAGACCATGTCTCCACCACTGAGTGCATGCCTGCATAAATTCATATTTGGATCCTTTGTAATAAATTTGAGGTAATTAAATAATCATCTTTTTTTTTTAGACACCACGTAAGTTTTCATCCTGCTCACTTTATGGAATTATGCTTTTATCCTATTTATATGTGATTTGCAGTTGAAGAGCATGACAGAGCAGAGCACTCGGTAGAACAAAACACAAAGTTAAACTTAAAAGTAACAAAAATGATACATACACACAAAAAAATACCCACAATTTACCCACACACTCACACAAGTGTGTGGGCTCCACACACACTTGCACATCTAGTGTGTGGAGCCCACACACTTGTGTGAGTGTGTGGGTAAATTGTGGGTATTTTTTGTATGTGTATGTATCATTGCTGTAAAAGTAACAATGAAAGCAATGTGAATAATAATGAATAGTAATGAAAGTGATGCAAATAGCAATAAATAGTATACATGAATAGTACTTGAATAATAATTAATTTGAACGAAAGAGAAATGTTAAAGTAAACAGTAGTACAAAGAAAAACTTACAAGAAGTTTACTTTATTCAACTTTTGAATTGGAAAACATGACTTGGTAGGAAAATCATATATATATATATATATATATATATATATATATATATATATATAGGAAGCCGGTCTCTTAAGGGATCTCTCATACAAAATTCCGTGCGGACTTGACCCCTTTTCAACTTTCCGGATCAAATTTTGACGATCCGAATATGTACAGTTTTACCGAAAACTGTATGGATCAAGCCCTTCCGGGTATTTATTTTTGAAGATTTTCCGCGTGGACCCTTAAAAATGCATTTCAAAAACATTGAGCGGTTCGGATCGTCAAAATTTGATCCGGAAAGGTGAGGTCCGCACCAAAATTTGGTGCGGGATCCCTTAGGTGAATATTTTCGTATATATATATTCAGTTACTTAATTGTAGGGATTGTAAATTGGGAGTACCAAAAATTTTAAATGATCTTATTACCCAAAATCAAGGAATTTTTGAAATAGTGGATGATTGTATCACCTAAAATCAAGGAATTTTTTAAATGGTGGGAGATTCAAAATTACGTGGGATGATAGTATTATCAAATATTAGTCCTTAGAGAATTATCGAAATTTAAGGAATTTTTGAAAAATTGGTGAATGCAAAGTGGTGGATACCCCATATTTTTAGATCCATAATCATTGGAACATGTTGTGAACAAGTTTTTTACTATGATTCAATGTAACAAGTTATCTGAATTAACCATGTTGCAGATCTGGAAACAAAATTTACTATATTTTTTGTGTTATTAGTTCATATTTTTACCATAATCAATGAAATATGTTGTGAACAAGTTTTTACCATGATTCAATGTAACAATGTTACCCTAAACCCTAAATTTACCATATTTTCTGTACATGACACGAGTTCGTAGTTTACCAAGAGGATTTCTCCCGATAACTCAAGCGTACGGCCGAACTTACTTGCACCTCGACGAATCCTAAGGTTCAATCCCTCCGTCCATTTGCGAGGAACGCAGTTAAAGCCGGACAAATACTAACAGGATACAAAATCTTGAATATGATTATTTCCGAAAGCCAACAGTTGGCCAAAATATGTCAGTTCCAGAAAAGATGACGTAACTGTTTCTTTCCCAAAGCTCATACTTATTTTGTTTTCAGAACTCACAAGTTAATAATAATACCCATGGGAATCAAACTTAATTTACGTAAAGCCAGTAAAAAATCTGTCAAAAGAAATGTATTTACTCCATTACTCAAAATTCAGATTGCATACGTAATTTTGAGCCCAAAAACATTTGTCCAAATAACTTTTTTCTACTACAAAATATTGGAGTATTACCGTAGGAATTGGATCCCCGCCTTAAATTCAGATCGGATCAAGCAATCCAAAATCTTGATCGTACATCTAGACAATCAATATATTAAATATGTCGATAGTCTCGACGGAAGACTATTTGCAATTTCGGTATGTTGATCTACATTTACGGTCTCGATAACAAAAAAAAAAAATCAACAAACCCAATCTTCAAGGTCTCAATGAAAATTTTATTGTTAAAAAAATTTGAAACTCGAGTGGAAAGAATAGCTAAAACACATCAAAATCCAAATCAATTCAATATTTACTCTCACCATCCTTCTTCTGCCTCCTCCCCGCATAATTCTTAGAATGTGTTGGAAAACAAGTTACTTTTTGTGATAAAACTAAAAATATAGATGCAATAAAATTGGAACGTAAAACCTGAAAATCAATGAGAATGAAATGATGATCAAGGCGAGTAAAACATTCTGTACTCAAGACTGATTTGCCCCCGCTACGGTGCTTACGATTTGCATAGACGTCTATCTCCCAGCACTACTTGATCGAACTCCCCACAGAAGCAGCACTACAATCGATGGGTTTGTTGAACCACACTTGTGTTTGTACTCTCTCCAATGAAAGACTCCGACTCAATAAAAGTGTAGAAAAATGGGAAAAAAAGCCGCTAGAGACTCTCTCTCTCTAGAAATGCCCAAACCCAATTCCCAGCTTCAATCTTCTTCGTCTGATCCCAAATCTTCTGAGGAAAAAGACCATCTTGAAAGAAGCACCAAAAAAATCAAAAGCTCAATCTTGGATCCCCAACCCCCTGAGGAGTGCATTCTCATGGAATCTGAGCAAATTACTCCCTCTCTTCCTCAAAATGCAGACGTCCCCATGGAATTGGTGCAACAAGAAACTTCCCTAACAGTCCAAGATCCACCCAACAATTCCCAGAGGAAACCTGCAGAGAAGGCACGGTCCTTTAAAGCAGCCTTATTAAACGCTAACAATGGTCATATGGAATGCGAAAAGGAACAATTCTCTACTTTTGAAGAGGACAACGAAGATGATGAGGAGGTGGATGATCCCCCAAAGACAGTCTTTGAGAATCAAAATAGAATTTCCCAAAGAACTTCTGAAGAGGATTCGGCAAAACCACAAAGGATGTTTAATCGTCAAATTGCTCGGAAGAAACATGGGTTTCAAAACTCTGATGGATAAAATCTCAAACCTTTGGAATCTTGAGGGGCCTTGCTTGACCGTTCGGGTGATTAATAATTAACTAGAATTTCGTCCCAAGCGTAGGACTATCGACCGGTGCAGCACAATAAATCCGGAAGTACCGGAGTCGAACCACAGAGATGGTCTACGGTGCTTAAATCAAACAATGTCAGCTCTACGTTTGTAATTGGCTCTCAGGTAGCCACCCCTTGCTCAAATGATTTAATTAATTAACTAAGTTAACCTAATTTAACTACTGGACTCTGAATTTAAAAAGGAGAGCACAGCCGTGGGCACTACGGTGTCCGCAACTAGTCTAATTCACATTCACTCGGGCCACAATTATTCAATTAATAGATTTAAAAATATGAAAAATAGTTCCCAACAAATGCGCACCACTTGTCACCAATTTCTGCGCGCATTTGGAATTGGCAATGCCCGGGTTTGTTTGCTAGAAAAACTTCCGTATTCAAAAATTACGCATTAATTAAAATGATTCGGCACCGAGGTGGAACATAAATTAGCCTAGCCACGGGACACCTTCGTCCCGTGGCCACACTCAGAACGACTACTCACTCATGCTTGTGAAGATTGCAGAGAATGAATCGAAACTAAAACTAAGCATGCTTTTAATGAATACAATATAAAAACAATAAAAATCGATACCGTAGTTCCAAAGGAGAACAAAAACTTGAACTTGAATGTCAATCCGCAACACAAACTGAACACTGGAATTCTAGAAATAGAACTTGAATGTAGAACTCTAGATCCGTAGCCGAAACTTGAGAAACTAAAAACCTAAGTAAAATTCGTGGAACCCTAATCTATGAGAAGAAAAACGTTTATATAGTAATCAACCTGACACATATCAAAACGCCATCGTTCAACTTCGCCCGAAGCCCTTCGGTATCGATACGGCTTAAAGGGGTATCGATACTAAACCTTCTGGACTGAAATTGCTCCCTCTTAGCTGATTAGTACCGATACGGAAAATAGGGGTATCGATACTAATTGGCTTCGCGCATTTCAAAATCAAACTTCCCAAGCCTTGCTCCCCGCGCCAACTCCACTTCAAGCCATGCAAAAAGCGCGCCAAAAACCAAAATACCTGGAAAACTCACAGAAATAACAAGAACACCACTGTGCACGCATTAAACGGAAAATAAACATTAACCCGCAGTCTAACGCACTAAACCACCCTACTTAGGCGCCCAAAACCAAGCTTTCCACGCGCCTATCAGGCCTTTTAGCCCGGTAGATTTCGGTTTGGGATTTTATCTAATTCGGTTCGAAACTAAATCGGACTACCATAAAGTCTATACGAGAGGACCATGGATAATCCAAGATCACTACTTAACGGTTCCAAAATGGCATCTACAATTCAAAGCCGATATGGCTTCCGCCATCAAGACGGCTGTGTGGTTAAGATTCAAATTTCTTCTCTATGAATACTATGATGAAGAAAGTTTATTAACGATTGTTGCTAAATTAGGGAGGCCCCTCAAAGTGGATACAAACACCATTGATGGTATTCGCGGGAGCTACGCCAGAGTGTGCGTGGAGCTCGATTTAAGCCAGCTGTTGGAGATCTCGGTAGCCATAGGTAAGTATGATTATTTGATTGAGTATGAACATATCCACCTCATTTGTTTTTTGTGTGGTAGGGTGGGCCACCGGAAAGAGAGCTGCAACCTCCTGCCGGTGCCGGAAAAGAGTGATGCCGCTGCCATGACCGTTGAAGGCGTTGCAAAGCCTGACCCCAAATCAGTCAAGTATAACGGCACTATTGTGCCAGAGGAGCCCAATGAGATGGGCTTTGGAGAATGGATGCTAGTGACCCGCAAAAATAATTTCAAGAATAGGTCCAATGGCCTGGCTGCCAACACTAATCAGAGAGAGCCCAAAAACAAAAACAGCCCAAGCTTAAATGCTAAGGTCCAAGAGAGAATGGAAGGTCCAAGTAAGCCCGAACCAGGAAGAAATAAAGAGCCCATCTCGGGTAAGCTTAGGTCCAACTCCTCGGCAGCAAACAAAAGAAAGGGGAACATTAACCCAGGAGACCATAAATTTGAGTTTAACCCTCTATTGAAGCAAAATACCCAAGCCCAAACAAAGAAACCCATTTATAAGCCCACCTCCAATATTGTTATAGATTTAAACACCAGTAGCTCTTCTGATGTTCATATCACTGATATTCACCCTAGCCACTCTGTGTTGGAAATTTCACCCTCCTCCTCCAACCCTTCTTCCCACAAGATCCCTCTTGACATTCAAGCCCTTCCCACCCAAACTTATCATGAATATGCTAGATCTGCAAAGAACAAAGATCAGTTCATTCAAAGTGAAGATCCCCCTCGACACCGTGATAGAAGCAACTCTCCTAGCAGGAGTCGAATGGTGGGTAGAGGAAGTGAGCTTGAGAATCAAAGCCAAACAACAATTCCTGGGAGAACTAGCAGCAAACCAAGCCTTATTGAAGCCGTTTAGGAAGACGAAACCTACTCTGATCGAGCTGAGAAACGCTCTTAAGCCAGTAGGTTTCCCTGCCCTTGATCTTGATTTTTTAATGGAAAGCTATAATATTCTAGTTTGGAACTGTAGAGGAGTTGGCAACGATCGCTTTAAACAAAATTTCAACGAAATCTGCCGTCAACACAAACCCAAAGTTGTAGCACTTTTAGAGACAAAGGTTAATCTAAGCTCCATGGGTCTCTATTTCAAAAATTTAAGGTATACCCGTGACACGTTTTTTGACCCAAATGGTCGTTCGGGAAGAATTTGGATCATTTGGGATCCAACAAAAGTTGACGTTTTCACCATTTCTATCAACAACCAGGCCATCCATGTGAAGATTAAAAAGCAGGGTTATGAAGCTTGGGTTTTTTCGGCACTTTACGCTAGCCCAAACCCTAGACTACGTGAAATTTTGTGGGATAACCTAAAAGAGTTTGCTGACAGCAACAACCTCCCGTGGTGTGCTATTGGAGATTTCAATGACACTGCTAGGATAGAGAAAACTAGAAGCACTGCCACAGATTCTAGTCACGGATAGAGAAGGAAGTTTTGTGATGATATTAACTATTGCAACCTTGTGGACATTGGGTCAACCTGCCCAAAATTTACTTGGAGCAATGGTAGATTGGGTGCAGGGAACGTCCAGAAACGTTTGGATAGAGGCCTATGCAATGAGGAATGGCGCGCTTTATTTCCTGAAGGTATCATACAAAATCTCCCTCGTACTTATTCTGATCATTCACCTCTCATTTTACATCCTAAAGGTATTGTTGTTAACACTGGCGTTAATAGACCGTTTAGATTTGAAGTAGTGTGGATCTTAGACCCCAATTTTGAGACTATTGTTGCTAATAATTGGAGGGGGCATAATATCCATGACCGCATTGTTAATTTTACCAATGCTGCTACCTCCTTGAATAAAAATGTTTTTGGCAATATTTTTAGGAAAAAACGCTGGATGTTAGCTCGTATAAATGGGATCCAAAAATTCCAAAGTATTAACTTCTCTCATAATCTTCTTGCTCTTGAAAAAGACCTGATTGTGGAGTATAATAACATTTTGGCATAGGAGGAACTTCTTTGGTTCTAGAAATCGCGATCCAAGTGGATTGTGATGGGAGAACGGAATACTAGATATTTTCATCTTTCCACTGTTATTAGGAGACATAAAGCTAAAATTAATCTTCTTAAAGATTCTAACAACATGTGGATAGATGATCCTGTCTTGATTAAAGAGCTTGTTCAAAATTATTTTAAGGAGGACACTCCTGGCACTTGTTTCATCACTAATTCTCATAACTCCTTATCCCATGAGGATAATAATACTCTTCTTCATCCTATCACCAACATGGAAATCTGGAATGTTGTGAGAAGTATCCCCGCCTATAAAGCTCCTGGTCCCGATGTGCTTCAAGCGATATTTTTTCATAAATATTGGAAAATTATAGGCGAGGACATTTGCTCCTTTGTTAAAAACTGTTTTGAGAATAGTGAGATACCTGAGCACATTAATGAAACCCTCATTTCCCTCATTCCCAAATCAGATAATCCAGATAGCATTAAGATGGTTAGACCAATAAGCCTTTGTAATGTTTCTTACAAAATCATTACTAAGCTTAAAGTTTCTAGAATTCGCCCTCTTTTAGAAAAAATTGTTAGCCCTTTTCAAAGTAGTTTTATCCCCGAAAGATCCACGAATGATAATATTATTATCACTCAGGAAATCCTTCACACGTTGAGAGCTAAAAAAGGCAAGAAAGGGGGTATTCTGCTTAAAATTGATTTGGAAAAAGCCTATGATAAAGTATCTTGGAAATTCTTGCTTGATACTTTGATATTCTTTAATGTTAACCCTGCTTGGACTGCTCTGATTATGAACTATGTTTCGAGTGTTAAAACTTCCATCCTTTGGAATGGGGAAAAGCTTGAAGACTTCTCCCCAGGTAGAGGCCTTAGACAAGGAGACCCTCTTTCACCTTACCTGTTTGTCCTTTGCATGGAGAGACTCTCCATTCTCATTGAGGAAAAATGCACTAATGGTAATTGGAAAGGCTTAAAAGTTTCTAGAGACTCCACTAACCTTACTCATCTTTTCTTTGCGGACGACCTTATTCTCTTTGGTCAAGCGAACCTCTCTACTTGTAAGGACATCATGGAGGCTCTTACTGAATTTTGCAAACTATCTGGACAGACTATGAATCTTTCTAAATCTAAGATGTTTGTGTCTCCCAACATTCCTGGTAATAAAACGAGAAGATTGAGCAACTTGTGTGTTATTGGGCTCACTAATGACTTAGGCAAGTACCTAGGAGTTCCTCTTCTTCACAAAAGAACCAGCAGAGACCATTTTAAACATATTATAGAGAAGGTGAATAATAGACTTGCTGGTTGGAAATCGAATACCCTTTTACTTGCTGGTAGAGCCACGCTCATTCAGGCCTCGTCTTTCACCATTCCCAATTATACCATGTAAACTATGCATCTTCCCACAAATGTCTGTGACAAACTGGATAGGCTCAATCGCAACTTTCTTTGGGGAGACACTCCTAATAAGAAAAAAATCCATCTTGTCAATTGGAACACTGTTTGTAAAAACAAAGATATTGGAGGTCTTGGCCTTAGGAAAGCTAGAACCCAAAATCTTGCCTTCTTATGAAATTGGGATGGAAAATTGCTCAAAATGAGGATAGTTTATGGGTTAAAATTATTAGAGATAAATATCTGAAAAACCATACTATCCAATCTTGGCCTGGTAACAGGAATGCCTCCTTCACTTGGCGTAGTATCTTGCATACTAGAGATACGCTCAAGAAAGGTGTCAAATGGTCCATTGGAGATGGTAAATCTGTGCATTTATGGAAGGATTGGTGGTGTGGCCAAGGTCCTTTGGAGGTGAGACCCGGGAGACCACACACAGTGTAATATGAAAGTGTCTAAGATCATTGAGAATGGGGACTAGAATCTGGATACCATAGACCATATGTTGGATGATACTTCTCGGAGTGTCATCCGGAACTCTATTCTGCCCATCTATATGCCTGGACAGGATCATCCTACACGGGTGAACGCCACTAATGGCATATGCACTGCCTCTGCGGCTTATGAGTTCTTGAGAAAAGATGAAAGAGATGTGAAGGGGTGGAATTGGTTATGGAAGATCAAAATGCCTAAAAAATTTAAAGCCTTGCTCTGGCTCATTTTTCATAAAAAACTTCCTACCAATTGCCTTCGAGCTGGGAGGGGTATTACACCTACGGACCTTTGTTTTAGGTGTAATAACTCTCCGGAAACTCTTGAGCACCTTTTTAGGGAATGCCCCAAAGCTAAGATGATTTGGGAGTACATTCCATCGGGTCGGGAAATGAGAGATAGATTTGATAACTCTATATCAGACTGGATTTCTTTAAATCTTAAAAAGACTCGTGTTTTGCACTTTGGAACAAATTTACCTTGGAATATTATCTTCAGCACCACTCTGTGGCAGATTTGGAAAGATCGTAACAAAAAAGCTTTGATAACGTAGAGATGGTGCCCGAAGTTAGTTCCAAAGTTATTCGTTCTTATGCGTCCGAAATAGATCAAGCATTCAAATCTATTCTTATTACTGACCCTTTGAAACATAAACTCATTCCTTGGTCTCCTCCCCCCACAGGTTCTTTAAAGCTAAACACGGATGGTTGCTGGATGGAGAGCACTAGGAAAGCTGGATTTGGTGGTTTATTCCGGGCAGATCAAGGATTGTGGCAGCTGGGATTTTATGGGGGAATGACAGCCTCCTCAAGTTTGGAAACAGAGATTTGGAGTATTTACCGTGGGCTAACGATAATCCTGGAGAAAGGTTGGTATAATACTCGTATCGAATCGGATTTGCAAACTGCAGTAGTCCTCTTCAATGAAGGTGCTAACGTTAATCATCCTCAAAGTAATATCCTTAACGATGGGAAATATATTCTCAACCGTACGGGAAGCGCCTTAACTCATATCTACCGTAGTTCCAATGAATGTGTTGATTGTCTTGCTCATCTCGGAGCTGAACAAAATGAGCCCCTAGTGGTGATGAACACTTCTCCTCTGGCGGTTAGGGAATATCTCATAAGGGATAGCATTAATGTTAGGCAGATTATTGACTAGCTTGTTGCAGTTGGGTTTCTTTCTGGTTTTACTTTTAAGTCTTGCTTGTGTAATTGTATCCCTGCACATTTGAGGCAGCTGACTCTGTTCTAGTTTTTGTCTATTTCTGAAGTACCAAAAAAAAAAAAAAAAAGTGTAGAAAAATCAACTTTTTAAATGAATGAATGATGCCACATATATAGGCAAACTAGTGACTCTACAAATAGTCATCAGGGAGAAGAGACACCTTTGTTCACGAAAGGACACGTTCGTCCATAGTGAACAGGTGCCACTTAAAAGACACAACTCTAAATCAATTCAATTTTCATTCACAGTTAAAGTAAATATTATATTCAAAATATTTTTTCCAACAATCCCCCACATGAATGAAATTGACTCAATAACAAATGCAAAAACAATGCAAACAACAGAGAGAGTACATGTGGAAATTTTCTGGATGGGGTTAGGTAGCTTTTGGCTTTGAACCTCGCCTTGTGAATAACTATCAAACTTATTAGCTAACTCGTGAACGCGATGTCTTGAACTATTCAGCCGTTTGTGTAAGCCAAGACAATAGTCAACACACAGAATCATTCCGAACACAATTGGTTCTTATGGTTGTGCCCATTTTGGCCCTGGAATACGCCACTGGTTTCAGAGAATGTGTTTTCAAGAATTCAGCCTTAAAATTCTCATAGAAGCAGCCCACTTCACACTCACATAGGTGATCTCTTATTAAGAGTATCCTGCAATATACCTTACTTGGATTTACCAAGGTATAAGAATCATTAAAGGTTAAAACTTAACCTAAATCGCTGCAGGCATCACTGTTTCACCATAGGAATGAGTTAGAGAGATATATCTCCTCAGTGATACTTGTAAGTCTCATATAACTTGGTTGTCCCATTGAACCCAGATCTTGCGATCTCCAATCAGTTAGGTTGGGTTGCTGTTATAGAGACTTTTAAATGGTAGGCTTTAAACCCATTCCCCTCGATGATAATTTGTTCTTTGGTCAAAACCATTTGGTTAACGGATCCGTATTTCATCATTGACCTTCAATGGTGCTAATTTCAATTGAGAACAAAGTGTTGTACGGTATTGTGTCTACAATTATCACGTCAGGACTTACCATACTATCCCGTGCCTATCTAACTTTTGAGTGTCAAACTTATGAATACCAATCAAAGAATAATTTGCAATTTTTTTGGCATAGAATTAAATTACTCATATGAGTACTTTTCAAAAGGCTACGTATGAGTTACTTGCAAAAATCGAGTTATTTGCAAAAAAGCACCACTTCCCCCACAATTATGTGATAATCTAGAACATTCACATAATCACCTATAGTTTGACATGATTGTTTTATGTCCGGACAAGTATCAATGTCACAACTTTTTAACTCATACTTGTATTTTACTCAAACATACTTTGTGACCACCAAAAAATGTCACTACATTTATTTCATTAACTCATTCTTTAATGAAAGAAATGTTTAACGGTGCATATCTACAATATCAAGACTTGCTGCCTTTTCAACTACTGATGGCCATCATATCATAACTCTTGGCACTGAATTGGACAACAATGGAACATCCTCCAAGAAATGGTTTAGCCACTCTGCTTACTAGCTTCTATCTAATGCAATGAGTTGATCAGACTCCATTGACGTCTATCTCCCAGAACTACTTTATTGAACTCCCTACAGAAGCAGCAGTATAATCGATGGGTCTGTTGAACCAGACTTGTGTCTGTACTCTTTCCAATGAAAGACTCCGACTCAATAAAAGTGTAGAAAAATCAACTTTTAAAATGAAGGAATGATACCATATATATAGGCAAACTGGTGACTCTACGAATAGTCATTAGGGAGAAGAGACACCTTTGTTCACGAAAGGACGCATCCGTCCACAGTGAACAGGTGCCACTTAAAAGACATAACTCTAAATCAATTCAATTTTCATTCACACTTAAAATAAATATTATATTCAAAATATTTTTTTCTAACAGAATGAAAATCAACAAAAAGCGCCAAAAGTGAAGCATTGAAAACCACATTAAAGCATCGACCCCATATCCCAGAGCACCCTTTGGGATGGTCGACGCCGATTTGGGATGGACATTTATCGATGTCGATTTAGGACGGGGAGGTCAGAAGATTTGGGATGCCTATTTGGGATCGAGGATTGTCGATGGTGACTTGGACCGCGAGCAACGTAGGTTTTGGACCGCGAGGGGTGAAGTTTTGGGACCGATTTCTGGCGTTACGGATTCTAGTCTAGAGTATAAAAAGGGTTGATAACTGCTATGCGCAAATTGGGGGATTGGATTTTTATCTCCAGATCCCCAAATTATAACGTTAGTCCTCCAAAGTTTGAAAACATTCCAAATGTTCAGCACCTATATAGTAATATATATCTATACACTAAAGGGCAATATTAGGTTTATTTGAATTTTGGGATGAAAACATAAGTCTAAAATAAGGATGAGATGATAACATAAGTTCAAGTGAGTTGGAGGATTGATATTTAACTGACCCTATTTAGTGGTTCAGTTGAGACCCTTAAGATCGAAACTTGCTACTCCCTCTGTCCCAAAAAGTTAGGACCACTTTGGGATTCCAAGTTTTTTTCCAAGACATGATCATTAGGGTTGAGCATCATGTTGTGTTGTATTGTGTTCGCGTCGTGTCATCTTGTGTTCGTGTCAAAATTATCTCAACCCTAACTTGACCTGTTTAGCTTTTTGTGTTATCGTGTCATGTCATATTTGTGTTTCGTGTCAGAAACAGCCGACCCTAACTCGCTAACTTCGTGTCAGGTTCGTATTAGGTTACCGTGTCCTTTCATAAATTCTTGGACCGTGTCATGTTGTGTTTGTGTCGTGTCATCTTCTATCTGTGTCATAATACTCTTAATCCTAATCCGACCGTTTATCTTTTCGTGTTATCGTGTCGTGTCATATTCGTGTTCTGTGTAAAAAATAGTCGACCCTAACCCGCTAACTTCATGTCGTGTTCTCGTGATATGTCGTAATAATCAATTACACTTTTTCATTTTTGTCTTTCCTATTTTGCCCATAATCATTACAATTTTGCATTTAAATGGTTCTTGTCACATCAAAAAAGGAAGGGTAAAATTGAAAATTAATGAAATAAAGTACATTCATTTTTGGAAAGGGACTAACATTTTGAGATAGCCCAAAATGGAATACTGGACCAAGTTTTTAGGACAGTGGGAGTGTTGAAATTAGAATTCTAAGTTTAGATATCATGATCTTTCAGGTCCGAAGACGAAGAATACCCAAGACGAAGCCTCGAGGTTGAGAGTGATGATGCTAAAGGTACGTATTGGTGGAGCAGGTTATAAGAGAGGGTGGAAGTTTTTCGCCGTTCAAAAAAAATAAGAGATGGGTGGAAGTTTCAAATTGGTATCCCACCGCCCACCGGTGAATGGTACAAATAGCTCGTCGAAAATTAGTTGAGGTGCACATATGTTGCCAGGTTAGAAAGAAAGGGTAGAAAGTGAAGTGGAAACAAGTGAGAAATGAGGAGAAAATTCATAGAGGGAGGTGTGAATTGGAAAGCTAAAACTAGATCTACTGATCTACTCCCTTCGTCCAAAAAATATAGTCCCTTATTCCATTCTAACCGGATAGAAAATCGATTATATCTTTCAATCGGTAATACATTTCATATGTAATATCGATCTTATTTGATAGATCTCAATCAAATCTAAAATAAAAAGTTTTTAAAATCACCTAAAACATTAAAGATTATAAGATAGGAGTATATTACATTGAAAAGTGGCACGGATTCCCAAAAGAGACTATTTTTTGAACGGGGGGGAGTAGTACTTTAACCAATTGGGCTAACTCAGTTAGTCAGGACTCCTAAATCTCACTAGGAGGTCAAAAGTTCGAATCTTTCTACCTACTTGTGGGTGTTATTCTTCTTGTATTTGTTGAGTTATTTCACTCCTTAATACGGATATTAGTTGGACTGGTGTTATAATGATTATGGACTTAGTTCGAATCTCCCCACTCGTATGTGGGTCTTTTACATTTGTATTCTTCAATGGTTTGGAAAACAAAAATCTAGTACTTTTTTACTTTTGAGGAAAGTTTTGTAACGAGTGATAAAAACTAGAAGTCGAAGTCAAGTATTGGTATTAAAAGTTTATGTTCAATTTTCCTTACCAGTATACTCTTGGGGTCCCTGAGATTTATGTTTAGTCATTATCTCTAGAGTCTCGGAATTAATCAAGGGCCGAGGTATGCGCAAGTTGCTCGGACATCTAGTTATAATAAAAAAAGTTCTTGTTCAATTAATTGCGCCCTCATTCTATATTTGCTAGCTCTGTCCATGACTCCATGGGCATCACCCTTTCATGTAATGATCGGTGTAGCAGGTAGGGTTTACCGTTTTGCAGTACAAAATATATAGAAGCCAGATTAATGCACTTTCAGATATTGCTGTAACCTTGAATTTCACCATTCAAGGCTCACGGTAGGAAGTCATGGTAGGAAGGAAGCTTAATCGGAATAAATCAGGACCTTTCTTTTATGATTGACCGGTCCTAAAATCAATAAAATCCTGCATAATGGAGGGATAGTACTCTAGAAATTCAAAAATTGACTTATTCTCAAACTGATGTCACTTTTTACGAGACATGCCATTCTCCCATAATACATCAAATTCAATTCCAAAAGTCAATTTAAGCCAGATTAACAACTTAGAGGTGGCAAAACCCTCTACTTTTCATTACGAAACGAATAAACCGAGAAAGATTGATTATTTTGTGGGAAAAGTTTTCGGCCTATAAAAGGTAGAATATATTTTCCGAGAAACATAAAAGAGAGACTCGAAATTTTGTGAATAATGTCAGTTGACTAATTATATTTCAAATGGGAGATCACATCAAACTAGCATGTCTAGTAATATAGGTGTGGTATTTTAAAAATGCATCTTATTAAATTCATTAACTAGGGAAGAATAATAGAGTTGCTCTTTGTTCACCCACCTTTAATCATTCCATGTGAAGTTGACACACTCCAATTCAATGACCCAATCCATTCATATTCTAGGGCTTTGTTTTCTAGTTCTTTCCCTATCAATTGCATATAATACTTGAAATAATCATTCAATTTTCGGTCTAAAATTCTTGGATAGAATTCTAACCCAAAACAAGCTAGTGTCATTTGATCAACAGTTTGCCGATGTTGGAAAATCTAGTCTCTGCAAAATGAACACATCTGATAATTAGGGGGTGTTCCACTTACAAAAAAACAGTTTTTTTTCAAAAATTAAAACAGATAATTCTCTCATAATATATCATATAAAAAACTTTAGAAAACCATTTTATTTTAAAAACATACTTAGCAAAACACCCCTCAGAATAATGGTGGTTATAGGGCTCACAATGAGTAATGTTCACCCACCTTTTGAGAGGTTGAAAAAATATTTCCTCATACAGTGATCTAATAATTCATGTTCCTACCGTGATTATTATTGCTTTCCACGTGAGAGAACTAACCTCAATAATTTCTTTACCTACTAAAAAACATTAAAATTTGATGTATGGGAATGAAACTACAAGACATGACCATTTTGTCCATCCCGCCAATAGCTCCTTCCCCACCGCAGAAAATAGGAGAGGAATTTCTCTAATTAACTACCAATATAGGAGTACATAGAAGTGAAAATTTAAATTACAAAAAAAAAACCCAAAAAATGAAAATTTTCTTTGCAGATCAAAAAACCAAAAAAATGAAAAAATTTACGACATGATCATCGTACTGTCTTCTCACAAATTTCCTCCTCCAAGGGAGATAGAGGAGAAGAAAATGAAGTATCCACAGAGGAAAATGAAGTAGAAGCATCACAACAATTAGAACTATGAGAAGAAGGAGAAGGAGAAGAAGGAGAAGAAGAAGCCCCTCCCATGGAAAGAAGCAAATCAACAAAGGCTCCAACTATGAACCTGTGGTTCTTCTTCCCATTCACCTTCAAGTACCACCCCAACAACTCTTCCAAACACTCCCAATCTTTCAACCCATAACTCTCCACCATCTCCTCCATCGACCTCTTGAAATCCTCATATGGGTCTTCAGACTCCATTGCCAATACCACACTACTCTCTTTGAACAAAACCTTATGATGATGATGATGATGATGATGATGATGATGACTTGTCGCGGCGGCCGCTGCCTTTTCTTGTTCCTTCAAAATAGATCTGGAGTCACCAGGCTCGAAAAAGAGCCTGTTGGACTGGGCTCCGCGGACGATCACTTCTTCTACGGAGCCCAGTTTGGATTCCTCCCGGTCTTCAGATTGGGTGGAGAAGCTGCGTGCGGATTGGGAGGAGCTTGTGAACCATGACTCCGAGGTATCGGCAGCGTCGGTGTTTAGGTCGAAAAACACCGAGTTGACGGTCTTGAAAACGTTGTCTCCGGCCCGGAAAGAGAGGGTCTTTGGCTGCTTGCATAGGGCCCATTTCCATGGATGATGCCTTGGTGCTTCTTCTTCTTCTTTGCTGTTTGAGAGAAAAGGGAGCTTCATTTTCTTACCCATTTTTGAGCTTGTAGTAAACAAAAGAGATAGGGCTTTAAATTTCTTTTGTATGGCTTGTGAGTACTATTGATGGTGATCAGAAGGAATCGTAGGAGGGGGTGAGAATATAAAGGAGAGGTGAGAGAGGAAGGTGGAAAGGAAATGGGGGGTTGGTAGGACCTATCATGTGGTAATTTAAATGTTGGGGAGTTTGGATGAATTTATTGGGTATTTAATGATTCCCATCAAACAGGTGAACCATAGCAGTAGTTTTATTTGCTTCATGTTGGTTCATACAGACCCCTATAATTTGAGGTCGTACCGCAGCTAATAGTTTCCTAGGGTAAATTACACTGATACCCCTTGGATTCTGATGGAACACATTGCCAACCCCTTTACTCTTTGAAATTACAATAGCACCCCTGTCAGACTATGTTGGTTAATTCCGTTAAAAATACTAGTCAAAGTTACGAAAACACCCTCACTTTACTTTCCACTAGCTTCCCCTCTCTTATCCCTTTCCTCTCAAATTTCACCAGCAACTACAATGGAAAACCTACACTGGCGGGCCATGGTTGATGAAGGGGTGAACCAAACGATCGTCATTAAGAGTGTTAAATTTTTGCCATTCGGAAAAGAAAAAGGAAAGAACATTGAAATTCATGGACATCAACCAATTGCTTCTTGATTGAACAAAGCTCCCATTATTGGGGCGCTTATTGATTTGTAGTCATTTATAGAGTATACACATGTTGGGAGATGTGAATATTTGCATGTGTGTGAGAGATTAGATTACAAAAGGAGGCAAACGTTTCTCTTTTGTTTTGGAGGCAAAAAAAAAAAAAGACTTGTTGTACTTCGTTCACCAACAGAACCATACCTAGCACATCAAGCATCGCATGAGATTAAACTAAAAATCAAATTAAAGAGTAGAGAAAGAAGAGAATGTATTGCCTATTGGTGCTTGGCAAGGCTGATGATGGTAGGACCGTCAGATGTGCTGGTGATGCTAGATAGAGGAAGAAGAGATATGTAAAATTTCACATATTACTAATTCAGTATATCAAGGTAAAAAACAAGGGGTAATCTTGGATTTTAACACCCTTTTAAATTTTATAATGATGTCACCTTTCCCCTGTAGTCAATTGACGGTGTAGTAACTTATGAATCAAAGTGTTACTTTTTTTTAAAAGCAAGGGTGGGCAGTGCGATTTTCGGGAGTAAAAAGGGTGAATAGTGTTAAATACAATGAAATTAAGGTAGTGTCGTGAAATTTACCCAATTTTTTCTATTAGTTCATTATTTTTTACCGTTTACAAGAGAACAAAGTAACAGGAAAGAATGCAAGTACTAAGTGTATATGCCTCACAAAATGTGTTGTAAAAAAGCAAATGGTGCCTCAACATCCTTATTCACCACAAATTTCTGGGGGGCCAAGTAGTAAGCGTGGACCTCATCAAACATTATTCTCTCTCTCTCTCTCAAAAACTTGCTCTACCTTCTCTCTTGAAAAAGAAAATGGGTTTCCCCCTCCTCTCCCCTCCCCTCCCCTCCTTCTCCTCTCTCTCTCTCTCCTCCCTCCCTTTCTTCTTTTGTCTTCCTCTCTCTTCTTTCCTGCCGCTTCTTTTCTTTTTTCAGGTGGTGCGACTGGTTTTGGGAGACTGGTGGGAATGGTTGCGACGGCAGATGAGACTCTGATGCTCTTCCTTATCGTTTGTTGGGTTCAGAATAGCGGATCTTGATGATCTTTTTCGGAGTCAGAGCATGTGTGGAGTCCACAACGTTTCTCATCAGTCCACTGTGCGGAATCTTGATGTAGTTGTTTTGGCGTTGCTTTGTGGTGGTAGTGGTGGGTGTGGTAACCTAGGTCTTTCCCTCTCTCCTTTCGTCCTTCCCTTTCGTCAAACTGATCTGTGTCATAGGCTTCCATAGTGGTTTTCGGTTACACTGCAGGGTGTCTCTGGTTTGGTCTTAATGGCAAAAACAGCTGTGGTCGTTGGCGGGTGTCACTGGTTTGGCTCTACTCTATGTCTTGCAGATCTGTCTTCACCCGTTGTACGTTTCTGTGGGCCGGTTTCTCCAGTTGGGCCTAATGGCAATGGAAGTTGTGGATGGGTTGAATGTTGGGTGGAAGAGCTAGTGGCGGCTCGTGGTGTGGCGTTTGGGTGGCAGCCAGGGGCGGAGTCAGGACTTCGGACTTGGGGGGTCAAAAATTCAAAGTTAGAGGGAAGGAGTTTCTATCGTAAATCCCGAAAATAACAAAATCCACGACCCCAATACCTCCATTCTTTCCAACTACAATAACTAATCTCATTTCAAACAATGAGAAATTAATGATCAGCTTAAGGATTTGTGATTGTGGGAGAACCTAACGTAGGCAGGGAACTTTTATTTGCACCCTAAGTTTTCTAGTACCACACCTTTACATGGGTTGGCTTGTCTGGGGCAAATTAGAATTCCAAGTGGGGTCTACCAAGTATTATTTGGTTGTAAACTATATCTATCCATGGAGAAAATTGGAAGGCACAGGGGTCAGTTGACCACCTTTGTGCAAGTGTTGCCCCGCCCCTGGTGGCAGCGGCGGTTGTTGATGTTAGGATTTTAGGGTTGCTACTCTTTTGAGCTTCAATGTATTATTTGGCCTTGGCCCATTGGGTGTCTTTATTTTCGGCTTCGACCCATCAGGTGTTCAAATTTCTTCAACCTTGGTTGGAACCCCCCCCCCCCCCCCCCCCCCCCCCCCCCCCCCCCACACACACACACACACACATGATGTACCCCTTGTCAAGTTTCTCTAATAAACTTTGTTGCCGATCAAGAAAAAAGTGTATGGACCAGACAATTTTTAGACTGCTTTTCCATCAACTCTCCTAAAACCAATTGGTGTCAAGAAGGGCTTCAATTAAGTCTTTTATGACATTCGACATCGCACCTGCAAGTCTGTTTTTAGAGCAATCGCAGGGTGTGACATTGTGTAATCAAATCAATGGGGGCACTCTGGCCCAGCAATCCCTCCCTCACGATGACGCTCCTGCGACTCGAACCTATGACCTCCTGCGATTGGTGTTAGGAAGGGCTTTTCCACTAACTCTCCTAAAACCAATTGGTGTTAGGAAGAGCTTCAATTAAGTCTTTTATGGCATTCAACATCGCACCCGCAAGGCTGTTTTTAGAGCAATCGCAGGGAGTGACATTGTGTAACCAAATTCATAAGGGCACTCCGGGCCCAACAGAAATGTGTGGTGAAATAGCATGCGGTGCCCCAAGACCATGGGATAATTACTCCTTAGATTGCACGTGTTCTTCTTTTTTCTTTTCATTTTGCATTTTAGGTTATGAATTGTAGATTTTTTTGATTAAGTTAGAATAGTTTATGAATCTATATGTATACAGTGTTTGGGAGGAATGTGGATTTTTTTGAACTAGTAGTGTTTGAGATGATATTCATGAAAATTGGTTATGAATTACGTACTATGGTATTGTAATATGGAAGAATAACCCAAATAGACATACATTTATTTTTAATTATATGTCGCTAATCAAAGTATTGTTTGGTCACTCCACTTCACAAATATACTGGTGTCCCCTAAGTTAAAGTCTTCATTTCTATTCTTAAGCAGAAAGTCTCAAAAATTGCCTAAAAAACTTTTAAGGTAATTTTTGCAATGGAGTGACCAGATTCTTATGTCAAGGGCAATTGATGTATTATGAGAGAATGATTGACGAACCATATAACTTACAAAATAATAGACGAACAAATTAAACGGTCAAGGGTAATTCAATCTTTTTGTTGGCAGGGTAAATGATAATGGAAACTCCTTTCTAAAATTGTGTCTGGTTTCAAAAATGCATTTTAACATTGGACTCGCAAATACCCATAATCTGGTAATGTGAAATGCATAATCAATTCGAAAATAAGGCTCCCAAATGACCTCTATACGAATTAGAATCCGAATACAATTGGGTTTTTTTTGGAGCGATTTGCTTCACATTTTTCGCCGTTAGAACTAGTTTTTTTTTTACAATTTAAATTAGCTTCCTAGTAAGAAGAAAGGATCAGATTTTACCCAAAAAAAAAAAAAAAAAGAAGAAGAAGAAGAAAGGGTTGTGCGCTCAATGCACAAGGCTCTCGTTGCCCAACTATCAAAATCTACGGAGTATGGATATCTTTCGCAAGAAATCCCGTTAACGATTAATTCTAACATCGCCATCAAATTAAGCCCAAGGTCATAAAACTTTGAGCAAAATTTACGTTAGCATACGCAAGAAATAGATTTAGATTTCATTTTCAGACGTGAAATTGGCAACTAGAAAGCAATACACTCTATTTTCGAAAATTTTCTCATGAGATATCAAAGCAACTTCCTCATTTCACCCCCAATTCCTTTAAATTTGAGTTCAAATAAATAAAGGCATCTTTTAAAGTTGAGTTCAAATAAATAAACTGAAAATTGATAAATAAAAAAAAATTTAAAACATAAAAACTACACCAGGATAGTGTTTTTGGCAGGTGGAGTGGTAGACTATCTACCTAGCCAAACCAAGTCATAAATAGTCGAGGATGTTGATCGTATTCCAAATAAAAAAAATATATTTTTACTTTTCAAAAACAAAAAATACAGTATATATATTTTTAATTTTTGTTTTATTAATTTAGTTTTCCAAATATAGCCTGACAAATAGAAAGAGACAACGTGAAACCGATGATATATTAAATGCCGAGATGTCATTGTCATGCACCTTCAATAGGAGCATTGAAGTGCAACATGAAGGGACAGCACTACGGGTACCGACGAAAATGGCAAGAAAATGTACCGATCGCACACGGGGATCCACTTTTGGGTCCCACACGAGTGATCCGAACCGTTCATTATTCTTAAAACATTTTTCCGAGGGGTCCCACAAAATTTCAGCTCGATCGGACGGTTGGAAGTGCTCCAACCAAAGTCCAACCGTTCCAACCAAAAAAATTTTTAGTTGGAACGGTGGGACTTTGGTTGGAGCACTTCCAACCGTCCGATCGAGCTGAAATTTTGTGGGTCCCCTCGGAAAAATGTTTTAAGAACAATGAACGGTTCGGATCACTCGTGTGGGACCCAAAAGTGGGTCTCCATGTGCGACCGGTACATTTTCTTGCCATTTTCGTCGGTACCCGTATCATTACAGAACATGAAGTAAGGTTTTAAGAACAAAATGACCATGGGCCCTTTATATTAATACAAAATATAGTCATTGTCAAGTCGATGATTTATTCATAATTGTTTTTCGATGTCTTTCGTAATTAGAATATTTTTTCTATTTCTTTAACTATCTCTTGTAATGAGTAATAATCTGAAATCGTTTTTGTTTCCTCCATTACCTCCATAAATAAATTTTTTTTGATTTCTGTTTTTTTTTTCTTTTTGGGTTTTGTCTAATTGGTGTCTTATGAGAGAATTATTTATCTTGAAACACGTGAAAAATCAAAAAGTCAAAAAGTCGCTTAGTGTATGCTCAACCCGGTATCCAAAATGAAATTTAGTTGAAAGATTGATGTACTATAGTTATATGCCAAGCAAGGCATCACTACAAAGAAAATTAAAAAACTTTAAGTATAAACACTACCAACTTTTTGGAGACTTTCCGCTCGTAGACGGCGGGATTGGTCTCTCAAGATTAGTCGAGATTCATTTAAACTTGTCTTGATACATAGCTTTAAATAAAAAATATATATTTTTTTGGGACTCAGGGATTGGATCTGGGCTGTGTGGAGATTGTGGTCTTATATCCGATCAAGGTCTGGTGATGAAATTAGAACCATTCACTTTTTTAAGCTCATGAGTTATACCGGTGATTAAGTGTTTGAAGCATATCTATATTTTCAAGCTCATTTTAGCGGTCTTATAACTTTAACAATAGGTAGGTGGTCCGATGACAAATTTAGCGATATCCGACTAGTTTGGACGCGTACTCAATGAGCATAAGAAAGTGAACGTTTACAATTTTATCACCAAACAGAGGACAAGTCCACAATTGTCACACAACACTTTGCATCGTGCCCTTGCATAGAGCCCTATTCCAAACTTTTTGCAACATTGTTTGTCTAAAGTTTGCAAAGCATTTTAACTCAAGATGTCCAAACTAATTTAAGTAAACCTCGATTAATCGATCTTGAGTATGAATCTTATTTTCCAAAGGGGAGCAAAATTAGAATTGTAAACTGATCTCACAAAAGTGAATGTACCTAAGACCTTAACCACCGAGCCTACCCGGGATTTTAAGCATTGACCTTGGTTTGTTTTAGTTGTTATAGACATTGAAAAGGACCCAAATGATATTCTGTGAAATTTATGAGGAGAAGGGGCAAGAAAGTGTGGAGATATGTTGCTGCCAAAATAAGAAGAAAGAGGCAAAAATCATGTGAATTTTTTTAAATGGAAGGACGGTTGAGCCACACTTGTCCTTGCCTATGTATTTATGATTTACTACTCCCTATTGCATTTTCCGTCCTTAAAAGTTTAGGAACACAACTTTAAAGATAGCGTTATCTATGACTCATGTGTATCAAACAATTCTAAGATATTGTATTTGAAATTGTGTTTTTAAATTGTGTCCGTAGCACTGTTCTTTCCCTCTAAGTAAAATTGCTTGCAAGTCTCTGCTCATATCACTGACCGAAAAGGGCTTTTCAGTAGTGCGAGTTTTACATGCACATAAAACTTACCCAAATAATATCAGAATTAAAAAATGAGTGGCTCAAATTTATTTTTGAATTAAAAAGCATGTTTCTTTCAGTAGTTAATTTCTATGCGGTGAAATCGTCAGATCCCATAAACTACTTGCCTAGCATGCTCCATGGATGCCATACATATCCCATCAGTCCATCACCATCAGCATTGCGGTCAATTTGGCTAGTCAGTCTGGCAAAAGACACTCAGTGCATCAGCATTAATTAGACTACTTTTTTTTTCCCCTTAGAACATGACAAAACAGATAGCTATAGGGTACAAGGGAAAGCTAACTGCTGATTTCAAGTATTATACTTCCTCTTCCGTCCCATAAAGTTTGATCACTATGAAACTACGTGTAATTTTCAAGTTAAAAAATAACGTGCTTACAAAAAATTTTTTTTAGTCAATATGGATCTTGTTTGATAGATCTCATTGAGAACTTTTATACGGTGCAAAAAAAATTCAAAAATTATTTTGGTAAATACATTATTTTTTAGTTTGAAAATTACATATAGTTTTGTAGTGATCAAACTTTATGAGACGGAGGGTGTATATATATATAAAAAAAAAGTCAGGGCTTTAAGCTCAAGTGATCGTGTACGTACTTCCAATATTTCAAATTTTGCTAATTAGATTTTCATCGCAATTTAGACTTTTGGAACGAAGGCTAATTTAATTTTGGCATTCTTACTCCCTTCGTTCATTTTTAACTGTGTAATTTCATAATTCTAACTTAGGCTTCGTTCTTCAATAGATTTTTGTTTCATAAAATCTCACATTTTATAACATTCTAATCTCAACACATAAAGTATAGAAGTGATTTAATGAGATTTTCATAAAATCCTCCTAAATCTATAGGAAAACCACTACAGTTTATCAGTTGGGAAAATAACTCCATTTTATCACCCCTCCATAAAATGTTCATTTTATGAGATTTTCATAAAATTTACCTAAACTCTATTGGAAAACAAGACCTTATTAAGGAAAAATTATCATTATACATTTCATGTTAACTTTTACATTCACTTTTCACTATTGCTGTTAATAGAGAATCATGATTAAATTTTATCTACTAACTTTTCAATAAGGAATCAACTTTTAAGGGTAAAATGGAAAATGTACTAACTTTTACCTACTAATTTTTTACTATCACACTTATTTAAGAATAATTCAAAATAGAATAATACTCTTTTTAAGGAACAGAGGAAGTATCAATTTTGAACAACCAAATTACTAGACCACTAACCACAGCTATGATTGACCAACACTTGAACGCTTATAAATTTACAGTCTCAATCTTAAAGTTTTGTAAAATTCCCCAGAGTTCGCAAGTTTATAACCTAAACTTCTAAATTACGATTTTGACCCAATAACTTTATAAAATTACACAATTACCCTTGCACTATAAAAACTTACTCCCTCCGTCCCAATTTTATAGTCCCTTTTGGGAGTTCGTGCCATTTTTCAAAGTGTTATATCTTATAATCTACAATGTTTTAGGTGATTTTGAACACTTTGTTTATTAGATTAAATCAAGATCTATCAAACAAGACCCATATTGCATATAAAATGTATTACCAATTGAAAGATATAATCGCTTTTTTAATTAGCCGGTTAGGATAGAACGAGGGACTATAAAATTGGGACGGAGGGAGTAAAATTTTTACACACAGACTTTATGAAATTATGTTATTGAGCCTGAACTTCGTATTTACCCTTTTACCCATAGACCTTGTCAAATCATAGTTTTGACCCTAGACCACATGATATTTTCAAAATTACTCCATGAATCATTAAATTACACAATAAACCTGCAAGCATCCCATTTTACACTTAAACCCCTATAATTTTATTAAGTACACACTGACCCTCAAACTTTTGGTAGATTATACTTAAGTCCCTGGGTCTCGTTTAATCATTCAATACCCATAGATGCTTTATTAATTTGTGGATTTAATGTTATTACTTGTATCATGTTACTTTGTTGGTGATGAAATATCATTCTCTTATGCTTGATTGGATATTCATTTGTTAGAAAGAACAATATGATTCACTAGACCTCAGGATTGAGAAATGAAATAGACGTTACTAAGACAATTGGAATAAATAATGATGAAAGTGGAAGGTTATGGGCGACCTAGCAGGAACCCTTGGGTGAAGGTCAGCCTAGTGGAACCCAACGATGTTTAGAGCAACCTAAACGAGGTCCCTGAACGAAAGGGCGGCCAAAAAGACTCAGATTGAGAGGCGATGTTTTGAGCAACCTAAACAGGAAGGACTCTAACTTAGTGATGTTTAGAGCAGGCTAAATGGAGTCCTTAAGGATTTGGGTGGGCGGAAAGAACTCTAACATAAGGATTCACATAGGGTGAACTAGTAAATGGAAAATGGAATGGATCGATGTTTATTGATTATTCATGAACTGCTATGAATTATCTACGTGTGTATGAATTCAAAGGGTAGGGATTATTTATTGAGAGTCGTTCTCTCATGGTGTTATTGTTAGCCTTGGCATTTCATTCCAGGTGTGGAAATAAATTGTGCATTGTACCCTTTTTGACAAATGTAATGAACTCAAAGAAGATAAGGATGGTAGGAACAAACATAATTTTCCTTTCTTTATTTCTAAAAGCACAAGTAACTATTTTGATGGACTATTTGAGTTAACGCAAACTATCTCAATTGAAAAAAATGAAAATGAAGAGTATTTTTTGTTTTACGAAAATAATTTTTTTGAAAATTATTGTACAAAACTTTTGAAAATTATGGAAAAGAATTCAATACACACTTCCTTTACGAATTTTTATGGCTTATTTTATGAATTCTCGTGGCTCATTTTATGCATTTTGTGGCTCACTTATTTTTTGGTGTACGGTGCATCCTTTACAAATTTTCTGACTCATTTGTTGAATTTTGTGGCCTGAGATACAAATTGTGGTGGTTTATTCTACAAATTTTCATAACTGCATTTACAAATCTTTTTGGCGTTTAATAATTTTTGTGGTGTTGTTTATGACTTGCAGTAAAAAAGACGGTAGTGTCAAAAAATGATGGCTCAAAGTTATGAATTTTTGTAGTGTTATTTATGAGTTTTCATGAACTTTTGTTGTCCAATATATAAATATTTGGTGTTCAATTACGAGATTTCATGATGGTTTACGAGTTTTATGGCTCAAAATATAAAAAGACAAAAAGTACATCAATTTTTACTGATATTTACCCTAACATTGTCAGAAAATTATTCCAAAGAAAGGACAAGGAATTAAGAAGATATGTAATTGGTAATCCGTCACCCGTGCGATGGAAGATGTATCCCACTCTTTGGAATCTTTGATCTTTGTCTGCAATTTTTTAGGGTTTTTGGGGAGACAAAATAGGTGTATAATGAACTGGTTTGTCTCCTTCAGTCCACCATTTATAGGATTGGTTAAAGGAATCAAACAGAAGATATATCCACATGCTACCACTTGACCTTCTATGATTAGTGCCTTCCATTTATTAAATAGATAGAATATTGTGAGCATATACAACCACCATTAGGTTTCATTTATATAATCAGATTTATATTTGACCAAAAGAAAAAAGAAAATACACGGGTATGTCAGAAATATTCCCCAAACACACCTAATTGAAAAAGGTTTTATTAGTAGAATTTCTTGCCTTTTTTTTTTTTTGAATTGGAGGAAAAAAAAAAAAGAAGGGTGAGAAAAAGAATAGGAAAAATCTAAGATTCAAATTTTGTAAATAACATGCAATGGATACAAATTACATAAGAAATGTAATCAGTATGATATGACTACAATTTGCAGAAGAGAAGAGAAGCCACAATAGACACATGCAAGAATATTTATTTCTTCTTGTAATTTAAATTTCTATGAGCTTGTCATCCTAGAAATAGTTTGACAATTTACTCAAACCCACAGCCCTATCCCTGCTAATTTGAAGCTTAGTCACATAATATGCGTGCGTGGACATGAGCATGAGCAAAAACCAGGAGGGAGAGCATGAGAGTCTTCCGAAAAAGTTTCAAAGTTGTCAGAATACGTGAGAGCGAGAACTGAGAGTGAAAGCGTACAATGAATATTGAAAACATGAGGCAAATTAAGAGCTAGGCAAGTTTGAAGTCATTCTAACTTCCTGAAATTGTTCAAACTAGTTGAATAAAACTGATAAAACGGTCCAAAAGAAAACTGCAACTGATTTTTTATTTTATTTTTATTGGAGCTAAATAAGACAAACAATGGATAAGACAAAACTGATTTCTTTTTGCATAAAAATGGAGAATATGGAAAGAACGTGGAAGAATCAGTTGGCGGGTTAGGTGGAGAACAAGAGGATCAGTTTTAGGTTTCCTTTGTCTTTTAGGTACCTTTTCCGATTATCTGTCCTAATACTCTGTACCACGCTTAAGATGCTGCCACTTCGCTTAACTAGGTCAAAACTAACTCCGTCAAAAACACCCCTTGATGGAGTCCCATTCCCCCTTTCCCATAAAATAGATTAAGAATAACGAATGACAAAAAAGAAAAAAAAAACGAGTTCGATTGTGTTGGGTCGGTCCCTTCTTAATTGGGTAGGGGGAGGACTCTTTAAAACGATCCCATTAAAAGAGAGGTTGATTGTGTCGGGTAGGTCCCTCCTTAATATGGGAAGGACTCTTTAACGAGTCATGTACAAATATGGGGTTAACTTGTCATTCTTCAAATGACAAAGGGAAATCTTGCAATTTCCATATTTGGATGTAAAAAAGAAGCACGTGTTGCCACAAGGACAAGCCCAAAAGTATAGCTGAATGCCCTTCAACTACTCCATTTTACATTGGTAAAACCGCAAAACATGTCCTACAAAAGACTCAAGAGACGGCTAGGTAAAGTGCCTCTGTGAACAGTAACTCGTCCGATTTGATGAGGTACTGTTCACTATTTATCACTTTTTTTTTTTTATTGTTTGTTCTCACACCTTTTCTTTCTCCAAGCTATCTTCTTCCAAAGTTCAACAACGTTTTTTGGCTTGAAATCCTCTTCTTAATCATTTAAAGGTCGAAATGTCAGAATGGGTATAAATTTTTTTTTTTAATGATAATCCTTTTTAATTCGAACATTGTTGGGTTAGATTGAAGAACCAGTTAGCCAAAGTGGTTCTTGGAGTGTGAGAAGAAAATCAACTAGGAAGACCAAGAAAAGGGACTCCAAATTTGGTGAATCTAGGACATGACAATGCTAAAATTACTGATTGGAACAACCACCGGGTAGAAAATCTGAAAAGAAGCGATTGATGAAAAAAAACAATAGTAGAGAAGATAAACCAATATCAACTCAAACTTTCGAGGTATTGGATGAGATAAAGGTGGCTAAAATCAAGTTCGTCGACATGAAATTGGAGATGCTTGAGAGAACATGTGCTCAAGAGCAAGAAAAAAAAATCACGTTTAGAAAGAAATGACAGAAATGGAACAATTCAAAGAGCAAAAGGGAATAGTTATGATGGATCTCAGTTGCTTCTCATTGGAAGGCCAACAAGAATTCTATAAGTACCGAAAAAATGGAAATCCAATCGAAAAGAAGAAGGGTCTAGTAATCCGCTGAATGGGGAAACTAAAATGTGTTTTGAAATCTTAAAATGTAAATCAGGAAGTTGCTTTTTGAAGGCTACAAATGTATAGCAGGAATTCAGTCACTTTTTTAACCCACTTTTGAAGCCTTCAATGGCAGTTTGTTAGGCTTATATATCTTGTGGTTTGTTATGTTAGAAGTGATAATGTTAGGGAGCTCCGCATTGAAATATGTCTTGTTTCTTGTTTTCCTCAATTGTCTAGAGATGCTAGTTGTCTAAATTGTTACTGTTATTGTTAATGTGTGTAGACTCTACAAACTATTCCTTTTGTAGCACTTTTACAAAGAAATGTACAGCTTATTTCTAAACTATTCCTTTAGTAGCACTTTTACAAAGAAATGCACAGTATTCCTTTAGTGGCACTTTTACAAAGAAATGTACAGCTTATTTCTAAACTTCTTTGTCTGTCTGTATCTTTTTAGGACTACAATTGTCTTCAACCGTGGTTAGCAGCATTGCTACACGACCAAAAAAAAGCACGCAGAATTTACCCTGCTACTAACGAAAGAAAAAGCACCCAAAATTTATGCAGAATTTGAAATCAATGGCGCAAGTGAGTCTGGGTCACTGATTTCAAATTTTGAGTAATTTTCTGGATGGATGTTCTGGGTACTTAGACTTTCCCTTTATATATAGGTGCTTAAGGTATGAGTATCATTGTGGGAATAAGAGGAAAGAGAGAAATAATGACATTAGTATCAGTGTGGCTAAGAACCAACAATGCTTTACTAGACAGAATGCTGGCCTATTAAGAAGCAGCAGGTGAACAAGATAAGTGTAGCGGAAATGAGAATGTTGAGGTGGATGTGTGGTAAGACTAGACGAGATAGGATTAGAAATGAAACAGTTCGCAAGATGGTAGGTGTAGCATCTATAGAGGAGAAGTTAAGAGAAAATAAGCTAAGGTGGTTTGGGCATGTCTATCGTAGACCAGCATATGCAGTAGTTAAGAGAGTGGATAGAATAGCTTTGGGTAGAAACGCACAGGGGAGGGGAAGACCCAAATTGACATTAGATGCGGTAGTAGGCAAAGATTTGAGTATACTAGGTTTAAGCAATGAAGCATCACTTGACAGAGTTCAATGGAGAAAAAGGATTCATGTAGCCGACCCCAATTGATTGAGACATAAGGCTTGGTTTGGTTTGATTTGGTTAGTATCAGTGTGGTTAATGATATTGGATGAATATATTTGGTGAGCATTTCATGTGGCTTGAACTTTAATGCATCAAACCGGGTTCAAAGCATAGACTTCATTTAAATGGTTAAAACAGCATAGCTAAATCAAATAGTCCATATGATTAATGCCAATAAATAAGAAAGTTAAACTATGACTTACAGTGATTGGCAATAGATTTTGCCACTTGTGCTCAATTAAGTTCGCTTGGAGTTGAGAGTAGTTCCTCTATCTCATATATAATATATATGCACTGACATCGGATGAATTCCATAAGTTCAATACTTTTCTCGTGAGTCCAATTGGAGCTGAGAATAAGTTCCTCTATCTCATATATATGCATTGACGATGAATTCCATAAGTTCAATACTTCTCTCATGGGATACTTGTACATGAAGTGTATGGTCCAACAGATCATAGTTGACATTGATGTTGTGCAGTATTATGCAAGCTGTCATAATGTTTTAAAGTGTTTCCCTTTCCAAAATCGCCCTGGTCATTGCGAAATTACGAATCATGCTAGAACCACTCCAAATGTATGTTCTACATCCTTGCGAGTACTTAAAGTTGAGCAAAAAGCTTTTCCTTACTTCCTTGTCGAAATGGGATTGTTTTGACAAATGTTGTCCATTGTAGATATATACCATTGGCCAAACAGTATCCCATAGTGCATTGATTACCATTGCTAGTGTAATTCACTGGAGGAGCATGTCCTTGCTAGTGTAATTCAATGATTGCTCCACCACGTCAGTCGTGCTCTATTCTTCTTCCTCTCCGGCAGACACTCTGCTCTCATAGAGCTCATACTTGGTTTTTGTTAAGCTTAGAGTCCAGTAAAACAGTCACCTTCATCTTCAAATCAGTGTTTGCTTTATTGAAAAATAAAACTCCACAAACAAGAGATTGAAGAAATGAGAGAGAGGCACATAGAGGAGGGAAGGTGGGCAGCCATTAAATGACGCATAAAATTGCTTGGGAGTCGGACACTCGCCAAAACTAGAAGGGTTGTAAAAATAGGGTACAGCTAACGTGGTGTTCAAGCGCGCATTTCGGCAGTCCAAAACTCTCTCTCTCAAATTTGGAACATTCAAAACACTTTTGCACGGCCGAGATGCACTCAGTAGGATGGAAAATTTTCCATCCCTCTTCTCCTCCTCATTTGCTTAACAAAAAAAAAAAAATACTCCTAGGTTGTAAAGCATTAATTGGAACCCATTGATGGCTCACAGTGTTTATTGGTCTTATCTTAGGCCCAATTCCGCTGTGGGTTCCAGTAAAGGGTCCTTGAACCAGGGCCTTAATAAGGACTTCACTTCCTCTTGCAACAGAAAATTGGGACTGGGCCGAAGCCCATCCATAAATAAGACTAATAGTGAACGGATCTTCTCAAAATTCCTTGTCGTGTTTTATTTTTATTTTTCGAAGCTTCATTGTATGAAATTTCAAAGAGTTTTATGAGACCAAAAAGATAGAGTAATCCCATTTAAGTCATGATATTTAGGCACCAACTTTATCTATATATTTTAGCTTCCTATATGTGTTTCTCTTGTTGAGACTTCCCTTTATTGTCAAACCCCTTCTAAGCTAGTTTTGATTTAGTCTCCTTGCAATTCTAGTCAAAATTTCCTTTATTTTTGTAATTACGTGTATTTGAAATAGAGTTTGTTAGAAAAACTAGAGAATTAACCACTCACGTGTATATAGATATGGAGCAAGGCAAGATGTTGCCAACGAGAATGGAACATGTACAAGACCTCCTCCTAGGCAATGCGTTGCCTTTTTTTGGTTTAATCTCTTGGTTGCTTACGAAAACAAATAGGACACTGGGAAACATATGAACATATACACTATTCACGTTAGTGAACATCACCACGAATGTAATTTTTCTACTGCTTAACGAAAAGTACAACATTGATTAGTTTAAAGATATTGTCATTTCTTTAACCCTATCGAATTAACAATAAACCATATTTTTATTTTTTTGGGGGAACTTTTTTTGTTGTTGTAAGAATAAGGTCTTGTAATTCATAGAATGCTAGTTCCAATCCATTTGTTGAAGGGTGTATCAAAAGTTAGTTGCCTTTGCATAGTTATTGGGAGTAGGCGTTATTTCTTTGTTGTTTGTTTGTACTATTCCCTTTTTCAATATATTTCTTTTTCCATAAAAAAAAATAATAATTGTACTTTTCTAACATGTTTCAAAATTCTAATGGTGATCTGGTGAGTTGTTGTGGTGCACTCAATCAGATCCTCTAAACTTTATTATTTTCAGTACTTTTTGTAAACTTCTAGTTTCGTTTATCTAAATTTGGAATAATATTTCTTTCATATTAAAAAAACCTTTTGGTCTCTATCTCATTGCTCAATTACTTTAATTATGACTTTTAGGAAAAAAATATCCATATATTAATTACTTTTGCTATTGGGTAATAATTCATTACTTTGTTATCTAAAGAAAAGGGTGATCTGATTTTTTTTTTTTCCTACTCTAAAACGGAGAGAATTGAATGAATATTTCTTAGTCACACGTACCTTTTGCATTCTAGATAAACGATTGCACCATGTTCATATTGGCATCATCTATATATTACACTTGATACTTAAAGTCCATTTTATTGGTCATCATGTTCTTATCATGTATGAGGCCAAGATATGATTTATTAATTCGATAACCAAATCCACACGATTCTATTGTGTTTGTCTTAAAACAGTGGCAATCTACTTTATGGAAATGCTACTCCTTCATTCTGTAAAGTTAGTCTATCACGATAAGCACAATTTGTAAATAAACAAATAAAGTATATTCGTGTGTAATTTTATAGATATATCTGCACCAAAATAAAGATCTCAGATAATTTTGAAAATGTTGTTAATGTTTTTTTGAAAGAGTTATACAGGAAAGTCATTGAGAGATCCATTTTTTGAGGTGGTTTGGTCAAGTCATGAACACCCTGAAATATTGTTCTCGACTTTAACAAGAAGTAATTTGTTTGGTCTTTATTCGAACATGCAACCGTACATCATGAACAACTACATGTTTTTTTTTTTTCGTCATTCCTAATCTCTTACATAAGGGGAGGAGGGAATGAGACTCGATCCCAGGATGCAGTGTGGAGCATCCAAAAGCTCTCCCGCATGAGCTAGCCACCACTTGAAAGGTACAGGTTTCAAGTGACAAATTTTTAAAAAAAAAAAATAGAGAGAAAAAGACTGATCAATTGGAATCACTATCGTGCTCTGACTTCTGTTTGAACAACAATCAACTCTACAGTCTGCATCTCTAAAAAGAAGAAAATATATATATCTAGAAAGATCCATGCCAATCTATTTGCCACAATTTTCCCTAAGAATTTTTGTAGATTCATGTGCCAGTTTAGTTTTGTTTGTCTCAAAAAGAAAAATTTAGACAAGAATAATCATAAAATCGAATGTATTTTTAAGTTATCTAATTGCATTTGTACTATGTACTGTATGAAAATTTTGCATATTGTCGGTCAATAGAGTTGATGTAATTTTTGAACACCATCATAAAAGTTCTTGGAGCCGCCACTGACGAAGTACCTTAATTTTTATCAAAAAATTGCACTTCTTTTTATCGTGAACTACCTTTGCGAGACAGAGTGAGTAATAACCACCCTTGGGATAGTGGATAATGTGCAACTAAAATGTAGAGATATATGAAAAAAATATACTATGCAAATGTGTATGTGTTTTAATTTGTTAAAAGTATATGGGAATTCTAACTTTTTTGGACTTACGAGAGTTTTATCATGGCCCGTTGTCATGGTTTAAAAGAGCTCTATAAAAATGTGTATGCTTCTCAATATTTTTTTAATATAAACAATTTGATTACAGTAATTCTTTTCTCATTTTGGATCTGGTCGACTTGTGGTACCTATAGTAACTCAGGAAGTCATTATATCCCCTTAGTGATCTCAACTATGAGCCCTTTATAATCTGTATTTGAGATCGAAACTGTACAATTTGTCGGGAATGCTGAAACGATCATTCATGTAAAAAATCAAATTGTATAGATGGCCAATATCATTTAGAGAATACACTGTAGGATAAATTTGTCTCAATAGTGTGTCTGCCAATCTCCGATGATCATAACTTTTTGTACCCATAATGTGCTCAATATTCCTGAAAAAATTAATGAACGGCTTTGATCCCAAATGAAGATTTCAAAGAGCCTACAATTGAGGTCACGATGGAGATACAATGACTTGGGTCCCTACAAGAACCCAAGTCCGGATCTGGTTTGTATGCTAGACTTCTGATCATAGTGGTGAGCTGAGATTCATGGTAATCCAAAAAATGGACCTTGGGGAAGCTGGGTCCCAATCCATTCTCCTAAACATTTTGTTTAATAACTTTTTTACAGGATTTTTTCCTTTTTCTTATCTTTTGTTTACCTTTTTACCGTATTTTTTTTATTTATACCGATAATTGTATAAACTCTCTCATATAGAATTTGTGAGTCCTCCTACTTAAACACGAGTCCCCCACATTTCATGTGAACCATTGTTAGTGCAAGTAACAAACCTTCTGGGACAAAGGGGTCCCTGCTATGCACTAGGTGCATGGCACCGTGCCATGCACCTCATCCGGCCATCTGTTACGAAAATGCATAGCTTGTATCAAATCCAAGCAATGGCTCTCACATGGAGTTAGATTTGATCCGAGCCATGCATTTTCACAACAGACAGCTAGATGGGTGCATGGCAAGATGCCATGTAGGGGCGGACGTAGGATTTATCATTAGGGGGTCAAGAATCTACAATATTTAGTCTCTTCGTTTCATTTTGATGGTTCCCGATGAAGTTACATGCAAATTTTCAGATAAAACATTAAAGTATTTTTGTACATGATGGAATCACAAAAAAGGGGAAAATCAGGGGAGATTCGGTGAATTATTTCGGTAATGTTGTAAATATTTCCAGCACATTTGGGGTAAGTGAATTATTTGTGGGGTAAGGATTACAACGTAAAGACAATAAGATATACTCTTGTGGGGAAAAATTACAAAAATAACCAAAAAGATATACATATCAAAGGGAGGATTTCCGGCTTAGGGGAGTCAGCTGCCCCTCTTGCCCCTACATGGGGCCACCCCTGATGCCATGCACCTATTGCACAGCAGGGCCCCCAAATCCACTTTCGGCATGGCTTTATTCATTTATTATCACCTTAATTTGAGAAAGAATCAATCTGTTGGAATTAATTGCGAAATCAGCACGAAATAAATATGTCTGGACAAACTCATCTTGTAAATATTAGTAACTAACTGTAATAAAGTGAATTGGCTCCATTCTTCTGAACTTATTTTGTCTTTTTTGTTTTCATGTTTTGCTCTTTTTTTTTTGTTAGATCTGCATTAAATGTTTTGGATTAATTATTCATATCAATGAGAAGAGTAAAACAAGTATAAAAATGTGGGTCAAAGTTAAAAGTTCATAAGAAGACACTATAGCCAAAAAAAAAAAAAAAAAGACAGTTGCTTGGGTATTTTACTATTTCTTCGAGTCTTTGGTGAACTTTTTTTTGCTTTTGGTCATAATTTTTTACTTTTAGACTCCTCTCATCGAGACGAATGATTAATCCAAAACATTAGACGTGAATCTAACAAAAATTTCAGAAAAGACGAGCAAGCTACAAAAACCAAAAAGACAAAAAAAAAAATTAGAAGAATGGAGCCAATTCACTTTATTACAGTTAGTTAGTATTTTTTGTAACTTTGTCCAGCCATATTTATTTCGTGCTGATTTTTTATTTTTTCCCAAATTAAGGAGATGATAAATGAATCCAGCTAAGACTAACAAATGTTCACATGAAATGCGTGGGGCTCATGCATAAGTGGGACTCACAAGTTCCATGTGAGAGAGTTTGTCTAATTATCGGTGTAAGTGTTCATATATGTAGCAAACCTCTTATATATTAATTAAATCAAATAAGTTTTGATCTTCACAGGTGATGTACAAACACGATACAAAGAACAAATGGCTATGATCATCAAGGTTGTATGAGACGAGCTTTTCCCTTTTCTTCCCTTTGCATGGAAAAATTGATCTGACACCGATCTTTTATTCATCAAAGATAACACCGTTATGCCAAATTTAACGGCGAGGGGGCTTTTTTAATATTAGTTTGTAAAGTAATAGGTGGGAGTAATTTTTAGAACTAGAGGGGAGGTAAGTATATTTGTCCAAAATATCATGGGAGGTCTTTTTTATTTCCCCTTTTTAAACAACGTCCAGTTTTTAAATCGCTATTTAAAAATTCACACTTGGTATTCATAGTCACTCATTTTTATGGGTATCACGTATGAGGCCAAGAAATGATTTATTATATATTATTTCGATAATCAAAGCCTCATGATTTTATGGTGTGTCTTAAAAACAGTGGGCAATCTACCCTTTAAAATGGAAAATGCCATCCATTCTGAAAATATAGTCCACGATAAGAAGCACAATTTTTAGATTAAAAAAATAGAGCATATTCGTGCATAATCTTATGATAGATATACGCGCCAAAGTAAAGTCTCAGTTAATTTTTAAAACTGGTGTGAAAAAGTTATGCGCGGAAGTCTTCAAATTTTTATCCAAAAATTACACGTTTTTACATAATGACTTAACTTTGCGGGAGAGAGGGAGTAATAATAACCTTGATCAGGATAGTGATACTGCGTAGCTAAAATGGATAGGTACCTGTAAAAATATTACTTTGGAATAGGCGTATTTGTTAAAAGTATATCAAAATTCTAACTGTATGGATATAAGAGTTTTATCCGCGGCCAACTGCTATGGTTAAAAACAGCACGGTAAAATATGTATGCTTAATTGCTTATCATTAGTTTTGCAATTTATAAAGTTTGATTAGAGTTAATTCTATTCTCATTTCGGATCTGGTTTGTATCCTAGAATTTGCTTAATGAGAATTTCTTGTGTTTCCTCAAATTAAAAGATTGGATCAAATTGATTTTCTTATTAATGACTTCCACACAAACACAAAAAATCAACTACTCTGATTATCTTGGTGAGATTCCAGGTAATCCAAAAAAGTGGACCTGAAAAGCGTCCGAACCATTTAATATAAATTATAATTGACTTTATTACAGTTTGTTACAGATATTTTAGAGAATTTTGTCCAAACATATTATTTTCATGCTGACTTTCGCAATTAATTTCATCAGATTATTTCTAAATTAATGAGATAATAAAGGAATCCAGCCAAGACTAACAACCCCACTAAATGCAGCGCCAGAGGTCGCAACACTTGCACCAACAATTGTACAACCTCTTTTGTTGATGTGAGTATTCGCATCTTTAGCAAACCTCTTTACTAATTAAATCAAGTGATATTTTTCTTCATGGATGATGAACAACGAGATTGAAAGAACAAATAGCTATGATCATCAAGGTGGTACAAGACCAGCTTTTCATTTTGTTTCCCTTCGTTTGGAAAAATTGATCTCACAATGGTCATTTACCAAAGATAACATTCCTGGGCCAAATTTAACGTTAAGGGGGTTATGTGCATATTAGTTTGTAAAGTAAAAGAGGTGGGAATAATTTTTAGAGCTAGAGGGAAGCTCCATGTATCTGTTACAGACCTCAGGAGAGGTCAGCCTAATCTACGCGTTATATGATCCGACCACTTTTTAAATGTTTTTTTTTTTCAGTTGTCGATCTAACAAATCAACTTGTTCAAATATCGATAATTACTATCTATTCGACTTTCATTTATCTACAACTTGGGGCAGCTTGTGCCACACAATCCTGTACACAACTCCTTCCCAGTCAACACGTGTCTACTAGATTTTTTCTTTTGTTTTTTTAACTTCAAGAAAGTGTTGGATTTTCCGAATTGAATGCAAAATCTTCTCTCATTAAATGCAAATTAAAGCTTGATAACAAAAATATCAGATCATTTATTGCAGCTTTAGTACAAATTTTATTACCTACCAATTTTTTGCTTTTTGCATTTTTAAAAGCTAAATTCTAAAGACAGCCTTCAGGGGTATACTTTTATTTGTTTTATTTACATTCGTTTCACCATAAATTTGACGAAAAAAGCCTTCTTAGTCTTTTGAAAAAAAAAATATTTAATTTCACGAAGAAATTGCACTCCCCTGTCTCAAAATGTTGTTAAATTTTATTTCACCAACCTTTAGCCCCCCCAGGGACGGAGTCAGGAATTTAACTACACAGGGGAAAAAAAAAAATTCCCAAAATAACATGCAGGAGCGAGCCTATATAATTTATGGAAATTTTATTTTTTTCCTATACAATACAAGAGGTTTTTTTGTTTTTTGCAGTGGCTACTGACCCTGGCCTCCCTTCTTTTCTTGCTTGTTTATAGCTAGCTAGTACGTACCAAGTTGGTTTTCCTTTGAATTACTCGTGGGACATGAAAGGGCTAGAAAAAGAAGAGGGTAAAAGACCAAAAGGGGACTTTGTCCTCGACATCTTTTCTTAGGCAAGTATAGCCCATCATAATAGCTTCTTCTAGTATTTTATTTATTTTTTATTTTTAGAAGTGGGGTTTAGTTATTATCATTTTACAATCATTAATCTTCGCTATTAAGGCACATCTTAAAACAAAAGCCATTTATGAAATAACCCCAAGCAAAACATAATCGCCTAATGCATTTATCAGACGATTTTTTGCGTACTACACAATAACTCATCACTTCGATCCTTTAATGATAAAACAAAAGAGAAAACCACTTCTTTAAATTACCAAAATAAAAACTCACTTTCTACATAAATAAAATGAAAAAACAGGAGATACTTAAAAGGCAGAATTCTTGAATGAGGATTTGGATTAGAAACATATCAACACAAATGTTGAAACACTAAATAGCTTTGCCATTTTCATGCGAAGTTTGGCTTGATAAATGGCAAAGCTATTTTTTGGCTTTAGAAATGGCCTACCATCGGAGCTCATTTTCCAGATCCAACGCCAAATAATGAGTTTGGCACAACATAGCACACTCTACAGAGATTGTACTAGCTTGGAAGATATACTACATAAACTCAAAAGCTCAAACCGAGAATTTTAATAGCTTGAATACCACCTCCATAAAAGTTCATTACACACACTTAAAAACACAACCCAGAAACATCCAAATAGCTAGAAGTTCATTACAAAAACCCTAAAGCACAACAAGCAAACACTAAATAGCTAGAAAGTTCACTGCCAAACTCGAAAGAATAACCGCAAACATTATTATAATAGCTAGGAGGATTATTACTTAATAGCACGACCCATCAACATTTGAGAAAGATTGTTAGTTCCTCCTTACTTTCTTCTTCACAGGGTCGCTGGGCCTCGGGATCTCAAGCAAGTTGGTGCTCTTGCATTTTGGGCATTTTGGTGAACTTTCATTCACCATGACATACATATAGCAACGCACGCAGCCCATGCAAACCAATGAAGGTAGATCCTCATGGCCATCATGTCCAAACAGAATCTTATTAACATACTGTAGACGTTCGGGTGTTGGAAGGGTGTTTTTAATAGGAGATTGGAGAATGAAGCCTGAATTTGCCCTGTCCCCACAGGGATTCTCTGGAGTGCTTCTCTTTTTGGTACCACAGACATGACCTGCTGCCTGAACCTACAAAAGATACACAAACATAAGCCATTACCTTTTGAAACTGTACAAATGATTACAATCTAGCGATGTATAGGATAATCAAGTTAAAAAATTAAAAGCTGCTCCTACGTAAATATGCAATTATAGCTAAATTTTACGTGTCCTCTTGTTATGCAAATTAAAAACGATTGGAAAGAATACATAGAAGCAGCTCCAATAGAAGTCTTTAATTACATTAATGTAACTAGTTGATTTAATTTCTTTTCCGAAATTCCTAAACACTAACTTATGTAAGAATTATATCATATATTGTTGCATGTAAATGAACAACATACGGAGGTTTTTTCTTTTCAATATATGTTTCATTTAGTTGCTTACCTACAGAGAAAATATATACAACTGCAGAAATCTCCAAAACAATACCAAAATTGACTATTTTTTGAAACTGTTTTATCAGGGTTTAATCTAAACTAAAGTGTTCTCTCCTAAAGCTTCATGCATGCTAAGAGTTTATCATACAGAAGCCCTAAACATCAACTAAGTTTGACTTGAGCATTTTTCCAATCTTAGTCAATCATTTTTGTTAATTCCAAGATCTGGGTGAAAAGATTTATAACCGAACTTGCAATCATGCAAAATCAACCAACAAGGCATGTTAATTATAATCAATAATACTGTTAGACTTGTAAAATTTTCCTAAATTCAAATTCTACTCGGTGAGTTTCGTTTAATAAATTATCAGTCTCGTTCCACTAGCATTTTTGCCTTGTTAGCCAAACTCTAATTTCGTTGTACCACGTGTCTCATAACAATCATTCAATTACTCATTCAAACTTGGCAAGTTTACTCTTAAGCACAAATTTGAAGGCATAATAGAGTACAAGTTCTTATCATCAAAAGAACAGAAACAACTACAAATAGAAGTAAATTTCTTAAGTTTCTTTTTTAGTCAAAACAAATACCCCTACAAAAGGCCAACTATTTCAACTATTTATGTGATCTTTTATAGCGCACAGACACATTCAAGTGTTCAATTAATCACCATCAAAAAACTGCCAAAGAAGTCACTCTTTTCTTCAAAATTTGTGATTGCAACAAAAAAGCAATTACAGAGTACCACAAATAATGTACAATCACTAAAACTTTCGGGCATACACAATACAAATGGAGGGAATAGAGTAAGGAGTTGCTTTGCAAGATATATTTCTAATAACTACATTCATCATACACTACAAAGAATACCAAGAAATCTTCAACTCTATTAATAGATGACCTAATCTTGGAAATGAACATGAACAACGAACAAAAGATAATATATAAAAACAATATGAAACTTGTCACCACAAAAATAGAACTTTTACCCCGTCAGTGGTACCAATTTTCATTTGCACTGGATGGCCTTCAAAAGAACTCAAATTAGCTGCAGGAAGATTAAGATCAGGAGTTTTAGAGAGACCTTCATTATAAGACTCACTCGAGCATTCTTCTCTTCTACCTTTTTCAATAAGAAATTGGATCAGTCGGCCGGGTTGGTTGGGGGCCATTTCCTCAAAAGTTCAGAAGTGTGATGTGTTCAAGCCGTTCTGTTGTATTTATAAGAAAATCTAGGTTTAAAAAAGTGAAGTAAATTTTTTGCATTTGCCCACACATTCTGGATTAAATTACGGGGATAGTTAATTGTTACACCAATATCTTTCCCATCTCCTAATATTTGAAAGAGGTATTAGATGCTGTTTGGCCATTATTAAAGAGTACAAATGACTCGACGGTTATGAAATTAGCAAAGTTCTCTTCTAAAGACGATTTATTGCTTTTTAAAAAAAATTTAAAATCAAGTTAGTTCCCTCCTCCCAGAGTGTTACCAAACAATATAATTTTATAAAATATATAATAAAAAAAATTAAATGCTATTCACGGTTATATATTATTTGTTAGCACAATTTTTGAAATGAACGAATAAAATGGGACAAAGGGAGTATCTGAATATGTTTAACTTGGTATGGGATGAGGAAAGAATTCAATGTAACGGACTAAAAAATTGGGCGAAGGAGAAGAATCAACAATAATGGTGCTTGACGCGTGTCCATTGGATTCTACACATTTATTGAATGCAGCGTTGCATCAAATCCAAAATGGAGATTATAATAACCGTCCTACTTTTGATGACAGACAAACAACTAAGCCTGTATCAATGTAAAAGCAGAGTATCTTACAGTGTATCACATGTTTCACGACTAATAAACCTGTAAGTGTTAGAGTGTGCTTGTCACTTCCCAAGAGCTTAGTAGCAGGATCTTTCTAAAATGGGTGCGCTCCCTATACAGGAGCTTAAATCCGCGTTCTTGAGACGGATGTCTTGTTTCTTGTTATGGAGCTCCGTATTGAAATATATGTCTTGTTTCTTGTCTTCCTCAATTGTCTAGAGATGCTGTTGTCTAAATTGTTACTATTGTTATTGTTCATGTGTCTGTAGACTCTCTTTCATTTTCTTGCAAACTATTCCTTTAGTAGCACTTCTACAAAGAAATGTACAGCTTCTTTCTAAACTTCTTTGTCTGTTTGTATATATTTAGGACTACAATTGTCTTCGACTGTGGTCAGTAGCAGTGCTACACGCAAAGACAAAGCACGCAGAATTTACCCCGCTGCTAACGAAAGAAAAAGTACCCAGAATTTACACATAATATGAAATCAATGGCCCAAGTGAATCTGGGGCACTGATTTCAAATTCTGAGCAATTTTCTAGATGGATGTTCTGGGTACTTAGACTTTCCCTTTACATATAGGTGCTTAAGGTATGAGTATCATTGTGGGAATAAGATGAAAGGGAGAAACAATGACAATAGTATCAGTGTGGTTAAAGAGACGAAAAAGAAGCCCATCCAATAGGAAACTACCTGGCCGGCACTTTTTCCCAGAGAGGGTGGACTTGGACGTGCATCCCCCACCGGCCCGTCATTGTCTCAAGTTGTAAAGCAATGGAACCCATTGATGGCTCACAGTGTTTATTGGTCTTATCTTAGGCCCAATTCCGCTGTGGGTTCTAATAAGGTGTCCTTGAACCAGGGCCTTAATAAGAAGGACTTCATTTCCTCTTGCAACAGAAAATTGGGACTGGGCCGAAGCCCATCCATAAACAAGACTAATAGTGAACGGATCTTCTCAAAATTCCATATAGTGTTTTATTTTTATTTTTCGAAGCTTCATTGTATGAAATTTCAAAAAGTTTTATGAGACCAAAAAGATAGAGAAATCCCATTTAAGTCATAATATTTAGCCACCAACTTTATCTATATATTTTAGCTTCCTATAAATGTTTCTCTTGTTGAGACTTCCTTTTATTGTCAAATCCCTTCTAAGCTAGTTTTGATTTAGTCTCCTTGCAATTCTAGTCAAAACTCCCTTTATTTTGGTAATTACGTGTATTTGAAATTGAGTTTGTCAGAAAAACTAGAGAATTAACCACTCGCGTGTATATAGATATGGAGCAAGTCAAAGATGTTGCCAACAAGAATGGAACACAAGACCTCCCCCTAGGCAAGGCGTTGCCCTTTTTCAGTTTATTCTTAGTTGCTTACGAAAACAAATATTGTGACAATAGGAAACATATGAACATGTACACTATTCACATTACTGAACATCACTACGAATGTAATTTTTCTATTGCTCAACCAAAAGTACAACATTGATTAGTTTAAAGATATTGTCATTTCTTTAACCTTATCGAATTAACAATAAACCATGTTTCAAAACCTTTCTTTTTGTTGTAAGAATAAGGTCTTGTAATTCATAGAATGCTAGTTCCAATCCATTTGTTGAAGGGTATATCAAAAGTTAGTTGCCTTTGCATAATTATTGGGAGTAGGCGTTATTTATTTGTTGTTTGTTTTAGTCAGCGAGTCTCATCACCTCCCAATAAGGTCCGTCCTTGTACTATTCCCTTTTTCAATATATTTCTTTCTCTTTCTTAAAAAAAATAATAATAATTGTACTTGGCTAACATGTTCGCAAATTCTAATGGTGATCTAGTGAGTTCTTGTGGTGCACTCAATCAAATCCTTTAAACTTTATTGTTTCCAGTACTTATTGTAAACTTCTAGTTTTGTTTATCTAAATTTGAAATAATATTTCTTTCATATTTCATATTACAAAAACCTTTTGGTCTCTATTTTATTGCTAAATTACTTTAATTATGACTTTTAGAAGAAAAAAAAATCTATATATTAATTACTTTGTTATTGGGTAATAATTCATTACTTTGTTATCTAAAGAAAAGGGTGATCTGATCATTTTTTTCTTCTCTAAAACAGAGAGGATTGACTGAGTATTTCTTAGTCACACGAACTTTTTGCACTCTACAAAAAAGATTGTGCCATGTTCCTATTGGCATCATCTATTACACTTGATACTTAAATGTGTCCATTTTATTGTTTATCGTGTTCTTATCATGTACGAGGCCAAGAAATTAATGATTGATTAATTCGATAACCAAATCCACATGATTCTATTGCATTTGTCTTAATACAGTGGCAATCTACTTTATGGAAATGCTACTCCTTCATCCTATAAAATTAGTCTATCACGATAAGCACAATTTGAAAATAAACAAATAAAGTATATTCGTGTGTAATTTTATAGATATATCTGCACCAAAATAAAGATCTCAGATAATTTTGAAATTCATGTTAATTTTTTTTTGAAAGAGTTATACAGGAAAGTCATTGAGAGATCCATCTTTTGGGGTGGTTTTGTCAAGTCATGAACACCCTGGAATATTTTTGTTCTTGAATTTTACAAGCAATTTGTTTGGGCATTATTCGAACACTCAGCCCTGTATCATGAACAACCAAGTTGCTTATAATTGAACACCTGACACATTAGCCGCGACAAGGTACATTTTTTTTTCCATTCGTCATTCCTAATCTATTACATAAGGGGAGGGGGGAATGAGACTCGATCCCGAGATGCAGTGTGGAGCATCCAAGAGCTCTACCGCATGAGCTAGCCACCACTTGCAAGGTACATGTTTCAAGTGACAAATTTAAAAAAAAAAAATAGAGAGAAAAAGACTGATCAATTGGAATCACTATCGTGCTCTGACGAACAACAATCAACTCTACAGTCTACATCTCTAAAAAGAAGAAAATATATCTACAAAGATCCATGCCAATCTATTTGTCACAATTTTCCCTAAGAATTTTTGTAGATTCAAGTGCCAGTTTAATCGTAAAATCGAATGTATTTTTAAGTTATCTAATTGCATTCGTACAATGTACTATATGAAAAATTTGCCTATTGTCGGTCAACAGAGTTGACATAATTTTTGAACACCATCATAAAAGTTCTTGGATCCGCCATTGACGAAAGTACCTTAATTTTTATCAACAAATTGCACTTCTTTTTATCGTGAACTAACTTTATGAGACAAAGTGAGTAATAACCACCCTTGGGACAGTGGATAATGTGCAACTAAAATGTAGAGATATATGAAAAAAATATACTATGTAAATGTGTATGTGTATTTGTTAAAAGTATATGGGAATTCTAACTTTTTTGGAGTTACGAGAGTTTTATCACCGCCCGTTGTCATGGTTAAGAAGAGCTCTATAAAAATGTGTATGCTTCTCAATATTTTTTAATCTAAACAATTTGATTACAGTAATTCTATTCTCATTTTGGATCTGGTCGACTTGTGGTACCTATAGTAACCCAAGAAGTCATTATATCCATGTAGTGATCTCAACTGTGAGCCCTTTATAATTTGTATTTGGGATCGGAACCGTATAGTTTGTCGGGAATGCTGAGAAGATCATTCATGTAAAAAATCAAATTATACAGATGGCCAATATCATTTACAGAATACACTGTAGGACAAATTTGTCTCAATTGTGTGTCTCGCAATCTTCGATGATCATAATTTTTTGTACCCATAATGTGCTCAATATTCCTTCAAAAATGAACGGTTCCGATCCCAAATGAAGATTTCAGAGGGCCCACAATTGAGGTCACTATGGAGATGCAGTGACTTCGGTCCCTACAGGTAAATCCAAAAAAGTGGGCCTTGGATAAGCTGAAGCTGGGTCCCAATCCATTCTCCAAAACATTTTGTTTAATGATTCTCTTATAGGATTTTTTACTTTTTCTTATTTTTTGTTTACCTTTTTATAGTATTTTTTTATTTATGCCAATAATTGTACAAACTCTCTCCTATAGAATTTGTGAGTCCCTCTACTTATACACGAGTCCCACACATTTCATGTTAACCATTGTTAGTGCAAGTAACAAACATTCTGGCGTGCAATGGCTTTATTCATTTATTATCTCCTTAATTTGAGAAAGAATCAATCTGTTGGAATTAATTACGAAATCAGCACGAAATAAATATGTCTGGACAAACTCATCTTGTAAATATTAGTAACTAACTGTAATAAAGTGAATTGGCTCCATTCTTCTGAACTTATTTTGTCTTTTTTGTTTTCATGTTTTGCTCTTTTTTTTTTTTTTGTTAGATCGGCATTAAATGTTTTGGATTAATTATTCATATCAATGAGAAGAGTAAAACAAGTATAAAAATGTGGGTCAAAGTTAAAAGTTCATAAGAAGACACTGTAGTCAAAAAAGACAGTTGCTTGGGTATTTTACTATTTCTTCGTCTTTGGTGAACATTTTTTTTCTTTTAGTCATAATTTTTTACATTTAGACTCCTCTCATCGAAACGAATGATTAATACAAAACATTAGACGCGAATCTAACAAAATTTGAGAAAAGACGAGCAAACTACAAAAACCAAGACGACAAAAAAAATTAGAAGAATGGGGCCAATTGACTTTATTACAGTTAGTTAGTATTTTTTTGTAGCTTTTTCCAGCCATATTTATTTCGTGCTGATTTTTTATTTTTTTCCCAAATTAAGCAGACAATAAATGAATCTAGCTAAGACTAACAAATGTTCACATGAAATGTGTGGGGCTCATGCATAGGCAGTGAGACTCACAAGTGTTATTTCACCAACCTTTAGCCCCCCTCAGGGATGGAGCCAGGAATTTAATTGAGCAGGGGCAAATTTTTTCCGAAAATAATTTGTAGGAGCGAGCCTGTATAATTTATAGGAAAATTATTAATTTTTTCTATGTAATACAAAAGGTTTTTTTGTTTCTTGTTGTTGCGACTGTCCCTATTGACTCTGGTCTCCCTTCTTTTCTTGCTTGTTTATAGCTAGTACCAAGTTGGTTTTCCTTTGAATTACTCGTGGGACATGAAAGGGCTAGAAAAAGAAGAGGGTAAGACCAAAAGGGGACTTTGTCCTCAACATCTTTTCTTAGGCCATCATAATAGTAGCTTCTTCTAGTATTTTTTTTTTTTTTTAGAAGTGGGGTTTAGTTATTATCATTTTACAATCATTAACCTCCACTATTAAGGCACATCTTAAAAACAAAAGCCATTTATGAAATAACCCCAAGCAAAACATAATCGCCTAATGCATTTATCGGACGATTTTTTGCGTAAAACACATTAACTCATCACTTCCTTCAATGATAAAACAAATGAGAAAACCACTTCCTTAAATTAACAAAAGAAAAAGTCACTTCATAAATAAAATGAAAAAAGAGAAGATACTTTAAAGGCAGAATTCTTGAACGAGGATTTGGACTAGAAACATAGCAACACAATTGCTGAAACACTAAATAGCTTTGCCATTTTTCATGCCAAGTTTGGCTTGATAAATGGAAAAGCTATTTTTTGACTTTAGAAATGGCCTACCATCGGAGCTCATTTTCCAGACGCAATGCCACATAATGAGTTTGGCTTGGGCTACACAACAAAGCACACTCCACAAAGATTGTATTAGATTGTACATAAACTCAAAAACTCAAACCAGGAGCATTTTAATAGCTTGAAGATCACCTCCATAAAAGTTCAATACACAAACTTAAAAACACAACCCAAAAACATCCAAATAGCTAGAACTTCATTACACAAACCCTAAAGCACAACAAGCAAACACTAAATAGCTAGAATGTTCACGGCCAAACTCGAAAGAACAACCGCAAACATTATTATAATAGCTAGGAGGATTATTACTTAATAGCACGACCCATCAACATTTGAGAAATATAGTTAGTTCCTCCTTACTTTCTTCTTCACTGGGTCGCTGGGGCTTGGGATCTCAAGCAAGTTGATGCTCTTGCATTTTGGGCATTTTGGTGCACTCTCATTCACCATGACGTACATATAGCAACGCACGCAGCCCATGCAAACCAATGAAGGTAGATCCTCTGTGCCATCATGTCCAAACAGAATCTTGTTAGCATACTGTAGTTGTTCGGGTGTTGGAAGGGTGGATTTAATAGAAGATTGGAGAATGAAGCCTGAATTTGCCATGTCCCCACCGGGATTCTCTGGAGTGCTTCTCTTTTTGGTACCACAAACATGACATGCTGCCTGAACCTACAAAAGATACACAAACATAAGCCATTACCTTTTGAAACTGTTCAAATGATTAAAATCTAGCGACGTATAGGATAGTTAAAGTTAAATAATCAAAAGTTGCTCCTATATAAATATGCAATTATAGCTAAAGTTTACGTGTCATCTTGTTATGCAAATTAAAAACGATTGGAAATAATATATAGAAGCAGCTCCAATGGAAGTCTTTAATTACATTAATGTAACTAGCTGATTCTAATTTCTTTTCCGAAATTCCTAACGCAAACTTATGTAGGAATTGTATGATATATTGTTGCATGTAAATGAGCACCATACGGAGGTTTTTTCTTTTCATTTAGTTGCTTACCTACAGAGAAAATATATACAACAGTAGAAATCTCCAAAACAATACCAAAATTGACTATTTTCTGAAACAGTTTTATCAGGTTTTAATATCAGTTAAAATGTTCTCTCCTAAAACTTCATTCATGTTGAGAGTTTATAATACAGAAGCCCTAAAAATCAACTAAGTTCGACTTGTGCATTTTTCCTATGTTAGTCAATCATTTTCCTTAAATTTCAAGATCTAGATGAAAAGATTGTATAACCGAACTTGCAATCTTGCAAAACTCAACCAACAAGGCATGTTAGTTATAATCAATAATACTATTAGACTTATAAAATTTTCCTAAATTCGAATTCTACTCGGTGAGTTTCATTTAATAAATTATCAGTCTCGTTCCACTAGCATTTTCGCCTTATTAGCCAAACTCTAATTTGGTAACAATCATTCCATTCCTCATTCAAATTTGACTAGTTAACCATCTTAAGCACAAATTTGAAGGCATAATAGAGTACAAATTCTTATCATCAAAAGAAGAGAAACAACTACAAATACAAGTAAATTTCCTATGTTTCTTTTTTTATCAAAACAAATACCCCCTACAAAAGGCCAACTATTTCAACAATTTATGTTACCTTCTATAGCACTCAAACACATTCAAGTGTTCAATTAATCACTATCAAAAAACTGCCAAAGTAGTGCCTCTTTTCTTCAAAATTTGCGATTGCAACAAAAAAAGCAATTATAGAGTACCACAAACAACGTACAATCACTAAAACTTTCGGGCATACACACTACAAATGGAGCAAACAGAGTACGGAGTTGCTTTGCAAGATATATTTCTAATAACTACATTCATCATACACTACAGAGAATACCAAGAAATCTTCAACTCTATTAATAGATGACCTAATCTTGGAAATGAACATGAACAACAAACAAAAGATAATATATAAAAACAATACGAAACTTGTCACCACAAAAATAGAACTTTTACCCCGTCAATGGAACCAATTTTCATTTGCGCCGGATGGCCCCCAAAGGAACTCAAATTAGCTGCAGGAAGATTAAGATCAGGAGTTTTAGCGGGACCTTCATTATAAGACTCACTCGCGCATTCTTCTCTTCTAGCTTTTTTCAATAAGGAATTGGATCAGTCGGCCGGGTTGGTTGGGAGCCATTTCATCAAAAGTTGAGAAGTGTAATGCTTTCAAGCCCTTCTGTTGTATTTATAAGTAAATCTAGGTTTAAAAAAGTGAAGTAAATTTTTTGCATTTGCCAACACATTCTAGATTAAATTACGGGGATAGTTAAATATTACGCCAATATCTACCCCAACTCCTAATATTTGAAAAAGGTATCAGATGTCGTTTGGCCATTAGTAAAGAGTACAAATGACTCGACGGTTATGAAATTAGAAAAGTTCTCTTCTAGAGATAATTTATTTCATTTTTAAAATTTTAAATCAAGTTAGTTCCCTCGTCCCACAGTGTTACCAAACAATATAATATCATAAAATATATATAAAAAAATTAAAAAGCTATTCACGGGTTATATATTATTTGTCAGCACAATTCTTGAAATGAACGAATAAAATGGGACAAAGGGAGTATCTGAATACAACAATGCTATGGGTACACCAAATGTGCACCCCAAATGCACACCACCTGAGGTGGCAAATGAGGAGAGGCCCTTTTTTTGGGTGAGCCTCACATTGGGTTTCTCCTCATTTGCCACCTCAGGGTGGTGTGCATTTGGGGTGCACATTTTGTGTAACGGTCTTAAAAAATTAGACGAAGGAGATAGAATCAACAATAATGAGGCTTGACACGTGTCCAATGGATTCTACACAATTATTGAATGCAGCATCCCATCTCGCCAAATCCAAAATGGAGATTATAGTAACCGTCGTACTTTTGATGACCGACAAACAACTGAGCCTGTATCAATGTAAAAGTAGAGCATCTTACAACGTATCACATGTTTCACAACTAATAAACCTATGAGTGTTAGAGTGTTCTTGTCACCTCTGAAGACGAGGCACGTGCTAATAAGCAAGAGCTTAGTAGCAAGATCCTTCTAAAATGGGTGCGCTCCCTATACAGAAGCTTAAATCCGCGTTCCTGAGACAAAAGCTTGATGAGAGCTCGCTCCCATCCAAATGAGAACCCACTCCTAACTAGGATAGAAGTTTCCACACAAATTTTAAGGACAAAATTCTTACTTCTCTTTCCAAATATATGCAAGGAAGAAGAAAAATAAAAAAGAAGTAAAAAGATTTAGGACTCTCTTTCTCGTCTCCTATGAAGCTCTGACATTTTAGATGTCACCGTGTCCGCGTCTCGTACACGAAGACCCGCAGGAGACATGTATTGGACACGCCACGCGGCGTATCCCTCAAATTAAATTCTGTTAGGCATAGCACGTGCCTAGTAACTTCACCACGAGAGGGTGAATAGCTTGGCACCACATAGGGTACACGTGAGCCCTTTGTGGTGCCAAGCTATTCACCCTCTCGTGGTGAAGTTACTAGGCACGTGCTATGCCTACTTAGTAGGGTAACCAGATTTTACCCACTCCACATACCGTAGTTGTTCGGGTGTTGGAAGGGTGGATTTAATAGAAGATTGGAGAATGAAGCCTGAATTTGCCATGTCCCCACTGGGATTCTCTGGAGTGCTTCTCTTTTTGGTACCACAGACATGACATGCTGCCTGAACCTACAAAAGATACAGAAACATAAGCCATTACCTTTTGAAACTGTTCAAATGATTAAAATCTAGCAACGTATAGGATAATCAAGTTAAATAATTAAAAGTTGCTCCTACATAAATATGCAATTTTAGCTAAAGTTTATGTCCTCTTGTTACGCAAATTAAAAACGATTGGAAATAATATATAGAAGCAGCTCCAATAGAAGTCTTTAATTACATTACTATAACTAGCTGATTCTAATTTCTTTTCCGAAATTCCTAACACTAACTTATGTAGGAATTATATCATATATTGTTGCATGTAAATGAACAACACACGGAGGTTTTTTCTTTTCAATATATTTTTCATTTAGTTGCTTACCTACAATCATTTTCCTTGAATTTGAAGATCTAAGTGAAAAGATTGTATAACCAAACTTGCAATCTTGCAAAACTCAATCAACAAGGCATGTTAGTTATAATCAATAATATTGTTAGACTTATAAAATTTTCCTAAATTCAAATTCTACCCGGTGAGTTTCATTTAATAAATTATCAGTCTCGTTCCACTAGCATTTTCGCCTTATTAGCCTGACTATAATTTGGTAACAATCATTCAATTCCTCATTCAAATTTGACTAGTTTCCTATCTTAAGCACAAATTTGAAGGCATAATAGATTACAAGTTCTTATCATCAAAAGAACAGAAACGACTACAAATACAAGTAAATTTCTTATGTTCCTTTTTTGATCAAAACAAATACACCTACAAAAGGCCAACTATTTCAACAATTTATGTTACCTTTTATAGCGCACAGACACATTCAAGTGTTCAATTAATCACTATCAAAAAACTGCCAAAGTGGTGACTCTTTTCTTCAAAATTTGCGATTGCAACAAAAAAAAAAGCAATTATAGAGTACCCCAAATAACGTACAATCACTAAAACTTTCGGGCAAACACACTACAAATGGAGCAAACAGAGTACGGAGTTGCTTTGCAAGATATATTTCTAATAACTACATTCATCATACACTACAGAGAATACCAAGAAATCTTCAGCTCTATTAATAGATGACCTAATCTTGGAAATGAACATGAACAACGAACAAAAGATAATATATAAAAACAATATGAAACTTGTCACCACAAAAATGTAACTTTTACCCCGTCAATGGAACCAATTTTCATTTGCGCCGGACGGCCCCCAAAGGAACTCAAATTAGTTGCAGGAAGATTAAGATTAAGAGTTTTAGCGAGACCTTCATTATAAGACTCACTCGAGCATTTTTCTCTTCCGGCTTTTTCAATAAGAAATTGGATCAGTCGGCCGGGTTGGTTGGGAGCCATTTCCTCAAAAGTTGAGAGCGTGAAGCATGCAAGCCCTTCTGTTGTATTTGTAAGAAAGTCTAGGTTTAAAAAAAGTGAAGTAAATTTTTTGCATTTGCCAACACATTCTGGGTTAAATTACAGGGATAGTTAAATATTACGCCAATATCTCCCCCATGTCCAAATATTTGAAAAAGGTCTCAGATGCCGTTTGGCCATTATTAAGGAGTACAAATGACTCGACGGTTATCAAATTAGAAAAGTTCTCTTCTAAAGACAATTTAATGATTTATTGCTTTTTTAAAATTTTAAATCAAGTTAGTTCCCTCGTCCCACAGTGTTACCAAACAATATAATATCATAAAATCTATTTTTAAAAAAATTTAAAAAGCTATTCACGGGTTATATATTATTTGTCAGCATAATTCTTGAAATGAACGAATAAAATGGGACAACGGGAGTTTCTGAATACAACAATGCTATGGGTACACCACATGTGCACCCCAAATGCACGCCACCATGAGGTGGCAAATGAGGAGAGGCCCTTTTTTTGGGTGAGCCCCACATTGGGTTTCTCCTCATTTGCCACCTCAGGATGGTGTGCATTTGGGGTGCACATTTTGTGTAACGGTCTTAAAAAATTAGACGAAGGAGATAGAATCAACAATGATGATGTTTGACGCGTGTCCATTGGATTCTACACTATTATTGAATGCAGCATCCCATCTCGCCAAATCCAAAATGGAGATTATAGTAACCGTTGTACTTTTGATGACAGGCAAACAACTGAGCCTGCATCAATGTAAAAGTAGAGTATCTTACAATGTATCACATATTTCACGACTAATAAACCTATGAGTGTTAGAGTGTTCTTGTCACTTCCGAAGACGAGGAACGTGCTAATAAGCTAGAGCTTAGTAGTAGGATCCTTCTAAAATGGGTGTGCTCCCTATATAGGAGCTTAAATCCGCGTTCCTGAGATGGAAGCTTGATGAGAGCTTGCTCCCATCCAAACGGGAACCCGCTCCTAGGTAGGATAGGAGTTTCCACACAAATTTTAAGGACAAAATTCTTACTTCTCTTTCCAAATATATGCAAGGAAGAAGAAAAAGAAAAAAGAAGTAAAAAGATTTAGGACTCTCTTTCTCGTCTCCTATGAAGCTCTGACATTTTAGATGTCACCGTGTCCGCGTCTCGTACACGAAGACCCGCAGGAGACATGTATTGGACACGCCACGCGGCGTATGCCTCAAATTAAATTATTTTTTGGAGGGAGACACGTGCAAGACATAGCATGGATACGCGTGTCCCACATAAACACTCACGATCTCTCTCCCTAACTTTTTCTCTCTCATTGGATTTGTATGTATGTGAGAACGCGCATGCGTGCGTGGGTAGATGAATATATGCGTGAATGTGTGTGCTTGTATATGTTCGATGTATATATCTCTGACACTGTGTGTATATCTTACATATTATGTGTATGTGCTGGAATATCTATCAATACACAACAATCTGTATATCTTACGTATCAAAAGAAAAGTGTATATAAACTATTACTGCATACATATATGATATATTATTATGTACAATTAATATTTTTTAGTTTGTTATTTTTCCGTGTCCTCTGCCGTGTTCATGTCCATTTTTTTAGAATTCCCATTTTTTTATTTGTGTCTATATCCGTGTTCGTGCTACATAGCTCGTCTCATATTCTACTACTTACCTATGTGTTTAGTACATATATTTGGAAGGGCTTGATCTGATCAATTTTCGATAAAAATGTTTGGATTATGCCCTTGTCGGGTTTTTTTTTTTATGATTTCTTGCGGGGACCCTTAAAAACACATTTTAAACATATTGGACGGTTTGGATCATTAAAACTTGATCGGGAAATTGGAGAATTGTAAGAGTCTCTTATGGGAATCCCATCAGGTACTATACCTGATTGGATCCGTGTACCTGATGGGATTCGGCCTGCATGTTTATATATTTATGAGTCCGGATCCATTGAGGGATCCCTCAAGGACGATTTCATGCGAACCTCACCCATTTCTCAACTCAACGATCCGAACCGTTTAACAAATACAATTTTTATCGAAAACTGCTCAGATCAAGCCTGTCCGGGTCATTTTTTGGCGATTCCTCGTGTAGACCATTAAAAATACGTTTTAAACACATTGAACGGTTTCGATCGTCGAGATTTGATTCTGATCCGTGACGTCCGTACTAAATGGCCATAAGGGATCCCTCATTGGATCGTGACTATATATATAGGAACTACCTAGTCCGGGATTCCCAGAGTTCAGAATCCACCTTGCCAATATTTTATTTATGGTCTAAACTGTCCAATGTGTTAAAACGTGTTTTTAAGGGTCCCCATGAGAAATCATCAAAAAAATAAAATTACCGGGAAGGGCTTGATCCTAGTAGTTTTTCACAAACTTAAAAGTTTTTGTGAAAAACTATTCGGATCAAGCCCTTCCTGGTATTTTTTTTCGACGATTTCTCGCAAGGACCCTTAAAACAAGTTTTAAAAGCTTCAAAACACGAAAAAACTATGTATATATATATATATATATTGTTTTGTTCTAATCCGGCTTTTTAATTTCCGGACTTTTAATCCAAAAATTTTTTTGACGATCCGATCCATCCAATGTGTTCAGAATGTGTTTTCAAGGGTCCTCATGGAAAATCTTCAAAAAAAAATACCGGGAATGGCTTGATCCAAGCAGTTTTCGCAAAAAATATATATTTACATTTTTTGCGAAAACTGCTTGGATCAAGCCCTTCCCGGTATTTTTTTTTTGAAGATTTCTCGCGTGGACCCTTGAAAACACCTTCTGAACACATTGGACGGATCGGATTTTCCAAAAATAATTTGCAACACAAAAAATGTCATGTTTTTCTTATTTCCGGGAGGATGTGGATGTGTACCGTGAGCTATATATATATATATATATATAGCCAAATTTTCTAGTCCACACCTCCCGTAAATAAGGAAAAAATGATTTTTTTGTGTTTCAAATTATTTTTAGAAAATCCGAGCCGTCCAATGTGTTCAGAAGGTGTTTTCAAGGGTCCACGCGAGAAATCTTCAAAAAAAAAATACCGGGAAAGGCTTGATCCAAGCAGTTTTCGCAAAAACTGTATATATATATTTTTTGCGAAAACTGCTTGGATCAAGCCCTTCCCGGTATTTTTTTTTTTGAAGATTTTCCGCGAGGACCCTTGAAAACAGCTTCTGAACACATTGGACGGATCGGATCGTCAAAAAAAATATTTGGATCACCGAGGTCCGGAAGTCCGGAGTCCGAACTAGAAGTGCCCTATATATATATATATTTATAATGCTTATATACACGCTCCCTTGGTAACTATAAAACATATGTACAATACAATACATATAAAATATATAAGTTTATTCATATGTATAGTTATTTACACCATATCAAATATTCCCTCGCTGCTCCCAACTTAGGGAGTTTCTACATAGCCCCGCTCCCGCACCTTCCCTGCTTCCGCTTCGTGCAACTAAGAGCTAGAGTTGATATGTTTGATTGAACAAGTGATTGGGGAGTTTGAACTTCAGTGCATGTTGGACAGCCTCTACAGTGCAAATAGGTCCTTACAGCTAAAGAAACCGAAACTACACCAACTTTGTGACCGTCAACCACAAGCTTATAAATTTTACTTAGTGTTGTCCACCGATTTCTCCAAGGGACAGGAGAAGCGGGAGTGGCCAACACCAAGTGCTGTAGAAGATGCGAGGGCGTGCCAGGAGAAGTAATCTCCAAGAAAAATGTAGAAAAGCGCCTGAATATACTGACTAACTTCTTTCAAGCAATTGAGAAACTCGAGCTAAAGTTACAAGGGTTCGTGGGGGCCTTGAACAAGGACTTCCACACTTGAAGAAAATTACACAGAAAAGATTTTAGAGGGAGGGAGAAGAAAGAACGGGGAAGAAGTAGGAGATAGACATAGTTAGAAGAGATCGATCGACTAACTGCTTGAGTTAGGAGATAAAAGCTAAATTTAATTTGCTGCTGTGAGCGATATTGGTGTTGGAACCCCCACAATGTTGCACCATGACTTGTATTTATAGCCTCTGAGTTCCTTTGTAACTTCTGGAATGCAACCGCCCATGATCTCCCATAATCATGCCATGTCCTCTTGAAAATGCATGAGGGCGTGCCATGTGTCCCCTATTTGGCCGAAAAATAACTAACCACGTTCTCAATGTAATTAATCACATGTTAATTCCGGCCCTAACCACTTGTTTTAGATAAACACCAACTCCTATAATGTAACACCCCGAGTTATTTCAAAAATATTTGATACCTTTTCACGGGATGCTAGTGGACGTATTGATATGCTCATATACGCGGGGTACGGTTTGAGGTGTTTGTGAGACCCGAATTATGGAAGAGGGAAAGAAGGGAAAGGTAATTTTCATAAGTGTTGGGCTTAAAGCTAATAGCTATGTAAGTTGGAGGGGTCAAAGTGTAATTTGGGCATCAGATATTTTATTTCTTTTCCTTCTTATTGGGCTGATTGTAATCAGAGAAGAGAGAGGGGTAGACTTTGCCTGGAAGGAGAGAAAGACCGAAAGAAGAAGAAGAAGAAGAAGAAGAAGAAGAAGGAAGAAAGAAGGAAAATTTGGGGAAAACCCAAAATTAAGGTACGAATTGAAGTTTGATTTCCGAAATTCTTGATATATGTTGCTCATATACAAGTTAATCACTGATTTTGCATCTCATAAGGGTGATTTGGGGTTTGTTTCTATGAAATTCGTGAAAGGAAGATGAAGGTGTTCACTGACTGGTTTTTCACAAAATCAAATCTGCCACGGTTTTTGGTGAATTTTAAGACAGGGTTCTTGAAGTCAGAAATTTACGAGATTTTTACAGTAGCTACCCATGGATGTCGTGTGTGTTCTGTAAAATTTTCAGAAATTAATTCGAAGCACAGAAAGTATGAAAATTCGTGAAGTAATCTGCTGTCGGGTTCGTGTTTGTACAGACAGCACTGACATGTCTTAGGAAAACGGTCATAACTTTTAGCTCGGGTATCCGATTGGCACACCGTCTTTTGATTATGAAACTAGACTCGTATGCCTTAGAAACGATGTATGATTTGTGCCTCAATTCTTTCCAGAGAATAGCAGTTTTTAGTTTGAAGTTGGAGAAAAATCTGTTTCGTGGAATTTTCAGCAAGTTCTGGGTTAGTTTGACGGTTGATTAAAAATAGTTACAGGGCTCAGAAAATTCTGAATTTTTGATATGATGATTAAGTATGAGTTTGGAGGTTGTGGTAAAAATTTCGTGGGAAATGGATTAGTAGATTAATTCTGGAAATTCGCAGAGTGCAGCACTGTTGGGTCGTAGTATGCATTTGCATGCATTTCACTTGCATTTGGGCATGAATTTTTGGTAGGGAGCTTATGGGTGAAATATAATTGTTATTATAGGTGATGTTATTATAAGGATGGTTGTGGTTACGCCTTCGGTGCACAGATGTTGAGTGTTTGGCAGAGTTGGTCCTGTTGTGACAGGTGAGAATGTACAGCCTCTATAATAAATAGAAATGTGTAGTGTTTATGTGGTGTTTTCAAATGTGTTGTGTGATTATTGATGTTTTGAAAACTCTCCTTGTGATTTTTGTATATGTTAAAAGTATTGTGTTTGGACGGATTAAATGATTTTCAGTGATGGATCAAATGATTTTTATGATGGATCAAATGATTTTTGGTGTGTGGAAGGAAAATGTTTTATGCCTCTTGTGCCAATGTTTGCAAGCTTGGTTGCTGCTTGCTTTATGTTGTGCAAGCTTGGTTGCTGCTTGCTTTATGTTGTGCAAGCTTGGTTGCTGCTTGCTATTTGTTGTTGTGCAAGCTTGGTTGCTGCTTGCTATTTGTGGTTGTGCAAGCTTGGTTGCTGCTTGCCGGTAAGCTTTGCTTACGTTGTGGTTGCACCTACCATTGGTGATAAAGAATGGCCCTCGTCACCGCCACTATATGTGAGCCTGTGAGCGAGGTAACGGTACCGTCATAACTCCCGGTCGTGAGGTTGGCGACTCGTTGGCACATTGGGTAAAATGATAGGATATTATTTTATATTGTGAAAGAAAATGTGAAATATTTTGCAAAACTTACAGAGGTGTGTTGATGAAATGGGCCGGTGGGCCGTGTTTTTGAGATGAGCCGATAGGCCGTGTTTTTTAGATGAGCCGATAGGCTGTGTTTTTGAGATGGGCCGGTGGGCCATGTTTTGAGATGAGCCGGTGGGCTGCATTTTTGAAATAAATATGGAGGGCTGTGTTTTGAGATAAAAGCGTGGGTGTGATGCTTTAAAAATTTGTGATCCATCTAAATTGTTTAAGCAAATGTGTTGGTGTGTTGTTTATGTTTCGATCCATCTAAACACTTATCATTTCCATTTATTATGTTGCTAAGGTACATTCTCCTGTAACCTTTTTGGTTGCAGATTTCCAGTTGAGCTAGACGTCGGTCCACTACAGTGCCAGAGTGCTAGTCAGGTGTTCCTAGAGGTTGTGTTCTGTGATTTTGTCAGTCAGTGGGTGATGTGGATAATCAGTATTTTGTAGAGTTAATGTGGTAGAGTACATGTCAAATGATTTTGAATGTACAGCTGTTGAGGAGGCGTGAACACCTGTTTTGGTTATGGCAGTTGAGTTTGGTGTTATAATATCTTTTGTTTGCATTCGTTACGAGTTGCAGTTGAGCTTTGTATAATAGCCTTTTGTGAGTAGCCTTAAAGGCGTACAGGTGGTGACAGGTGTCTTGTCACTTTGTGCTGGTTATATCCTGCCAGAGTGGGGTGTCACATATAATTTAGGCAACAAACTTGTCTCCTAAATTATAGATAATTCGGCCACAACATTAAATCCGAATTAAATAAAAATAACTTCCAATCAATCTTTTTGCCATGCGCTGCAAAATCCAATTATGCATGCAATTTGCTCTCCCTTTTTCCGTGCATGTTAAAGATAATGGGGAGATCATGGGCTGAAATTGATCCTAAGGATGCCACATGTACATCCAATTTCAAGATGGAAGTAACTACTTCCTAGATCATGGGCCACGTACACCAATTTTTATAGGAAAAGGCTACATGTCTCACACGGCCGAAATTAACCGTTTGTGATTTTATCACATGTTAATTTTGGCCTCTTGGAAAAAATCATGAGATTTTGCCTCCTACAATTTAGGTAACCACCTTATCACTCTCAAAAAGATGCATTATTTCCTAAATTGTAGGGAATTCGGCTTAGGGATAATTCCGAATTCAAATTAAAAATCTTTTTGGCCAAAATTATTGCCACGTGTCAAAAATTAAAAATTATGGTACAAACACTTAGAAAGTGGATCAGTTGCCAATTGATGCATAACCATGCATGATCGTAGTATAAGTATGTTCATTTGGGGAAATGCCTGCCAGCAACATCTCCTGTAATACTTCAGCAGCCTTTTCCATCTGCAGTATCAGAGAAAAATATTACCTCTCTCTATGCTAGTTGTCTAAATTGTTACTATTGTTATTTTTCATGTGTGTAGACTCTCTTTCATTTGCTTGTAAACTATTCCTTTTTTTTTTTTGAACGGCAAAAAAGATTTTATTAATCTTCGCAAACGGATTACAAAGATTAAAGGAAACCTAGGAAAAAAGTAACATCACAACGCAAACTATTCCTTTAGTAGCACTTCTACAAAGAAATGTAAACCTTCTTTCTCAACTTCTTTGTCTGTTTGTATCTTTTTGGGACTGCAATTGTCTCCGACTGTGGTTAGTAGCAGTGCTGCATGCACAGAAAAAGCACACAGAACTTATCCTGCTGCTAACCAAAGAAAAAGCACCTAGAATTTACGCAGAATTTGAAATCAATGGCCCAAGTGAATCTGGGCCACTGATTTCAAATTCTGAGCAATTTTCTGGATGAATGTTCAGAGTACTTAGACTTTCCCTTTATATATAGGTGCTTGAGGTATGAGTATCATTGTGGGAATAAGAGGAAAGAGAGAAACAGTGACATTAGTATCAGTGTGGTTAATGACATCGGATGAATATATTTGGTGAGCATTTCCTGTGGCTTGAACTTTAATGCATCAAACAAGGTTTAAAGCATAGACTTCATTTAAAATGGTTAAAATTGCATAGCTAAATCAAATGACCTATATGATTAATGCCCATAAATAAGAAAGTTCACCTATGACTTCCTTTGATTGGGAATAGATTTTGCCACTTATGCTCAATTAAGTCTGCTTGGAGCTGAGAATAAATTCCTCTGTCTCATATATATGCATTGACATCGGATGAATTCCGTAAGTTCAATACTTCTCTCGTGAGTCCACTTGGAGCTGAGAATAAGTTCCTCTATCTCATATATATGCATTGACGATGAATTCCATAAGTTCAATACTTCTCTCGTGGGATACTTGTACAAGAAGGGTTTGGTCCAACAGATCATAGTTGAGATCGATGTTGTGCAGTACTCCCTAGCTCCGTCCCAATTTAAATGTCCCTTACGGGAGACCGTGCTAGTTTGACTTTAAAAAATAAAATACTTTCGAAATTACTTTTTAAAATTTTTTTGCACCATTCAAAAGATCTCAACGAGTACTTTTGAATGGTGTAAAAAATTTTGAAAAAAAATATTTAGAAATACATTTTCTTTTAAAGTCAAAATGGCACGACTTTACGTAAGGGACATTTAAAATGGGACGGAGGGAGTATTATGCAAGCTGTCATAATGCTTTGAAGTGTTCCGCAATCCCAAAATCGCCTTGGTCATCGCCAAATTACGAATTGTGCTGGAAGCACTCCAAATGCATGTTCTACACCCTTCCTTGCAAATTCTTGGAGTTAAGCAAAAAGCTTTTCCTTATTTCCTTGTGGAAATGGGATTGTTTTGGCAAATGTTGTCTGCTGTAAACATATACCATCAACCAAACAGTATCCCTTAGTGCATTGATTACCATTGCTAGTGTAATTCACTGGAGGAGCATGTCCTTGCTAGTGTAATTCAATGATTGCTTCACCACGTCAGTCGTACTCTATTCTTCTTCCTCTACGACAGGCACTCTGCTCTCATAGAGCTCATACTTGGTTTTTGTTAAGCTAAGAGTCCAATAAAACAATCATCTGCATCTTCAAATCAGTGTTCGTTTTATTGAAAAATAAAACCCCACAAACAAGAGATCGAAGAAATGAGAGATAGGCACATAGAGGAGGGAAGGTGGGTAGCCGTTAAATGACGGCATAAAATTGCTTGGGAGTTGGACAGTCGCCAAAACTAAAAGGGTTGTACATAGAATAGGAATATTAAAAAAATAAAAATAAAAGCCCAGAGAATAGGAACCTGAACTGGGGACAAAGCAATTAAATAATTAGAAAAACTTGGGTGCAAATAGGGTATGGCTGACGTGGTGCTCAAGCGCGCATTTCGGCCATCCAAAAGTATTTTGGACGGTCCAAATCTCTCTCTCTCTCTCTCTAAAATCTGGAACATCCAAAACACTTTTGGACGGCTGAGACGCGCGTAGGAGGATGGAAAATTTTCCATCCCTCTTCTCCTCCTCATTTGCTTAACAAAAAAAACAAAAAGAAAATCTCCGAAGTTGTAAAGCATTTGAACCCATTGGCTCACAGTATTTATTGGTCTTATCTTAGGCTCAATTCCGCTGTGGGTTCTAACATGGTGTCCTTGAACCAGGGCCTTAATAAGAAGGACTTTATTTCCTTTTGCAACAAAAAATTGCGACTGGGCCGAAGCCCATCCATAAATAAGACTATTAGTGAAGGCATCTTCTCAAAATTCCTTGTAGTGTTTTATTTTTATTTTTCGAAGTTTCATTGTATGAAATTTCAAAAAGTTTTATGTGACCAAAAAGATAGAGCTCATGATATTTAGCCACCAACTTTATCCATATATTTTAGCTTCCCATATATGTTTCTCTTGTTGAGAATTAACCACTCACGTGTATATAGATATGGAGCAAGTCAAAGATGTTGCCAACAAGAATGGAACACAAGACCTCCTCCTGGGCGTTGCCCTTTTGCGGTTTATTCTCTTAGTTTGCTTACGAAAACAAATATTGTGACAATAGGAAATCTATGAACATGTACACTATTCATGTTGCTGAACATCACTACGAATGTAATTTTTCTACTGCTTAACCAAAAGTACAACATTGATTAGTTTAAAGATATTGTCATTTCTTTAACCTTATCCAATGAACAATAAACCATATTTCAGAACCTTTTTATTGATTGTAAGAATAAGGTCTTGTAATTCATAGAATACTAGTTCCAATCCATTTGTTGAAGGGTACATCAAAAGTTAGTTGCCTTTGCATAGTTATTGGGAGTAGGTGTTATTTATTTGTTGTTTGCTTTAGTCATTGGGTCTCATCGCCTCCCAAGAAGGTCCGTCCTTGTACTATTCCCTTTTTCAATATATTTCTTTCTCTTTCTTAAAAAAAAATAATAATAATTGTACTTGGCGACATGTTCCAAAATTCTAATGGTGATCTGGTGAGTTTTTGTGGTGCACTCAATCAGATCCTTTAAACTTTATTGTTTCCAGTACTTTTTGTAAACTTCTAGTTTCGTTTATCTAAATTTGAAATAATATTTCTTTCATATTACGAAAACCTTTTGGTCTCTATTTTATTGCTAAATTACTTTAATTATGACTTTTTGAAAAAAAAATCTATATATTAATTACTTTGTCATTGGGTAATAATTCATTACTTTGTTATCTAAAGAAAAGGGTGATCTGATCATTTTTTTTCTTCCCTAAAACGGAGAGGATTGACTGAGTATTTCTTGGTCACACGTACCTTTGCATTCTAAAAAAAGATTGCACCATGTTCATATTGGCATCATATATTACACTTGATACTTAAAGTCGTCCATTTTATTACTCATCGTGTTCTTATCATGTATTAGGCCAAGAAATGATTGATTAATTTGATAACCAAATCCACATGATGTTAGGATTCACCCCATGTGGGCCAAATGGGCTTAGGCCCGAGGTGTGCTAGGGTTTCCTTAGAAATTACCCTAGGATTATAAAGAGCTCTTGTTGTCTCTCTTTTAGTGTGTGGTGGCACAATGTGAGCGGGACAGGGTGAGAGTGTGAGAGGGGGAGCCGGTTGTGGCATCCCTCGCCGGAGTGGGAGCTGGTTATTGCTCCTCGGAGAGGTTTTTTCATGTCTTTGTATATTTTGTGAATATATACAGATCGACGGAGTTTTTCCTCAGGTTTATTGTGCGTGTTCATGTGCGTGTGTGACCCGGATTGCACAACAAATTGGTATCAGAGCTCAGGTGGGGCGAAAGGTCACCAGATTCGCGCTCGAAATGCACGGATTCAAGAACGGGAAGAAAAACGAAGCCACACAGAAGTTTTGCTCATGGGGTTTTGTTTGTCTCGTTGAGACAAGTCCAACGGAGTACTTGAGGTCAGTTGTGGTCACTGGAATAGGTCAGAAAAATGGTCTAAACAGCGGTAGGTCGAGGCGGCATGGGGTTTTATGTATGGCTCAGTTCAACTGTGATCGAAAGCATTTTTTGATGACTGGGTTGCGTTCGCACTGTCGAGACAATGACAGTGGTATGTGGATCGTCGCTGGAGGACGCCGGAAACGGCCGCACGCGCCGGCAGAAGGTGGCGCATAAGAAGTGCGTTAGATCTACTCGCGTGCGTGAGTTGCATGCACGGGTCAGAGGTCAGGGACGACCACGTCAGCGCCACGGAGGACGCCACATCGGATGGTCAATGTCATGTCAGTCGGTCAACGTTGACGTGGCGCCATGTTAGCAGAAGGGTCAGACGATTGACTGGTTTGACCCTTATGGAATGTTTGACCGTCGGAGAGGTCAAAGGGGACAGGTCAGGGGGTCAGAAGGTTCAACTGAGGTCCAAAGGGGTCAGTCGCGGTTCAAAGTACTGTGCAAGCCGGGCGGTTCGGACGGATTGGGCGGCTCAGTACTGGTTAGCTCGATTTAAGCCCGGTTTTGGGCGGTTCCGGTCCGGTTCCCAGTTTGGGGAATGTTTTTTGGTCCGGTTTAGCGTAGTGGATGGTTATTTGAGGCCGGTTCAAGGGTTTTTTGGCCAATTCGGTGAGTTTTTGACCGATTTGGGGCCATTTCAGGCCATTTTCGTGGAGTTTTGGCCATGTTCAAGGCATATTCGGGTGTTTCGGATCGGTCTGTGACTGTTTTGGGTATCTCGGAGCTATTTTGGAGGGTTTTGGGCAAAATGGAGGCCAAACGGGATGTTCCGAAGTCAACTCAGGTGTTTGGGTTATGAGGAGGCTTGTTCCTAGCTAATTGGACATTGGATGGTTCTGGATTCATTGGTGGGCTTGGTTTTGGATGATTCGAGCTAGATTTTGTAGTCCTAGACACATCCGAAGAGATTGAGAAGGATCCGATGCAGTCAGGTCAATCAAGTGAGATGTTGTTGAGTTGGAGGCAAGCCATGGGAGATCCGATGGGAGTCTAGGGCGTGCTGGGAAAGCTGGGGATAGAACATGGATGAACTGGGAGGCAGGATGAGACCCGGGAGAGCTGACGGAGAGTGGCGGGTGACTAGGACAATGGTAGGAGTGGCGGATAGGTGACGAATTGGCGACGAAAAAAACGAGTGGAGTTGGAAGAGCTACACACCAAAAGTATTGGACAAACTTTGCAGAGATCAGAGGTTGACCGGAGCAATTGGGTGATTGCAGATTCGCGGCGTTGAGCCGTGGTGATCAGTTGGAGAAGCTAGTGAGCAAGGATACATTCTTTCGAGTGTTGCATCTCTGTTTGGTGGGTGCGGATACACTTGATTGGTTAATGGCACAGGGGCTTACTAGAGTGACAGGTCGGAGTTGGTCAGCAATGATCAAAGGCAGTCTGGTTCAATCGGATTTGAAGACCTATCATCAGGATTTACAGTTGTGATTTGAGCTGCATTGAATTGGATGATGGGCCACCATACAAGCTTGTGGGAGTGCAGTGGCAGATGGAGCTAAAGTCTGGCATGGTTAGGCAGTATGGGTGTTTTGTGACGTGAGTAGAAATGACAACAGTTGCGGATGCACACAGGATAGGCGCGGGATTGTATCGAGGTGTCGTGACTAGGATGGTATTGGATGCCCCGGGAGTCGAATCAGGAGTGTGCGGGATGCTGGCCAGCAATGGTGATGCAACTGGTTGTTGTGGATTGTTCACGGGAGCTCCGGACAGAGGGATTAAGATGGAGATGGAGATCAAATGATGCATTAGGATATTCTCTTTCTTCTGTGATTTTGTGACTGGATCCTCTCCGAGATATGTGGCCACATGGTATGGATAGATGGAGTCACGAATTATGTCCAGTGATTGGGCATGAGCATCCAGGTTTAGATGCAAGCACTTCGGTTTGGAGGGGTGCAGGATTGTGATCAACCGCGAAAGATCTGGCTTGCAGGGATACATTCATTCGAGTAGTGTACCCGGTTGGGGTGCAGAGATGCATGTTTGGGAATGACACAGGCGCCTGTCAGAGCGAAAGATCAGTTTGAGCCACGGAGATCTAGCAGGATTTGTACACATCCCGGATTCACGAGAGGTGTATCCCGGTTTTGGGGTGCGGAGATACTCGATGGGGGATGCAGTGTCAGAGGAGGAGTCAGCCTCATCACAGATGGTGTGTGAGATCATTTGGAGAAGTGAGCCTCCGGTGTGGGCAAAGGGTTGCTGCATTCTCTTGACAGGACAAGATGCTAGAGTGGCGGAGCGCGGCGATGAAGTTGCGGGCGCTCGATGAGGGGGTGCGAGCGCTCGGTTATGGAGTGCATACACCTTGGCAGGAGGTGTGTGAGTGGAGACATTCCAGTTGAGGGGCGGTACTCGGATTTTCGATTGGCTGCGTATTCTGGTTTTGCAAGGATACACTCTTTCGGGTTTTGTGTACTCTGTTTGGTGGTGCATGAATGCTCGACTGGTTTGTGACACAAGTGCTTGCTAGAGGCAGCTGATTGGAGGTGGCAACATGGGAGTGCTGCTGGGGCGACATTTACCCACTTGGGTTGGCGGGGGTGATTGTTGGGATTCACCCCGTGTGGGCCGAATGGGCTTAGGCCCGAGGTGTGCTAGGGTTTCCTTAGAAATTACCCTAGGATTATAAATAGCTCTTGTTGTCTCTCTTTTAGTGTGTGGTAGAACCATGTGAGCGGGGCAGACTGAGAGTGTGAGAGGGGGAGCTGGTTGTGGCATCCTCCGCCAGAGTGGGAGCTGGTTATTGCTCCCCGAAGAGGTTTTTTCATGTCTTTGTATATTTTGTGAATATATACGGATCGACGGAGTTTTTCCTCAGATTTATTGTGCGTGTTCGTGTGCGTGTGTGACTCGGATTGCACAACACATGATTCTATTGTGTTCGTCTTAATACAGGGGCAATCTACTTTATGGAAACGCTACTCCTTCATCCTATAAAGTTAGTCTATCACGACAAGCACAATTTGTAAATAAACAAATAAAGTATATTCGTGTGTAATTTTATAGATATATCTGCACCAAAATAAAGATCTTAGATAATTTTGGAATTGGTGTTAATTTTTTTTTGGGTCCGTTTTTGGGAAGGACATAGTAAAGGGGTCTTTACTTCAATAAGGACATCAACTTTTTTTTTAATGCCAAAAGGACAAATCATCTACACATTCCAAAAATGCCCCCACTAGCTAATGAAAGTGCCTAAACCCCCAAACTTAATGAAAGTGCCTAAACCTAAATCCCAGGGCACCGTATGAAAGTGCCTAAAACCCTAGGGTACCCTACGAAAGTGCCTAAAATACTATGGTACTCTATGAAAGTGCCTAAAATACTAGGGTACCCTATGAAAGTGACTAAACAGCTAAAACTCTATAATTGGAAAGTGCACCCTAAGTGCCTAAACCCAAAATACCTAAACCCACTATACCCTACCGCAAATAGCCTAAACCCCTTAAAATTGAACCCTAAAATTGAATCCAATTCCAAAGGCAATTAATTTTGTCCCACTCACATGAGAGAGAGAGAGAGAGAGAGAGAGAGAGAGAGAGAGAGAGAGAGAGAGAGTCGGGCATGAACTGATGAAGAACGGGTTGTCACGTCGCTTTCATGGTTCCATGGGTTAGAGCATAGTTACGTTGCTTTGGTCAGAGCATTGTTCAACGCTTTCATTGGTCAGACCACGCGGCTTTACTCCTCCTTCATGTGCGGCTTTCTTACTCTAATTCATTAAGGGTATTTTTGTCTAGTTTTGTCCTTGAGTCATCAAATATTTCCTATCCATGTATTGGAAGCATTAAAATAAGTTAGGTTGGACTAAACACTATTTAAAGCCCCAAACTTGGCCTTTAGACCAATTTTCTGTTTTTTGAAAGAGTTATACAGGAAAGTCATTGAGAGATCCATCTTTTAGGGTGGTTTGGTCAAGTCATGAACACTCTGAAATATTTTTGATCTTGAATTTTACAAGTAATTTGTTTGGGCTTTATTTGAACACTTAACCCTATATCATGAACAACCAGGTAGCTTATAATTGAACACTTGACACATTAGCCGCGACAAGGTACATTTTTTTTTTCCATTCATCATTCCTAATCTATTACATAAGGGGAGGGGGGAATGAGACTCGATCCCGGGATGCAGCGTGGAGCATCCAAGAGCTCTACCACATGAGCTAGCCACCATAGGCAAGGTACATGTTTCAAGTGACAAATTTTAAAAAAAAAATAGAGAGAAAAAGACTGATCAATTGGAATCATTATCGTGCTCTGACTTCTGTTTGAACAACAATCAACTCTACAGTCTACATCTCTAAAAAGAAGAAAATATATCTACAAAGATTCATGCCAATCTATTTGCCACAATTTTCCCTAAGAATTTTTATAGATTCATGTGCCAGTTTAATTATGTTTGTCTCAAAAAGTAAAATTTAGACAAGAAGAATCGTAAAATCGGATGTATTTTTAAGTTCTCTAATTGCATTCGTATTATGTACTATATGAAAATTCTGCCTATTGTCGGTCAATAGAGTTGACGTAATTTTTGAACACCGTCATAAAAGTTCTTGGATCCGCCACTAACGAAAGTACCTTAATTTGTATCAAAAAAATTGCACTTTTCTTTTTATCGTGAACTAACGTAGCGAGACAGAGTGAGTAATAACCACCCTTGGGACGGTGGATAATGTGCAACTAAAATGTAGAGATATATGAAAAAAATATACTATGTAAATGTGTATGTGTATTTGTTAAAAGTATAAGGGAATTCTAACTCTTTTGGAGTTACGAGAGTTTTATCACGGCCCATTGTCATGGTTAAAAAGAGCTGTATAAAAAATTGTATGCTTCTCAATATTTTTAATCTAAACAATTTAATTGATTACAGTAATTCTATTCTCATTTTGGATCTGGTCGACTTGTGGTACCTATAGTAACCCAGGAAGTCATTATATCCCCGTATTGATCTCAACTGTGAGCCCTTTATAATCTGTATTTGGCATCGAAACCGTACAGTTTCTCGGGAACGCTGAGAAGATCATTCATGTAAAAAATCAAATTATACAGATGGCCAATATCATTTAGAGAATACACTGTAGGACAAATTTGTCTCAATCGTGTGTCTGGCAATCTTCGATGATCATAATTTTTTGTACCCACAATGTGCTCAATATTCCTTTAAAAATAAATGGTTCCGATCCCAAATGAAGATTTCACAGGGCCCACAATTAAGGTCACTATGGAGATGCAGTGACTTGGGTCCTCCAGACAATCCAAAAAAGTGGACCTTGGGGAAGCTGAAGCTGGGTCCCAATCCATTCTCCAAAACATTTAATGACTTTCTTACAGGATTTTTTACTTTTTCTTATTTTTTGTTTACTTTTTATAGTATTTTTTATTTATGCCGATAATTGTACAAACTCTCTCGTATAGAATTTGTGAGTTCCTCTATTTATACATGAGTCCCACACATTTCATGTGAACCATTGTTAGTGCAAGTAACAAACTTTTTGGCGCGGAATGGCTTTATTCATTTATTATCTCCTTAATTTGAGAAAGAATCGATCTGTTGAAATTAATTGCGAAATCAGCACGAAATAAATATGTCTGGACAAACTTATCTTGTAAATATTAGTAACTAACTGTAATAAAATCAATTGGCTCCAGAACTTATTTTGTCTTTTTGTTTTCTTGTTTTGCTCTTTTTTTGTTTTGGTTAGATCTGCGTTAAATGTTTTGAATTAATCATTCATATTGATGAGAAGTGTAAAACAAGTATAAAAATGTGGGTCAAAGTTAAAAGTTCATAAGAAGACACTTTAGTCAAAAAAGACACTTGCTTGGATATTTTACTATTTCTTCCTCTGTGGTGAACTGTTTTTTTGCTTTTGGTTATAATTTTTTACATTTAGACACCTCTCAACGAGACGAATGATTAATCCAAAACATTAGACGCGAATCTAACAAAAATTTCAGAAAAGATGAGAAAACTACGAAAACCAAGAAGACAAAAAAAATAAGAATAATGGAGCCAATTCACTTTGTTACAGTTAGTTAGTATTTTTTGTAACTTTGTCCAGCCATATTTATTTCGTGTTGAGTTTTTATTTTTTCCCAAATTAAGGAGATAATAAATGAATCCAGCTAAGACTAACAAATGTTCACATGAAATGTGTGGGGCTCATGCATAAGCAGTGGGACTCGTCCCACAAGTTCTATAGGAGCGGATTTGCATAATTGTCGGTGTAAGTAATTGTATATATAGCAAACATCTTATATATTAATTAAATCAAATAAGTTTTTTCTTCATGGATGATGTACAAACACGATTCAAAGAACAAATGGCTATGATCATCAAAGATAACACCATTATGCCACATTTAACGGCAATGGGGCTATGTGCATATTAGTTTGTAAAGTAAGAGAGGTGGGAATAATTTTTAGAGCTAGAGGGAAGCTCCCTGTATCTGTTAGAAACCTCAGGAGAGGTCAACCCAATCTACGCTTTATATGATCCGACCACTTTTTAAATTTTTTTCTTTTTTCAGTTGTCTAACAAATCAACTTGTTCGAATATCGATAATTACTATCTATTTGACTTTCATTTATCTACGACTTGGGGCAGCCCGTGCCACACAATTCTGTACACAGCTCCTTCCCAGACAACACGTGTCTATAGATTTTTCATTTTGTATTTTAACTGCAAAAAAGTGTTGGATTTTCCGAATTGAATGCAAAATCTTGTCTCATTAAATGCAAATTAAAGCTTGATAACAAAAATATCAGATCATTTACTGTTGCTTTAGTACAAATTTTATTATCTACCAATTTTTTGCTTTTTGAATTTTTAAAAGCCAAATTCTAAAGACAGGCTTCAGGGGTATACTTTTATTTGCTTTATTTACATTTGTTTCACCTGAAATTTGACGTAAAAAGCCTTCTTAGTCTTTTGAAAAATAAATTACTCGTGGGACATGAAAGTGCTAGAAAAAGAAGAGGCTTTGCCATTTTTCGTGCCAAGTTTGGCTTGATAAATGGAAAACCTATTTTTTGACTTTAGAAATGGCCTACCATCGGAGCTCATATTCCAGACGCATTTCCAAATAATGAGATTGGCTTGGGCTACACAACAAAGCACACTCCACAAAGATTGTACTAGCTTGGAAGATACACTACATAAACTCAAAAGCTCAAACCATATGAGCATTTTAATAGCTTGAAGATCATCTCCATAAAAGTTCATTACACAAACTTAAAAACACAACCCAGAACATCCAAATAGCTAGAAGTTCATTACACAAACCCTAAAGCACAACAAGCAAACACTAAATAGCTAGAATGTTCACGGCCAAACTCGAAAGAACAACCGCAAACGTTATTATAATAGCTAGGAGGATTATTACTTAATTGCACGACCCATCAACATTTGAGAAAGATAGTTAGTTCCTCCTTACTTTCTTCTTCACTGGGTCGCTGGGGCTTGGGATCTCAAGCAAGTTGATGCTCTTGCATTTTGGGCATTTTGGTGCACTCTCATTCACCATGACGTACATATAGCAACGCACGCAGCCCATGCAAACCAATGAAGGTAGATCCTCTGTGCCATCATGTCCAAACAGAATCTTGTTAGCATACTGTAGTTGTTCAGGTGTTGGAAGGGTGGATTTAATAGAAGATTGGAGAATGAAGCCTGAATTTGCCATGTCCCCATTGAGATTCTCTGGAGTGCTTCTCTTTTTGGTACCACAGACATGACATGCTGCCTGAACCTACAAAAGATACACAAACATAAGCCATTACCTTTTGAAACTGTTCAAATGATTAAAATCTAGCGACGTATAGGATAATTAAAGTTAAATAATAAAAAGTTGCTCCTACATAAATATGCAATTATAGCTAAAGTTTACGTGTCATCTTGTTATGCAAATTAAAAACGATTGGAAATAATATATAGAAGCAGCTCCAATGGAAGTCTTTAATTACATTAATGTAACTAGCTGATTCTAATTTCTTTTCCGAAATTCCTAAGACAAACTTATGTAGGAATTTTATGATATATTGTTGCATGTAAATGAGCACCATACGGAGGTTTTTTCTTTTCATCTAGTTGCTTACCTACAGAGAAAATATATACAACAGTAGAAATCTCCAAAACAATACCAAAATTGACTATTTTCTGAAACAGTTTTATCAGGTTTTAATATCAGCTAAAATGTTCTCTCCTAAAGCTTCATTCATGCTGAGAGTTTATAATACAGAAGCCCTAAAAATCAACTAAGTTCGACTTGTGCATTTTTCCTATGTTAGTCAATCATTTTCCTTAAATTTCAAGATCAAGATGAAAAGATTGTATAACCGAACTTGCAATCTTGCAAAACTCAACCAACAAGGCATGTTAGTTATAATCAATAATACTGTTAGACTTATAAAATTTTCCTAAATTCGAATTCTACTCGGTGAGTTTCATTTAATAAATTATCAGTCTCGTTCCACTAGCATTTTCGCCTTATTAGCCAAACTCTAATTTGGTAACAATCATTCAATTCCTCATTCAAATTTGACTAGTTTACCATCTTATGCACAAATTTGAAAGCATAATAGAGTACAAGTTCTTATCATCAAAAGAACAGAAACGAGTACAAATACAAGTAAATTTCTTATGTTTCTTTTTTTATCAAAACAAATACCCCCTACAAAAGGCCAACTATTTCAACAATTTATGTTACCTTCTATAGCGCACAAACACATTCAAGTGTTCAATTAATCACTATCAAAAAACTACCAAAGTAGTGCCTCTTTTCTTCAAAATTTGCGATTGCAACAAAAAAAGCAATTACAGAGTACCACAAATAACGTACAATCACTAAAACTTTCGGGCATACACACTACAAATGGAGCAAACAGAGTACGGAGTTGCTTTACAAGATATATTTCTAATAACTACATTCATCATACACTACAGAGAATACCAAGAAATCTTCAACTCTATTAATAGATGACCTAATCTTGGAAATGAACATGAACAACGAACAAAAGATAATATATAAAAACAATATGAAACTTGTCACCACAAAAATAGAACTTTTACCCCGTCAATGGAACCAATTTTCATTTGCGCCGGATGGCCCCCAAAGGAACTCAAATTAGCTGCAGGAAGATTAAGATCAGGAGTTTTAGCGAGACCTTCATTATAAGACTCACTCGCGCATTCTTCTCTTCTGGCTTTTTCAATAAGAAATTGGATCAGTCGGCCGGGTTGGTTGGGAGCCATTTCATCAAAAGTTGAGAAGTGTAATGCTTTCAAGTTCTTCTGTTGTATTTATAAGAAAATCTAGGTTTAAAAAAGTGGAGTAAATTTTTTGCATTTGCCAACACATTCTGGATTAAATTACGGGGATAGTTAAATATTACGCCAATATCTACCCCATGTCCTAATATTTGAAAAAGGTATCAGATGTCGTTTGGCCATTATTAAAGAGAACAAATGACTCGACGGTTATGAAATTAGAAAAGTTCTCTTCTAGAGATAATTTATTTCTTTTTTAAAATTTTAAATCAAGTTAGTTCCCTCGTCCCACAGTGTTACCAAACAATATAATATCATAAAATATATATAAAAAAAAAATCAAAAAGCTATTCACGGGTTATATATTATTTGTCAGCACAATTCTTGAAATGAACGAATAAAATGGGACAAAGGGAGTATCTGAATACAACAATGCTACGGGTACACCAAATGTGCACCCCAAATGCACACCACTTGAGGTGGCAAATGAGGAGAGGCCCTTTTTTTGGGTGAGCCCCACATTGGGTTTTTCCTCATTTGCCACCTCAGGGTGGTGTACATTTGGGGTGCACATTTTGTGTAACGGTCTTAAAAAATTAGACGAAGGAGATAGAATCAACAATAATGATGCTTGACGCATGTCCATTGGATTCTACACAATTATTGAATGCAGCATCCCATCTTGCCAAATCCAAAATGGAGATTATAGTAATCGTCGTACTTTTGATGACCGACAAACAACTGAGCCTGTATCAATGTAAAAGTAGAGCATCTTACAACGTATCACATGTTTCACGACTAATAAACCTATGAGTGTTAGAGTGTTCTTGTCACCTCCAAAGACGAGGCACGTGCTAATAAGCTAGAGCTTAGTAGCAAGATCCTTCTAAAATGGGTGCGCTCCCTATACAGGAGCTTAAATCCGCGTTCCTGAGACGAAAGCTTGATGAGAGCTCGCTCCCATCCAAACGAGAACCCGCTCCTAACTAGGATAGAAGTTTCCACACAAATTTTAAGGACAAAATTCTTACTTCTCTTTCCAAATATATGCAAGGAAGAAGAAAAAGAAAAAGAAGTAAAAAGATTTAGGACTCTCTTTCTCGTCTCCTATTAAGCTCTGACATGTTAGATGTCACCGTGTCCGCATCTCGTACATGAGGACCCGCGGGGGACATGTGTTGGACACGCCACATGGCGTATCCCTCAAATTAAATTATTTTGTGGAGGGAGACACGTGCAAGACATAGCATGGACACACTTGTCCCACATAACACTCACGATCTCTCTCCCTAACTCTTTCTCTCTCATTGCATTTGTATGTGTGTGTGCGTGCGCGCCCATGCTTGCGTGGGCAGATGAATATATGTGTGAATGTGTGTGCTTGTATATGTTCGATGTATATCTCTGGCACTGTGTATATATCTTACATATTATGTGTATGTGTTGGTATATCTATCAATACACAACAATCTATATAGCTTACGTATCAAAAGAACAGTGTATAAACTATATCTACATACGTATATGATTTATTTTTATATACAGTTATTATTTTTTAGTTAGTTATTTTTCCTTATCCTCTGCCGTGTTCGTGTTCATTTTTATAGAATTTCCATGTCTATATCTGTGTCTCTATCCGTGTTCATGCTACATAGCTCGTCTCATATTCTACTACATACCTATGTGTTTAGTCTATATATTTGGCATAAAAAAATATATTGGGATGTCATTTTTGCCTCTTGTTTATACAACAATTATCCAATCAGGTATACCTAATGGGGTTCGCATCAAGAACTCCTATTTTCTGATCAAATTTTGATGATCCAAACTGTCCAATGTGTTTAAAAGGTATTTTAAGGGTCCCCGCGAGATAACAGTGAAAAAAAATACTTAGAAGGGCTTTGATTTGATCAATTTTCGATAAAAATGTTTGCATTAAGCCCTTCTCGGTGTCTTTTTTTTTTTTTTGATGATTTCTTGCGGAAACCCTTAAAAACACCTATTAAACACATTGGACGGTTCGAATCATGAAAACTTGATGGGGAAATTGGAGAATTGTAGGAGTCTCTTATGGGAATCCCATCAGGTATATATATCCGACCTACATGTTTATATATATATATGAGTCCCGATCCATTGAGGGATCCCTCAAGGACGATTTGGTGCGAACCTCACCCATTTCTCAACTCAACAATCCGAACCGTTTAACAAATATAGTTTTTATCGAAAACTACTGAGATCAAGCCCTTCCGGGTCACTTTTTTGGCGATTCCTTGTGTAGACCCTTAAAAACACGTTTTAAGGGTCATAAGGGATCCCTCGGCCTCAATGTACAGTTCTATGAAAAACTACTCGGATCAAGCCCTTCTCGGTATTTTTTTTTTTTTTTTACGATTTCTCGCGGGAAACCTTAAAAACACATTTTAAACACATTGGACAGTTTGGATCATGCAAAAACACTTTTTAAAACCTTCAAAACACCAAAAAAAAACCTCCAGTCTGGGATCCTTGACTGAAAACTGGGTGTGTGTGTGTGTGTGTACAATCATGATCTCCTATGGACTCCCTTACGGGTCTCCTCCGTGAGCACCACCCCTTTTTTTATTTTCCAGACCAAATTTCGACGATTTGAACCGCTTAATGTGTTTAAAACATATTTTCCAAGGCCAATGCAAGGAATCACCAAAAAAAAAAAAAAAAACCCGAAAAGGCTTCATCCGAGCAGTTTTTCATAATAACCGTACATATATAGTTAATCGAAAAATGCTCGAATAATGATGCCCTTTCGGTTTTTAAACACATTGAACGGTTCGGATCGTCGAGATTCGACCCCGATCCAAGAAATCCTCACGGAATTTTAATGAGGGAGTCCTTATATATATAGGGTCGGGATCCAGTCAATAATCTTATGTCAACACTTTACGTCCAAACCTTCATTTCCCGGCCAAACGGGCGGGATCCAAACCGTCCAATGTGTTTAGAATGTGTTTTTAAGGGACCCCGCGAGAAATCAGCAAAAAAAATACTGGAAAGGGCTTGATCCAAGCAATTTTTCATAAAACTGTACATATGATCAAGCCTTTCCCGGTATTTTTTTTTTTTTTTTTGCTGATTTCTCACATGAACCCTTAAAAACACCTTCTAAACACATTGGACAATTCGGATCATGAAAATTTGATCGGGAAATGAAGGTTTGGACGTAAGGTGTGGACATAAGGGTGTGGACTAGATCCTGACCGAATATATATATGCTTATATATGAGCTCCCTTGGCAACTATAAAACATATGTACAATACATATATATTTATAAGTTCATTCATATGTATATTTATTTACTCGTATCAAATATTCCCTCGCTGCTCCCAACTTAGGGAGTTTCTACATAGCCCCGTTTTGGCACCTTCCCTACTTTCACTTTGTGCAACTAAGAGCAAGAGTTGATATATTTGATTGAACAAGTGATTGGGGAGTTTGGACGACTTCAGTGTATGTTAGACAACCTCTACAGTGCAAATAGGTCCTTAGAGCTAAAGAAGTCGAAACTACACCAACTTTGTGACCATCAACCACAAGCACATTTTGCTTAGAAAGTGGATCAGTTGCCAATTGATGCATAACCATGCAAAAGCTTTTTCCAGTATCACCAATTGATGCATAACCATGCACGATCGAAGTATAAGTATGTTCATTTGGGAAATGCCTGCCAGCAGCATCTCCTGTAATACTTCAGCGGCCTTTTCCATCTGCAGTATCAGAGAAATATATTACCTCTCTATGAAACGGAATAATAAACTAGAGCCATGTATAAATGTAAGTCGCCCATGTTATCCAGTAATTGTGTTGCCTCCGAACTCAACTATATACGTGAAAAAATTGAATGACATAGCCAAACACTGAACACCTGACACGTTGCTTTCATTTCTTTTCCGTTTTGTTCAATTTTTTCCTTGACCAACAACTGTTACCATAAATCCAAGCAACCAAATTTTGGCTCACAAGGTTGCCTAATGTGTAGTGTAACACCAATGATATTAACACAGGATTTCCTTAAATATGCCATTAGCCCAACATAACACAAGACAAACTAGAACACTGCACCAGAAAATATAATACCTGAAAGTTTCATCATATGTCAGATATGCTTCGTAAGGAAGCACAACACATCATCAGAAACCAGCTTCTAGAGCAACAGCTGCACACCGTTGAATGAGTGAGGTGCTTGATGTACATTTAAGTTACAAAATGAGGACGTTAACTCTCCATAATCGCAGAAAAGGTTTCAAATTGACTTCAACACAAGTTCGGTGAAATTAGAATATGTTTAAAATCAGAGTTAAAAGTTCAGCACAAGTAACATCCCAGCTTCCATAAGCGGTACAAAGGCAGGAAGCAAACACCTAAAGCTCCTCATAAGAAAGCACCTGTCACGCCCTCAATTTTAAACATGAATAAATAAACATTTTTAGAAATAAAAAGTGCATACTTCATACATTTTCTTCTTTGAATATCTCAATGAACTCACAGATTCGTCCAAAAATCGCCTCACAATATTTATATTGACAAGAAACATCAAATTTAAGTTCGGTACCCATGTCCCATGTGAATTGAATAAGGGTTTTACAATGCTTCAAATAGTCTTTCATGCCATGCTCTCACTATGCCATGCACTTCAATCACTCCATTTCATGATCCACGCGAAACCTGAAACAACAAAGGGGTGAGCACACTTCGCCCAGTAGGTATCCCCTTTGGGGTTTCAGACTCAGAAAGACATACTTAAGCAAAGAAACACATTGAACAAGAGCATAATAGAAAATCATCATTCGTACACCATATTCGGTCATAACCTCTTTCCGTTATACACCCCTTTTCAATAGATCAATCACGTCAATGAGAGATAAATGGATAACGAGACAACAAACACTTTGTCACACTACTTTCAAATTCACAATTTACTCAACATTCCTCGTCTCAATTTTTAGCCACTCATATGCTCATTACTAACACGAAAATTTCGGGATCCGACTCCCATAGCTCAATATAACATCACAACTCAATATCATCACAAATTCCCAATTCCACGAACACAAACAAATCAACTAAGGAATGTACAGAATAATGCACAACAAAACAACACATAAACAACCACACACAACAAGCAACACATAACAATCATACGCAGCCAACAACACACTACAACAAACAACACCACATGTCCGATTCCACAAGCCAACAACTCAATTAAGGAATGCAAAGACTAAAAGATTAGACACTCAAAACATCCCACCAACAGTTTCACTTACTAAGAGCTCAACATGCCAAACCTTTCCAAACTCATTCAATCAAGGGCACTTTCGTAATTTCATCACGGGTCAAATCCGTAAGCATATTCATCAATCCCTGCCTCAAATACACTCATAAATATCCCAACTTCAATTGTCTTCCGAACTGACTCACGTTAACCTCACATAGATGCATCACACGGACAAATAACACAAAAGTCTCAAGCCTCTTTCAAAAGAAATCAAACTTAATGGAGTTCATTTTAACTCAAGATTTGAACTCTAAAATGAACACTTGCCGCATCTAGATATTTCATAAGTCCAAGTGCCAAGTAATAACCTAATTAGGCCAAACAATTAATTTAGAAAACTTAATTCCCCATACTACAACACCATCAATTTTAAGCAGGATCATGTACACTTGTAAAATCCACCAAACTCAAAATACTCACCAAAACGATCCAATATTTGGCACAAAGCACAATAACACACTAAGGTTCACCCCTGATATATTTTTTGATTTTTATACGTAATAAAAACCAAGTCAAATTGACACCCAAACCCAGAAATTTTGTGCAGCAAATATAAACTTTCAGCAGAACGGATTCATATTTGAAAATCCATTAAAAATCGCATATTCATTATTTTTCAATGATTCCAACTCTAAAACATCACCAACGTACCAGAGTTTAAAACCCCCAAGGAACCATAACCGAATAAGCTTGTCTACTATAACCAATTTGACCAAAAGTGTAGCTCCACCAATCTACCCAGATTTTTCCCGATTTTCAGAACACAGTCCAGTGCGAGATTTTTAGAAAAATAACCGCTACGTACTTTGCTCCAATTTTTGGACACAATCTAATAGACTCGCATATGCACATCATATAAAATTTTCAGGATTTTTGGAAATATTATACTAGGTCGAACACACACCCCAACCAATGCCTCATAAACCCAGATTCAACCTGACAGAAACCAGAGCACAGTTCAGTGCGAGATTTTTGTAGACTTCGTTTCAAAACTTTTGGGTCTGAAATTTTTACACAACTCGCAAAACTCATAGATGAACAACTCATAAAATTTTGGTGAGAATCAGAGATGTAGAACCATGTCAAAAAATTTCGTGAACATAGAATACGAAACTAACATTTACAGAGACAGATTTTTCAAACCACAAACATTTAGAGAGAGAGTAGAAATCCCTACATGAACGGGTTTTGAGCAAAACCCCCAAAATGATGAGATCCAAAGATGTCCGATTGAGATGATGTCCGGGTGGATTTGAATCTCTCACCACGTACAACAACTTTCCTTCTTGGCTCTTAGAACGAATCACCCATTTTCGGCTTGGATCTTGGGGTCAACCATGGAGTTTTGAGGAGGATTTTAGAGGGAGGAGAGAGGAGCAGCCGATTGAGGGGGGAAAAATCTGATTTTTTCTTCCTCTCATTCTATATATTCACTAGCCCTAATTACACTACACACCCCTCAAGTTCTAAAGTGTTACAAGCAAGCCTAGAACTAACCAATTTCTCACATTAACCCACATCTTTATTTTATTTAACACAAATTTGCGGGTCTTTACAGCACCGGTTCAGTCTAGAACTTAAGGGTGCACACCGGCATGCTAGCCCGCCAGCCGACCCAATCCATCCCTTTTTTAAGGGTTTGGGATATGTATTTAAGCGCATAAGGCTGGGTTAGGTCGAGTCTTTAAGCCCGTTCAGTAAGTGGGTTGGGCTTGGGAATACATCTTAAAATCAGCCCGGCCCGTATAAATAATGACACTGATTTGCATTATATATTTATACTATCAAAAAATATTAAGAAGGAAAATAAGCCACTACCATACTTATACATACACAATACCTTTTTTTAAAAAATAAATATAAACATGTTCTCCTTGGTCTTCGTAACATTGTAACTATTATGGTTGTAAACTCTGATTTATAATAATAGTGAGAATAATTAATTCATACTTGGATACTACTCCCTCCATCCCAAATTGCTGGACCCTCTTTCCATTTTGAGATGTCTTTCCATTTTGAGATGTCCCAAAATATGTCCCATTTCTAAAAATATCAATCAAAACAGGATCACTTTCCAGTTTTACCAAAGTACTTTTTCCATCTCAATTAGCTTGTCCATTATGTTTTATTTTATAACAGTTTTTATGATTTTGAAAACTTTGTATAATGAAACTAATTGATATCTATCAAACAAGATCTATATTATATATGTTTTGAGTTTCATATAAAAAATTAGTCCTACAAAATTGACATCATCAATGTCAACTGGACTTAGGGGCAAAACAGAAAAGGCAATACAAAATTTTCACCCCCCTTAATAAGTTGGTTCCCCAAAAGAGTCTAGCAAATTGGGACGAAGGGAGTATATTTTAGAAAAATAAATGGGCTAATAGGACGGATTTTGGAATATTAAATGAAGCTTGATTATTAACGGGCCGGGTTTGGGCAAGCACAAGTCTCGTTATTATCTAGTAAAAGCCCAACCCACAGCCAGGCCAGCCCAATATATGTGCATCCCTAAGTCCAGATAGTTCCTCGCAAACGGGGGTATCTGTAATATATTAACATAAAGTACCTGGCGCTTTTCAACAAGACCTAAAACCAGAGAGTTGAAAGCGTGCAGTCGGAATACATCCACTCTTCATCATATCAAAAACCTCAAGGGCTCTACTCATGTCTCCAGCCCTCGCAAAACCATGTATAATGGCCCTAAATGTTCGTGAGGAAGGCTTGTGCTTCTCTCTTCGCATCTGGCCAACAGTATGAATTGCACGATCCATGTTACCCATGCCGCAGAATGCACTAATGATTTTAAAGCACAACACCTGACCTTCAAGCCATCTCTTACAACATCTTCAAAAATCGCAAAAGCATTTGCCCAATCTTTTAATTTTAAAAATCCATTTATAAACATGGAGTAGGTCCTCAGGTTATGTTAGCCTGCCAACTTCATCGTATTGCTGACCTCCAGGGCCTTGGAAACTTTTCCCATCTGAAAGAATAAAGCATACTATTAGAACAAACCAATATTACATCATCAATCGAGAAGAGATTGAATATGTCAAGTTAATAGGTTAAAGCACAGACATGTAGTACTAAGGATCACACACCACTGTCTTAACAGTCCTCTGACAACTTTTTGAGAGTAACAATTCAAAAAATAGATAAATGGCACCAGAGTAACAAAATTCGGTTGGTCACTTTCATACCTCAAGGTATATTTAGAGGTTAGGAAGCTTGGCCAAAACATACACAGACAACTCACAGTGGCAGTACGACAAACAGAGTGCTTGTATGGTTAAATAAGGACAACATATGGCAATGCAAATATTGTCATATGAAGAAAGACTTCAGGAACGTAATGGACTGGAAAGTAATGGACTGGAAAGACATGGATGGAAATGGCGCAAAATGTCCTTTGTTAAGTCCTAAAATTGCTTTTACCTTTCTTTGGGATGCAGCTTAGATGATGTAGGAGCGGCAGAAGATGGTCAGTTGATTCTTCATATTAACCAATACCTTGTTGAAAGATCACGTTATATTTTTCTGTTACTTGGGAGTTTTTAGAAGCAAGGTGATACGATTGTAGTCGTATTAGGTCAGTGCTTTAAGTTTGAGCGCTCCCTTCAGCCCATAAATAGGCTACTTTGCTGCACAAGAACCAAGATTATAATAAGCTATACCTACCGTAAAGAAACTATCGGCTTCTTCACTACTCGTTCTGTATTCTTCTCTGATGCAATATTTGTTATTACTTATTCCTCTCACCTCGTCTCCATATCGTCTAAATCTTCTCTCCCTTAAGTTTCTTTATCTTTTCTATCTGCATCTCCATCATGTCCCTCTAACCTCTTCTTCTATTCTCTCTCTTGCCTCTGTCTGCCTCGTATTATCTCTCACAGACTCGCACTAAAGCAAAAAGCGGAATGAAAACCATTTAGTACCAGTACAAATGCACAACCACCAATGGTGAAAACGGATTCATGAACCTACCACAATTGATTGCGACTTAGGGCTCAGTTTGATTTGATTTGATTTGTATCAAATTGACATTGATCAACAGTTTACAAAAGCCAAAACCAAGCCTAGAGCTGGAATGAAAACCATTTAGTACCATTACCTATGCATATCCAAGAAGCCTTAAAAAAATCAGGTGTAGGAAAGAAAGAAATAACCTCGGTCCTTCCACATTTAAGGACGATGAAAGTTTTACTAGAATCTAGAATAGGATTATAAACTTTCATGACTGCAGTTAAGAAACCAAACTCTGGAAAGGTAAGCAAAATAAAATATCAGCTCAAGAGAGTACCATCAAAGACAGAAAGAAATGAAGTCCAAGAAACTCTTATTTACCTTTGTGTAAAGATTACGAAGGCATCCATAACTGATAACAGAAGGCAAAAACCCACATTCCTACACCAAGAAGTAAATGTCAGTACTCCACCCAAACTGGAAAAGTAACCAATGATCAATTCATTCTTCAAAACACCTCTTTATGTTAAAGTACATGTGCAACACCGCCCAGAAAAAGGCAAACACAAGGGGAATAAATGGAGTTACACTGTTACAGATAACATAAAGAGGTGGATTCATCTCCTGATCAAAAGGCAGTTATTCCCAGGGGCAGAGCCAAGGGGGGTCAAGCGGGGTCACTTGACCCCACTGAGGTGTCAAATTTTAATAGGATAGGTATAATATTTTGTAGAATTTTGTATTTTTGCCCCTTATATATGGTATTTTTGCCCAACTACTTGCTATCCTCCTTACCTCTGACCAACAACAATAACAACAATAACAACAATAACATAACCCATTTAGTCCCCAATAATTGGGGGTATGGGCGGGGGATGGATAGGAGACAGACCTAACCTTTGGCAATAAATGCACAAAGTGGCTGCTCCCAGAATACCACTGAAACAGATGGATTAGAGACAGACCTAACCTTTGGCAATAAATGCACAAAGTGGCTGCTCATAGAATACCACTGAAACAGTGGTCCCCCTATACCGTCCTTACCTCTGACCAATCGCACTAAATAATTTTCCTTGTAACTCTCTAATTCTCTTCACCACTATTTGCCCTCCTTACCACACTCAATTGAGTCTCAATTGCATCGAGTTGTTGTATACTTGTATATTGTCTTCACCATAACTCCAAGAGCTAAATAATCGTTTTAATGAGGTAAACACACCGAGTTGCTTCTTTGTGTTGCATGTCTAAGTCCATCCAACTCATTTGCAAGTTTTGACAACCAAAAGTTAAACCGCTTGGCCGAATTTTATCCCATAGGCTTCTCTGGTATTGAGCTTTTGGCACTTTCAGATCAACTTGAGAATTTCATCATTGATATGCGATCTAGTGTCAAGTTTCAAACTTGAAAGGAATTGGTGATATTACTTGAGACCCGAAGAGAATAAGGTATCCATTGGTTTTTAGGCTTTTGACTTTGACTCTAGTTTTACTTGTTTCGACAGCTACAGTAGAAAGAGCTTTTTCTGCAATGAAGATTGTGAAGAATCAACTTCGTAACCGAATGGACGATCAATGGTTGCATGATAGCTTAATTGTGCATATTGAGAGGGAGATTTTTAATAGTATCACAAATGAGACTATTATGCTACGATTTCAAAATATGAAAAATTGTCGGAGTCACTTATAAACGCTGTCATAGATTTTAGATCAATACCTGCTTAGCTACTTTTTGTAGACATTCAAGTGTAGCTTTTTGTAGTTGGTTGTGGACGCGGTTATAGATTGTATATCTAAACTAATTTTTGTTTGTCATTTCACTGTATCTTTGGGGAGATCAATTGTAAATTAAATATTATTAAAAGATATCTACTTTAACTCCTTTCTACTTGGCATTTTGGTGTTTTTTTTTTTTTAATTATTCTGCTTTAAGAATTTGACCCCACTGACATTTAGTTCTAGCTCCGCCCCTGGTTATTCCATGTGTTCACGGGTACATCCACATGTACCTGTTAGTATTTATATGTGAATCGACTAGGCCTAAAAGTAGTCTTATCGGCTTATCTCTATACATGGAGTACTATTGATCCCATTACATAGGACACCATCAGAGACCTAAGATATGAGGGTTAAATCCTGGAGTCTTGTGTGGAGGACGCCAGTAGCAACTCTATTAAGTGAGAAAGGTTCCTATCGTTGTACACTGTTGGTATGCTAGTTGTGATTGGATGCTGATGCATTTTCACATAGGAAGCATAAGGAACTCATTAAGCAAGCTTACTTGAAACCATTGTGTTTGATCCGCACCAAGCAGTCTAATAAATATCCTTGACTTGTCATCAAAAGAAGATGAAAACTCCAAGAGAGATGATAATGGACATTTATGACCTAATGTTCCAGTACTCTTGCCTATCGGGGAAAAAATATAGATATATGTTGCAGTACTCCTGAGTCCTAACAGCCACCTCTTCAAAATTTACTCGCTCATCACAAATTTATGAAAACCCACCTAACCAGAATGTTCAAGTTCAAGGTTTCTTACATTATTTCCAATGTAAATGGAAGACCAGCTTAGAGGGGGCTGTCGTGCATCAAATACTCCTACATGGACCACATTCATTGACCCCGTTCCGGTTGAATATAATATTAAAGCTCCCAACCTGGACCTTCACCACAAGGTCTCCACCAATCTGGTCCTCACAAATTTTCCAATTGCAAACCATCTCAAATAGACTCATCACCATCCCATAACAGTCGACAAATATTGTCTCATGAAGTTCTGTACAGTAAGCAATACACCCTCCTTATTAACAACAATATTACACTTAAAGATCTTGGATATCCACTTATGATGTCTCCAAACTGGGTGGCACACAAAAGTGCTATTCACGTCCTTAACTATCATGCAAAACAAATCTTCCAATCCTTTTTATTTGGTAATTATCCGGCCTCTATAAAGTTTTTGAAAACTGAGAGGAACAACCTTGTAGATGCTGAATTTACACAGCCTTTCAATATGAAGAAACCTCCCATCCATTGAATTGCCAATACCAAAGATAGCACATGAATTTTCCACTGCCAACCTTTCTCTAAATGCTCAAATACAAAATTTATCTTTACAAAGCAACAAAACACATCCAGAATCAGAGACAGTAAAAGGGAACAACCCATCTCCAAACATATTCCCCAAGCCTGCCTCCACCACCCCTCCTCACCGGAGCAGCCCTCTCCCATCTTCTCTCCTCGGCTCTCCTCTCCTCTCCAGCCTCCACCACTTCCACACCCACAGCCACCGTTTGACATGTATGCATAAAGTTCACCAAATACTGATGATGCAATCACTCTCACATACGCATAGAATTATATATAGTTCATTGTCAGGGACATTTAACAAAAAATCATATGAATCCGATGCTTAGACAGGCAGCCCCCCTCCACTCCTGTACATGAGTATAAAGTACATACACAGGTTTACATACATGTTTACACGTGATTTGGTACTCAAAAAAATCAAGCGTATAGACACACATGTACATTACACATGGTTATGGTTGATATGTTACTCCACGATTATAGATATTACTAAGATCTATCTCCACCTTCTTGTTGCACCACTCACTGAACAGGTTGTTTAAGTTTATGAACAAGATAATGTCCTCACTACTGTACTTAATTCAAAATCATCATCCATGCACAAATGGGCACTTGTTTGTATGTACGCGATGTTAAATCTCGAATAATCAAACCTTTTAGCAATGTTGGATTGTGCGGATTTGTACGTATTCCAAATATCAAAAGAAGGGTCTGATTTGAAATCACAACAGTGGTGTAGAATCAAGATAAAGCAGGTTGTGGAGGTGGCACTGGCAGTCAGTGGTGTTGGGCCTGTTGGCAACAGGAGAGAGAGAAGTAGGTTGTCGAGTGGAGAGGGAGTTAACCATGTCTCCACGAATCTTTCTAGCACAAGGCCACAAGCAATGAAGGAATCAAAGCAGATCTTTTCAAAATCCCACATAACTTCCAGATACTAAAATCCATATGCATAAACATGAAATGCAAATGAAAAACCTGCAGGATGACTGGGCTTGGAGCATGTACATGTGCAATTTCACTGAATTATTCACAATAAAATTTTTAACTGCCTTAAAAATTTTTGAATCACTCCAAGCTAATAAAGTCAAAATGGTCTTATTTTATAGTCATGCAATCTCCCAGTCAGGTATATAGTTTGATTTTCAAAATGAAGTGATTGAGTTTGACAAATCGACTGCTGATATTGTATATATTGAGCCATGCCGGGTCTGTCTTTTTTGAGGAGATGTTGGTTCGACTCACGCTCAGAACCATTCTTAAGAGTTTGTGCTAGACTGGCCTTCCAACCCTAAATCCACAAGTACCGGCTGAGGACCATATGCGAGGAAGGTAATCAAATCAAAAAAGAAAGAAAGAAAGAATGAAGATGAGATTACATAAACATACATCATAACCTGTTTCTTTGGCATGTGAAAAGGTAATAACGAAACTCTCTGTCACAATCTTGAATTGCCAACGCAATTCTTATTTCCTCCACCTCATCAACATAAGGGAGTATTTGGAAATAAGACAGAAACAACAACATATTTTCCTTCCGATGTTTTCTTCTTTTTCTGATGGAACGAGAAAAATACACTGCTCATTTCTTTTCTTTGTCCTTCACTTATTCCTTTCCTTATTGACCTTTGTTAGTTTAAGTGACTTATTCTTCTTTCCTCTTTTCTTCAAAATAAAACCAGGAAATGTCATTTTCCGAAGCACTTTCCTTTCTTTTTCTTTGCATAACAACATAGAAAAGTGAAACTTTCCATTCTTTTTCTTTGCATAACAAAATAGAAAAAGTAACTACATTTGACCCAAAATTTCTTGCACACTTAACTTTCTTTCTCATCCATCCACAAGTTCCAAACATAGCAGAAATTTCAAATAACGGGAAAAAAAATACCAGACAACGAAAACATATAAAGCAAGAAAATATGCAATTAAGGAAGTCAAAGGATCCAGGCAACCATGGCTACGGAACTCCAGAAAAGTAGGATTCATAAACACCTCAATCAGCAAAATTTAGTATTACCTTAAGCCTTCTAAACACAAGTAGACATTTGTCTTCATCTCCAGCCATCGTGTAACCATCCATCATAGTGTGATAGATGTCGATAGGAGCATCAATACCTTCTTCTTCCATCTCCCACACCAAAGCTTCAGCTCGATCCATGTTATGTGCTCCACTTTCGTAATAATAGAAGAACAGGAGACAACATAAGCAAGGAAACCGCTTCGAAGTATTGATATTATATTTACGGAATCCAGCACATGAATGTTCAAAAAAAAATATGCTAACAAACAAGAATGTAAGAACTAAGTAACCAAGTAAACATTTTAGATCATTTATGTGATAGTTAATCAGTAATCCATTTAATGTATATCAAACGCGTACAAATATCATAATTGTGTGGAGATCTGCAGGAATCACATGATATTTCTAAAAATGCAAGATAGGAGCCCTTCTTTTGGTTTACACCTGCTTCAACCATTCTTTACCCAATAAAGGGATACCATCTATGGAGCACTACAGATTATTAGAGACACATTCCAATTTTTGCGAGGTAACTAACCCATCATTGATGCTACTAGCTACAGCAATTGGAAAAATAATCTAAAACTTCATAACCTGCAGATTCCATACACAAAAGGAAAAAGTCATTAACTCAAATCTACCAGATGAAAAACTAAAATCCGTCACAGGAAACCATACCATTGGCCGTATATTATATTTCCGTATACGAACGCATTCAAAGTTGCATGTGTCTCTTTTGCCTCCTTGAACCACTGATCAGCAGCTCTGCCAGAACAAAAACATAAGTTTTAGATTTCGAGAGACATAATTGTCCATCCAGCTATCCGTACAACAAGACAAATATCCTCAATAATAAAAGGGAGAAAAGGGCTCGTTATTGGTAGCATAGTATTCATGCCGCAGTCGGATACTCCAAATGAAAATTTTGAGCCCTATTCCAAGCATAAGGCTTTACTCATCGTGTAGGAAGTGCCTACAACTATGAGTCATCCAATTGATTTAAATTGTAGCCAACATTGTCATTTTCCAATTTGCAGTTTTTGGGTTTTAAGCACAAAACAATGAATCAAATGTCCCATTGCTAAGCAACTCAATCAAGAACAAGTTACAAAAACCGCAATCAACAATTATACATAAGGAAACACACAGTGTACAGTAAAATGAGTTGAAACTTACGAAGTAATTATTTTTTGCATACATGTAGAAGCCCTTTCCATAATAAGAAAAAAGATTCACTTATATGAACACTAGCACAGTTATGGGAACAAGATAGGCAACCTTTATTTGATCATGGAGGATTTTAATTGGTGTCATAATGATCTACGTCTACGTAAAGATTCTTTACATATAGTAGCTTTACACTCAATGTCTCATAGCCTCACAAACTTTAACTTATTTCAATTTAACTCCCAAACTTCAACTCCATTCTTCAAAATGACTCCTTCCGTCCCAATCCGTTGCCTCACTAACAAAAAATGATGAGTTGGAGGTTAACGGAGAGTAAAAACTGTTAGTGAGGGCACAACCGCTCCAAAACGACGTAGTTTTGGGGCGGCCCAAGAAAAATAAATAAATAATCAGTCTCTCTTTCCTCCGTAATCTCTCTCCCTCCAAAACCCACAAAGCCCTAATTTCTCTAGAAAACCCAATGCAATTGGTACCCATAGCCCGAAATCAATGCCAAACCCTAGCTCTGCTAGGAAACTTCAACAAGTGTTCCAGCAGGAGAAGGAACGTTTGGCATCGGAGGATCAAATTAACAGCATTTTTTAATCCCTCGAACAAGAGATGAATCACACAGTTTTGGAAGTCGATCGCAAGGCGCTTGAAATGCGTATGGAAAGGCTCAAGGCAACTAGTGAAACTGTAAGTCTACTACCAGAATTGATTTCACGTATTGTCCCTGTGTTGAATAAGGAGGAACAGGATTCTGCAATTGACAATGTCAAACCCAGACCTCTTTATAGTGCACAAGGAATTTCAAATGTCAATGGGGACCCTAAACAAGGGTACAAGGCGGAAGCATCCAAGGCCTGTTATGCCGAATCTTATCATTCCCTTCCTCCATCTGCCCCTTTGATTACTGTCCAAAGAACTGCAACTGTAGAAGAAGGGTTTGTTGGGAGATTCTCTCTATATATATCTATATGTGCGTGAGATTATAATTATTATGTTCTATTTCGTACTGTGAGGAATGGTTCTCTTCGGAATGGAGTGATTAATTTGGACAAATAGGAATGGAAATATTGGAACATAATTGTGCTTCAACAGTGTAAGGAAAAAATCTTCTTTTTTTTTAATCACTGGAAGAAAAAACCTTGGTTGGATTATTTAGTCAGAGAAAAAAAATCTGTTACCTCACCCTAGAGGAGGGAGGTGGGTTTTAGAGGGAGAGAGATTAGGGGAGGAGAGAGAGAGAGAGAGAGAGAGAGAGAGACTAATTTTAGGTTCTTTTCTCTCTCTCTCAGTGCCGCCCCAAAACTACATCGTTATGGAGCAGTTGTGCCCTTACTAACGGTTTTTACACTCCGTTAACCTCCAACTCATCATTTTCCGTTAGTGAGGTAACGGATTGGGACGGAAGGAGTCATTTTGAATAACGGAGTTGAAGTTTGGGAGTTAAATTGAAATAAGTTAAAGTTTGGAGGCTATGAGATATTGAGTGTAAAGTTTGGGGATAATGTTGTTTGGTTCTCTCATCTTTATTGAAGTAATCATTTGGAATAGACAAATGTGACTAGTCCACCTGCAACATCCATGGTTGTTTTTTGCATCACTTTTCACAGAGAATGGTTCAGACTCTTGACATTCTAGGGATCTTCTAGAAGGCCAACAGTTCTAACTAGTCGAGCTCCTCTAAAAAGCGGAGAACTGGTGGGGAGCCAGATTGTTGATAAGTAATAAGTAATTATATTAATAAGAGCATAAGGGATGCTACCCAATTACAAAAAAGGAGGCCACAGACAAAAAGGCCCTATACACCAACACGTGGCAATAAAAGCTCAAACCAATCAAAAAATTGGTCAAGAGAAGGATAACAATCTCTCTTGTCCCAACTATACAAGCTATTCACCAAAAAACTAATGATTCTGAACAAGGGTTTTTCTACTCGTTCAAAACATCTTTGATTCCTCTCTCGCCAAATTATCCACATCACACAGAGAGGAATCGTATTCCAAACACACTTTCTTCTCATACCCACTCTCCCGCCTCTCCAAGCAATAAGAAGTTCCACGACACTTCTAGACATTGCCCACTTAATACCAAACCAAGACAACACCGCTGACCATAACTCCCATGCCAATGGGCAATGAATGAAAAGGTGATCGATAGTCTCTGCATCCCTCTTACACATACAGCACCAATTAACTATGATTACCCGCCTACGGATCAAATTATCGATAGTGAAAATCTTTCCTTGGGCCGCACACCAAACAAAAAAACCCACCTTTAAAGGGGCCTTCGTCTTCCAAATAGCTTCCCATGGAAAGACAGATCTACCACCCCCACATAAAGCTTGATAAAAAGACTTCACCTGAAACTCCCTTGTCTTGGAAGGCTTCCAACAAATCTCATCCTCCCCTTCTCCGATCCCCCGAAATCCATACACCCTAGAAAACAAAGCCATCAAAGTCTCCATCTCTCGATCAAGCACTTCCCTTCGTAAGCGGATATCCCAAACTACATTTCCTTCGACAAATAGAAGGTACTCAGAAACGGAAGCTTCCCTGTCGCAAGCCAAAAGATAGATGCTTGGAAAAGCATCCCGCAAACTCTCATCCCCACACCAAACATGCTCCCAAAACTTCACCCTTCTTCCATTGCCAACCCTCAACTGAATGAACTATACAAAAATCTCCCATCCATTCATAATACCCCTCCAAAGCGCCACTCCATGCGGCAATCGCACCAAAAGGGAGGACCAACCCCCCCACCCACTACCATACTTTGCTACAATCATCCTCCTCCACCATTTCCCCTTTCACACGCAAATCTCCAAAGCCATTTTCCCAACAGAGCTTTGATTAAATAACTTTAGCCTCCTCACACCCAACCCTCCCTCTCTAATGGGAGTACATACCGTATCCCAATCAACAAGATGGTATTTGAACTCCTCTCCCACTCCTCCCCATAGAAAATCTCTTTGTATTTTTTCAAGCCTCTTTACAACCGAAACCGGGATAACAAACAAGGACATGAAATACGTAGGTAAGCTGGACAGAGTACTTTTGATTAATGTAAGTCAAAAAAAAAAAAGCCAGATTGGTTACTTTTATTTGATCCTAGACGATATTTATTGGTCTCATAATGATCTACATAAAGATATTATCTAGTAGCTTTGGTTCTTATTTTAGGGTTTATCTATTAGATAACATTTTTAGGTTATCTTACCTTAATTAATAGTTATCACTTGGACCAGCTAAAGAACAGTAGTTATCACTTGGAAGAGCCTATTCAGAGTACATATTTTTTGAGTTAGTTTATAAGAAATGATATTGTTTTCTTTTGAGAATTGGTGTGGATGCCTTCACAACCCCTAGATGTGGATTTCTAGCGTTCCTTAGGTGTGGATTCCTGAGATTTTATCATTCTTTAGTTATCATTTTATTTATTTGTTCTTCATCACGAATTACAATCCGGAATTCCAAAAGCAGACAATAACGGAACAAAAGCGAAAGGCCGAAATCTATCAAAGTAAAAGCTTAATAAACATATTAGGAAAAAAAAATGGAGGGAAAACACAGTAAGAAAATAGATGGCATCAAAATGACAACCATGGACAAACTTCTCCAGAAGAATATTAAAAAACAAAACAAAAAAACAAAAACAAAAACATGCACTCCTTGTCTACTACGTTAAGTGTGTGTATAGAAATACAAATACACATCGTTACTTACTCAATGTTGCCAACCTTAGAAAATCCTGAAACAAGAATACCGTAAGTGACCAACGTCATCTCAATGCACTCATTTTTCATTTTCCTCAGGCAAGATAATGCTTCATCCATGTCTCTGCCTACCGTAGAAGCATGAATTAGACTGCAAAAAAACAAATCACAGTTAATGCTTGAAAGTGTATGTTTCCAATTTATTAAAGAAACTACCAAAATATGTTGCCAAGCAAACGGTACAGTAAGGACTCATTTTAGCATCAAGCACAAGAAATTCTGATGTATTCTATAATCAAAGGACTTTGGTTATCAATTAAAGTAGATAGGATGTGTAACTTAAGCACAGATTGAAGTCATGAGTAATGGCCCAAATAATGCCTCATAAGCAATTAAGACAATTACTTGATGGCAAAGTACAATGTTTACTGTCCAATGTTGCAGAGCATTATACCCTGTAATTAAGACAAGTACTTGATGGCAAAGTCCAATGTTTACTGTCAGACGACGACAACAACACAAAAAAAAAAAATTGGATTTTAGTCCAATGTTGCAGAGCATTATACCTTGTATAGACATGTGAGTTTGGCTCTATTCCCCTGGCCAGCATGCTCTAAAAAGGACCGCGTGCATGATGCATGTCTCCCCTCCTTCCATAGGAGTTCACCGTCAAACTGAACTCTTTTCTGGAAGGCTCAAAGAACAAAATTAAAACCGAAAATAGAAATAAACATTTTATATAATTGTAAGTCTACGAGATAATCAGAAGAAATTCTAAATCTAATAGCTGACTGCTGCAGATGGGGAAGAAAGAGAGAGACAGGCGCCGACACCTGCTTCAATTCTGAGTGAGAGAAGACCGGCGTATCGTCGGAGAAGAAGGCCCGGCCACCCGCGAGCTAGTTATTGAAGACCAGCTCTCTTTCCGTCCATAGCCAAAAAATGCAATTTAAACATGAAAGGGCATTTTTTTCATCATAAAAACAAAAGGTGGACTTCAGGCCTTTCAAAATATGCAGGATGGATATGTGGCCTTTTGAAAAAGATCAGTGGACTAGGCCTTGGTCCACACATGTATAATGGATCCTACACTAATTTTTTATTTAAAGAACAACTGTTGGTCATTTATAGCAGTTTTCACTTCCAGGGAACAGATGAAACAGGTAATCGGCTTTACATAGCTGCTTTTTAGTTATTATAGATTTATGTATTGACCTCAATCTTCCACATCTAGAGCTTGGGAATTCTAATGAATTGCGTAAAGGCTCACACAATCTTCTTCTCCAAACGTCGCGTCATGATATCTAGAAGTACCATCCCTTAGATAGGGTCAAAAGAAGGGCATTGGTAGAATCCTACACTACCCACTGAAAATCTACACATGATTTAGTTCAGTTTCCACTTGCTAATATATAAAATCTGATCAACCTAGTCATTGACCACAATAGCAAAACAGGCTAAAGGAATATTTAAAAGGATTTAGATTAATAAAATGGCAGGGAAAAAAGGAAGATGCTGCAACAAACCTGATGAATAGGAAGAACAACTGTTGGTCATTTATAGCAGTTTTCACTTCCAGGGAACAGCTGAAACGGGTAATTGGCTTTACATAGCTGCTGTTTTAGTTATTATAGATTTATGTATTGACCTCAATCTTCCACATCTAGAGCTTGGGAATTCTAATGAATTGCGTAAAGGCTCACACAATCTTCTTCTCCAAAAGTCGCGTCATGATATCTAGACGTACCATCCCTTAGATAGGGTCAAAAGAAGGGCATTGGTAGAATCCTACACTACCCACTGAAATCTACACATGATTTAGTTCAGTGTCCACTTGCTATTATATAAAATCTGATCAACCTAGTCATTGACCACAATAGCAAAACAGGCTAAAGGAATATTTAAAAGGATTTAGATTAATAAAATGGCAGGGGAAAAAGGAAGATGCTGCAACAAACCTGATGAATAGGAAGAACAACTGTTGGTCATTTATAGCAGTTTTCACTTCCAGGGAACAGATTATAGATTTATGTATTGACCTCAATCTTCCACATCTAGAGCTTGGGAATTCTAATGAATTGCGTAAAGGCTCACACAATCTTCTTCTCCAAAAGTCGCGTCATGATATCTAGACGTACCATCCCTTAGATAGGGTCAAAAGAAGGGCATTGGTAGAATCCTACACTACCCACTGAAATCTACACATGATTTAGTTCAGTGTCCACTTGCTATTATATAAAATCTGATCAACCTAGTCATTGACCACAATAGCAAAACAGGCTAAAGGAATATTTAAAAGGATTTAGATTAATAAAATGGCAGGGGAAAAAGGAAGATGCTGCAACAAACCTGATGAATAGGAAGAACAACTGTTGGTCATTTATAGCAGTTTTCACTTCCAGGGAGCAGATGAAACAGGTAATTGGCTTTACATAGCTGCTGTTTTAGTTATTATAGATTTATGTATTGACCTCAATCTTCCACATCTAGAGCTTGGGAATTCTAATGAATTGCGTAAAGGCTCACACAATCTTCTTCTCCAAAAGTCGCGTCATGATATCTAGACGTACCATCCCTTAGATAGGGTCAAAAGAAGGGCATTGGTAGAATCCTACACTACCCACTGAAATCTACACATGATTTAGTTCAGTGTCCACTTGCTATTATATAAAATCTGATCAACCTAGTCATTGACCACAATAGCAAAACAGGCTAAAGGAATATTTAAAAGGATTTAGATTAATAAAATGGCAGGGGAAAAAGGAAGATGCTGCAACAAACCTGATGAATAGGAAGAACAACTGTTGGTCATTTATAGCAGTTTTCACTTCCAGGGAGCAGATGAAACAGGTAATTGGCTTTACATAGCTGCTGTTTTAGTTATTATAGATTTATGTATTGACCTCAATCTTCCACATCTAGAGCTTGGGAATTCTAATGAATTGCGTAAAGGCTCACACAATCTTCTTCTCCAAAAGTCGCGTCATGATATCTAGACGTACCATCCCTTAGATAGGGTCAAAAGAAGGGCATTGGTAGAATCCTACACTACCCACTGAAATCTACACATGATTTAGTTCAGTGTCCACTTGCTATTATATAAAATCTGATCAACCTAGTCATTGACCACAATAGCAAAACAGGCTAAAGGAATATTTAAAAGGATTTAGATTAATAAAATGGCAGGGAAAAAAAGGAAGATGCTGCAACAAACCTGATGAATAGGAAGAAGCATTACTCACATTTCCTTCGCCATTTTAAATTAACCTTCAATCAATTATAAGCTCCAATATGATACTATAAGGACAACTTCAATTTCCATTCAATGACAACCAATCTAGCTATTGTAAGACCTCATCAGTTCAGGCTTCTCAAGTGTCACACACGAAAAGAATAGCGGCATGTTTAATCCTTGCAACAGTAAGTAATTTCCAATGGTTTCAAGGCATAACAGTGAGCAAAAACAGCCCAACTAAAAATGTATATGATGAAAACATTCAATCATAATAGGAAAAACACAAACAAGTGCACAGTAGCATATGAAGGGCAGGCCATAAATTAGCATTCATTCAAATACATGGAGTTCAAAATATGGGTAATTACAATATGGAATTCAAAGCACCTCGATCTAGAAGAAAAGTACCCATTATAGATGCTGACTATTGCTGCATAAAAATTAATATCCTATATAGCTCGGGTCTCCAATATATTCAGCAATTTGTTCCAGTCGTACATTAAGCAGTTCATCAGTGTCAGCATCTCTGACAATGCCTGTTTCATTGTCCATGTCCCTCTCCACTAGGTTTCCATAGGCCCCTTTGTGCTTTCCATACAAAACAATAACTGCACCCCCACGACGAGGGATCACAGTCTCAAGAATGTCTTGGTTCACACCTTGGATCAACTCCCTACTGTCATCCATAGATATGTCACAGCTAGTCGGTCCAACCATATCCACAACCTCACCTTTTTTCAAGTACAGCCTTCCTCGCTTCAACTCTTTGCTGATGATTCTCACTCGAATATGACTTGTAAGCCAAGGCACTTGAGTAGTAGTCCCGGTCATTTCTTCTCTTTTCACTTTTTCTTCCTCCTCCTCGACCATGTTTCTCATCTTTCCTTCGATCCCTTCGCCCATCCTTACAAACCATCTCGTCTTTCGACCCTCCTCGAATCTTCAATTCCTTCAACTTCCTCAAACATCTCTCTTCTTCAACAGAGCCCAACTCCGTGACATCACCAATTCTCACCTTCACTTCTTCCTCACTCCTCAAAAGCTTCACAACCACAAAACCACCACCAGTTACCACCTCCACAACCCTACCCTTCAACCCAACATCCCTACCAGCAACTATCCTAACAACATCACCCAAAGAAAACCCTAACCCTTCTTCTTCTCCTCCTCCTCCTATACCACTCCTTTGCTCCTGCCCTCTCTTCTTGCCATTGCCATTGCTATTGTGAGTGGGCATGTCGCTGGAAAACCCTAAACCTAACCCTTTTTCTTCTTCTCCTTTTCTACTCCTCTGCTCCTTCCCTCTCTTCTTGTTATTGCTACTGGGTGGGGTTTCACTAGAAAACCCTAACCCTTCCTTAGCAGTCCTCTTCTCGTACTGAACAACCTTAACATCCCCCTTGGGATTCCTCCCAATACCCCTTCCCTCATACCAACCATACCCAGCAAGCAATGCTGCACCGAACCCCTCCACAGGCATATCCGCATACTCATCGAGACCGCGATCATCGGGTAACCTATTCAGATCCTCCTTCAGTTTCTGTAGCATCACCGTCTCCACTGATTCATTTTTCTTGCCGTCAACTGAGTCGGAAGAAGAATTGCGGAGATTAAGTCCGTAGGATATGTTGGGACCACCGTCGGCGACATCGAGAGAAGATTTCTCGACCTCGAAGCGGAGATCCTGACGATCGGATGGTTGGAGGGGGAGTTCGAGATTCTTCATCTTCTTTTGGGGCCTGTATTCGTTGGGAATGGGAGGGATCACCAGCTTATTGGATTGCTGCTGGGATACGGTTCTGGAGGCATCGAATTCAGTGACGTACTCTTTGTTGGAGGGTTTTGATGGGTCTTGGTCGTCGGTGTTGAAAGAATGTGAAGGTTTGAGGTTTGTCGTCTGTTTGGAAGAAGAAGGTTTCGGTGGGAGAGAGAAAGAGAGCTTCATGGTTACACAGAGAGAGAGAGAGAGAGAGAGAGAGAGAGAGAGAGATCACCTGTGACGACAAAGGCTGCTAGGTAGCAACGATTTCGTCAGGAAAGAGGGAGGAGAAAAGAAATTAACCTACCTAAAGCTTCTCGTCTTCGTCTGAGACTTGAAATCGAATCGCCTCTCAAGTCTCCTCCTTTGAGATCGCCGTCGTCGTCTGCTCGTTAGATCGTCGTCTCTGCTGCTCGTCGGATCGTCATCGTCTTCTCCCCCGTTTAAACATGAGTTTATTAACATTTTGGCCACAAAATAAATATTTATTAGATTAACGTTGTCGCTCTTTTGAATTACTATTAGGCCCCGATTGGCTGCCGATTGGCTGCAGCATTAGAGGGGTATCAAGTTATACCCTCTCCCCTTATCCTGGTCCCACGAAATAATACTTGGTTTGGGAACAAAATTGGTACCCGGATAACTTAATACCCCCTCGAAATAATACCCCTTTACCCCCTTTCCCTGGTATAATTTAATAACACCCCCGTTATAAAATTATCCTGCCTAATACCCCTACCAATTTACTCAAATACCCCCCTTATACCCCTTGTGTTTCCAGATCTATCTAACCCGAACCCCAATTTTCTTTTTCAACCGCAAACCCTAAAAAATTGCTGCGGCTGCTGTGGCGATTTGTTTACATATAAAATTAACAAATCCAATAATTAATTGACATGTAAATGAAAATGCCAAACGTTGGCAATTACATGTTGGTAAAGATACACTGGATTAAAGGAATATAAATGATTAAATATGATGTCGTATCGTGTTCAAAGATGAAAAGCAGTTATTGGCAGTTGCAAGCCATTGCCGACGTAAAAGGGTGGTTTCGAAGCCATAATATTTACTGCTAAACATATAAACTCCACGTATGGATTTGGGAAACAAGGCAAATTGACAGTTATAACACGTGGAATGCTTATCGAAAGACAGTTATTCACTTTAACGTTTAATCATTTGAGTTTGTTTAAATAACTGTACAGATTCAAAATCAAAACTTCTGGAAGAAGAATTAGAAGGATTCAAATTCAGACGTGGAGGAGAAAACAACTGCCAACTCAAAGAATGGAAGTTAGAGTTCGAAGCAAGCTATTATTCAAATTCATTGAGCGGGAAGTTCAAATTGCAAGCAGCATCTATAAATAAGAGAAATTGAAGAGTGAAAAGCCCCCGGACAAATCTTCAACAAACAGCTATCAAAAAACTGATGCTTGGTTTGTTCATTGGCAAAGTAGTTTAGGATTTCGAACTCAGTTCGAAGTAGTTTAGGAAGTAGATTAGGAAGTAGTTAGGATTAATCTCGGTTGTTCTTGTAACAATCACTCGTTCGAAGTTCTTGTATTTGAAGTTGGAGACAATTTCGAAGTAAGTTTACTTTTGATTTATTAATCGAAGTATCTTGTTTCTTTTCGTTCTTCGATTTCCTAAGTTTGTTGGTTTACATTTCTTCACTTATTGAAAAAATCCTCTTAATTGAGGTAATTGAACCAATAAAACACAATCGCCTGATTAGATTTGGTTTTTTTCCAAAGTTAATCTGAGAGAGGAGATTGAAACTCTCTCTGGCACGCTCGCACACAATTATTTCCATTACAAAGAAGTAAAAAGAACCAAAACATTTTTTGGCACGCCCGGTGGGACGCCTGAAAGTGTTGAATGGCTCCAAAACTTAGGAAGCAAGCGGATGATTCTCAAGTTGGCCAAACGCCAGAAGATGAGAACAATATCAATTCTAAAGAGAATGAACAAGTCGAAGGCCTACAAATAGGACCAGAGATTCGTACTGGTCAAGACTTAAATGCAGGGATTGGCCAGAGTTCTCGAATGAATACTAGGAGTAACAGAATTGTACATGTGGATGACCCAAAGAATCCAGAAGTTGGAGGAAATGTGTCATCTAATCAGTTTGCTGAAATGATTGCCACATTTAAAGAACTGGCTCAAATCCAGAAACTTATGTTACAAAAGTTAGAAGAGCAATAAGGGACTAGGCATGATCCTTTGCCCTCATTTGAGAAGGATAAAGGAGAAGCTAGTACAAGCAAATTTAAGTCAAGGCCTGGAAAAGAGCCTATAAATGTAGATGATATACCAGAATCTTGGTATGAACCTGCAAAAACTCATGATTATCAAGCTCCTAAACCTAAGAAAGTGTTCAAACAGAACACTAATGTCCCATTCGAACCAAACTTTGATGGTTCAAATGAGGATAAGGGTTTTAGAAACAATGATTACGGGTTTGATGAGTATGTATTCACTCCTGGAAGTCATTTGAATGAGAAAGATAGGACCAGTGCAAAAAGGTTTAATCCAGAGATTGGAATTCCTAAGTATGCAGGGATACCAGAGATGGGTAGAGTGCATTCAAACTACTTGTATGAACCTCTCACAAAGCAAGAAGGAGGTTTTAAGCAACATAGGCCTTTCGATGATCCTTTTCAGAGGTTTCCAGAGAATCACATGCCTAGAAATACCACTTGGGAACCACCTGTTAATTCGAGAGTGCCTCTAGGAGAACGTCCAGCCCTTCGAGATGAAATATTAGGTCTCATGCAAGAGGTATATGGACCTCTAAACCGAGGAGTGCAAACCCAAATTTATAGAAAGCCATATCCAGAATGGATAGATAGGCAGTTCGAAGTCCCTAGGGGGTTCAAAATCCCAGATTTTACTTTATTCCATGGGGATGGAAAACAATCAACAACTGAGCACATTGCCAGATTTACAGCTCAATGTAAAGAATTAGGCAATAATGGGTTTGTTAAGTTGAAATTGTTTTCTAATTCTTTGACAGGAACAGCCTTCGAATGGTACTCTAATTTAACACCAGAGTCAGTTCCAAATTGGCAAAGGATGGAAGAATTATTCTATGCACAGTTTTATCAAACTGAACCTGAAGTCACTATGGCTGATTTAGCAAGGTTGAAGCAAAAGCCTGATGAAAAGGCTGCTCACTTTATTGCTAGGTTTAAAAAGGCTAGGAACAAGTGTAAACTTCAACTACCAGAAGTTGAATTTGTGAGAATAGCACAAGATGGTTTGAATAGAGAACTTAGGAAGAAGTTCGATTCTACAGAGTTTAGAGATTTGGTTGACTTAACTTACAAAGCTTCTAGATATGAATCTTTGTTAGAAGAAGATGTCGACAGGAACAACTCTTCTTATTCAACCTATTATAAAGACTCTACTTATGAAATTGATGCTGCTGAAATTGTTGAGCATGATCCTTGTGTGTGTGAATGTTTAGTTCAAAAGGATTCTCCTATAGCACTAAGGACTAATAAGAAAGCAGTTAGCAAAGTATATTCATTTGATGTTTCTAAAGCAGATAAAATTTTTGATTACCTTTTGAAGAAAAAGTTTATCAAACTTCCTGAAAATGTTAAACTTCCAACTTTGGAAGAAACAAAAGGGAAGAACTATTGCAAATGGCATGCTTCTTGGACTCATTCAACTAAGAATTGTAATGTTTTTCGTGACAGGGTTCAGGAGCAAATTAAGAAAGGAAGGATTATGTTTCCAGAAAAGACCATGGGAATAGACACAGATCCATTTCCAAAGATTGAAGAAGTAACTGCTAATACCAATGTGCCAACTTCTTTGGCTAAAACAGTTCAAGAGGTATGGCAAAACAGACGAGTTCATGTTGGGATGAATTCTATTCAGTTTGGAAGAGGAAAGCCAAAAGTTGGCCAACTTCGAGGTAATGATGGAAAGACTCACCAGCAAGATTATGCCACGGGAAGTTCTTCTAAAAAGGGTTTTAAGCAATCTCATCTTCCCATGCTTGAAGCGTCCTTTCTAGAATGCTTATGTATGGAATGCAGGGCTAATTATTTGATTTTCAAAGATTTGGATCGATAGGGGGTTGATTTCTTTCCAAAAAGGATGGAAAGGAAGGCTCTGAATCATAATAATGAAAGAAAACCTTGGATAAACCCAAGTCTTGGAAGAAATGAGAAGCCTTGGCCAGTATCAAAGAGAAATGTACCTTCGAGTCCAGTTCCACCAGCTTCGAAGAGGGATTACCCTCCTTTGAAGAAGGTTAACACTGGAAAGGCCTTGATGGACCAGGAAACTGAAGGAGAAGGAGAACAATTCACCTTGGTAAAAGGAGTTCCTGATTGGTTTTTAAAGAAGGTTAAGCCAGAACTCTTCCAGGGGTATAAAACCCCTTCTAAAGTTGGAAACAAGATGGTCAAACCTCCAAACACTCCTGCTGGTCAATGGGTAGTGGTTAGAGATCCAAAGACCAAGATACCTCAAATGATTCCTATATTGACAAGAACTCAGAAGAGGAAGCTGCAAAGGAGGTATACTAGTTTCCAAATGGAAGGATATGCCACTAAGGAAAATCATAATGGGGGTGATAAGTTCAACCCAAGGTTTAACAGACTTCGAAGAGAAGATTCTGAAGAATCTCTTCGAAGGGGGTTCACTCAATCAGAGAGGGAAACACTGGAAAGTTTGACTGCAAGGATGGACACTGAGGCACCTCGAAATAGTCCAGCTTCTCCAAATTCCTTGGCAAGCTATCAGTCTGGCTTATTAGAGGCCATGATAGTGGAACAGGAAGAAGGTGAAGGAATGAATTCATCTCCCATTGAAACATTGTCCCCCATGGAGACTTCTGCAGTGGAGTTTTCTGGGAAGATGGACATAATAGAGGATGAATCAAAATTACCAATACAGGAAAAAAGGACCATTCAGTTTGGGACTCTGCTTGAAGTTCAAATTAACATGGTTTCTCCTTCATTTGATTTTGGACCCTTTGGACCAGATTGCTCACCTGTTCGAAGGGCACTACAATCAACAGTTGCTCCTATGGAAGTCATTGATGTATCAAGTGATGAAGAGTATAACCTTACGTATGATAATGGTTGGAATGAAGGTTGGGGAGCCCTGGTTTCCAAGATTCAAAAGGAAGAAGAAGAGGAAGAGCTTATGATTATAGCTAATGCTATGGAGGAGCCAGAAGTGACTTCTAAAGAAAGGGCAATTTTTGTCCCAGATACAGAAATAAATTCTGAGTATCCTTTGATCGTGGATTTGAATTGTGCTGATCTTTCTTATCCTTTCAAATCGCCTTCGAATGATATGAGGCACCATTTGAAACCATTATATATATATATCTGCATTGTTTGATGGGATTTTGCTAAACAGAGTTTTGGTTGATAATGGTGCAGCAGTGAACATTTTACCTTCCAGGACTTTGAAGAAGTTGGGAAAAGAAAAGGTTCGATTGATCCCAACAAGCACATCCATTGCTGGGTTTACTGGTGAAAGTAAAAACCCCAAAGGAATTGTTTCTATACGCCTGAAAGTTGGCCAAGTGGAAACTGATACAGCATTTTTTATGGTGGATACGTTTACAAGTAAGTAAAATGCTTTACTTGGTAGGGATTGGATTCATGTCAATGGCTGTATTCCATCTTCGATGCATCAAACCCTGATGATTGTGAAGTATGAAAATGGGAAAGAAGTGGGGGTCGAAGAGGTAAAGGCAGATCCACATCCCTTCAGTACTTCAGCAAATTGTGCCGAGGCTGAAATGTATAAACCTGAGATCATTCCTCTAAGTGAAATTGCACAACCTGCCACCCCTCCAGCCAGTGTGTTGGAAATTGGAGAATTGGCAGAGTTAAAGTCTAAGCTTAGACAAGCAGTTGATTATGAATCAGACAACCCACCAGATGAGGCTGCTTGGATGTGAATCCAAGACAGAATTCGAAGAGGCCAACTCATTGGCCTTAGTTAAATTCATGGCTCTAGAAGTAGAGCAGAAGTTACAAGAAACAAATGATTGGGAGGAATTATTGGCTGAAAAATCTGACTGGGGGTTGAAGCCAACGGAATTCGAAGAAGCCTTTTTAGGTTACATTGATTCTCAAGATCCTTTAGAAGAGGTGGAATTGGGAGATAGAATTGTTCCAAATGCTGTACAGATCAACAGGGAGCTCGACGCTGCTTCGAAGGCCAAATTGATCACGGTGCTTAAAGAGAACAAAGAATGCTTTGCTTGGAGTTATAAAGAATTAACAGGTTTGAGTAGAGATTTGGTTGAGCATAAGTTGCCTATTAAATCTAATTGCAAACCTTTTAAACAACTTCCAAGAAAAATGTCTCCTGAAACCATTTTATTGGTAAAAAAGGAGATTCAAAACCTTTTAAATGTAGGTTTTATCAGAACAGCAAGATACATAGAATGGTTATCAAACATTGTTCCTGTTATCAAGAAAAATGGGAAAATTAGGGTGTGCATTGACTTTAGAAATTTGAATACTGCAACCCCTAAAGATGAATACCCAATGCCTGTAGTAGACATGTTGGTGGACAGTTCTGCAGGCCACAAAATTATGTCTATTATGGATGGTCATTCAGGGTATAATCAAATTTGTATAGCCAAAGAAGATGTTCATAAAACTGCATTTAGAGCCCCTGGTAATCTTGGGACCTTTGAGTGGGTCAAAATGCCTTTTGGGCTAAAAAATGCTGGTGCTACGTATCAAAGAGCTATGAACACTATCTTCCATGAAATAGTTGGCGGTTTTCTAGAGTGCTACATAGATGACATTATTGTCAAATCAGAGTCTATTGATGATCATGTAGAACATTTGAAGATAGCTTTTTCAAAGATGAAGCATTATCAACTGAAGTTGAATCCTGCTAAATGTGCTTTTGGAGTAATGGCAGGAAACTTTCTAGGGTATTTAGTCCATAGCAAAGGTATTCAAGTTGATAAAAACAAAGCTAAAGCTATTATGGAGGCTAAACCTCCTTCAAACAAGAAAGAACTTCAAAAATTTCTTGGTCAATTGAATTTTCTTCGAAGATTTATATCTAACACTGCAGGGAAAACTAAAGTCTTTTCTTCTTTGTTGAAATTAAAGGATGGAGAGGACTTCGAATGGACAAAGGAGCATGATGATGCTTTCAAGGCCATCAAGGAGTACTTAATCAATCCACCAGTTCTTGTTCCACCTAAAAAGGGACAGCCTGTTAAGCTGTATTTGGCAGCAAACCATAACTCAATTGGAGTTCTATTGGCTCAAGATAATGAAGAAGGGAAGGAGCAAGCTATCTATTATCTAAGTAGGTTTCTTAATGATTGTGAAAGTAGGTATTCTGCAGTAGAAAAGTTATGTTTAACTTTGTTTTTTGCTTCGAAGAAACTCAGGTACTATATGATGCCTAGAGTAACTTATGTAATTTCCCAGACTGATGTTATGAAGTATATGTTGTCTCAACCTGTACTTAGTGGCAGAATTGGGAAATGGATTGTATCTTTAATTGAATTCAATCTAGAGTATGTTCCTCAAAAATCAGTTAAAGGACGAGCTTTAGCTAATTTTTTGGCTGATCATCCGAACGGTATTGAGACTCCTGAAATAGCAGATGTTGATACTGTAACAATTAAGCCATGGAAGATGTGGTTCGATGGTTCGAAAACATCCCAAATGGCAGGAATTGGAGTTGTTTTGGAGTCTCCTCAGAGTTTGAAAACCAAGTTTGGATTTCAGATAAATGAAGGGGAATGTACCAATAATCAAGCTAGAATTATTGCTTGCTTTGAAGGTTGATATAGTTGAGGTGTTTGGAGACTCTCAGTTGGTTATAAACCAGGTGAAGGGAGATTTTGGTTGCCATAGTGTTGGTTTAAAACCTTATCATCAATATGTGAAATTGTTAACTAAGCAATTTCATATGATTACCTTCACTTATGTGCCAAGATTTTTTAATGGAGAAGCAGATGCAGTAGCACAAAGAGCATCAGGATTTAAGTTTATCACTGATGAAAATAGAGAATTTTGTCAGTTGACTCTGAGAAAATCCTTATCAATGCTTAAACATAGATATACTGACCTCGAAGTATGTGAAATCACTACTTCTCCTAGTTCGAACGGTTGGAGACAACCATTGATTGATTATCTAACAAAACCTGATGCTAAAACAGACAGAGCAACAAGGTTGAGATCTGTTAATTACATTATGTACAATGGAGAATTGTTCAAGAGAGGAGCAGATGGTTTATTGCTTAAATGTTTAGGCAAGGTTGATGCCTTTAGAATTATGGCAGAAGTCCATGAAGGTATTTGTGGGGCTCATCAAGCAGGAATCAAGATGAGATGGTTAATTCGAAGGTATGAATATTATTGGCCTACTATCCTTAAGGATTGTATTGATTATGCAAAGGGATGCCAAGCCTGTCAAAAGACAGGACCTCTTAAAAGATTACCTGTTACTGAATTACAATATGTAGTTAAGCCTTGGCCATTTAGGGGTTGGGCAATGGATATGATTGGCATGATTTATCCTGCCTCTAGAAGTGGTGACAAGTTCATTCTAGTTGCCACTGATTACTTTACTAAATGGGTGGAGGCTCAAGCTTTTGAGAGTGTATCTCAAGAACAAGTAATTGAGTTCATTAAGAACATTATTTACAGATTTGGATCTCCAGAAACTATAACAGTGGACAATGGATCCATTTTCGAAGGGAGAGCAGTGAAAGCTTTTGCAGCTTCTCATGGAGTTTCTTTGATTAACTCCACTCCTTATTATGCTCAGTCGAATGGCCAAGCAGAATCAACCAATAAGATTATCAAAAGAGGTATTCAAAGAATGGTTGATAGAAATCCAGAAGAATGGCCAGGCTTACTCTTAAATGTATTATGGGCATATCGAACCACTAAAAGAACCAGTACAGGTACTACTCCTTTTGCCTTAACTTACGGGCATGATGCTGTTTTACCAATGGAAATTGTGGTGAGATCACAAAGAGTTGCTTCCCAAAATGACTTAAATATTGGAGCATACCATCAAGCAATGCATATGGAGCTCGAAGAGATAGATGAAGAAAGGATTAAAGCTCTGAATCAAATTCTGTTGCAAAAGTCAAGAGTGGCTAGAAGTTACAACAAAAAAGTGGCTGTTCGAAGCTTTGATATAGGTGATTTAGTATGGAAAGTGATATTGCCTATCAAAGAAAGAAAGCAAGGACTTGGAAAATGGGCCCTAAATTGGGAAGGGCCTTTTCAAATTCATAGGGTTCTTAAAAGAGGGGCATATCATTTGAAAGACTTAAATGGTTATGTTCATAGAAGAAAGATTAATGGAAGGTATCTAAAGGCTTATTGCCCAACTATTTGGGAGTCCTTTAGTAGAAGATAAAGCTAAGTGTGATTTGTCTTCTGTTTTTGCTTGTGCTGTTCAGGATAAATCATAAGGAACAAGCAAAGATTATGGTTCGAGCTCAAATTCAAATCAGTAATATCAACATTCCAAGCAGTCATAAAGTAATGCGATTGAGAGAAAACAAGTATTTCATTCATTACTTAGAAACTGTACAATGGTATCTTTTAAGTCACTCCATACATGAGCACCTCTGGTGCAAACAAAGTCGTAAATTTCCTTTTGATCAGAGGTTTGTTGCAGTTGACTTTTAAGATCTTTAATAGTTACAACTGATTGAGAAGCTTTGTTCATAGAGGCTTGCATGTTGGAGGTAGTCTGATCAATTTTTCCTCTAACTTGAAGCAAGGCTTCTTCCAGTCGAGTTTCTTCTTCTCTCAGATGATGAAGCTTGATAGCATCTTGATCATAAGAGGAAATTACACTTCGAGCCTCATCATCTGCACCAGATAATGCTGCCTTCAAGCTCTCTCTTAATAAATGCTTCTCTTAAACTTCATGAAGTTGATGAGCTTTCATTTGAAATTCAGAAGCTCTATTCAGGAGTTGTTTATGTAGCTCCTGAGAAGCAGGTTTCAATACCCATGCAGCTTGACAGCATATATTCAAATGCACCTTTAAGTCTCCCTCAGCCAGGTTTTCAAAATTCAGCTCTGAGAGTTGTTGGAGGATTTCTTTCAGTTCTTGAATCTCTTCTGGAGTAAAGGTAGGTTTAACCGACTCAGGAAAAGATGAGCTGTATTGAACCTTGAGTTGGTTGATAGGAGATTCAGAAGAAGGAGTTGGAGCCCTGGGGTTGGTGATTCTTTGACAGAAATCACTCATTCTTAGCTTGAACTGCTCCAGTGAAGAAAGGTCACCAACATGGGTGCTAATAGAAGCACCTATTTCCTGCTAAGAAAAATATGTAAGCATATTTAGGCTTAGCCCTTTCAGAAAAGTATGATAGACATAAACTTGAAATACAAATAGTCTACGGTACCTCAATTCTTGGAGTACCAATACTTGGGCTTGGATCAGAGCCTGCTCCCTCAGCCACCATCTCAGATTGATTAGTGATTTTGACAATTGTGATGCTTGTGATAATCTCAGGAAATAAGCTCCTGTCATCTTTTAGAATCGAGGTATCAACTTCAGATTGAGCATGTATATTAACCTCAGAGGATTTGTCAATGCCAATGTTCAGAGGCTCTTCAGGAATGGCTTGTTCATCCATAGCTACAGGTGAACTAGCAATATGTTGTTTGGATATAGCTTCGGGTTCAGAAATGGGCTCCTGCAGGGGGTCCTTGGTCATCGAAGTAGGGAACCCTACAGCAGAGCCTGTATGAGCCGGTATCGATGCTTTAATACTCTCTGAGACCAAGGCTTATGCAATGACATGTCTTATGGGAGCAGATAAGTCTTGTAATATACCTCCTAATGGGATGACAGGGGTGCTAACTTCAGTTGTCCTAGTGGATGAATCGAACTTCGATTGAGGCTCTGCAGCTTGAGGATTAGGTGTTGATGCAGGTGTTTTAAAAGCCTCAGCGTGCCTGGATTTTGTTCTTCTCTCTGAGGAAAGAGGTTTAGTGCATAGAGTTAAGAAATATGAAAAGTAAGTTCAAAAGGCCTGGTGAAATTACAGTCATAACAGCTTACCCTTCACAAATTGGCCTATAGTAATATCTTCTATTTCTTCTTCTTCTTCTGGTTCTTCAATTAATATTTTCTTTCTTTGCTTCGAAGCTTTATAAGCTTTAGCAAATTTGGCCTCTTCTTGGCTAAGTTTTTGCTCTGGTACTAAAGTATCTTTTCTCTTTTTGGCTTCTAAAAGACAAGGAAAATAATTAGTAAGAGCCAAAGGTTAACAAAATTAGATAAATAGAGGAGGTACTGGACTTCGAACCTGGAGAAGCAGAGGTTTGAGCAGTTTCTTTATCTTTTCTCACCCTTTTCTTAGGGGTAGTTTCTGCAAAGATGAATCATAAGTAAGAAACAGAAAAGAATTGAAGGTACAAGAGTCACACAAACAATAAGAGACTCACCTGATGGAGTAGGAGGAGGGGTTCTTTGTTGTTGAGATCTAGTCACAATTTGTGGTACTGATCGAAGTGGTTGGACATTTAAAGCAACGGGTACCAAAGCAGAAGATTGAATGTCTGGTGTTGTTTCTCTTTGTTCTTGTTGGGATTTGTTTCTCCTTTCAACACCAAATCCGTCGTCTGACACAGAAAGTGAACTAGAGAGCCCTTCACCTTCATGTATAATAGGACATCCAATATGGTTTGCAAAACCTTGTGCTGGAGGGGTTTGATTGTATAGATCAATAAGGTTATGCCACCAACGGGAGAAGTTATTGAAAATTGGACTGTCCATTGAAAATTGGGAGGGTTTGAAGGCAGCTCTAGATTTTCTGTATTCCACGTTTAGACGTGAAAGTACATTCTTATCAACTTTCTTTGTAACATAGAGAGGAACATTAACTTCTCCAGGATAAGGACATGGAATTGCTTATACCATACCAAACTGTCTGGCAAATTGGGCAGGACAATAAGTCTCACAGTGAGTCTGTTTGCAGCCACCAACAATCCCTCCTATGAAAAGTTCTCTTGGAAGTAAAATACTTCCCCAAGCAGCAGCAAAAGTATTGGCACCCCTATTTTTCATCATTTCTTTTATCCAGGAGGGTCCAATACTCCAATCAGTGAAAGGTCGAAATTCTGTTTCTTCCTTATCCTCCCTCACATTGAGAAAATATTGCAGGTATCCAACCAGTGATAGGGGTTTAGAAGCCAAAACTCTGAACCTGTCTCCATAAACATTAACAGGTTCTGAAATGGCAACTGTGAAAACAGGGAAATATGCCAAAATCCATAGTTGCAGGAACCAAAGAGGACCTCCTATATTGAAATTGAGTGGCTTTGATTGGCTATCAGAACCTATCTTGTAGACATAGCCCAAAAAATGTGAAGCCAAATCAAACTTCTCACCCTTAGAAAGACGATACGCCAAAGGAGCAAATTCATGCATAATCTTCTTACCATTATGGCAGAATATCATTTTGCACAAAGTATACAGAAGATATGCAAAAAACTCCTTGTCAGTCACTGGTTTACCAAACTTGGCTTCAGCGTGAAGAAAATTCCCATATGATGCATATGAGCCAGAAGTTTTCATGGTTTTCAATAATGGGATATCAATAGAGTCAGAAATGTCAAACATTTGACCAAATGGAGGAAGTCCAGTAAGAAATGATACATCTAAAACTGTAGGACCCATCATTCCACAGTTGAAACGAAAATAATTGAACGATGCATCCCAGAAAGCTAGGGCGGCGTGTATGAGAGCAGGGTTTTGGTGGATACCATATCGAAGTAGTGAGATGATGTGCCAAAGCCCAGTTTGCTCTAATTTGGTTTTCTTATGCTTCAACATGTGCTCAGTCCATTCATCCCAATCTTTATCTCGAACTGGCCAGCACGCAAAATTCTTAGTAGGCCATTCTACAAAATCCAATTCCTGATCTTTTATAAGTTTACCCTCTCCTAGGATAGGATAGCATGATGTAAATTTGAGGGGAAGATCGAAGAATGCAGGCCCAAGAATGTGGGTATCAATTCTGTCAGGATTCGTAATAAAGATTTGTTTCTGCAAATCACCTTTTGGGTTTGACATCTCTTCTTTAACATATCTTCTGAGAGCGAGAGAAGAGGTACCCATGGTTGTATCACTTCCGGAAGCCATGTTTGTGAGAGATTAGAAATCTAGGAGAGAGAGTGAAGTGTTTGAAGGTTTGAACGTGTGATGAAAGCGGTTCAAGCCCTAGATTTATACTTTGTGATGAAACGGTGTATCAGTTCGGGTCAAGTATTCTATTTAAGGCAATTGGGCTTATATTATTTTAGGCCCAAGTTTGAACTTTAACCCGTAAATAATATCTCTTTGTGATTTTAAATCATTTAGAGTTTTCTAAACCATTTCTTATTGGTTTAATATCTTCCCGTTATGATTTTCAATAGTTCGAACTAGTTTAAAGTACCTACAAATGCTTCGAAAAGCATTGAAGAGTGCAAGATAAACTATAAAAGAGCTGAAATTGCATTAACATAACAAGATATTACATGCTACAAAGGGAAATCCTATTACATCAAGGAGAATTAAATTTCTACTTTGATTGAGCAGCGGTTGGAGTAGGGATAACTTGGAGGTAGTGAGGAAAGCTCCAAGTCACCAAGGCATGAAATTTTGCCCAAGTGAAATCAAAAAATTCTTTTTCCTTTATCCTGACTTCAGCTTCTCCATCCAGCTTGAGTTTTTTCTCAATCAGAGGCCTGATCTTCAGGACTAGAGCCTTGGCTTTGATTTCGAGCTTGGCCAGCTTTAAAGCATTTCTCTTGGCACAGCTTGTGAACCTCTTTCGAAGTCTTTTGGAGATCTCAGATGGAATTTCGAAAGGCTTTCCTTTCAGATTTTCTATCTTATTATGAAGCTTGACAACCTGATCATGTGCTATCTCATAGTCATGGAGGTCTTGGCTGAAGACATGAGCAGCACTGTTGTTTTTTATCCACATTCGAAGGAGGGGAAACTGGCTTAGAAAAGAATGAAGAAAGGAGCCAGTTAATGTAGAAACGGAGCATTGAATGGATTCACAAGCCCATAAGAAATTTTTGCAAGGGATTTCTTCTTCAAGAATCCCTATATCCAAAAATGCAAAAGCAGCCAATAGTTCTTTGGCCTTAACAGAATCAGATTGTGGGTAAAGTGAGTAAGAGTACTCAGCTTGAAAGATAATGGGATCGAAGTTGATACTCTTCAATTCCTGAAACCAATCTGGATTGTCAGGAAGGGTTCGAAGGGAAAGGTTGGAAGGATCAACAAATTTTCCTTCAAAATGAGGCCTTCGAACCTCATTTAACCAATAAATATATTGGCTTTTGGCTTTTTGTTTGAGTTCACCATAGCCAGCGAAGCCAGATTTTTCATCTTCACATACTTTGAAGAATGTAGGAGTAAGGCAAGTGGCAATGAGACTGTCGAGTACCATTATATTAGGGTCACGCCTAATAAGAGGAGATAAGTATCTGCTCATAGCCAATGAGCGGTATTTACTCCAACCCTTGTAACCAGCAGGGTCATCCATTTTTACCACCACTATCTCAGATGGTAAACCCCACAGAAAGGGTTTGAAAGAAGGAGAAGTGGGGGGGTTCCATGGATCAGTAGGTTCAGAATCCTCTACTCGAACTAAAACAAAAGAACGATCCCTTCAAATTTCACCAATAATTGGTGTAATAGCATTTCTAGTAATGGGAGGGATTGGGTCTTGAATAACCAAGCGTTCGAAGGCATTTTGGGTGTCAGAAACGTTGGCCATAGTTGAGTTTAGCTTAAGGAGATAAAAGCAAGATTAGAGTGAAAAATTGGTGATCCATTTTTACCAGTGGTCGAGTGCTTTTATAAACTTAAAATCTGAATTTGAAACGATTCAAATTTTGTAAGCGAGGAACGTGGGTATTAACTGCCCATTTTCCATGAACCTCTCACAGAGACCATAAGAATCGATTGCAACTGCATCATTGGAAGTGGTGAGAACTGCCAATAACTTCTGCTTTGGAAGTTTACAGGAATTCGAAGCGGCATAAGGCACATTAACACTTATTCAAATTCCTTGAACAAAGATGTTAATGTGGGGGGTATGTTTACATATAAAATTAACAAATCCAATAATTAATTGACACGTAATTGAAAATGCCAAACGTTGGCAATTACATGTTGGTAAAGATACACTGGATTAAAGGAATATAAATGATTAAATATGATGTCGTATCGTGTTCAAAGATGAAAAGCAGTTATTGGCAGTTGCAAGCCATTGCCGACGTAAAAGGGTGGTTTCGAAGCCATGATATTTACTGCTAAACATATAAACTCCACGTATGGATTTGGGAAACAAGGCAAATTGACAGTTATAACACGTGGAATGCTTATCGAAAGACAGTTATTCACTTTAACGTTTAATCATTTGAGTTTGTTTAAATAACTGTACAGATTCAAAATCAAAACTTCTGGAAGAAGAATTAGAAGGATTCAAATTCAGACGTGGAGGAGAAAACAACTGCCAACTCAAAGAATGGAAGTTAGAGTTCGAAGCAAGCTATTATTCAAATTCATTGAGCGGGAAGTTCAAATTGCAAGCAGCATCTATAAATAAGAGAAATTGAAGAGTGAAAAGCCCCCGGACAAATCTTCAACAAACAGCTATCAAAAAACTGATGCTTGGTTTGTTCATTGGCAAAGTAGTTTAGGATTTCGAACTCAGTTCGAAGTAGTTTAGGAAGTAGATTAGGAAGTAGTTAGGATTAATCTCGGTTGTTCTTGTAACAATCACTCGTTCGAAGTTCTTGTATTTGAAGTTGGAGACAATTTCGAAGTAAGTTTACTTTTGATTTATTAATCGAAGTATCTTGTTTCTTTTCGTTCTTCGATTTCCTAAGTTTGTTGGTTTACATTTCTTCACTTGTTGAAAAAATCCTCTTAATTGAGGTAATTGAACCAATAAAACACAATCGCCTGATTAGATTTGGTTTTTTTCCAAAGTTAATCTGAGAGAGGAGATTGAAACTCTCTCTGGCACGCTCGCACACAATTATTTCCATTACAAAGAAGTAAAAAGAACCAAAACACGATTGTAGGCAATCGGTCGCGATTCCTCTCCTCCACCGTGAAACTCCGGCGACGACGTTCGATTATCCTTCCTCCACCGTGAATCTCAGTCATACTCCGGCTCAGGTATTTCTTAAAATATGATCTTGTACACTCTCTCTCTCTCTCTCTATCTGTGTCTCGCTCCTCTCTCTCTCTCTCTCTCTCTCTCTCTCTCTCTCTCTCTCTCTTCTTCTTCTTCTTCTTATTATTGTTATTATTATTCTTCTTCTTGTTGATGGTTGGTTGGGTTATTTTGGGTTATTGTTGATGACTGAGTTATTCTGGGTTCTGTACACGTGTATGTATATGATGAAATGTAGTTTTTCTGGGTTATTGTTGATGGTTTCTGGGTGATATGATTAGAGTAGGGTGAAATGTATATCACTACAATTTTGCATTTGGGTTTATGTATATCACTGAAAAAATGTGTTAGGGTTCTGTATATCACTGCATTTTTCTGTTTCCACTGCAAAGAAAGAGTAGTAATTAAAATGGTGTTAGATTCATGGTGTTTGAAAAATAGCTTATGATGGTGTTAGAAAAAGTAGTAATCTCAGCAGGTTAGATTGATATCCAGACTGTAATCCCACTGTGTTACGAAATGTGACAAATGTTTAGAGGGCAATGATGAGTTCCTCAGCCCATTTGGAGTTTGAACATGCCTACCATGTCTCTCAAAATGTGTGTTTGTTGTTTATAGAAAACTATTGTTATATATCCGTCACATATATATATGCATAAATAATTTATGTTTCCAAACCATTTTTAGGATGGCAAGATTAAATCGAACGCAGTTGAGGAGGATAGAAGAGGAAGAGGCTTTTCTGGCTTTAAAAGCCTTTATTACAGCTACGTTGGGTGTGTTTCGGTTGTACTTCTTTGTTGTGAGCACGATTGTGGAGCCCCGTCCGCAATTGGCTCCGAATCCAAACCTTTACCAACGACAAGTGGATAGAATCAATAGTCTTGTAAGAGGCAATGACTTAGATTGTCACGAACAGTTGAGAGTAAACAGACATACGTTTTTTAGGTTGTGTTGTTTAGTCCGAGGTGTTGGGTTAGGGGACTCATGGAGCGTAACTGTAGACACCCCAAAATGAGCGTTCACGTACATTTTAATCCCCAATGATGAATGGAAATACCCGGAAGAACTCTCGGATTGAAATTCTCCAAGTCAACTCAGTCAACAGTACCGCACGGTACTCATCTCTCAACGCACGGGACAGCCAGTGTCACGTACAGCAGAGTTTTGGAAATTTGACGGCCAGGTGTGCCACACGGTACACAAGTTGTGCCGCACGGCACAGTTTGTGTACCGTACGGTACTGTTTACGGGTTCCCAGTTTTCACAGGTTCCCAGCAAGCCGAAAGTGTTGACGAGATTGGTTCCCCCGCCGTGGCCGAAAGGGAAGATCATGGCCGAAAGGAATAGGCTACTCCCTATGCCATTGTCCCCCTGGGCAAGAATCAAGAAAGGATTGGGAACTACATTCGGCTCCCCCATCCTCTATAAAAACCGTTCAAACCCAATGGGAAGAGGACGGCCGGACCCCATACAATTTCCGTGTAAAATCACGAAATTCTATTCTTGGATGCAATTTTCATTGCCAAAATCCCTTAGCCACCATTTCCATTATAGAGAACCCAATTTCATTCTCTCTAAAAAAGCAAGATCCATCCCCTGTTTTTCGGCTCCCGAAACCGTGAGATAGTCATCCCAAATCAACCAAAGTTCGAGCCCCCAATCCCTCTTACCACTATACTAGAGTGAAAGTGAGGTCCAGAGAAAGAAAACAACATCCGGAAGTCCAATCCGACGCTCAATCCGAGAGTTCGAAAACGAAGGTATAAACCCGTTTCGCCAAATTCCTTGAATTTGGTACCCTGAGGGGAGAGGTATCAAGGGTGGAATGATTCCTTGTATCATTTCCATGCTTGGTATGCCCAAATTATAGCAAGTCCAGTTTCATTTCACACCTCCCGGTCGCGTCGTACGGTGAAAACATCGCCTCGTACGGAGTGATTCAACGAGGAGGGACATCTCATACTCAATACACTGCCTTCTCCCTTGAAAGTAGTTCATTTCGAATGCATTTCATACCTTGTATGTGCCTCTGATCAATCATTTCGAAGAACCAAAGTTTCAAACTGTTTTGCAGCCAGGTGTGCCGCACGGCACTCTTACTGTGCCGCGCGGTACACTTTGAGTGCCGTACGGCACCCATTTGAAAATCTGACCGTTAATTTGAAGAACAGTGTCGCACGGTACACCATTTGTACCGCACGGTACATCAAGTATGCCGCACGGCACAGTTTTCTCGTAAAATATTAAATTTGAACCTTCCCCTTGCAGGAACAGTTTGAAGTTTGGATTTTCGTTTGATTTCTGTTATTTACATATTAGTCATTTGCTTTTCTTATTATTATCGTCTGCTTTGTTTAAATTAAATGTTTATCTGTTGAGGTTCAGTAATAAAATTGTTTTCTAATAAAATCCTACAAATGTTTAGTAAAGACCGATTTTTAATCGGGCGAACGGGGTGCATTAAAACCCTTCCCTGTTCGTAACCTGGCTCCTGGATCCAAAACGAATCTCTGGTTTTCAATTGGTTTTATAAGTCATTCTCTCAAATCATCATTTTCAAATTGGTTTCTCGGGTCCCAAACTGCTTTCCCAAAACCCGAGTGGCGACTCTCTAAAAATCTTTTGTTCTTCGGACCGTTTCGAAGAACACCATTTCCGCCCAGATAATGGATCTGCTTTAAATGTCTGTCCACTGCGCACAGCCTACTGTCTGGGATTCACGACTAAGGATTTCCAACCATCGAGCCTCGGAGTGCGTGCTTATGATAATACGCGCAGAGATGTAGTTGGAGTTGTCCAACTGGAAATGTCAGTCGAAGATTTCAAATCTAAAGTCGAGTTCCACGTACTCGACATTCCTTCGTCTTTCAACCTACTGCTGGGTAGACCATGGCTTCACCACCCAGACATCATGGCAGTACCATCTTCGCTGCATCAGAAAGTTCAGCTTGGTTTAGCCACAGGAACTCTAACTATTTATGGAGAATCTGGGATTCATCCTCATGTTTCTGATAACGCCCCTCTGCTCGAGATTATGCATGGAGAAGAAGACGTCACCCTTGGAGGTTTCTCTTTTGACACCGCTGGGGCAGTTCTCACTATCAAAATGGATGAAGACTTCTCGATCAGCTCAACGGCTATTGAAATGATGAGAAAAATGGCTTACATGCCCGGTCTGGGATTAGGCCGCAACAATCAAGGAATAGCTGAATTCCCGGAGTTCCCTGTAAACAGTAACCACTTCGGCCTTGGGTATCAACCCAGTGGAGATGAGAAAGGAAGCGGATGGAAAGCCCGAACTCGCGTTCAACCGAAGAAAGGTCCCATTCGTTTTATCAAAGGAAAAGAGGCTATCTACCAAGGAGAGCCGGAACTGTTTTGGGATGTGAAGAAGAAAACCAAGCCGCCAGGGTTCGAAATCTTCGCCAACGACTCATGGGACAGTGATAATGAATCAGCAAAGCTAGAAGAATCGGTCGAGCAATGCGAATCTGACTGGATTGAAGTATTTGACTCAGGGAATCTGATATCGTTGTTTGAGGATGAAAGTCTGACAGGTACGGTCGAGGACGGGTCTGCTGCCATGACAATTAGTTTGGAACCTGTTGGAGACATGGAGCTGATGATGCTAAGCCAAGAAGCCCCTGGAGATGTGACCTCACTCATTGTGGATGCCAACGGAATTTATAAAAACTGCACTTTTCTACCTAAGATTGTTTACATTGGCACCGAATTTGAGTCTGAGTCAGAATCTAGCATTGAGTCTGAGTTTAGCACTGAGTTCGGGTCCACTTCTGAGTCAATGCATGTGTCTGTCGGTCCTCCGCGTCATCATTTTTCTTTTGAATTTGAGTCCACTCTCATGTATCACGCCCCTGGGGCCACCTCTTTTGCAATGAATGAAGTTGACTTTGCTTATCTTGCTGTGTCTGAAATAAATTGTGTTGACCCGGACGATGATGGGATTGAGTTTGAGGAAGAAATTCCAAAAGAACTCCGATCCCTAATCGAACGAGAAAATGAAAGGCATGCTCAGCCTCTAAAAGAAGAAGTAATTTCGATAAATCTGAGAGGAGAGAGTGATCCGCGAATGGTTCAAATTGGTTCTGGGCTATCTCCGGAGGAATTTAAAGCTCACTCGAATCTTCTGAAAGAATTTCAAGATGTTTTTGCATGGTCTCATGCGGACATGTCCGGAATTGATCCAGAAATTGTGGAGCATCGAATCCCGCTGTATCCAGATGCAAAACCTGTCAAGCAGAAGTTAAGGAAGATGAGACCAGACTGGGTATTGGAAATCAAGAAGGAAGTTCAGAAGCAGTTAGACGCAGGGTTCTTGATGGTCACGGAGTACCCTCAGTGGGTCGCCAACATTGTACTTGTTCCCAAAAAGAACGGGAAGATCAGAGTCTGTGTGGACTTCAGAGATTTAAACAAAGCCAGCCCCAAGGATGACTTCCCGCTGCCACATATAGATGTACTCGTGGACAACACTGCGGGGCACGCATTGTTGTCATTCATGGATGGTTTTTCAGGCTACAATCAGATTCTCATGGCCCCTGAGGATCGAGAGAAGACAACTTTCACCACGGAGTGGGGCACCTACTGTTACAAGGTTATGCCATTTGGGTTAAAGAATGCCGGATCTACTTACCAGAGGGCTGCTACAACTCTATTGCATGATATGATTCACAAAGAAGTCGAGGTATATGTGGACGACATGATCGTCAAATCCAAGGAAAGAGAAGGACACCTGCACGCCCTGAGGAAGTTCTTTGAAAGAATTCGCAAGTACAGATTGCGTCTCAATCCCGAGAAATGCACATTCGGAGTTACAGCAGGAAAGATGTTGGGTTTCATGATCACAACCCGAGGAATTGAAGTGGATCCATCCAAAATCAAGGCCATCCTTGAAATGGAACCACCACAGACGGAGAAAGAAGTACGAAGTTTCCTCGGCAAGATTCAGTTCATCAGCAGATTCATCGCCAAGTTAACCACAACTTGCGAGCCGATGTTTCACCTTCTCAAGAAAGGCGTGACATTCAAGTGGGACGACAGGTGTCAGAAAGCCTTTGAAGCAGTCAAGAAATACTTGCAGAATCCTCCAGTACTAATGCCACCAGTACCGGGGCAACCTTTAATTCTATATCTGTCGGTCACTCCATCAGCTATGGGATGCATGTTAGCACAAGAAGGTGAAGGCGGATCTGAGAAAGCCGTATATTACATTAGCAAGAAGATGGTTGGATGCGAAGAACGATATACTCCCCTGGAGAAGACTTGTTGGGCCTTGGTCTGGGCTTCCAAGAAGTTGAGACACTATATGTTGGCTTACTCTGTTGTGCTGATTTCTCGAATGGACCCTCTCAAATATCTGTTTGAGAAACCTGCGCTTACAGGCAAGTTAGCACGATGGTTGCTTTTACTAGCAGAATTCGACATCAAGTATGTTACCAGAAAGTCAGTAAAAGGAAGGGCTGTCGCCGAATTTCTTGCCAATTACCCGGTAGAAGGTCCAGAAGATGTGGAATTTGAATTCCCAGATGAGAATGTGATGACGACCACCAACGATGTCTGGACGTTGTATTTTGATGGAGCAGCCAATCAGAAAGGATTTGGAATCGGAGTACTGTTAATTTCCCCAGAAGGATCACATATCCCTCTGGCTTTCAAATTAAACTTTGAGGTCACCAACAACCAGTCAGAATATGAAGCCTGCATTGTAGGGATGGAAGCTGCCTTAGAAATTGGAGTCAAAAGACTAGAAGTCGTCGGAGACTCGAACTTGGTGGTGTCGCAAGCAAACGGTGAATGGAAGGTCAAGGAAGATAAGTTGAAACCTTACCATCAAGACCTAGATGATTTGATCCCGCGATTTCAGATGGTCACCTTCACGCATGTGCCAAGGTTGAAGAATCGGTTCGCCGATGCCCTTGCAACGCTAGCCTCCATGGTTGAGATACCAAACGGAGTCAGACTCCGGCCAGTTATAATTGAACAAAGAGACAAGCCTGTTTATGAGTACGTCATGGCCATTGACGAGCCGAACGATGGCTTGCCGTGGTTTCACGATATTTGGAACTTCATCGAAAGAGGCGAGTATCCGGCAGAAGCAGACAAGAAGGACCAAATAGCTCTTCGGAGGTTGGCGTCTCAATACGTCATTTGTGAAGGACAACTATATCGAAGATCCTATTGTGGGACACACAAACTGTGTGTACACGGAGAAGAAGCCAGCCGGGTTATGGAAGAAATTCACAAAGGAGTTTGCGGCCCTCATATGAATGGCATGATGCTTGCCAAGAAAGTCTTAAGACAAGGTTACTATTGGTCAACCATGGAGACTCAATGTATCGAATATGTGAGGCGATGTCACAAATGTCAGATTCACGCCAATCTCATGCATGTCCCGCCATCAGAACTGCATTCCATGACCTCGCCTTGGCCCTTCTCCGTCTGGGGCATAGACATTATCGGCAGAATCACGCCAGCAGCGTCAAATGGGAACAAGTTCATCCTAGTTGCAATCGATTACTTCACCAAATGGGTTGAAGCTGCTTCCTACACGACCCTCACAGCGGTCCAGGTTGCTCATTTCATCAGGCAGAACGTCATCTACAGATACGGGGTCCCTCAGGCTTTTGTATCAGATAACGGGGTTCATTTCAAAGGGAGAGCGGCAGAGACTCTTGAAGAATTCAGGATCCAGGTTCACAAGTCAACTGTTTATCGACCACAAACCAATGGAGCCGTGGAAGCGGCCAACAAGACCATCAAGTCTATACTAGGGAGAACCATCGAGTTTGCACGAGATTGGCACGAAAAGCTGCCTTTGGCATTATGGGGATACCGGACGTCCATTCGAACTCCGACAGGGGCAACACCCTACTCTTTGGTTTACGGCATGGAGGCTGTTCTTCCCATCGAACTCGAAATCCCGTCTTTAAGGATCATGGCGGAGTCAAGAATTGATGAAGCTGAATGGCAAAACGCAAGGTTTGAAGAGCTCATGCTATTCGATGAGAGACGGCTTAAAGCTTTATATCATGTTCAGGGATATCAGCGCCGAATAGCCCGTACTTTTAACAAGAAGGTGAAGTCCAGAGATTTACAGGAAGGCGACATGGTTTTGAAGGAAATTCGGGCTCCAGTGTTCGATCCGCGCGGGAAATTTCGACCAAAATGGGCCGGGCCCTACATTATCAAGAAGATCTTGTCCGGAGGTGCAACACAACTCATCGATCTTGACGGCAACGAGTTTTCTACTTTGGTCAACCTAGATCAACTCAAGAGATATTACCCCTGAGAGAAGCTCGCTGGACTGAAAACAGCAAGGGCGGGCAGTTCCAGGCAAAAATTAGAGCAAAAGCCTGCTGGGTCGAAAACCCGAAAGGGCGGCCTTGGCAAAAGATAAGGCCAAAAACAATCAAAGGCTCGCTAGACCGAAAACCTGAAAAGGCGGTGCTAGGCAAAATTCAGAGCGCAAAAAGGAAAGTGTAAATACCCGAGCGAACCCTAACCGAACAATTGTAGTCCTGAACTACGTCATGACCTGATTCCTTTCTACAAGGGATACGTAGGCAGCCTCATCCCGAGGTTCGGTCACAATCTTTCGAGTTGATTCCAAGTCCTCATACACATTTCGCAGGCAGAACCAGTAAGAATCAAGAGTGGAAAATTCTCAAAACTCAAAGTTTTATTCAAACAAAGCTTCTTCGATTACATGGCTGAGCATGAAACTTTCAAACAAAAGAAATAAAAACATCCATAGCACTGGGTGCACAACTTATTTCAGGCACATTAAGATCGAGTCCAAAGTCTGTCTTAGTCTCTTGCTTCAATATCTCTCGTCAATCATCTCTTATAGCGTGCCGGAAGAAGAACACTGGGATATAGGTCTCTTGGAATGGTCGTGCGCTCCCTCCAATTGCTCTGGTAAGCCCTGAAGGTGGCGACATTGAAATTCGGCATGACGAAATCCTCAGGACCCGCAGGCGGCGGTACTTGACGAGCTCCAAGTTGACGGAGGATGCGATTTGGAACGTAGAAGGTCCATCGAGTCAAACCTGCCAGAATCACTCGGTGACGCCCCATGTTGCTAATAGCCATGTCAGGAAGGTCAATCCAAGTCAAACGCCAAGAGATCACCTCTTCTGTGAGCTGGGAAAGAACCCGAGTCCAACCTCCCACATCATCAAGAACCTCCCTGAAATTCCTGATAACGAACCCTTGAGTTTCATGAACCCGGTTTCTTGGCACAGGCTCCAGCAGATTAGCCTTGTCGCATAACCACAACTGTTTGAAAGAGAGAAAAACAAGTAAGAAACCTTAGACAGCTTTGAACTGAGCGCTGAGGTAAAATGAGAACGAGTGAAAAGCCGGAAAAAGGAGAGCTGAGTGAGAAGCCTACCTGTAGGAGCAGCGGACTACCCTCGAAGACGTCGGTCCTACCGGCATGAACCCCATCCAGACCCATCAAAGTTTCAGCCAGAACCATTGGAGCTACATCCTTACGCTCCTCAATTTGCATAGCCACACCAACCAGGGAAGGGCTTGCTTGACCATCAGATTGCACGAACAAGAATGCAGCCAGTAAACACAAGCACAGAGCAAAGTTGTCGGAACGAAATCCTTCAATCAAGCGTGGGATATTCAGAAAGCCTCCACGAATTAGGGACTTAGCAGCATTGTTACTTATCCCTAGCTTGGAAGACAACACTGGGGCAAAACCAACTCCGTAGAGAGGAACGATGGGCTCCGCCAAATCAAAACCTCCAAGGTATGCGAAGAATTCTTCCACAGTGGGGCATAACTCGTGGAGACCAAAGCGGAAGACATGCACCTCAGGGTCCCAGAATTGTGTTGCAGCTCGCAACAACTCCGGACGTATGGACACGTCTCGAATATAACGAAGGGAAGTCAGCCTATGACCCCGAAAGTGCAGCCAATCCAAGCCATCGAGATCATCGAGCCAGGGGCGCATCAAGGCCGAGAAGCTCACCACCATTGTGCAAGAGGGGGGGGGGGGGTTAACAAGGAAAGAGTTTATGAATTTAGAATGCAAATAAGGGAGGGAATGGACAGCTTTTTATAGCCACCATACATGAGGAACAATACGAAATTTCAAGTTCCAAAGGCCACCTCGAAAGACGTGCCAACTCGAAGACCGCAAGGAATCATGTTAAAAATGATAAGTTCCCTCAAAACATGCCCCACAATGGCTCTTCAAGTCCCTAGGACGTGCGTTGAAGTGATGAAACGCCGAAAAAGAGGACCAGAAATCCGCTGCAAGTGGCAGATTTTTTTTGGCATTATCAGGCCTGTACCGTACGGCACACTAATAGTGCCGCACGGCACAGTTTTGGTGCCGCACGGCACAACTGGCCAGATTCCAAGCAAAATTCAGTTTTGAGCCTCCGGGACTCACTCCGTGCTTTTCTTTGGCACAAAGCTTATGCATGCAAGCCATGGCACGCACCTATGACCTATCGAAAGAGTCGGTTGGCAACCTCAACCGAGAATCAATGATCAAAGGTCTCGAAGACTTGAATACCAAGGAATAGAAGTATCGACGAGCTATACTATCACCCCGCGAGCGTGGTCAATTCATGTGTAATACGTCATATCCATGAGTCATTCCGTTCATTTGTCAACGGCAATGCCGGCGTGGGTGCGCAACAAGCGTCATTCTCTCGTCGTTGGTCCATACATTGCACATATGAGGTCAAAAGCTTAAGTTCCATTTCATTGAGTCCTGTGAGTCACAACCATAAATGCAAACCGAGCTTTCCATATACAAGTTTGTTGGTCTCGAATCCAGTTGCTTTAAGTTAAATACTCACATGCAAACTTCGACTTTCCAAATTCATTGCCAATATGAATGACAACATTAACTAAAATGCAAATTTTTATAAAACCAAGATCAAAATATCCACATGATGAATGAAACCATATCCAGGGGCAAACAAGCCCAATGCATCATCAACTACTACGGCTCGCAGGCCATCTATATGAAGGGCTAAACAAATGCCTAAATCAAAACGAGGCACGCAGGCCCCACCTCATAAGATGCTACTACTAACTACCGTCTCAGGTACGAGGACGCTTCGGAGGCTCAGACCCCCGAGGTCTATACTCCTCTGGCGTAGCATGATCGTCATCAGTACTACTGCTCTCCGCAGGCTCCTCCCTCTGCTGTACACTCTCTCTCCGTCTCTCAGAAGAACGGAGCACTCGGCCTGAAGGTGGAGTCACTGAAGTAACTCGAGGCGTGGAACGCCTAGCACTCCCAGAGCCTGACGCTCCCTGCGCAAGTAACAAAGTTTGTCAGAATACAATGAAAGACATGCAGAAAGGAAAAGCGGGACCAATGTATACCCCAGCAGCCCCGGCGCTAGGAGTGGCCCCTCGGCTAGCTCCTCTCTCACTGCTAACACTCTCCCTCCTCCTGCGAGTGCCTCGGCTGGTCTCTCTACCTCTGCTAGCCTCTCCAACACCACGGGCCGGTGCCCTCCCTCTAGTAGCTCTCCGGCCACGACCAAGTACAACTCCTGGCTCAGCCCGCGGGCGCACCTCTGGGGCCATGCCCATCACAAACTGACGGACCATGGCCTGCAAGTCATGCGCCAGCTGGTACGACGCCGCCGCCCACTCAACAGGAATCTGAAATTCAAAAGGGGCGTCAGCAATACATGAGATACTGGTATAAACAAGTAATGGAAGCAAGCATAATAATCAAAAGTCACCTCTGTCGTGGCAAGAGTAACTGTAGGAGTGATATGAGGCACCGTCACCACTCCAAGTGCTCCGTCAGCGGTCACCACCTCAATCTCTCTCCTCAACTCAGGTAAAGCAGCACCGGCCCTCAAACGGTTCTCCATGTCCAGGTCATATGCCAAGTGTGTGCTCAAGTAACCCTCATAATCCATCGAAAGACCGAAGACCACCTCCGTCGGCACCGTGTATCTCTCTATCTCAGCTCGGGTGTACTCCTCAGTCCTCTGAACGAGTGGAGGCAACGGCGAAGGCACTCTGAAATGGTCAATCCCGAGGGACTGACGGGAAACCCTGTCACCCAAGTACCATCGCCAACCGTAAGGGCACTCCAGCAGCACTCGACTCCGTGTCAGCTCCCTGCTCCTAACCAAGTAATCCCTGCGCATCCTATGCCAAACATTTCATCTCACCTACAAGAAAGAAAGGTTTGTCAGTTTCAAGGATAAAGGAAGACAATAAAGCATGAATATTTGAAATCATAGAAAAGGCTTACCCTATCCCCTGTAGTAGTGTCCAGAAAGAGCCGAAAAGTCCTCAAATCTCCCTTATGGTCACCACCTCCTGTGTACTCTGACCCCCACTTCTCGGCACGCGGGAGCACATCCTCATTGCTATGCGAATTGGCCGGGGCAAATACACCCAGCACCTCATAAGCCCACACCTACATGTTCAGAAAATCGCCAAGTCATGAAACATGGATGAAAGCATTATCATGATCATTGAAAGAGGAATACAAGCAAAAGTTTTACCTCTAGCACCCTCCAGTAACCACCAAGGCTCGTGCCTACACCACGGCACACATAACCAAGGAAGCAGTACACAGTACACAGGCCGGCGCCACCCCAGTCAAACCTCCCAGCAGTCTCCAAACTCTCCAGTGCAGGCAACCAACCCAAGTGCACCATGCCCTGCCTGTTCGGAAACAGGGAGGCACCAAAGAGGTATAACAAATAGGCCCTCGCCATCTGTCTGGCCTCCTCCTCTGACTCTGGCTCGTGGTCCCAGAAACCCACCAAGACAGTATACCTCACCCCCGGATCAATACCTCCAAGCCTCCTCCCCAGGTAGTGCTCAACGGCAGCAGGGTCCAAGTATAGCTCTGAGTCAAAAGGGATAGGCTCACCTCCAACTCTCAGACCAGTGATCGCAGCAAAGTCAAGGGGAGTGATGGTCATCTCCCCGAATCTGAAGTGGAAGGTGTTGGTGGTATCCCACCACCTCTCCACCAGGGCTCGTATCAGCTTGCGATCCGTCCTAGTCACTGTCAGAAGCCGGATAAAAATGGTGAACCCAGAGGCATCGACCAAAGCCCTCACTCGTGATGGCAACGCACGGTAGTATTCCAAAGAATGCGCAGAACCTCCATAACCACCCAAGGACCTCTGAGTCTGTTAAACAAAGGCATGGCAAAAATTTCAGTCAGTATTATCAACAGGAATGTACAAGCAAACAAGCAGACAAGCAAAACAAGCAAACAAGCACAAGAATAAGCAGAGGATACGTACCAAAGGATTCCTATAAGCAATGTGGGTCGAACGGTCTCGAATCACACTCGTATCTAGGTACGTAGGCAACAAAGGTGTATATGTATCGCACCCCTGGGGAACGAAGAAGTGCACTCGTGGCACATAGGTAACCGGTGTAAACGGAGCTCTGTGGTCCAAAGACAGCTCGACCTCTCAGACTATGGTCAAACGCTCCTCCCCTGCAGCCACCTCGGCCTCTCTCTGTCTCTCCGATCCCCAAAGATGGTTTCTATGGCAGAATGCCCTTCAATTCCAAGAAGTGGAGGTGGCAGCGAATTATCTGGAAGATTGCTGCTAGGGACCCAATGATAAACTTCTCCGAGTGTCCGGTTCCATATGTCTCCGGGTTCTTCAAACAGAGTAGGGAGTGAAACTGCATCAAGTGAATCAGCACAAATTGCCTCCCATCTTTCTCGCCAATCTTCTTGTTCATTAGGCTCCACATATGCGAGAGTATGTACCATGCCGGCGATGCATACAACTTTGTCAATCCTAAAGATGCTGGAATCTGTCGGTATGGAGACAACTGGTTTGTTATGAGAGTCGGGGATGATGAACCGGCTTGGATTCCACTCTTGGCGGAACTCTTCCCAGTCTCGATCATTCATAGCCCATTCTTCACTTTCTGTGATGTCCGCCCATCTAGGTTTTGACCTTGATTCGATGCTTGTGAGGGAGCAAACTTCCGAATCCTTCGATATGGGAACAACTGGTTTAGGTTCGGTGGCCGGTATGATGTAAAGGTTCGGGTTTAATTTAGTGGAGCTTGGGTTATCTGGAGTGGAGTTGAAGGAGATTTGGTTGATTCGGGTATTGGGTTGGTGTTCCGGCATGGGGTTAGAGACGGTGTTTGGCTTTTTATGGGGGGGTGGAATTGTTCCATCTTCAATGAGATCCTGAATCTTGTGTTTAAGACGGATACAATTGTTGGTGTGATGGCCGGACATTTGGTGGTAGGAACAGAAGGCGTTCGGGTTATGGTTTGGAGGAAGCACTTTGGGTGGCTCGCGAGGCTCTAGTGGTTTGATGACGTCCTTTTCAAGGAGCTTTTGGTAAACTGTTGTCAAGGGAAAAGGGAATTGGTAGAAATTTCTTGTTTGCCGGGCTGGCTGGGCTGCTATTTGGTTAATAGGCTCGGTTTTGGTTGGTTTGGGGTTTGAGGAGCTGGCCTGAGCATGATTGTACTGGTTGGTTCCAAACAGGGTATTGCTGTTGCCAGAGTAAACTCGCCTGGGTTTGACAGATTCTCCTTTTTCAAATATACCAGTTCTGAGTGCATCTTCTACTGCGAGGCCGGCCTCGTAGAAAGTTTTGAAGTCAGCGGTGGTTTGAAAAACCACCAAGTGCTTTGCAAAATCGGGTGCCAAGTTCTTCGTGATAATTCTCATCTGCTCCTTCTCCGAGGGTCGATCCATCATCTGAGATGCTTTCCCTCTCCACCTTCTGATAAAGTCCGCAAAGGACTCATTGGCTCCCATCCTGGTTGCATCCAATTCTCGGATAGTCATCTCAAGCTGAACGTTGTAATTGTACTGGGCCATAAAAGCTGTCCCAATATCCTCCCAACTTCCTTTCTTTGAAATGTCAAGATTTAAGAACCATCGCAGTGCTGGCCCTGTTAATGTTTGCTGAAACATTTGACCCATAGCATTATTTTCAATGTTGTACATGGACAGAGTGCCCACGTATGCTTGTAGATGAGCTCTCGGGTCTCCGTTCCCATCAAATTTCTCCCAGGTTATGGGCTTGAATCCCTCGGGGAGTTTGGCGCCGGGGAATAGACACAACTTGTCCATGTCAATACCTGTGGCGGCTATCTTCTCTTGTTTCTGGACAGATTCCTCGAGTTTGGCGACTTTTGCCATCATTGCTTCCAAATTTGGATGCTCTTGCGGAGGTGGTTGCTCCCCTGGTGGCTTGTTCTGAAAAGTTAAACCTTGTATTAGGAGTAACATCTCAGCCATTTGATTATCACTGCGTTCCCGCTGTTCTTCGAAGGCTAGCCTGAGAGCCTCGATTTCACTTTTGCCCGCCATATCTGTAGGATGTGCTGAATCTGACTGGACCGCTTTTGACTCAGTTCGAATTAATCGTTGCTCAGGAGTTCTGGTCCAACTAGGTACAGTATTCTTCTTGCTCTTACCAATGATTGAAACTGATAGCGGAAAAATGAACTTAGTGACTGGTGCCCAAGAAATGCTATGTGCAGGAATTCATGTATAAATGAAAGGATGATGCATGATGTGCAATGCAACCACAGCTTTGGAAAGGATTGCCCCAATTTTCAGTGCTTTGTTCAATATATCTGAATTTTTAATTTTCGTTTTGCAAAATGAAGGCCGAACCTTTAAGGGTTGCCTACGTATCCTCATTTCAGAGGAATCAGGCCATGACGTAGTTCGGGACTACGATCGGCTCTTTTCTTTAACATAGGAAAAGTACTAACTCCATAAAGCAAAGTACAAACTGACTCAATAAAGCAAAATACAGACTCGATAAACAAAATACAGACTTGGCATCCTCAAAAAGGGCCTTGTTGGCTTGATCTGCTGACTACTGGCTGGCTGCTGATTCTTAGTCCGACTCAGTTGTTGGACTTGCTCGGGGAGCATTCCGGACTTGGTTTTTCCTTGAGTTGCTTGGGAGACAGGTTTTCATTCAGAAGGAGACCATTTTCAATGCAGCCTTCACAATTACACTCATCCCAGTATTTGTGTCCCGTCACTGGGTCTTGGAAGTAGTAGACTGGTGTGCCGTCTGGTTGGAAGTTTTTGACTGGCGGCATGATGTTCACTTCTTTATTATCACTTCCCTGCTCCACCCTGACAGTGATTTTGTCGGGGATGTCCTTGGCTCTGTTGTCTGCAGGGAGGTGGAATTTCCAACCTTGATCATTCGCATGTTCAGAGTTGTCCCATTGAAGAGTTAAACCTGGCTGATCAGATGTGACTAGTTGGTGAAGCAACCCTTCAAGCTTGTCTTTATCTGGCACCTCATTCCCTATCTCTTCATTATCTATCTCTTCAAGTATCCACACCGGTGCCCCATGATGGGTGGTAAAGGTGGACTTGAGCTTTTTGTTTCCGGATTGATTGCTCATTTTTGGGTTACAGACTCTGATAAAAGAAATACAACATTCTAATTACCGCGAGGAAGAGAGCCAATCGCAGAATTTTCTTTAAAAAGAGTTTATTTTATTGGACAGAGCCTTTGATTATCGGGACAACCCTTCTTATTACTGTGGAAGTGAGGAGGTGACAACCTAAGGTAAAAGCTATCATGTATGCGCATGCAATACAGGTAGATGACAAGCGGTTAAACAGTTAACAAGGCATATCACATAATCTTAACCTGTGGGTCCCTGTCCTAGTTTGGAAAGTTCTAGGTTAATTATATGCAAAGGCCGGTTTTGGTTTAGGGGGTTCCCCAGACTAGAGCCAATATTTGCCTCCCAGTGCCAAGTGTACTGCATGGCAAAGGTCAAGCGGCAGGCTGACTCATCACGGTCCAAGGTTGCTGAGCATCCGGGGATGTCCTAACACCAGCGAGCTGGGTAGGGTAACCAAGACGCAGCAGCGGGGTTTATCCAACATCGATGCAAGTGATGCAAAAGTTCAGCAATAAAATTGTTTTCAAAAATCCCATGAATGTTTTTCAAGCTTGGCTCGCTCTTTAAATTAACCAAAATTTTGAAATTCTACTCATGCGAACAACCGAGAAAGCTCCAGTCCAGACTGATCGGGCTTTCACCCTGACATCAATCCTTTCTAGTACAGCGTAAAGCACGTACTTGGTGTCAAGCCTTCGAATGGTCATTTTACAAGTGTAAAACTTCAAAATAAAGATTAACTTAAAATTTCCCCAGTGGAGTCGCCATTTTGTGGACGGTCGACCTCCACTCGGTTCTGGGCGGAAATGGTGTTCTTCGAAACGGTCCGAAGAACAAAAGATTTTTAGAGTCGCCACCCGGGTTTTGGGAAAGCAGTTTGGGACCCGAGAAACCAATTTGAAAATGATGATTTGAGAGAATGACTTATAAAACCAATTGAAAACCAGAGATTCGTTTTGGATCCAGGAGCCAGGTTACGAACAGGGAAGGGTTTTAATGCACCCCGTTCGCCCGATTAAAAATCGGTCTTTACTAAACATTTGTGAGATTTTATTAGAAAACAATTTTATTACTGAACCTCAACAGATAAACATTTAATTTAAACAAAGCAGACGATAATAATAAGAAAAGCAAATGACTAATATGTAAATAACAGAAATCAAACGAAAATCCAAACTTCAAACTGTTCCTGCAAGGGGAAGGTTCAAATTTAATATTTTACGAGAAAATTGTGCCGTGCGGCATACTTGATGTACCGTGCGGTACAAATGGTGTACCGTACGACACTGTTCTTCAAATTAACGGTCAGATTTTCAAATGGGTGCCGTACGACACTCAAAGTGTACCGCGCGGCACAGTAAGAGTGCCGTGCGGCACACCTGGCTGCAAAACAGTTTGAAACTTTGGTTCTTCGAAATGATTGATCAGAGGCACATACAAGGTATGAAATGCATTCGAAATGAACTACTTTCAAGGGAGAAGGCAGTGTATTGAGTATGAGATGTCCCTCCTCGTTGAATCACTCCGTACGAGGCGATGTTTTCACCGTACGACGCGACCGGGAGGTGTGAAATGAAACTGGACTTGCTATAATTTGGGCATACCAAGCATGGAAATGATACAAGGAATCATTCCACCCTTGATACCTCTCCCCTCAGGGTACCAAATTCAAGGAATTTGGCGAAACGGGTTTATACCTTCGTTTTCGAACTCTCGGATTGAGCGTCGGATTGGACTTCCGGATGTTGTTTTCTTTCTCTGGACCTCACTTTCACTCTAGTATAGTGGTAAGAGGGATTGGGGGCTCGAACTTTGGTTGATTTGGGATGACTATCTCACGGTTTCGGGAGCCGAAAAACAGGGGATGGATCTTGCTTTTTTAGAGAGAATGAAATTGGGTTCTCTATAATGGAAATGGTGGCTAAGGGATTTTGGCAATGAAAATTGCATCCAAGAATAGAATTTCGTGATTTTACACGGAAATTGTATGGGAAGGGTTTTAATGCACCCCGTTCGCCCGATTAAAAATCGGTCTTTACTAAACATTTGTGGGATTTTATTAGAAAACAATTTTATTATAAGCAATGTGGGTCGAACGGTCTCGAATCACACTCGTATCTAGGTACGTAGGCAACAAAGGTGTATATGTATCGCACCCCTGGGGAACGAAGAAGTGCACCCGTGGCACATAGGTAGCCGGTGTAAACGGAGCTCTGTGGTCCAAAGACAGCTCGACCTCTCGGACTATGGTCAAACGCTCCTCCCCTGCAGCCACCTCGGCCTCTCTCTGTCTCTCCTCCTGCTCAGCATCCCTGACAATGGATGCCATCCCCTCCTGAACCAGGACATTCTCGAACCGGGGAAACTCCTGTAAGGTCGCTGCTATGTCCTCATCTCTCGCCCCCTCCAAAGTGTCTGCCAAAGTCAAGCCAGACCCACGAGAAGAACCAACGACAGGTGTAAACAACGGAGGCTCTGAAGCCTCTGTCTCTCTCTCATCACTCTCCTCTGGCACTCTAGCGGTACCAATCGCAATAGCCGGACCTGGAGCTATGCGCCTCACCAATGGCACCTCCTCGCTCTCAGTACTACTCCCCCCAGCAACATCCTCAACCAAAACATCCCTCGGGATACCCTCAGCCTGAGACCCACTCTCCTGAGTGTGGGCTCTCTCCACAACAACGTCAATGCCACTAAAACTCATAGCAATATCCGAAGGAAAGGCACCCGTACCTAAAGGATCAATCTCCATAGCCTCTGGACCTCTATCTGCAGCCACGGTACTCTGATCACCGCCCACGACACTCTCAGCATGCCGTACGGTACCCCTATCCGCCACCACAGCACCCACAACACCAGGCACGGCACTGTCAGTGTGCCGTGCGGTACCCAAATGGTCACCAATGTCACCACTGCCCCCAGCCGCGCCAATGCCGACGCCCGTGGTCTCCCGAACCACCGCCGGAGTTGAAACCTCACCCGTGTGAGCCCCACCGAGCCTCGTCGGAGTGGATACCGGCGTAGGTAACGCCGTCTCGCCACTAATCGATGCCGAGTCGGAAGCCCCTTGAATCGGATCAACGTCGGCCGGAATATCCATGGATGGATCACCACCGGGCTCGCCGGACGTGGCGCCACCGCCCCCACACACCGCCGACGTCGAATCAATGGTGGACATAATAGGATCGACCGGTGTATCACCAGAATCGGCCATGAATGGTGTTTCTCGGACAAGAAATTTCGATTTCGGGAGAAACTTGATTTGGGATGTTGATGAACCAAGAGATTGAAGAAGATTTGAAGGAGAGGAAGAAGAATGGGAGAGGCAAGAGGGTTTTCGAACTACCGCTCTCGGAATAACTGAAAACCAGCAGGCATTTTAATGCTGTACTCGTAGCTGTGTTACGACTTGACAAGATGCTCCTTGTAAGGCCTGACCCTGTACCTGCTGACTACCACGATAGTAGGTGGAATTGGTTTCAGGTACACTTGGTTTATGAAGCTAAATTGTTTACTGACACATGTTAATTGTTTCAAAATTTCCAATACTAAACTCTATTATTGTATAGAATTGTCTCGGGGCTTTGGATGGGACCTATGTGGCATTGTATCCCCCGGCAGCAGATAGGGCCCGATATAGGACCAGGAAGGGGGAACTTGCAACCAATGTTTTAGGTGTTTGTAATCGAGATCTGCAATTTGTGTATGTATTGTCTGGTTGGGAAGGGTCTGCCACGGATTCTCGAATCCTTCGAGATGCCATTGGAAGACCACAGGGTTTGAAAGTCCCCCACGGTATGCCACATTATATACCAAGTCATTGTTTCCCGTTGCATTTTACAAATGTACACATTATTGATATCCGTTGTAAATACGGTTACCATTGCTTCCAGGACATATACTACCTTGTTGATGGTGGTTATCCAAATGGGCAGGGATTTCTAGCACCATATCGTGGGCAGCGGTACCACCTCAACATATGGAGGCAAGGTCACATTCCTGCTAGCAAAGAGGAGTACTTCAACATGAAGCACTTTGCCGCTAGGAATGTAATTGAGAGAAGCTTCGGTGTAGTGAAGATGCGATTTGCAATATTGAAAGTTGCATCTTACTACCCCATACGTACACAAAATCACATTATTACTGCTTGTTGCCTCTTTCACAACCTCATTAAAAGAGAGATGCCTAATGATCCGATTGAGTTAGAGTACACTCGATGGGAACAAGACAACCTACACAATGTTGAGGTGGATGATAACATTGGCCAACTAGAGACTTCCGATGAGTGGACCGAGGGGAGGGATGCGCTTGCTAATGCGATGTACAACCATTGGTTAGCCAATCGTGGTGGCAATGTGGATGAAGTTTGAAGTGTTGTAATAAGTAAATGACATGTGTAGACAATTTTCAATTGTGTTGTGAACTTTTGGTGGATGATAACATTTTTCATTTATTTCGATGACACCTATTTCATATAATGTAATTTGTAAACGTAAGCCTGTTTGTTTTTATGGGCACTCTAAATTTATTTCTTTGTTGTTGTTGGGTATTGCACATCCACATAATTAAATCTATTCGTGGATATGAATAAAATGCATTTACAGCTATGGACACGGAAGAGCCACAACTAGACCCCGTAACGAAAAAGGCACGTAGAATTTGGAGGAAAGTTGAAGAGGAGTGTCTTATTCGTTGCATGAGAAACGAATATAGTGACATGTGGAGTGCGGAGAATGGGTTTAAAACCGGGTTCTTTACTTTGATGGAGAGCGAGATGAGAAAAATCTTGCCGGAGTCAAACATTAAGGCACACCCACACATTGACTCGAAAGTGAAGGTCTGGAAAGTTACCTACAACAAGATCACTGACTTGCTTCATATTAGTGGATTCTCTTGGAACGATGTCACCAAATGCATCGTCGTAGATGAGGAGTCCGTTTGGGAGGAGTATGTCAAGGTAACTTGCTCTACTTGTATTTAAATGCAACAGTATTGACCACAAGTGTGTAATTAAACCAATTTCATATGTGTAGGCCAATAAGAACGCCAAAGGACTCAATGGGAAGCCATTCCCATACTACGATGATTGGTGCATCCTCTTTGGCAAGGATAGGGCAACGGGGGAGTTGGCGGAGGATCCGTCCCAAATGGCGGACACAAGTGTACCTATTGATGTGGAGTTGGAGATTGGAAGTGACGATGTGTACATTCCATTCTTTGGGCCAGAACATGGTGGGGGCTCAAGTCATGGCTCGACACCACCGTCCTCAATTCCACGAAGCTCCACACCACCGATCTCCAGTCCCCGGAGCTCCACACCACCGGGCTCTACTCCACGAAGCTCCACACCACTTGTCACGACTCCTCCCGCCAATGCGGGAGTTGCTAAAAAGGGAAGGAAGAGGAGTAGATTTGATGACTCCATTATGGAGAGTTTGGAGACTTTTTGCAAATCAACATCAGAACATATGGGTGAAATGGTGAAGGCAATGGGGTACTCTAAAGAACTATCCGCTCTCCGCAAGCGTGTTCCATCGGAAGTAGAGAAGTTGATTCTAGATGAACAAGAGAAATTCAAATTGACTGCAATGATTTCTCAAGCGGAAGAAAGGGTTGACACCTTCTTTGGCACTCCCGATGAGAAGAAGCAAGCATGGGCGGAGGCAGTGCTTATGGGTTTGGTGTATCCCATGCACTAAATGGGCCTTGGTGTAGGTCAAATTTTTTGTACATGGCTGAGTTTAGAAGTTCTATTCATTGGGGGCCATTAGGTAGTTTGTTGTAATAATTCTAAAACTTGCACTTGCACGACTCTAACTTGCAACCAATGGGTTTGTGTACTTTGACTGTGTTTATGATTAATTGGTTGGCTATGGTAAATGTAATTCTAAAACTTGCACGACTCTGACTTGTATTTTGAGGCAATGTAAATGTAATTATGATTGCCTTATGGGCAGTTAGTCCTTGGTTAATGTTGTGCATTTCTGGGCAGTTAGTCCTTCGATTTTGATGATATCTGAATTGTATGGCAGTGATGCATGTACTAATGTGCCTGAGCCAAGTTATGAGCCCACACAAAGGCCTCTGAATCTGCAAATTTCTGGACTTTTAGTGGGCATTTCATGGCTGTTTCTTGTCTGGTTATATTACTCACTGTGTTTCTGCATTTCTGGGTTTGTTGGCTGTTTCTTGGCAGGTTATGATCCTGCAATTTTGAGGCAATGATGATTGCAAAAATTCTACCTTGGCGGGGCAGCTTACTTGCAGCCATGAGTAATCTTGTTTTGAGCCCTGTGTGTGTGTGTGTATGGAAATCCAATAATAATATGTTTCTGGCTGTGATGAATGAAATCTGAGCCAAATTTATGCATAGTGGCCTGTGATGATATTACTTGCTATTGTTGCTGTGTTGAATTACTGCAGTGCTATGGGCAATGATGCAATGACTGAGCCCCAAACATGTTAATGTGACTGTGTTTAGAGGTGCCTATTATTCTGTGATTCAGTGTGTATTTTCTGTCATTGTTGGCAGTGCATAAGTGTGGGCAATGATGCATACCCTGAGCCGCTCCACTGACTCTGTTTGTTTCTGAGTTGTGAGCAAATCTGGGTACACTGTGATTAGTGGTTTGTGGGCAGTGTTTTTTCTTGGCAGTGACTGTGTTTGTGTTTCTGTTATTTTCTGGGCTGTTTATCTGATTCCGGGCAGTGTTTGAAGACAATGTTAGTTTGTTTGTGGGCTATGATGTGCTGTTATCTATGAACGTGTAATTCTGAGCCCTCTTTGATGAGATCTCTGAACCTGTAATTGTTGTTTGTGGGTTAGTAAATTGTGTGGTTTCTGGGTTAGTAATTTGCAATTTTGTTGTTTGTGTTGTTGGGTTTTGTTGGCTGTTGGTTTCTGGCTACCAAATTGGCTACTGTTGCTGCTGTTACTGCTGTGATGCCTTGTGTTGTTACTGCTGCTAGCACTTTACACTGTTAAGACTGCCTCTCTCTTTCAATGTGCATTTTTCAAAAGTGGGCAGTGATGGCTCTTGATTTTGCTGAGCCCGATTGGTACATTATCTCTGACCCCATATGGTACACTTTGTTGAGCCATTTGTTGCAGCCATTTCTGCAATCTGCAATCTTGCAGCCATTTCTGCATTTCTGGGTATGTTATATTAGGCTATTTTGTGTTTGGTGTTTGTTGGCTGTTGCTGCTGTTCTGTTGTGATGGCTTGTGCTGGGTATGTTAAATTGACTGTTGCTGCTGTTCTGGCAGTTTGCACATTACAATAGCTACTGTTGCTGCTGTTACTGCTGTGATGGCTTGTGCTGTTACTGCTGCTAGCACTTTACACTGTTAAGACTGCCTCTCTTTCAATGTGCATTTTTCAAAACTGGGCAGTGATGGCTCTTTGATAAATCTCACACGTTAAGACGGACGTTTATAGGCTAGGCACATTAGATGACCAATTGGCAACTAATGTTGCAGCCTACACGTATAGGTCTTACAAAGAGGGTGGAAAACACCAACTATCTGAGCCCAATTATGTCATTGACTCTGTGCTAATTTCGTTTACATTCTCTCTGCAAGTACTTGATATGGGTTGTTGTTAGTAGGGATGAGAGGAAAAAACAGCTACTATGTTGTATTTGCTGGACGGACACCGGGAATATATGAAAGTTGGCCAGCATGTAGCGAACAAGTCAATGGCTTTTCTGGAGCTTTATTTGAGAAACATGCAACATGGGAGGAGGCGAACTCCGCTTTGCAAGCACATTATGAACGCCGTGGTGGGGTAAATGCTGAGGAAAGAAATGTACAAGGTTACCCGCCGTTGCTTATCCCAATGGAAGCCGTCGTTCATGACGAGGGAAATGTTCAATCGAACTCAACGTTTTGGCAAAAATTGAAATGGTTCTTATTCGGTGCAATTATAGCAACAATCATCCAGTTTGTGATAATTAAATTACTTAGTTTGTAAAATGTTCATTTGGGCATTTGATACTTTGGAATATGGCAATATGCTACTATCTTGATTTTGTAATGAATGCCAAGTGGTGGTTACATTTTTGTAATGAATGCTAAGTTAAGTACTTTCAATTGAATTGACTAATTGTCCACCAAATTGCAAGTAAATTGACTAATTTGTCTGCGTATCATAGATGAGGTTTGGATTATAAAAAAAAATATCAATAACAAATAAGTGGAAATAAGAACAAAATAATTTGTAAGTTCTATTCCTAAAAAGGACGCAAAACAAATAAAAAATAAAAAATCACTAAGTTTTATTCCGTACAAAAAAAAAAATTCAGAATTTTTACATTACAAATTTTAATTATAATACCTTGCACTTTTTTACATTTAGCCATGTTTTTTAATTTGTCTTTTATTTATATAATTAAATTAATGTTTAATCTACAAATAACCATGAACAAGGGTAATTAGGTCATTTGACTGGTTTTTATAATATCTACCCAACCTTATACCCCCATATAAACATCAAAACAAACCAAGTATTATTTTATCCACCTTTCATCCAAACCACATATTATTTAGTCCCCCCTTCATAAATGTCACATCACTGTGGGTCCCCCCTTACTAAATAATACCCCTTATTATCTTATACCCCCATACTATTTAATCCCACCAAAACCTATCCCGCATCCAATCGGGGCCTTAAGGTTAATCATTCTTTTTTTATTGATTTATGTTTAGAGTGTATTTTCTTGTTATTGTATTTTAGTAATTTAGGCTCCGTATGTTTCGGGCGAAAAATGTTTTCTAGAAAACTTTTTCCATGAAAAACTTTTTCTAAAAAAGAAAATGTTTTCCAGTGTTTGGTTATGACATGAAAACATTTTCTAGAAAACATTTTCCATTGTTTGGTAGACATGGATAATCACTAGTATGAGAAAATGGCCAAAATCTACAATACCAAAACAACCATAGATCCACATGAAACAAGTAAAGTTTAACCCAGATCCCTCATTTGGGATTTGTCAGTTGTATACTTGTAACACCTGAACGAAGACAAAATCGACACAACACCTAAATTTCATATCCCCAGAAAGATTAGCCAAATGAAGGCAAAACCCTGTGGCTCAAGTTCCCCAATCAAATCATGCAAAATCAAAATCAAATCACAAAATGTAGTTGAAATTTTAGATCGAAAACGAAATTAGAAGAACAACACGTGTTGATGCAATTAGTGACTAAATGTCGGGTTCTTGTTGAGCAGTCTCACTCCTTTTCTAACCCTCTGCTATTCTCCAGATCTATACGCCATTTCAGGTAAAGACCGCCGCATTCTCTCTCTATTCAATTTATCTCGATTTTCCTCTTTCTGGAAGCGTTTTTTCTTGGTTATATCAAAAGAAAACGCTTCAATTTTGAGCTAAAGAAGCTGCATTTTCTGTTGAATCCATGTACGGATCGTTGGTGTACCGTATTTAGTAACTTTATGGGTGGGTTTTGTTTTCCGGTGAAGAAGGCTGTGTCCTTTGGCTGGTGTTTGAGGAGAGAGAGAGAGAGAGAGAATCGAGAGTGGAGAGACTTGACGTTGGGTTTTGACGGATAGGGGAGGCAACTCACGGGAAAACGTTTTCCGCCCAAAAATTTCGGAAATCATTTTCCTGCTCAAAGGCTCCCTTTTTCCGTTGACTCTAGAAAGTATCTTCCATTGACTTTCATTTTCAAAGCTACCAAACACCGAAAATTGTTTTCCACAGAAAAGGTTTTCTTAGAAAACGTTTTCCGCCCGAAACAAACAGAGTCTTAGGCACTTTCATATGTACCCTAGGCTTTTAGGCACTTTCATATGATACCCTAAAGTGTAGGGTACGCTAAATTTACACTGTACATTTAGAATTTAGACTGTACATTTAAAAGTTAGACCGTACATTTAGAATTTAGAATTTAGCACTTTCATAGGGTACCCTAAAATTTTAGGCACTTTCATAGGGTACCCTAGGGTTTAGGTTTAGGCACTTTTATAGGGTACCCTAAGATTTACACATTTTCATAGGATACCTTAAGATTTAGGTTTAGGGTGCACTTTCCTACTATAGGGTTTTGGTGGTTTAGGAATTTTTATAGGGTACCCTAGGGTTTAGGTTTAGACACTTTCATATGGTACTCTAGTATTTAGGCACTTTTATACGATTTGGGGGTTCAAAATTTTAAATGTAAAATTAAAAGATAGAGAGAGAGAGAGAGAGAGAGAGAGAGAGAGAGTGATGAGTGGAGTATTTGGTGCATTTTTCAAAAACTGATAGAGTTTGGCGTGCACGGCCCAAAAAACTGGACCTTCCCATGCTTTTCCCTTTAAACATTACTACTCTTTCCATGTATGTGTGTATACATTAAAGAAAGGGAACTACTCTGATCTGCATCGTTGGATGGTAAGAGAAACAACTCCTTTGCAGCGGCACGTGCGGTCCATCCTATTGTCGGATCGTCATCATACTTTCACCGTTGTCTTCGTCTCGTCGAGGAGAAGCCGGATTTGTGATCAAAACTCAGTTTCGAGGTCGCCTGAAAGTCATCGGAGTGTCGCCGGAGATGAGAAAGATGACCAGAATGGGAGGAGAGAGTGTGATTTCTCACACTTGTTTGGATGAGACAAGTAAAACTCTTCCCCTTTCTTTTCTTTTCTTTTCTTTTCTCACTAGTAAGGGAGAGGAATCCATTTTCTTCTTCTTTCTTCTCCCACCATCCAAAGGGCCTGTAAGAAGTCGGTTTGGTATAATTCACTTGGTCCTCCTTGCACTACACTCTATCCTCTATTTTTTGTTTTCCTTCACATTACATAATTATGTTTATGTTGAATGAACGTTCATTTTTTAGTTTAAAGTCCATTTTATGATATTTGTTTGGTAGCCAACTTTTTGGCTTTTTCATTATGGGTATTAGGCACTCTTATTGCAAAACATATTTTAGGATAATGAGTTTTCATTTTTTAGAGTTAGAGAGAAGAAGTGAAAAAGCGGGGTTGAAGAGCTTTTTGACTTTTCATTTTCCACTTTTGTCATGTTCATTTACAAATAGACTTACAAAATGTATTTTGTACATATCTCTCAAACACTACTCCTATTGCAAAATGCATTCTGTGTAATTCTTCCAAACACTCCTACCAAACTAATCCAAAAAGCCAAAAAAGTGGAAAATGAAAAGCTGAAAATGAGACTCCCAAACATCCCCTAAGTGTGGAACGGCTACTTTTTTATGGTTTTGGTGATAGGTGGCAGTGTTAGTCGACGAGGGTGGTGGATTTTCGGTGTGAAAACTAGTTCATCAGCCAGGAAATCTAGCAATACTTGGCAGTGGTGGTGGTGGTGGTGATTTTCAGCACGATTTATGAGTTTTCGGCTTGGTGTTGGTCTTCAACCGTGATGTTAGTTGAGGATAGTTCACATATATTGAGCCATGTGTCACAAGCGAGTGTGGAAGGATTTTTTGTCGTCGGTCACTCTTCTATGAAATATCGATTCTACCAATCATTTCATTTCAAAATCGAGTCCCCCAAAATAGGTAAGGTGTTGGTGGTGAAGGATCCTCTCTATTAACGGTGGTGAAAGAGATGGAGGATTGGATGCGTGAAATGAGGAGATAAATGAATAAAAGATATTCATAAAATGGATTTATGATTAGAGTGAAAAATTCCAAATTGGTAGATAAAAAATAGTAAAAAAAAAATGATACAAATCAAACTTTTACTCACATTTTTACTTAAATTAGAGTTTTTCTTTTTTTAAGTGACAGAGATGCTCTCATAAAAATTGGAAGAATAGGCTATGCGTGTTTTTGGTACCACACACCACTCATATAAGTTGCGTGCACCAATGAAACTTGACATCTAGCATCCACTCAGTTGATGTCAATTTATACCACGTCAACATAACATATAAATAACATTGAACAATTTCCTCTTCAAAATAAAATAAATAAATAAATTGAACAATTACTATCAATGTGTAGAATCGAGAAGAGCCATAATGAGCCAATCCGGGAGCTGTACTTGTTGAGAATAATTGTTGTAGGGTGTTGGAAGGTGCACAACGAAGACATAATAATCACTTCATTGTGGCTTAATAATCAAGTCATATTATTTTTTATTCATTTGTTAGTTCTATAGTCGTTTTTAATTAATGATTGAAAATAAATTATTAAATCAAGAACCAAATTAAAAAACAATTAACAAAGACAACATGTGAACACCCCGCCGGAGTTCACGGAAACGGTTGTGGTTTTGAAAAACGGTTTTGATTGATTGGATGGAGTCGCCACCCGGGTTTGAGGACCGTACCTGAGAAACCATTTGAAAATGACTCTTTTGCCCTTAAAATGGAACATATTTCACTGGTCTCTCGAAATGAGATTTCTCGGGTCCAAAAGCTAGGTTACGCGAGGGGAAGGAATTTAAAGCACCCCTCACGCCCGGTATGACAACCGGTCTCTACTAAATGTTTAAGGGATTTTGAAAATACCGTTTAAACAGACTTTTATCACAAATTCATGCGAAAGCACATAAACCCATCAATGCTTTTAATGTAATGAAAGTGTGCTTGTGCAAAGTGTTATGGGTGAATGATCAACATGCATAAAAACACTTAATCTCCGCTGAATCATGCTTAAACTATTCTGAAAAACCCCAGAAATCAACCACAAACATCATACAAATCACACCCGGACAGTAATCTGGGCACCCAGATTAGGCAAATCTAGGCGCCTGGAATGAATGTAGACGCCTGGAAAAAGAGAATCCAGGCGCCTAGAAGCACTATGGGTGTAACACCCCGGTTTTTTTCAAAAATATTTGATACCTTTTCACGTGATGCTAGTGGACCTATTGATATGCTCGTATACGCGGGGTACGGTTTGAGGTGTTTGTGAGACCCGAATTATGGAAGAGGGAAAGAAGGGAAAGGTAATTTTCATAAGTGTTGGGCTTAAAGCTAATAGCTATGTAAGTTGGAGGGGTCAAAGTGTAATTTGGGCATCAGATATTTTATTTCTTTTCCTTCTTATTGGGCTGATTGTAATCAGAGAGGAGAGAGGGGTAGACTTTGCCTGGAAGGAGAGAAAGACCGAAAGAAGAAGAAGAAGAAGAAGAAGAAGAAGGAAGAAAGAAGAAAAATTTGGGGAAAACCCAAAAATTAAGGTACGAATTGAAGTTTGATTTCCGAAATTCTTGATATATGTTGCTCATATACAAGTTAATCACTGATTTTGCATCTCATAGGAGTGATTTGGGGTTTGTTTTTATGAAATTCGTGAGAGGAAGATGAAGGTGTTCACTAACTGGTTTTTCACAAAATCAAATCTGCCACGGTTTTTGGTGAATTTTAAGACAGGGTTCTTGAAGTCAGAAATTTACGAGATTTTTACAGTAGCTACCCATGGATGTTCTTTATGTTGTGTAAAAATTTCGGGGTTTAATTCGAAGCACAGAAAATATGAAAATTCGTGAAGTAATCTGCTGTCGGGTTCCTGTTTGTACAGACAGCACTGACATGTCTTAGGAAAACGGTCATAACTTCTAGCTCGGGTATCCGATTGGTACACCGTCTTTTGATTATGAAACTAGACTCGTATACCTTCGAAACGATGTATGATTTGTGCCTCAATTCTTTCCAGAGAATAACAGTTTTTAGTTTGAAGTTGGAGAAAAATCTGTTTCGTGGAATTTTCAGCAAGTTCTGGGTCTGTTTGGAGGTTATTTAAAAATAGTTACGGAGCTCAGAAAATTCTGAATTTTGGATATGATGATGAAGTGTGATTCTGGAGTTTGTGGTGAAAATTTCGTGGGAATCGGATAAGTAGATTAATTCTGAAAATTCATAGAGTGCAGCACTGTTGAGTTGTAGGATACATTTTCATGCATTTCATTTGCATTTGGGCATGAATTTTAGTAGTGAGCTTATGGGTGATATATAATTGTTATTATAGGTGATGTAATCATAAGAATGGTCGTGGTTATGCTTTCGGTGCGTGGAGGTTAAGTTGATAGCAGAGTTTGTCCTTTTGTGGCAGGTGAGAATGTACAGCCTCTATAATAAATAGAAATGTGTAGTGTTTATGTGGTGTTTTCAAATGTGTGGTGTGATTATTGATGTTTTGAAAACTCTCCTTGTGATTTTTGTATGTGTTAAAAGTATTGTGTTTGGACGGATTAAATGATTTTCAGTGATGGATCAAATGATTTTGGTGGGTGAAAAGAGAATGTTTTATGCCTCTTGTGCCAATGTTAGTTTGCAAGGTTGGCAACTTGCATTCGTGGGCTGTGCCAACTGGCTGTGTGCCAGCATTTTAGCCAAAAAGTTACAAGGTTGGCATCTTGTAGCGTGGGCTGTGCCAATATTTTAGTTTGCAAGGTTGGCATCTTGCATTCGTGGGCTGTGCCAAATGTGAGCAGTGCAAGCTTAGTTCTTGCTTTCTGTGTGGGCTGCACCTACCATTGGTGATAAAGAATGGCCCTCGTCACCGCCACTATATGTGAGCCTGTGAGCGAGGTAACGGTACCGTCATAACTCCCGGTCGTGAGGTTGGCGACTCGTTGGCACATTTGGTAAAAATTAACTGTTATTGCTTTACACTGTGAAAGAAAATATGGATAATTTTGCAAACTTGCAGAGATGTGTTTTTGAGATGGGCCGGTGGGCTGTGTTTTGAAATGGGCCGGTGGGCCGTGTTTTTTAGACGAGCCGGTAGGCTGTGTTTTTTTTTAGACGGGCCGGTAGGCCATGTTTTGAGATGAGCCGGTGGGCTGCATTTTTGAAATAAATATGGTGGGCTGTGTTTTTGAGGAAAAAAAATGTGGGTGTGATGCTTAAAACTGTGATCCATCTAAATTGTTTGAGATAAAAGTGTTGGTGTGTTGTTTATACTTCGATCCATTTAAACACTTATCATTTCCATTTATTATGTTGCTAAGGTACATTCTCCTGTAACCTTTTTGGTTGCAGATTTCCAGTTGAGCTAGACGTCGGTCCACTACAGTGCCAGAGTGCTAGTCAGGTGTTCCTAGAGGTTGTGTTCTGTGATTTTGTCAGTCAGTGGGTGATGTGGATAATCAGTATTTTGTGGAGTTATTGTGGTTGAGTACATGTCAAATGATTTTGACTGTACAGTTGTTGAGGAGGTGTGAACACCTGTTTTGGTTATGGCAGTTGAGTTTGGTGTTATAATATCTTTTGTTGGCATTCGTTACGAGTTGCAGTTGAGATTTGTATAATAGCTTTTGTGAGTAGCCTAAAAGGCGTACAGGTGGTGACAGGTGTCCAGTCACTTTGTGCAGGTTATATCCTGCCAGAGTGGGGTGTGACAATTTTGGTATCAGAGCCTAGGTTATAGGTTCTGTAGACTTTTTGAGAGTGTGGCACTTGTGGTGGACCCTAGGCGATGTTGTTTTTGAGTTGTTGAGTCTAGGTAAAACCTAGAATGTTGAGAAGAGTGTCACAGGGGTGAGGGTAGTGGGTGCATACATACATGTAAGATTCATGCATATTTCTATGTTTTGTTTTTGCAGCAGCTTGATAGAAGAAAGTGATGGGACAGAGGTGTCATATATTTGCGTGTGTTAGTGTGGAGGGACATGAGGTGCAACATGAGTAAGTAAATTAGTTTGATCCAAATGCTAGAATGTTAGAGGTTATGATGGGATTGGCAGAGAAAATGCTCAGCGTGGTGGTTAAGAATGACATGGCGGATTGATTTGAAGAGTGACTGGCCAGCACACTTCAAAACAAACCTCTGATGTCACTCTATTACCACGTGTGGGTGGATGGAGGTGTGTAAAGAAGTACATGCGGTAGTGCATGTGTCAAAGTGGAAGAGCATATTTGTGTATTTACTATGAAAATGTATAATCCTGCGTATGGTCGATGTGTTAGGTGCATAATGTGTTCGGAAATGAGGACATGGTGCAAATGTTAAAGAATCTATTAGAACTATTGGTCCTATAAAGGTATAAAATCAGTTGGGAGATGTACGTATTATCGATGAGATAGACTGATGATGAGGAAATTATGTACACATGTTGATTATAACTCTGGGGGCATTGGAGACAACGGTATGAATATTGAGGAGAATGAATGGGTGAAATAAAATGTTTAGTCCAAGTACTTGATGTTTGTAGATAATTTTCTTATGGATGACTGGACTGACGTGGTCCCGTGATTTTATATACCATTTGGAGATTCTTAGTATTGAGCTGTTTACTTTCATATGTGATTTGGGTGAAGGATAATTTTTGTTTGATTTTGATCAGCGTATTGTGGGGGTAATTATGTGATGGTTGTCAGTTCGGTTGCGAAGTTAGAGTTGGTCTATCAAAGTTGTGTGCTGAGGTAAGATTGGGATTTGATATTGATCATAGGTTTTTGGGCAGTCCTACGGATATTGAGATGTACAGAAAAAAAAGGGGGGTTACTTGAGGTATTCAACAGGATTTAGACTTTTATCTATCTTTGATATTCAGAATATTGTGAGGGTGTTATAGTTTTTAAGGATAAACTTGAGCATGTGAATTGACAAAACTGAGAGGAATCAGGTGTAAGGTGTAGCGAAACGAATTATAGGTGGGTTTGGACAAATTGCGATATTGTGGATTGTAGCAGGAGAAGTAGTCAATATTTTATTACGGGTTGGAAAGTCTGTTTATAGATGTTGAGTTGATTGTTACTAAATTTGGATTCGGGTCCTTAACTTTTCTTAAGGGCAGTGCTTTGTGTATTGTGCATGTGTGGGGAAGGTATTAGGAGTTGAAAGATGGGTTAGTTTTGAGTTACAGTTACGGCATGCAAAAAGGTATGGAAATTTGGGGGTTTGGGATTATTGGTAGTATATTTGAAGAGAATACAATGATATAAGATTTTGATAAGTATCTTAGGTGGCATAACATGGAAGTTAAGGGGACTGAGGATCGAATGCGATGGTTGACTTATATTTGATTTGGTAGTGCATGATCAGACAATGTATATTAGTATCATAAGTGAAATTAGTTTTGGATGGCTACCAAGGAGATTATATTAATAGGTGTATTCATGGATGGGAATGTGAATGTGGATAACAAAATGAAAATGGTGTTAAGAGCGACGTAAGTTTAATCCAAAGGTGATGGTGGGTACGTGGATTCTTCGGGTGATGTAATTTGTGGGGTTTGGAAAAAAAAAATTGAAAAAAAAAGTGTGAGTTTTTACGGCAAAATTGGTAAACATCTGGGAGAAAGGACTGTGGAAGTTAGATCTTTAGTTGGATTCTATTTAGTTGAAAGTTTTGGACATTTTTGAATTTCATTAAATTGAGTTGTTATGATTTTGGTGGGATAAGGTGAAAGTCTTTTCGCATATGCCATTTATTGAGAATGAGAATATTGTCGATTTTGTATAAATAAGGAGTGTAGAATGACTAACTGGTTACTGCATGAGAATATGAAATTTGGAGTTTGGTAGAATATCATCTTGGTCGTATATGTGGAAATATGAATGGCTGTTTGTTTATTGTGAGAGGATTATAAGAGAGAAGAATAATTGGGTAAAATTTTGCTCTAGTTGAATTGTTGATCATGATACTGAAGTTATTTTTGTAGTTCTGTTATAGTAAGTGAAAGTATATGACCTTGATATGTAGTGAGTGTAAATTGAGATTATTTTTGGGTGGAAGAAGTTGTATATGGTAACAGTGAACCAAAGGATGTTTAGGTGTTTGTGAATTCTCTAGTGCAATTAACGAGTGTTAGGAAATTCGGGAGCAAGAACGAATAAGGTATTTTGATATGTGACCTGTTGAGATGATTAAAATATGTTAGAGCTGCAAATTATTTACTGGTTTGTGTGAAGTTTGTCCTTAGTACTAAGTATATGATGATATTGAGAATTTTGTGATTCAGAAAGCCTAAATGATTTTATGTTCTAGAGGGAAGTGTTGGAAAAAAAAAAGAAACAGAAATGTTTGTGGTTACATTTTGAGAGGTGCAATACACCCAAGGGCAAAACATTTGATTGGTTGGCAACCATGGATTGAGTGGAAACTGTAGTTTGATTACTAAAGTGAGGAGCATTAAGCGATCAATTTATGGGTATTTGTCGTTGAGGCAGAGTTGAACCGGAGTTTATAGATTGTGTGCTACTTGTTTACAGTTTGAATATGGAATACAATCGGCATTCTTGAATGATGGTTAAACAACGAGATTTCTCGTCAGAAATTTTGGTAGTTTGGTCGACAGATGGAATGATTGGAGAATTTGAGGAAGCGAAAAAAAAAAGTTTTGTATAAGTTAGTGATTGTGCTGAGGATATTGTTAATGTTTAAGAATAAAGTTGTGAGCAATAAATTTTGTTTGGGAAGGTGATGTAATTCGAGAGGCATTATGGGAAATGTTGAATTTGGTTTGGTAAGTTGGCATGGGTTCCGGAAACTGAGGAGAATTTCTGAGAGTACTTAAATGCTTTATCTTGTTACGGTTCCTTGGGTTAGGTTTATTGCGTGGACATTCATTGAGGAAGCGAATTGGAAAATTGGGTAATTGAACGAATATTTGGGCTATGTGGAGAAACTACTAAATATTTTGTATACGGGAGATCAAGTATGATGCATTAAAATAATTTTGTTGGGAAATGTTGGGGCATAATTATTAGATTGAGCAAGGAACTTGGGAAAGCGCGAAGTAATGCGAAAATTAGTTGATGAAGGGAAACAAAATTTCGAGGACGAAATTTCATAAGGTGGGGAGAATTGTAACACCCCGGTTTTTTTCAAAAATATTTGATACCTTTTCACGTGATGCTAGTGGACCTATTGATATGCTCGTATACGCGGGGTACGGTTTGAGGTGTTTGTGAGACCCGAATTATGGAAGAGGGAAAGAAGGGAAAGGTAATTTTCATAAGTGTTGGGCTTAAAGCTAATAGCTATGTAAGTTGGAGGGGTCAAAGTGTAATTTGGGCATCAGATATTTTATTTCTTTTCCTTCTTATTGGGCTGATTGTAATCAGAGAGGAGAGAGGGGTAGACTTTGCCTGGAAGGAGAGAAAGACCGAAAGAAGAAGAAGAAGAAGAAGAAGAAGAAGGAAGAAAGAAGAAAAATTTGGGGAAAACCCAAAAATTAAGGTACGAATTGAAGTTTGATTTCCGAAATTCTTGATATATGTTGCTCATATACAAGTTAATCACTGATTTTGCATCTCATAGGAGTGATTTGGGGTTTGTTTTTATGAAATTCGTGAGAGGAAGATGAAGGTGTTCACTGACTGGTTTTTCACAAAATCAAATCTGCCACGGTTTTTGGTGAATTTTAAGACAGGGTTCTTGAAGTCATAAATTTACGAGATTTTTACAGTAGCTACCCATGGATGTTCTTTATGTTGTGTAAAAATTTCGGGGTTTAATTCGAAGCACAGAAAATATGAAAATTCGTGAAGTAATCTGCTGTCGGGTTCCTGTTTGTACAGACAGCACTGACATGTCTTAGGAAAACGGTCATAACTTCTAGCTCGGGTATCCGATTGGTACACCGTCTTTTGATTATGAAACTAGACTCGTATACCTTCGAAACGATGTATGATTTTTGCCTCAATTCTTTCCAGAGAATAACAGTTTTTAGTTTGAAGTTGGAGAAAAATCTGTTTCGTGGAATTTTCAGCAAGTTCTGGGTCTGTTTGGAGGTTATTTAAAAATAGTTACGGAGCTCAGAAAATTCTGAATTTTGGATATGATGATGAAGTGTGATTCTGGAGTTTGTGGTGAAAATTTTGTGGGAATCGGATAAGTAGATTAATTCTGAAAATTCATAGAGCGCAGCACTGTTGAGTTGTAGGATACATTTTCATGCATTTCATTTGCATTTGGGCATGAATTTTAGTAGTGAGCTTATGGGTGATATATAATTGTTATTATAGGTGATGTAATCATAAGAATGGTCGTGGTTATGCTTTCGGTGCGTGGAGGTTAAGTTGATAGCAGAGTTTGTCCTTTTGTGGCAGGTGAGAATGTACAGCCTCTATAATAAATAGAAATGTGTAGTGTTTATGTGGTGTTTTCAAATGTGTGGTGTGATTATTGATGTTTTGAAAACTCTCCTTGTGATTTTTGTATGTGTTAAAAGTATTGTGTTTGGACGGATTAAATGATTTTCAGTGATGGATCAAATGATTTTGGTGGGTGAAAAGAGAATGTTTTATGCCTCTTGTGCCAATGTTAGTTTGCAAGGTTGGCAACTTGCATTCGTGGGCTGTGCCAACTGGCTGTGTGCCAGCATTTTAGCCAAAAAGTTACAAGGTTGGCATCTTGTAGCGTGGGCTGTGCCAATATTTTAGTTTGCAAGGTTGGCATCTTGCATTCGTGGGCTGTGCCAAATGTGAGCAGTGCAAGCTTAGTTCTTGCTTTCTGTGTGGGCTGCACCTACCATTGGTGATAAAGAATGGCCCTCGTCACCGCCACTATATGTGAGCCTGTGAGCGAGGTAACGGTACCGTCATAACTCCCGGTCGTGAGGTTGGCGACTCGTTGGCACATTTGGTAAAAATTAACTGTTATTGCTTTACACTGTGAAAGAAAATATGGATAATTTTGCAAACTTGCAGAGATGTGTTTTTGAGATGGGCCGGTGGGCTGTGTTTTGAAATGGGCCGGTGGGCCGTGTTTTTTAGACGAGCCGGTAGGCTGTGTTTTTTTTTTAGACGGGCCGGTAGGCCATGTTTTGAGATGAGCCGGTGGGCTGCATTTTTGAAATAAATATGGTGGGCTGTGTTTTTGAGGAAAAAAAATGTGGGTGTGATGCTTAAAACTGTGATCCATCTAAATTGTTTGAGATAAAAGTGTTGGTGTGTTGTTTATACTTCGATCCATTTAAACACTTATCATTTCCATTTATTATGTTGCTAAGGTACATTCTCCTGTAACCTTTTTGGTTGCAGATTTCCAGTTGAGCTAGACGTCGGTCCACTACAGTGCCAGAGTGCTAGTCAGGTGTTCCTAGAGGTTGTGTTCTGTGATTTTGTCAGTCAGTGGGTGATGTGGATAATCAGTATTTTGTGGAGTTATTGTGGTTGAGTACATGTCAAATGATTTTGACTGTACAGTTGTTGAGGAGGTGTGAACACCTGTTTTGGTTATGGCAGTTGAGTTTGGTGTTATAATATCTTTTGTTGGCATTCGTTACGAGTTGCAGTTGAGATTTGTATAATAGCTTTTGTGAGTAGCCTAAAAGGCGTACAGGTGGTGACAGGTGTCCAGTCACTTTGTGCAGGTTATATCCTGCCAGAGTGGGGTGTGACAATGGGCGCCTGGAATCTACAGTACAGGTGCCTGGAACACAAATCTGGCACATAATCCCTCAATCCAAGTCTCCTAGCCAATGATAAATTTGGGCTTTGATGCTTATTCACACACATTTAAAATGATGTTTAAGGACTCTATGGACCATATAGGCAGGCTTTAGGATCAGATCTTGAAAGTAATTTATGCACAAGAAACCATGATTTGGGATGTCTAAGACCAAAATAATTCAAAGTTGTATGATGGTTTTGTGTTATTAATGCATCCCTATGATCTTATGCATGTGAATGATGTGATCTCACACTCAAAAATGGGATATATGCAACCAACCCATGGTTCATGCACCCAAAACATATGAAGTATGCATAAATGATTCAAGATTACATTCTTTCTACTATGACATTTTGAAATCCTATCAAATTGAATAATGAATGATGAATGCATGAAACCCTCTTTAAAATCAACCTTTTTCTTTCCAAAATACTTCATGAAATGGACCTCAAAGCACCATCCAAACCATGCATCATGAATATCAAATGGAAAAGTGACTTATGAACGCATCTCACAACCATAAATAATCAAGAAATAAGGAGGAAAACATGGCAGAGAGTAGTGATTCCAGACGCCTGCATTGTGCTAGTCTAGGCGCTTGGACTTGATGTGGGTGCAAGTGTGAAACTTCCTCTTTTGTGATATTTGAGTTCCTCCTAAGCTCTCCACTAGTATTGAAGACTAGCAAGAACCTGGTGGAATCCCCTCAGGGCCTATTTACCTTTGGAGGCTTGATTTTTATGGACTTTGAGCAAGGTTTGGGGTTGGTTTTTATGTGTATTATTACTGGACTCAAGTTTGCAGAGCTTCTAACGGTAGTTTAAGGGTGCTTTTAGTAGAGTTTGGTTGAGGAAAATGAGAGTATGAGGGATTAATGTGGTGTGGAGGTGGCTTTTTATGGTTGAAAGTGAATGAGAGAGTGAGAGATGGACTGGAGAATGGAGTTTCTGGAGAGATTTCTACAGCATAACAGCAAGGAAGGAAGTGAGATTGATCCTCTAGAGTGGAGGAGAGAGGGGGGTATAAATAAGTACCAAGGGTTCAAAAGGTGCCACTAGGATGGCTTAGGGGGTCATCCAAGAGGCTCAAGTAGTGCCATCATATCCCCCCCACCATCTCTAACAAACTTCTACAGAAAATCCCCAAAAATTCTCCTTCCCGCCCATTATCAACTTAAGTTACACTCGACCTGGGTTATGGTCCAAACGCCTGCATTGTGCCAGTCCAGGCGCTTGGATTCAATGTAGGCGCCTGGAATAGGGAATCCAGGCGCCTGGACTCCTTCTAGGAGCTTAGAATTGGTCAATCCAGGTGCCTATGATAGCAATCCAAGTGCATGTGCTTTAGGGTTTTAGGCTATTCTAGGGTTTCAATGGGTGTTTTGGTGGGTCCTCAAGTCCTCAATCAAGCCTCGTATGCTCCATATTAGGCATTTTCATCCTTGGGGAAGTCACGGAATCTCGAGGGTCCGGATTGGGGTGTCTACACAACAATAATCTGAAAATTTTTGGATTATTTTTATTTTTAGGGAAATTTATTGAAATGATCCCTCTAGTTTAACCCCAGTCTCTATTTCGTCACCCACCTTTCAATTTCACTCTAACGACCCCTATAGTTTCAATTTTGGTCAAATTGAGTAAAAAAGTTAACTTCTGTCAGCAAACTTAACGGAAATCCCAATTTGGGGTTTTTTTTAGGGATAGAACAGACATTTTGCCCTCCCTGTTGCCCAATAACAAACCCTAACTCCTCCTACCCCTTTTTTACCCTCTGCAAATCTCAAAAAAAAAAAATCATAAAATTGAGAGGAAATTGAACCACCACCACTCTCACAGGCGCCCCAAAATGGCATCCAAACCCAACGGTGATTTTGTCCATTTTCCTTTGGGTTTAATTTGATGTGAGATTAAGTTTTTTTGCCCCTCAATTTTATATTTTTGGTGGATTTTTTTTTTTTTGAGATTTGCAGAGGGTAAAAAAGGGGTAAGAGAAGTTAGGGTTTGTTATTGGGCAATAGGGAGGGCAAAATGTCTGTTCTACCCCTCAAACAAACCCCAAATTGGAATTTCCGTTAAGTTTGCTAACGGAAGTTAACTTTTGGACTCAATTCGATCAAAATTGAAACTACAGGGATCGTTAGAATGAAATTGAAATGTGGGAGACGAAATCGAGACTGGGGTTAAATTAGAGGGACCATTTCGATAAATTTCCCTTATTTTTAATGAACTTTATAAAAAAAAATTATCGTATTTCTTACATTTTTTACTTCTCCATAGTCTTTGAGATGAACTATTTGTCGTTCGCCATTCCTAATCTATTACATGGGGAGGGGGAAGGGACTCAATCCCAGAATGCAATGCGGTCTTGCGGAGCATCCAAGAGCTTTACCGCATGAGCTAGCCACCACTTGCCTTTGAGACGAACTAATACTGCACCAAAATGGCTTAAAAACGTGAGATAATTTTTTTAAACAAAGACAAAAAAAAAAAAAAAATGTTCAACTTAATTATTAGCGTAAATTACATTAAATCCCCTTCAACTATCATCTATTTCCGAGTTGCCCTTTATGTTTAAACTCGGATACTTGGCCCCTAAACTACAATGGCCAAAATTTCCTTGAACGCCGTTAAAGGAAGCCTGTGTGATGTACGTTTTCTCCTTTTTTAGGAACACCTGCACATCATTTCATGAGGATTTGGACTAGAAAAAGAGAAGATACTTTAAAAGGGGGGCTTCAAACTAGTGATTAATTTGCTTTTACCATAGAATGACTTTGATATGTTTCTATTACCATGCTTACAAGTGATTAATTTGTTTTTATCATAAAAACTGTGATATATGATCATAGGACTAAAATTTGAAAATAATATCATCCCTAATTTTGAATCTCCACCATTTTGAATATTCTTTGATTTTATGAAGCAGAATCATTCATCGTTTCAAAAGTTCCTTAATTTTAGGCAAGAGGATCAAACAAAATAATGACAAACCCTAAAAAGAAGTAACTAACATTCATTACAAAAAGAATTAACTATTTTTGGAAGTCCTTAGTATACATATAATCAAGAAAAGCGTAATAATGGTAAATCACATTAAAAGAGGATGAAAACTTAACACCGTAAAGTAAAGGGGATGAAAATCTATTTGGTGTCCAAAATGTAGATGAATGTTTAATTACTGTCTTTTTCATTTCCCCTTTTTATAATCTGACAGTGCCCGCTAAGTTCTCCAAAAAAATTTAGCAACTAAGTTGTTAAAATCAAGCATGATTTTATCTTTTGAGGTGGGGCGGTGATTTTATCTCCAATGAATCTGGACATGAATATGTCCATGTCCAGATTCATTGGAGATAAAATCACCTCCCCACTTCATTTGCTAAAATCACCCACTTGATTTTAGCAAATCTCCATTTTAGCAAATGGAGAACTAAGCCATATTCACAAATTCACACTTGGTATTCTTAGTAACTCATTTTATTGGTATCATGTATGAGGCCAAGAAATGATTTATTTTTTATTTTTTTGATAATCAAAGCCACATGATTTTATGGTGCGTCTTAAAAACAGTAGGCAATTTACCCTTTAAAATGGAAATTGCTATCCATTCCGAAAATATAGTTCACTACGATAAGAAGCACAATTTTCAGATAAAAAAATAGAGTATATTCGTGCATAATTAATCTTATGATAGATATATGCACCAAAGTAAAGATCTCAGTTAATTTTTAAAGCTAGTGTCGAATTTTTTTTAAAAAGTTATGCGAGGAAGTCGTCAATTTTTTATCCATAGTGTGATACTGCACAACTAAAAGGCCAATTCTATTCGCAACCGTGGAATAGCTAAATTCAACCCACTAAAAATTGAAAAATGAAATTGCTACCTTGTAACCCATTTTTTACTAAAGACAACCAACAAATTTCCAAAACTTTCCCAATCTACCCCTCTACCCCTCTCCTCCCTAACATTTAATTTCTACCCAAACTACCCCTCCTATCAATCTAATCCCCAAAATCCCTCCATCGTTTCCATCGTCTTCTTCAGCAAGAACACCAAAAAAAAAATGACAGTACCCGCTCCTCCTCTTCTCCCCTTCCTCTTCTCTCTTCCCCTCCCCTCTGTGCTCTCGCTGCCTCTCACGCCGGCCGGTGCCGCATTCTTCTCCAACTATACACCGTTTCTTCTCTTGCTGAGAACTAAACCAGGTGTCCGCAGCTCTCTCCCCCATCTACAGAAGTCTCGCCGATGGCAGCCTTCTTCTCCGACGGTGCATAGGTCTTCACCCGATCAGATCTGAAGCAGGTGATGGCACCGACGACTTTTCAAGCTCTCTCGAAGCTGAGGTCTCGTAGCGCCTCCTCGAAGCTTCACACGCCAACGATCTGAACCTCTGTAATTCATTCTTTATGTGTTTGTTTCCCTCTCTCCTGGGACTCCTTGTTTCCCCATTTTGGACTCTATTTCTTCAACACCTGCTTTTCCTCGAGACAGTTGATAGCCCCCAAACGCTACAAAACATAGAAGTTCACTCTATTTTTGGTTAGCCCTTCAAATTCCTCCTTGTTTGTATATCTAGATGTGTTTGTATTTGTAGTTTATTTGTGATTTTTATTTAGTGGTTGAAAATTAAAAAGACTAAAATGGGAAGTAAAGATGAAGTAATCAATTTGATTACTATGGATTTGGTACAGGCTACTCCCTGTGAGTAATCAATTTGATTTGGTTCAAGTATTTCGGGTGATTGAATATGGAAATGATTTGATATACAGAATCTTTATGAATTAGTTAGGGTTTTTTTGCTGGTCAATCTCTTGAATTCCAAGACGGCGACACAGCAATGTTATTGAAAAATTTTAGTTGCATCTTTATTGTGTAACAATATTGGGCTGTTAGATGACAGTGTTATATTTGAAATTTAGATATCAACAGAATTAGCATAAGTTATAATATCATATAACCATATCCTTCTTTGGAACATGCAAGTTTATAATGCTAAATTACATTACCTGTATGTAATTTGAAGAAAAATCATGTCCCTAAGTTCTACTACCGTTCCATTACGGTCATTGCTCCCCGAAACCGCGTCATTGCTATCACTAGGGAGACCGATACCAATATTTCAACCCTTGTTAGAACTTGTTCTGCGTCGTTCAATAATACCTTAGAAACCAAGCATACAAGCCTAGATGGCCTCACCACTCATTGCTATTTGGTTTCAAGGTGAATGCTTTGATAATGTATGGACAAAGCTCTATTTCTTTCACAATTGATTTTATCGCAGCATAGTACAAAATTGTGCATCTCAATGATACTTTCGGTGGGTATCATTGCAAATTTTGCTAGCTTCTGAAGATGATGTTTGTTTCTGTTTCCTGCTTCCACGCAAGTTTGGGATTCCCCTACTGCTACTAGTTCATATGTTATTTGATTCTAATGCTGGCAGTCTACTAGGTGGCTTCTTGTATTTTTCAGGTTAAAGGTGTTCTTATAATGTTTTTGTCTTTGCATATTGATAATGCAGGAGCTGGCTTATTGACTGCAAAGGAATTGCAACCAAAGTGAAAAATGCGGGTCTATCTCCTGCTAATCAAATCAAAGACTGTGGAGCAAATATTGTGGCTGAGAAATTTAAGTTATTTATGTGACCAAGAAATAATACTCCTCAAGTTTGCAGTCGTGGAAGCTTCAAGAAATAAGCCTCCCTTTTCCTAAGCCAAGTTCTCGTGTTAGCAGGTTAGAGGTCATATGGATGGAGTGAAAACTCTTCGTCACAGTGCAGCTATAACAACTGTTGATTGGCACCCAAGCTTGCCCATATTATGGTTTCTTAGAAATTGTAAGAAGTTGTAAGAAACAGTAGCACGCTAAATATTTCTCCTTGTAGTAAGTTTGTTTTTGGTAACTGTTACAATACAAATTGTAACAAGTTGTAATGAGAATTTGAATTTCTCTTAATCATAGTGTATCCTAAACTACGCAAGGACCAAGCTATCCTTTCATGCCAAAGTAACGTAATCAAGTTACAATTTCTCTTAATCATAGTGTGATGTTTATGCATTTGGTGTAGTACTTTTTGAGATTATATCGGGAAAGGAAGCCATCACAAGAACAGAAGGCATTGCGGTTAAAAATTCTTATTCGTCATTATAGTATATACTACGATTGCGAGTGTAGCATAGTTAGCTGAAGTTTTCTCTTGGTGAAAAGCTCCTGCTCATTTTTGAAGACTTGAGGGGTTTCTTTTTTTTTCGTTTTTGTTTTCCAAGTCAAAGCGTTTTGGGCGATGTTTGTTTTGTAATGTGGTTTCAGAAAATTTGACGATAGATGTCACAGAACTGGCTATGGTAGAAACCATGTACAAATCTTAGCTCTCTCTCTCTCTCTCTCTCTCTCTCTCTCTCTCTCTCTCTCTCTCTCTCTAGTTTTTTTTTATTTATGAAAATAACGTTGTTTTTTAAACTATTTAGCAATCTAACGTTGTTTTTCTCATTTTCAAACTGAGATCTTTAACCACTTCTCATTCTCAACCTTAGAATGAAAATATACTGCGCATATTGGATCTGAGAAGTATTTTATACAACTCATATTGGACTTGAGAAGTACTATAACTCTCATTTTTTCCCCTTCTCCAACCAAAACATTACGTAATTCATTTTTCTCAACTAAAAAGAAAGAGTACCATATTTCGATTTTTAGAATATGAATTACACTCAATGATTCAGATGTTGAAAATTGAATATTAAGGTTTAAATGTTAAAAATTGAATATTAACTAATAATTCAAAACTTAAAATTTGAAATGAAACACAAAATGTTGAAATCAAAATATGAAATAGTGAGGTTGCATTCATCGTTAAAAAGATGTGTACATGTGTACAAGGGGCATACCCCAAGCAAACCACACAACAACAACAACAATAACAAAGGGGAGAGATGGGCAAGGACAACATTATAAGTGGAGCAATGAGGGTGCCATTCAATACAGTAACGGTCCACCCATCATAAGTCTGTACACATTTCAATTCAAAGGGGTACTAATATTTTTTGACCCTGTCGTGCACACTCTCTTCTTCTCACTCCGTTCGCTTACAAAGGATGAAATATTTACTACTTGGACAGAAACAATTAATTTAAATCTACATATCCTACACTTGCATGTCTTCAGATTTTATAAGTTGAAGTAAGGTCTTAATTCATATTTTAACTTTTGAATAGGTAAATAAAATTCGGTTTCAAACAAATGAAACATATGAGGGGAATTTAAACCTAATGGTTCCAAACTTATTATTCATGTTTTACGATTCGAAATATGGTACATATTTCAAACTTTAAAGAATGAAAACCGTGGGAAAATTCAATACTGGGAATCTGAATTGCGAATGACGAAAAACGCGAAACTGAAATCTGGGTCTTTCCTCTTTGCGTGTTTTTGCCTCCCAAACCACCATTTTCTTCCCATCATTTTCCTTGTCGACCTCCATGCAACTTGTAATCGAAAAATTGACCCCCATTGCCTTTCTTCCATTTCAAAATAGGAGCATAGTAAGTCAAAGGTAGGTGAAGAACCTTCCATGGAAGGCTCCATTGGATTCTCCATTCAGGGAGAGGTGAGGAATGAGGAGGGGAGTGAAAGCTTTTTAGGGTTTGATATGGGAGATGTGGGAGAAGAGAAGAAGAAGAAGAAGAAGAAGTGGTGCCCTGGTAACGTTATCTTCCATGGAGGAAGAAGAAGATAACGTTGTTTTTTTTTTTTTTTTTTTATGTCAGATGAGATGGAGGGAGGGTTTGGTTTGGGTTGTACAAAATTGTGTGATTGTTATTAGTTGGTTTGTGCTATATGCATCCCACTAATTTAAGGGACAAAAAAGTCTTTTTACACAAGCGTATTTGTGTCTACCACTAATTAAATTTTAGTGGGTTGAATTTAGCCATTCCACAGTTGCGAATAGAATTGGCCCAACTAAAATGGTGCATACTGCATAGGTACCTGTAAAAAAAAATATTTCGGAAATTTGTAGGGGCATTTGTTAAAAGTATATCAAAATTCTAACTTGTGTGGATTTACAAGAGTTTTATCCACGGCCAACTATTGTGGTTAAAAACAGCACTAGTGTAAAATATGTATGCTTAATTGCTTATCATTAGTTTTGCAATGTAAAAAGTTTGATTAGAGTTAATTCCATTCTCATTTCGGATCTGGTTTGTATGCTAGAATTTGCTTAAAGTGAATTTCTTGTGTTTCCTCAAATTAAAAGATTGGATCAATTTGATTTTATTATTAATGACTTTCACACAAACACAAAAAATCAACTGACTCTGATTGTGAGATTCAAGGTAATTCAAAAAGTGGACCTGGAGTGGGTCCGAACCATTTAATATAATTCACTTTATTACTGTTTGTTACTGATATTTCAGAGAATTTTGTCCAAACATATTATTTTCGTGCTGATTTTCACAATTAATTTCATCAGATTATTTCTAAATTAACGAGATAATAAATGAATCCAGCTAAGACTAACAACCCCACTTGGTTTTTTCAAAAGCTAAAATGGACATTTGCTAAAATCAAGGGGGTGATTTTAGCAAATGTCCATTTTAGGTGATAAAATCTCCAATGAATCTGGACATATGTAGGTCCAGATTCATTGGAGATTTTATCACCTCCCCACTTCATTTGCTAAAATCACCCCCCTTGATTTTAGCAAATGTCCATTTTAGCTTTTGGAAAACCAAATGGGGTTGTTAGTCTTAGCTGGATTCATTTATTATCTCGTTAATTTAGAAATAATCTAATGAAATTAAATGCGGGTAGCAACACTTACTAACAATTGTACAAGCTCTTTTGTATAGGACCCACATATAGGTAGCCTGGGATTCACAAACCCTACGTGGAAAAGTTTGTATAATTGTTGATGCAAGTATTCGCATGTGAAACCTCTTTACTAGTCAAATCAAATGATATTTTTCTTCATGGATGATGAACAACGAGATTGAAAGAACAAAATGGCTATGATAATCAAGGTGGGACGATACCAGCTTCACTTGAAAAAAGAGAAGATACTTTAAAAGCAGAATTCTTGAATCATTTCATGAGGATTTGGACTAGAAACATAGCAACACAAATTCTGAAACACATAGCTTTCCCATTTTTTTGCCAAGTTTGGCTTGATAAATGGCAAAGCTATTTTTTGGCTTCAGCAATGGCCTACCATCGGAGCTCATGTTCCAAACCCAATGCCAAATAATGAGTTTAGCTTGGGCTACATAATATAGCACACTCCATAGATATTGTACTAGCTTGGAAGATACTACATACACTTAAAAGCTCAAACCATGAGCATTTTAATAGCTTGATTATCACCCGCCACAAAAGTTCATTACACAAACTTAAAACATAACCCAGAAACATCCAAATAGCTAGAAGTTCATTACACAAACCCTAAAGCACAAGAAGCAAACCCTAAATAGCTAGAAAGTTCACGGCCAAACTCGAAGGAACAACCACAAACGTTATTATAATAGCTAGGAGGTTTATTAGACAAACTTAATAGCACGACGCATCAACATCTGAGATATAGTTAGTTACTCCTTGCTTTCTTCTTCACCGAGTCGCTGGGGCTCGGGATTTCAAGCAAGTTGGTGCTCTTGCATTTTGGGCATTTTGGTGCACTCTCAGACACCATGACGTACATATAGCAACGCACGCAACCCCTGCAAACCAATGAAGGTAGATCCTCCTGCCCATCATGTCCAAACAGACTCTTATTAAGATACTGCAGATATTCGGGTGTTGGAGGGATGGATTTACTAGAAGATTGGAGAGTGAAGCCTGAATTTGCCATGTCCCCACGGGGATTCTCTGCGAATGCTGATATGCTTCTCTTTCTGGTACCACAGACATGACATGCTGCCTGAACCTACAAAAGATACAAAAACATAAGCCATACCTTTTGAAACTGTACAAATGATTAAAATCTAGCGGTGTAGGATAATCAAGTTAAATAATTAAAGTAGATGGCTAAACTAAGAAAATCACGTAAAACTAATACCATTACGCCATTGATAACGTACCCAAACAAATATATATATTCTGAAAGACACAATTTGATTTTAAGTGAACAAGAAAATAAAGTACCATACCTTGGACTAGACAACTAGGATGGTGCACCGCGTCCGCGAAGATACTATAAATTTCATCAAATATTGACATGCTCACTCTCAGGTATCTCTTCTTCATCAAATTTTACTGTACCTTTCTCGTTAGCTTTGAAAGTGCTAATAGTTTTTTTGGATAGGCTTTAGAAATGCAAAAGTTGCTCCTACATAACCTAAGACATTGACAGTCTTAAGTATCTATATGCAGTTATAGGTAAAGTTTACATGCCCTCTTGTTATGCAAATAACAAACGTTTGGAAATAATATAGGAATTCCTAACACTAGCTTATATAGGAATTACATCATATATTGTTGCATGTAAAATGAACAACATATGGAGGTCTTTTCTTTTCAATATGTTTTTCATTTAACTGCTTACCTACGGACAGAAATATATACATCCGTAGAAAATCTCCCAATCTATACCAAAATTGACTCTCATTTCTGAAACTGTTTCATCAGGTTTTAATCTCAACTGAATGTTGTCTCCTAAAGCTTCATCCCAAGCTTAAGGTTTGTAATACAGAGCCCTAAACATCAACTAAGATCGACTTGAGCATTTTTCCTATCTTAGTCAATCATTTTCCTTAAATTTCAAGATCTAGGTGAACAGATTGTATAACCGAAATTGCAATCTTGCAAAAATCAACCAACAAGGCAGGTTAGTTATAATCAATAATACAGTTAGACTTATCAAATTTGCCTAAATACATAATCTACTCAATGAGCTTCATTTAATAAATAATCAGCCTCGTTCCACCAGCATTTTCGCCTTACTAGCCAAACTCTAATTTGGTTATATTACGTGTCTCATAACAACCATTCAATTCCTCGTTCAAATTTGACTAGTTTACTATCTTACGCAAAAATTTGAAGGCATAATAAAGTACAAGTTATTATCATCAAAAGAACAGAAACAACTACAAATACAAGTAAATTTCTTATGTTTCTTTTTTAGTCATAACAAATACCCCTACAAAAGGCCAACTATTTCAACTATCTATGTTACCTTTGATATTCGCACAGACACATTCAAGTGTTCAATTCACTATCAAAAAAGTGCCAAAGTAGTCACTCTATTCTCCAAATTTGCGATTGCAACAAAAAACCAATTATAGAGTTCCAAACGAAGTCAGGAGTTGCTTTGCCAGACATATTTCTAATCAATACATTCATCACACAATACAGAGAATACCAAGAAATCTTCAGCTCTATTAATAGATGTCCTAATCTTGGAAATGAAGATGAACGACGAACAAAAGATGATATATAAAAATGATAGGAAACTTGTCACCACAAAAAAAGAACTTTTACCCCGTCAATGAAACCAATTTTCATTTGCACCGGATGGCCCCCAAAGGAACTCAAATTAGCTGGAGGAAGATTAAGATCAGGAGTTTTAGCGAGACCTTCATTATAAGACTCACTCAAGCATTGTTCTCTCATAGCTTTTTCGATAAGAAATTGGACCAGTCGGCCGGGTTGGTTGGGGGCCATCTCCACAAAAGTTGAGAAGTGTGATGAGTTCAAGCCCTTTTGTGGTATTTATATGAAAATCTAGGTTTAAAAAAGTGGAGTAAAAATTTTGCAATTGCCAACACATTTTGGATTAAATTATGGGGATAGTCAAAATATTACGCAAATATCTACCCATGTCCTAAATATTTGAAAAAGGTATCAGATACCGTTTGGCCATTATTAAAGAGTATAAATGACTTGACCGTTACAAATTTGGACAAGGTCTCTTCTAAAGACAATTAATTGCATTTTTTTTATTTAAAAATTAAATCAGTTCCCTCGTCCCATAGTGTTGCCAAACAATATAATTTCGTGAATAGCTTTTCGAATTTTTCCTAACCGAATAAAAATATCTACAAAAAAATTTAAAAAGCTATTCACAGTTATATATTATTTGTCAACATGACTCTTGAAATGAACAAATAAAATGGGACAAAGGGAGTATCTGAATATGTTTAACTTGGTTTGGGATGAGGAAGAATTCAGTGTAACGGACTAAAAAATTGCGTGACGGAGATAGAACCACCAATAATGATGCTTGACGTGTCCATTGGATTCTACATATTTATTGAATGCAGCATCCCATCTTGCCAAATCCAAAATGGAGATTATAGTAACTGTCATACTTTTGATGAAAGACAAACAACTAAGCCTGTATCAATGTAAAAGCAGATTATCTTACAATGTATCACATGTTTCACAACTAATAGACCTGTAAGTGTAGGAGTGTGCTTGTCACTTCCCAAGACGAGGCACGTGCTAATAAGCTAGAGCTTAGTAGCAATATCCTTCTAAAACGGGAGCTCAAATCCCCATTCCGGAGACAGAAGTCGATGAGAGCTCACTCCCATCCAGACGGAAACCCGCTCCTAAATAGGATAAGAGCTTCCACACAAATCTCAAGGACAAAATTCTCATTTCTCTTTCCAAATATATGCAAGGAAGAAAAAAAGAAAAAGAAGTAGAAAATTTTAGGACTCTCTCTTCCACGTCTCCTATGAAGCACCGACATTCCTAGAGGTCGCCGTGTCCGCGTGTCCCATGCAGGGACACGTATTGGACAAGCCGTGTGGCGTATCTCTTAAATTAAATTATTTTTTGGATGGGGACACGTGAAGGACACAACATGACACACGTGTCCCACATAAACACTCACGATCTCTCTCCCCTCACTCTTTTTCTCTCTCGTTGCATATATATAAGTGGGTGTGCGCATACGTGCATGTGTGTAGATGAATATATGTGTGTGTGCATGCTTGTATATATTCGATGTATATATCTCCATCACTGTGTATCTATCTTACATATTATATGTGTATGTAATGGTATATCTATCAATACACAACAATCTGTGTTACATATCAAAAGAAAAATGTATATAAACTGTTACAATGTGTGTGTGTGTATATATAGTTATTTATTTTTGCCGTGTCCCCCGCCACGTTCTTGTCCATTTTTTTAAAAATTTGTGTCTGTATTTGGATCCGTGTTCATGCTACATAGCTCGTATTTAAGTGTTTAATCCATATATTTCGCATAAAAAAAAATTGGGATATCATATGTCACTCGTATATATATAGTCATGATCTCTTGAGGACTCTCTCACGGATACCTCCATGCAGACTACCCCTGTTTTCGACTTTCCGGACCAAATTTCGACGATCCGAACCACTCAATGTGTTTACCAGGGCCAACGCGAGGAATTGCCAAAAAAAAAAAAAAAAACCCTTGAATGGCTTCATCCGAGCAGTTTTTCATAATAACCGTACATATACAGTTTATTGAAAACTGCTCGGACGAAGCCCTTCCGGAATTTTTTTTTTTTGGCAGTTCCTCGCAGTGACCCTTAAAAACACGTTTTAAACACATTGAGCAGTTTGGATCGTCGAGATTCGACGCCGATCCATGAGGTCCTCACGGAAATTCCGTGAGGGGTCCTCATTAGATCATGATTTATATAAGGTGCTTATATACGCGCTCCCTTTGCAACTATAAAAACATATGTACAATACATATAAATATATTTAAGTTTATTCACACACACACACACACACACATATATATTTATTTATTTATTTATCAAATATTCCCTCGCCGCTCCCAAATGAGGGAGTTTCTACATAGCCCCGCTCCCGCACCTTCCCCGCTTCCGCTTCATGCAACTAAGAGCTAGAGTTGATATGTTCGATTGAACAAGTGATTGTGGAGCTTGGACTTCAGTGCATGTCGGACAACCTCTACCATACAAATAGGTCCTTACAGATAAAGAAGCCGAAACAACACCAACTTTGTGACCGTCAACTACAAGCTTATACATTTTACTTAGAAAGTGGATCAGTTGCCATTAGTGCTGTTAGACATTTTGGTGCGTTTATGTAGGAAAACAAGTTAATGGGGAATGTTGCCAGACGAAGATTTTTTTACTGTTGGAAGGACAATTTCGATGCTAGAGGCACACTGACCCCCAACATCATTGTTCCATTAGTAAAAATTGTCTCAAAAGGAGAACTTGTAACTAGTTAGTCCAGCTTACACATATAAACAAATTGAGCGGCTGGAGAGCCCGAAATGAGATGCTCTACCATGGCTCTTGTTGCCCATCATTCTAGGGCTGAGTTTTCCGTTTGATTTTAGCAACTGGTATCCTGATTTTAGCAAATGAGTTCACCAGGTGCTAAATAGCCTAAAATCAACCATGATTTTAGCACCTAGTGAACTCATTTGCTAAAATCAGGGTTGATTTTAGCAACTGGGTTGCTAAAATCATTTGAAAAACTCAGCCTAACATCAACTGTTAAGGGCAGTTCTATTTGCCCGACACCAGCTGCATAAAGAGAGCGGTACCCGACCTCATTTACAGGTGCCTTTTAAGTTTGCAGTGTAAAAGCTTAAATAAGTTGCATTAGTTTGTCTACACATGGATAAGGCACTGGTATATGTTGCTTCCGTGAGTACAGAGACACGAAGCTAGGAATAGGAGAGGCTAAGAGATGCCCTTTAGAGCATAAAATAAACAAATAAATAAATAGAACATTTGCTTTTGCAAGGCAGTCGAGCTTTAAAAATGACGTTTATAGAATAAAGAAGCTTAGATTACGGAAGGGTTTCGAACACCATAAGAGAGACTGCAGCTATGTACCACCAACACAACAGTAGACATAACACCAATGCGATTTTGACTCTATGACTAGCAATATTTCAATAATTCGAAGGCACAAAATGTTGGGGAAACAAGTAGTATCATTGCAATCTTAAAATGTGACTATAATACCCTATATTGGCTTAAATTAAATGTTCCATGAAGAACCCTTTCTTTTACATGTCTCTTTATAATCAATAAAGTACTCCGTATCATCAGTAACACACAAACAAAGGACATCTTAAACTTTAACTAGAGCATAATATTTAATTCGACGCGCGCTACATGTCCTACGAGTGTCCTAGCATTTTCCATTACATGTTTTGGAGTGTTTGGGAGTGTCTAAATGAAAAAGGTTGAGAAAGAGTACCATACTTTTTATTGGAGTGCCATATTCAGATCTGAAGAGGGTCAGTGACTGACAATTGTCCGACACCAGTACTTTACCGTCGGCAAAAAACATCCATACTTCATAAGTCTGTAGTGACATAAGCTAATAGAAGGTCAGAGATGTAAAATAAGATGTTGGCCGAGAACTTTAATACAGTCGGGGTATTCAAAGTTGCCACAGCATCTAACTTAAAAAAAATAAGTTTTAGCTAGCACTTCATAGATTCTAGAGTCTAGACATTCAAGGTATCAAACTCAACAAATTAGCAATGGGTGAAGAAGCTCCTAGGTTCATACACTAAGTTTCCAACGTGATAGCTAACACGGTTATTGGTTACCCATGTTAGAGAGCTATTTTTGTTAATTTCTTCTTATTTCTATCTTCCAGTTCACCAGTGTATTCTTGTAGCTATTTCGTACAATAAATCTCTTTGGCTCCTAAACGTACCCCTTACAAATTCATTTCATAATCTCACTAGGAGGTCAGGAGTTCAAATCTCCCACCTGCGTGTGGGTGTTATTTCCCTTGTATTTGTTGAGTTGCATTTCCCCCTTAATGGGGCTAATAGTTGGGTTGGGTTTAGTGATTGAGGACTTTGTTTCTAGTTTGATGTAATTCATACTTGTATTCTCCGACCATTTGACAGAAAATCCATTTCATCTCTTTATTGGCGGCTATGGTCCGTAATTGCGGTGCCCCTAATCCAATGCTCTAAAAGTCGTTGCGCTAGTTGGAAGGCCAGGCACTATCTAGGCCTACTAATCGGAGATTAATCGGAGCCTGCCGCCTAGAGATTAGTCTATTTATCCTCTCTTAAGGGGAGAAAGTAAAACAACATATGTAGAACATGACATCCAAACAAAGGAAATACTGCATACACACAATATATTTTTTGATTAACAAAGAAATTAAGAAAGTAAAATTTTTAATTGATAACAGTAAAACATTACGAAAGATAGGAACATACACGACTTCTTAACCGTTAGAGCCTATAGACACATAAATTAAATTATCAATTTATGTTGTGTAGAGTAGATGTGTATGTCATATTCACTAATTTAAGTTTACATTTCGATCATTTAATAGTATAGATGTATATAGTAGATTAAAACTACACTAAAACCCTTGTGGTATATTACCACAACATTTAACCCCTTGGATTTATAAAAATACATACTTAACTCCTGATTATTCCCGTCTAGCCGCCTAATTGACTAAAATAAATTACATAGCAATGAATTGAGGAATTAACTAAAACTACATTTGACTGACTATACTTTTTTTTTTTGTCCCCCACCGGGTGAGCCTAATAATATTAATAAAAATTCTTCAATCCCCCTTATCATCCCAATCGGGATGCGGTTGCCCGTCCTCAGAGTTAAGTAAGCGGGGTTACCTCACCGTCGGGAGAGGAGGGGCTACTAACCGATAAATAATGCCTACCCGCTGAATCCCGCCCAAATGCCTAGCCAATTAGTCGCCGATTAATCCCACCTAGCAGTCGACTAATCGTCCATCGCCTAAATCTGCACTTAGGCCCCTAGTTGAGGCAGCGGCGGATCATCCATCGCCTAAATCTGCACTTAGGCCCCTAGTTGAGGCAGCACCACCGCTTAGCACTTAGACGTCACCTAGGCGGCCTATTTTTAGAACACTACCCTAATCACAAAATTGATTGAAATGGTGAGACTTTGGTTTGAGCATTTCTAACCGTCCAATTGAGCTGAAATTTTGTGGGTCCCCTCAAAAAAATGTTTTAAGAATAATGAACGGTTCGGATCACTCGTGTGGGACCCAAAAGTGGGTCCCCAAACACAGTCGGTACATTTCCTGGACAATCCCGTCTGTACATGTAGTTGGGTCTGTTGTGATTACGACAGTGTTCTAAAAATCAGCAGCCTAGGCAACGTTTATGACAATCTTACACAAGTGATTGAATTTGAAATAGAATCCGCAATACATTATACATGTCCAGGAGAGAAAAAGAATGAGTGCAGTAGCTAAAATCAGAATCAATAAAAGTGAACCGCTTAATACTAGTTGTGATTAGGGGAGTGTTCTAAAAATCAGCCGCCTATGTGACGTTTAGGCGCTAGGCGGTGGTCGCCGCCTCAACTAGGGGCCTAAGTGCAGACTTAGGCAAGGGACAAATAGTTGACCGCTACATGGGATTAGTCGGCGACTAATCGGTTAGGCGGTTGGGCAGGATTAGGTGGCTAGGCATTATTAATTGGGTTAAGGTAGTCCCTTCTTTCTCAACGGTGAAGTAAACCTGCTAACTTAACTCTGACGATAGGCAACCGCATCCAGATTGGGATGATAAAAGGGGATTGAAGAGTTTTTATTAATATTAAGCTCACTCAGTGGGGGCCAAAAAATGTAGTCAGTCAAAGGTAGTTTTAGTTAATTCCTCGATTAAGGTAGTTTTAGTTAATTCCTTGTTGTATAATTTATTTTAATTAATTAGGCGGCTAGGCAGGAATAATTCGAAGTTAAGTATGTAATTTTAAAATCTAAGGGGTTAAATGTTGTGCTAATATACCACGAGTTTTAGTGTAGTTTTAATCTACTATATACATCTACAAGACTAAATCTTAGTAGCAGGATCCTCTAAAATGGGTGCGCTCCCTGGACGGGAGCTCGATTCCACGCTCCTGAGACGGGAGCTTGACGGGAGCTCACTCCCATCTAGACGGGAACCCGCTCCTAAATAGGATGGGAGCTTCCACACTAATCGTAAGGGCGAAATTCTCACTCCTCTTTCCAAATATATGCAAGGAAGAAGGAAAAGAAAAAAGAAGTAAGAAAGATTTAGACTCTCTTTCTCATCTCATATTCTACTACTTATCTATGTGTTTAATCCATATATTTTGCACAAAAGAATCCATTGGGATGTCATTTCTCACTCATGTTTATACATATAAAGTGCTTATGTACGCGCTCCATTTGCAACTATAAAACATATGTACAATACATATAAATATATATAAGTTTATTCATATACATATTTTTTTAGTATTAAATATTCCCTCACCGCTCCCAACTTAGGGAGCTTCTACATACCCCCGCTCCCCTGCACCCGCTCCTGCTTCGTGCAACTAAGGACTAAATGTTCAAAATGTAAAACTAAATCAGTGAATATGATATATACATCTACTCCATACAACATAAATCGAAAATTATGTGTATATTAATACACGGTCTTGGGTAGAACTCAACCCCAAAAGCTAGCTTATGAAGTGAGGGTGCCCTCATGCTTATATATTCATATTACTTTGGTAACCAGACAATGTGGGACGCTTCACACCCTCCCTAACGCACAACATGCTCGCTCAACAGCACCCTACCTATCTCTGGTACCCAGCTCTAATACCATGATACAGAAACATATGGGAGACAGAACCAAAGTTCATTACTTAATGAATAAAGAACTATGCTATTACATGTTTAAATAGGAGAAACGCTACGCCTAGAAAGGAAAAGATTGTGTGACAGCCCTAAATTTTCTTTTCATAATTATAATTGGTCGCTTAGAAATTTAACTTTTATGATCGTGTCCTATTTAATTTTTTTTTTTTTTTGGCGCTTGGTACCGGTGTAAGTCTAAATTTAGTAGACTATTATGTAATATACTAGTATTAGGCTAATTAGATAGATGTATCTATTTTATCCGTTATTCCCGTAAATCCAATTAATTAATTATCCATTGTATAAACTATGTACGTGGCCTATATTTGGGGAACATGGGTTAGTAGTGGGTTAAAGTTATATTTAAGTTTAATAAGTAGGGTTTTATTGTGGGACAGCTTTTTGAGAGAAGAGACCAGTAGTAGCAATCGGAAGTTTTCATGGCGCTCTTCTTCCTTTTTCCTTTGAGGTAAAATTACTCCCCATCCAATTCTCTCTCTTCAGATTTTTTAACATTTTGTAAAAGGTTCATGTTCTCTTAAGTTATTTTATTTGAGTTGTATTTGAGAAAGTGTGAGAGAGCATGTGGCGGTGTGTTTCAGAGGACTAGGGAAACGGCAGTGTAATGTGAAGCCGTGTGTGGTGCATGGCAGTGTGTACGTGTAAGTGATGTGGTGATGGTACTGCTTAGTCGAAAGTTGTAAGCATGAGTATTATCGACCATGTTAGTGGGATATGTGATTTGTTTTGACTAGAGCAAATACATAAGTTTAGATCTTTTACTCTACATTCGTTCAATAAGATTTTGCTTTGGTGGAACCAGAATATAAAAGGGGTGTGTATACGTGGAGAATAGGATAGGTAAATTGGTTTATGGAGTGAGAATTGTAACATTCTTAGGTTGGGTCTAGTTCTAGAATAGTTTAATTTATTATTTATCTTTAACTGGTAGTCCTAGTTTTATATAGATATCAATATACTTGTTATAATTAGTTGTTATGTACTTTTGAAACTTTCCCGTGTCCCTTAAATTATTCGTTGAAAAATTTAGAATTGTTAATTGGAAAAGCAAATTATTTATAATCGGTTCTTTAAATTGGCACGCAATAAAAGTACTCTTTTTGGTGAGAACTTTATGGATATAATTGGAAACTTTTATCATTGGAAGTCCAGGGAAATTATTCTTTTATATAGGTGACCCTGGCCTGCTGGCCATTAGGGAAGAGACCCGAGTTAGGCTGCAATAGCAGTCTTTTCGCCGGATCGACTTAGGGAAGAGTACCACAGGTTGCCAACACCTGGTGACTCTAAGTTCAATATTGGATCCAATTTCGAGATTATTATTTTGTTGGCCATGGTACTATTTGGTTGTGGTTCCCCATTGTTATTGGATATCATCTTGTGAGCACCATTAAGATTTGTTATTGTTTTATCTTACATCGTGTGCGCCAAATTATGATATGATAATTTAATTTAATCTCTGCTTTAGAACTTTATTTAATATACATGCTTGTCATTCACTGAGCTTGTCAGCTGACGGATTTATTCCAACACCATTTTCAGGAAAATCAAGTTGATAGGTGAGGACTCTGGCGATGTCTTGGGGAGTTACTGTGTCAACCTCCATAGGATATTGCATCCTAGATTTATTGTTTAATTTATTTCGCTTCCGCACATGGTTAAACCTTTTTGATAAAAGATTGGATTCATGGTATTATTGGTGATCATTTTTAATGTTCGGATCATGGGATGGTGTGCTCCATGCTTATGTTGAGACAAATTTGGTTTGATTTTGTTTAATAATAAAAATGGTCATTTAGTGGTACATGTTTATTTTATTTTAGGCTTCGTGATCCATGTGTCAATTATGTGGTTCACGGCCGGTCATTTCCCGTTTTGGGGTGTGACATTACGCAACGTCTAGAAAGGAAAAGATTACAGGATACGATCACGATATGATATGGTCACGAAACACGGCCTAAAGTAGAAGATCACAATACACTGCCTAAAATAGAAGATTGCAGTAAATATAATGAGATACATTCACACATGCCACATGCCACAAAACATCAGCTCAGCCTAGCCTACCTACCGAGCCGTGCTGTGTCAATCTTAAACGTGTCGTGCTTGGACCTGTTTGACACCTCTAGTTGCACTGAGTAGGATGCCTAGGAATTTGTTTTGGATCATGCTAACCTCTTTTTTTCTTTTTACTGAATCAAGCCTTATTACTAGTGCCACCTTTCATTTCTACTTCATAAAACTGATCGACAAAAATAACGACTTAAGGATAACCGATAAACTATGAATCGACCTTCCTTTATATTTTGAGCCATTGTCAAGTCGACAATCTATCCATGATCTTTTTTCGATTTCTTTCGTAATAAGAATATTTTTTCTATTTCTTTAACTATCTCTTGTAATATGTAATAATCTGAAATCGTTTTTGTTTCCTCCATTACCTCCATAAATAAGATCAACCTTATCTTCATCATAAACATCAACTACTAGTCTACTACTCCTCCCCTATTTGCCCATTAACAAACGTACTAACACAATTAGGGCTGCCAACGAGCAGAGGTCGAGCTTCGGACTGTTCAATCTAAGATCGCCAACACTCGAGTTTGTATGGAGCTAGAAAAATGGGACTCAAGCCCAACTCGCAATTATCGACTCCACTCAAGCTCAGCTCACTGAAGCTCGAACGTCATGCAAGGGTTTAGGGCTGGGCGTAACTAATAAAGGAGACTCTATACAATTTTGTTCCAATTTTTTGCTATTGGGCATGTAGAATGCTTTGTTGGGAACCTTTCATTTGCCTTTGGAGTACTTGCGAGTTTCCCACATCAAAAAAGGACTCACCAGGCATTCAATTAGCTACGAAGTCTTTCCACTCCATTTGTCTTCATGCCCTATACATGTTTGCTCAAAATGTTTACACATGGTATGAATATTTTCATTATATATTTATATATAGATTTACGTTATACACGTACATATATTGCTTGGCTCGCGAGCTTATCCTAGCCGAACTATAGTTCAAGCTGGGCTCGTTATCCAAACTAGCTAACAAACAAGGCTCAAGCTCATTTGTTTACTAACAGAGTCAAGCTTGAACAAGCTCATCTCGAGCCGAACTTGGAGATGCTCGTAAACAGCTCAGCTCATTTGCAACACTAAACACAACTAAAACACAACTAGTCAACTGTTAAATTCTGAAAAAAAGTTTATTTCTCAATAATACATGTATGGGTATGAGACACACGAGTCAAAGGTGTGTTCTTCAGGTGTCACATTTAAGAAAAGAATTAAAAACATCACGAAGAATAAAGGGCAGTCCCTAGCCTTTACTTCTTCAAAATGAATAAAGGGAGGCCTTTAGTGAGGATACCTTCGAACCTTTGAGGCTCAGCATCCATCTTCGAAGATTCTTACTTTCAAACCTTTTACCTCATTCCATATAAAGCCCATCAAGAAGGTGGTCTCTACCTTCCAAAAGAATTAACCAAAGTCCCTTTTCAAGCGGAGGGAAGAGACTCATTAGGTAAGTAATTTCTCTGGTGAACAACCAAAAGGGAATGATATTGCAGCACTCTCCATTGTTGCTTTGCAAAGAAAGCTTCGTTAAATAGCTAAGTGATTCTAATTCTCATGCCCCTATAGGTCTACGGGTAGATCACTTAGTCCAATTACCCCCATGAAATTTCCCACCTTCCTATCCTTTTCACCACCAAAGCGTATTGGTAGGGGTGTAAACGAGGAGCCGAGCTTTGTACAGCTCGAGCTTGGTCTGTTTAGTAAATGAGCCAAAAATAGAGCTCGAGCTCGACTCGTTCGTAAATGAGCCGAGCCAGGGTAATTTACTTAACAAGCCGAGCCTATATAAACGAGCCAAGCATTTGCGAGCCGAGTTTTACCGAGCTCGTTTACTAAACGAGCCTAAAACTCAAGCTCGGAGCCGAGCTACAAGTTGCTCGCGAGCAGCTCTGTTCGTTTACAGCCCTATGACTGGTAACCAAATTAGCTGTCTAACATAAACAGTCTGGCATCATAACCCTTCAAAGATAATGTTGACTTTCTTTTGTGGTCTTGATAGGATATCTTAGTGCTGCTTTTGCAAGAGCTTGTCCATTTAAATAATTTAGTTCGATTACATCTGTAGATATTCTGAGAAAAAATTCCAACTAAACTCCCTTCATGACAATCATAATTATCAGTAAGAAAAGGATATTAGTATTATTTACAACTGTTTCACGGTTTTGTTAATTTTAGGATAGGTGAATGAAATATCATGCATTTATTTAACAAACCGCATCTTGACTTTGCATTAAAGAGTTTAGGCCAAGAGGCCTTTGGTCTGAAGGCATCATGATTGCCACTTAAGTGCCAGGAGAAAGGAGGTCAGGGGTTCAACTCCTCTTCCAATGTGTTAATCCAACTATTCTAATAATACTGAGCAAACCAAAAAAAAAATTCAAAGAGGTTAGGCTTACCCAGATTTCCCATCATCCATCTTCTATTCATTGATGACAACTGACTCCCAGTTACATCGAATGTCTTCTTCACCTGTGAGACCCGATTGGAGTTACCTACCATAAAACAGAAAGAGGAAAAACCAAAATTAATGGAAACATGATACACATCCAAAAATGGCATTCGCCCCCTATTCTGCAGGTTATGCACAGAAATGATAGAAATAATTTCGGGCATACTATGTAGTAAACGAACCCTTGATCAGTCATACTCATCCCAATAATATGGAGGCCCAAGTACTACTTAAACTAATATGTTTAATAATAACTTTCCATGCACGTGATAGTCTGTAAATGTACACATCCGTGAAACAAAACAAAAAGCAAGTGCATTGGACAAGTTAAAACAAAATCACTTCCCATGTATTCCGGAATTAATAGATACATCATTTGAGCTAAACAAAAAGCTCACCATACAAAACAAAGCTAAACTGCAAAGTTGCAGCCTATTGACCACAAACACTGCATCAGAGGCCACGTACCCGTGTCAGACACCGACACTCTTTGGACACTCTCCAGACACATGACTCCCACTCATCCAAAGAATCTTTTTTTTGTTTCCAACGTTTTTTTGTTTGGATACTTTGGGGACACTCTAGAATTGTTGTTTGATGTAATGAAAAAAATGATTGAAGGAATATTTGGCGTCACATTTACAATTAGAGCCTTATCTTTTCAGTTTTTATAGTATACATAAATATTTTTTAAAACATTTCCCCTATCAAGTCAGTCCTCCAATTTCAAGAATTTACGAGTCAGAGTCTCGGTGTTGTGTCGGGGTCAAGCGTGGCTGTGTCAGTACTACATAGATTGCAGCTGGGATAACTAATTACAACTCTGCAGTTTTGCTGATCAAAGAACAAAAAAAAAAAGAAAACTAATTACAACTCTGGGACGCACCGCAAAAGCACCGTTCTATGGTCAATATAAGTTTTCCCGTCATTATCATCATCTTCACCATCACTGTCAGTACCATAATCACCATCTTCACCATCACTGTCAGTATTATAATATACCGCACCATCATCGTCATCAAAACCATCATCACCATGAACGTCTAAGCCATCGCCATCTGCATTAGTTTTGAAACTTAAAATTGCATTATTGGTATTGTATGAGTTCCAATCAGGAGGGAAGGTCTTCTGCAGGGCTTCTGTGATCTCTCCACCTGTCCTCTCAATCTTGCGTAAGCACTTGGACCAGTGAACTGCAGTCCCCATATCGACGGTCAACCCACATTGCACCATCTCCCCACACAGAGAAAGAATTCCTGAGTAAATATAGTCTTCAGCCACAGTAGCTCTCGAAAGCAATGATGTCATCACACAATGATATACGGCTTTGTCTGGCTTCAATCCAGACATCTTCATCTCTTCGAAGCATCTTAAAGCCTTCTCTGGAAGACACGCACGGGCCCATCCATGTATAAGCGTGGTGTAGGTTTTGACATTTGGCTTCACTCCAACAGCTTGCATTTCTTTTATCGTTTTTGTTGCTCTCTGCGAACAAAACAGAATATTAGCCAACTGAATTAGAATGAAATAATTCCACTCAATTCTACATAACATGGAGGACGACATGTCAGGTTAAAGTGGAGCCCGCAACAAAGATCCCAGATAATAATAGAAACAAGACAGAATGAAAATATAATAATAAGCTTCTGTTACAAGTCTAAAACAAAGTTTAGTTAGTCGATCAAACGAAAATATTGTTCCACCTCACTTATTTCTTTGTCCAACAGCATTTTAAGGCACAAACCCATCTTTTGAGTGGCATGATCACAAAATTGTGAGCTTTCAAAGAAAGAGGAACTCTAAGGAATTACCAAACAAACGAACGTACTTTCTTATTGCATTGCAAAGCTTAGAGATTACAAGACTAATCAAGGGATTATATAGGCTAAGCCTAAAGACCCTAGCAAAACCCTAATAACATAAAAGGACTAACTTACCCCTAACATAAAAGATAAATAACAAATTAATTGAAACCTGACAATTGGAAACCCTAAATTATAATACATAAAATTAAATTTTCCTAAATTATACAGCAAAGAAACTACTGCCAATGAATAGGTGCCGAACCATTGCCAATGCCAATGCTACTGCCAATAAACTACTGCAAATCCCACTACGAAGCAACTAATGCGAATCAACTACAGCGAATATGATGAACAATGCAAAGCGGTGCAAAACGTGAACACGCGAAGAGGAAGAAGAACTGATGCCGAACAAATGCAAAGAGGAAGAAGAACCACTGCTAAACAACTGCCAATCAGATGCCAAAGTGCCGATGCAACCAATACCAGAAGAAAGGAGAAATGCTAACTAATTGAAACTAAAAGACGACATAGCTGTTGTAGTAGAGATCACCAACTACGGCAAGCCCCAATCTGCTTCTTGAGAATCCAATCCTGTGGTAGAAGAACCATGCAAACCTGACTAGATTGTGGTCACAGCAGAAGCTTGTGAATGATTCGGTTGGGTAGCCAAAGATGCCTAATACTACTGATATTGGTCAAACAAGGGAGAAGGAGGGACCCCATTGGAGGTCGAATAGCTTGCCAGAGGGGTAGCAAAAGTTGTTGGAGGACGAGGAACTTGCTAATAACGCTGAGGAGACTGAGAAGAAACTGCTGAGACTGCAGAGGAAACTGTTGTGACTGTGAAGGAACTACCAAGACTACGGAGGAAACTGCTAAGACTACTGTGAGGTCAAGGAAACAACTGAAACTGCTGAGAATTGTGGCCCATCATCTATAACAATTTGGGGCATGCATTCTTCCAGTGTCCCTTCTAGCGACAAAAATTACACTTATCCAAAGCAACCCGCGGCCTAGGTTTGCCTGTAACTTGAACCAAGTGAGAAGTTGGTGTAGACAAGGATGGTGCCATATATGGAGCGGGTAGAGCCAAAGGAGCAGCAAAGACTGATTGCAAAGGAGATGCCATAGAGGCCATCTTGAACCGGGTTTCCTCAGTGATAAGTTCATGAACTGCACTATCAACTGTAGGTCGGGGAGAGCAATGAAGCATAGCCCCATGAAGAGGCTTAAATTGGTCCCGAAGAGCCATAAGAAACTGTACAAGGCGGCGTCTCTCACGGTACTCTATATAGAAATTAAGGGACTGCAAGTTTGCGGGTTCCATTAAAGTCAACTGATCCCAATACTGTGTCATCTCATTGCAAAAGTCGAATTGATTTATCTTGCTGCTTAGCATCCCGAATAGAGTGTTTAAGTTCATACTCTTTTGCAAAATTGGACTGAAGATACATACCCTCAAATAATCCCAAACTTCCTTGGCCATCTCATGCTTTGAAAAATTCATACCAATGCTAGGTTAAACCGAATTATGAAACCACGTAAGGACTCATGCATTTTCCAATCCCCACTTTGCAAAGGCGGTTACATATTGTGCATGCTTTTCTTCATGCTTAGGATCATCTGCTTTCATAGGGGTAAGTTTGACAATAGACCCTGTGACATGTCCCCACATGCCCTTACCCACAACAAAATTCTTCATCACACTTGCCCAATATGAATAGTTACCACCAGTCAAACGAACACTGATTACCTTATCCTCCGACATAGACATAGTGACAAATCAGATGCAATATATATCAACTGAACTAGGGGTTCTAACTCACAACTAGTGACGAGTGCGAACAAAATCAGAGACTAAAAAAAGAGGCTCAACAGTGCGGAAAGCAATAAATTAGATCTTGCATACCTCTAAACTTCAGAAACAGAAAAGTCCTAATGCAATAAAAGAGAGCCCAGTTGATTTCGAGTATATTCAGAGAAGATTCGGAGGGCTTCGGGAATACCCAGTAAGTTTCGAGTCCGAAATACTCAACTTTCAAATACAGACGTCGAGGGCAGACGAAGGATCGATGACGGCAGATAGTCGGGTGATGGCGGTCAGCGAGTAGTGGGGGAGCAGAGTGCCAGATGTCGAGAGGATGCTGTTGTAGACGATGCAAAAAGGAGAGAGAAAGGTTGTTGACTGATGCAGAACCTGAGGAAGGAGAATGGCTGATGTAGAAATTGAAGGGCCCTAGGATTTCTGCTCTGATACCATGTGAGTTTTCAAAGAAAGAGAAACTCTGAGGAACTACCAAACAAACAAACGTGCTTTCTTATTGCATTGCAAAGCTTAGAGATTACAAGACTAATCAAGAGGTATAGGCTAAGCCTAAAAACCCTAATAACATAAAAGGACTAAGTTACCCCTAACATAAAAGATAAATAACAAATTAATTGAAACCTAACAATTGGAAACCCTAAATTATAATTCCTAAAATTAAACTTTCCTAAATTATACTTCACCAAAATTGTAGTCTAAAAAGGGGAGCAATCAAATCATAATGAAGGAACAATTATCTGAAAAGAGAAACAAAATAGTAAGAACTAAGGAAATAAGTACATGCGCAGAATTTATTCAATAACATCTCAGGAGGATAATATAGTTCCAGATTCCAATATACCGAAAGATTTACCCTCAGACATCCGCTGAAATTTTTTTTACATGTTAAAAGAAAAAAAGTGTGCAAAAAACCGTAATCCCAACTTGCTACCATAGCCAACAATATAAGTGAGGAAAAATTGAGCTCTAGGCATACCGGCATGTCTCCGGCTTTTCCACAAGCACTTATGAAAGATGTGTAAGTATGAACGTCTGGTGGAACCCCTTCTTGTTTCATTTGTTGCATCAAGTCAGCAGCTTCCCAAACATCACCTCTTCGAGCCCATCTACATTAAGGGAACAAAGAACAGTGACATCAAGTGGTGAAAAATACATTGATATACACCAGAAACAGCAAATTACAGCTACTAAAAGAGGGGAGGAATTAAGATCAGTAGAATTAATGAAACAAAGAAGTCCAGTAAAACAATCAAAGACGTGTTTATATATACTATTCCATACCCATCAATCAATATGTTATAGACAAACGTGTTTCTTGGAATTTTTTGAGCACTCATTTCTTTTGTTACTGCTAAAGCACTTTGCATCCTGCCAGACTTACAACACGCCTTAAGCAATGCCTGGTATGCATACACATCAATCTCCAGCCCCTCATTCTTCACTCTATTAAAATATTCAAAAGCTTTTCCAGTATCACCAATTGATGCATAACCATGCATGATAGTAGTATAAGTATGTTCATTTGGGGAAATGCCTGCCAGCAACATCTCCTGTAATACTTCAGCAGCCTTTTCCATCTGCAGTATCAGAGAAATATATTACCTCTCTCTACGAAACGGAATAATAAACCTAGCCATGTATAAATGTAAGTCACCCATGTTATCCAGTAATTGCCTTGCCTCTGAACCCAACTATGTACGTGAAAATATATGCCACGCACTACCAAAAGAGCTCAAAGCGCTGAAGAAAAAATGTTAAAAAGGAATTGGATGGCAAAGAGACTTTTTCCAATGCTCAAGCAGAGGATGGTGATTATTCAGTTGAAAATACTTTTCCAATGCAAATCTACAATAAACAAGCTGGAGAATTGAATGACATAACCAAATGCTGAACACCTGACACATTGCTCTCGTTTCTTTCCGCTTTGTTCAATTTTTTCCTTGACCAAGCAACTGTAGCCATAATCCAAGCAACCAAATTTTGGCTTACAAGGTTGCCTAATGTGTAACACCAACCATATTAGCACAGGATTTCCTTAAATATTCCATTAGTCTAACATAACACAGGACAAACTAGCACACTGTACCAGCAAATATAATTACTAAAAGTTTCATCTTATGTCAGATATGCTTTGTAAGAAAGCACATCACATCATCATAAACCAGCTTCTAGTGCAACAGCTGACACCATTGAATGAGTGAGGCGCCGACATACATTCAAGTTACAAAATGCGGTCGTTAACTCTCAATTATCACAGAAAAGGTTTCAAATTGACTTCAACATAAGTTCAGTGAAATTGGAACACATCTAGAAATCAGAGTTAAAAGTTCGGCACAAGTTACTTCCCAGCTTCCATAAGAAGTACAAAGGCAGGAAGCAAACCCCTATAGCTCCTAATAAGAAAACACTAGTTCAGTTCAGAATTTAGGGGTGCACACTGGCATGCTAGCCCATTAGCCCACCCGACCCACCCCGTTTTTTAAGGGTTTGGGATATGTATTTAAGAGCATCGGGCTGGGTTGGGTTGAGTTTTTAAGCCTGTTTAGTAAGTGGGTTGGGCTTGGGAATACATCTTAAAATCAAGCTCAGCCCGGCCCGTATAAAATACCTTTTTTTAAAAAAAATATATATAAACATGTACTCCTTGGTCTTCGTAAGATTGTAATTATTATGGTTGTAAACTCTAATTTATAATAATTGTGGGAATAATTAATTTATACTTGGATACTATACTTTAGAAAAATAGATGGGCTAATAGGACGGATTTGGGCAATGAAACTTTTAAGAGAGCCGGGCATGGGAATATTAAATGAAGCCCAATTATTAATGGGCCAAGTTTCGGCAAGCACAAGTCTCGTTATTATTCAGTAAAAGCTCAGCCCAGCCCAATGTATGTGCACCCCTAAGTCCAGATAGTTCCTCGCAAACAGGGGTATCCGTAATATATTAACGTAAAGTACCTGGCGCTTTTCAACAAGACCTAGGATCAGAGAGTTGAAAGCGTGCACAGTCGGAATACATCCACTCCTCCTCATCATATCAAAAACCTCAAGGGCTCTACTCATGTCTCCAGCCCTCGCAAAACCATGTATAATGGGCGTAAATGTTCGTGAGGAAGGCTTGTGCTTCTCTCTTCGCATTTGGCCAACAGTTTGAATTGCCCGATCCATGTTACCCATGCCGCAGAATGCACAAATGATGTTATTGTAAAGCACAACATCTGGCTTTAAGCCATCTCTTACAACATCTTCAAAAATCGCAAAAGCATTTGCCCAATCTTTTAATTTTAAAAATCCATTTATCAACATGGAGTAGGTCTTCAGGTTATGTTTTATGCCAGCCAATTTCATCGTATTGCTGACCTCCAGGGCCTTGGAAACTTTTCCCATCTGAAAGAATAAAGCATACTATTAGAACAATCGACATTACATCATCAATCGAGAAGTGATTGAATATGTTAATTTAATAGGTTAAAGCACAGACATGTAGTAAGTATACAGCTTCTTCGTACTTGCTAAAAAGGGTCAGATAACACTGTCTAACAGTCCTCAAGTAACACCATTCGGTTAACCTCATTGGTCACTTTCATACCTCAAGGTATATTTAGATGTTAGGAAGCTTGGCCACAACACACAGACAACTCACAGCAGCAGTACGACTAGGGGTGGGAAAAAAACGGCGGGACCCAAACCGACCGAAAAAACTGGAAATTCAATTCGGTTTTTGGTCGGCCCAGTTTGGAACAAAACCGAAAAAACCGAAATACATTTTCGGTTCGGTTTCGGTTAAATGAACTTATGGTCGAACCAAACCAAAGTAAGACCGAACCGACCTAGAACCAAACCGAACCGAACCGATTACATAAACCTAATAAACCTCGGGATTTTTAATCTAGACCGTCCATACTCCATAGGGTTTTAATCTACACCGTCCATCTATACAATATAAAACCAAACCCTAACCCTAACTTCACTAGTTCACTCCCATCCAGCAGCAGCGTCTCTCCTCTTCTCCTCTCACAACATCTCTGTCTCTCTCTAACACATGCATAAATCTCATCTCCCCCTCCTCCAAATACACCCCACTCGTTCACCACCATCCACCGTTCGCCCTACACTCGCCAAAAGAAACTTCGCAGCAAGCCACCCACCCATTCACCACCGTCCACCCTACACTCGCCAAAAGAAACTTCCGTTCGCAGCAAGCCACCGTTCAACATCTCTCTCTCTCTCTCTCTCTCTCTCTCTCTCTCTCTCTCTCGATCGATCGAATTTTTAGGTCCTAACACACATAAATCTCATCACAGAAGGCCAGCGTTCGACATTTCTGTTTGATCTTGAATTTTTCTTTTAAGATTATGAAGTAGAGGATTTCTAGGTCCCAGTTTAATATCTTGATTGGACCTTGCATTGTCATTTTGCGGCTTATAGATACCTCTATCTCGAGTGAACATGATCAGGATATGCATACTTTTACAAAAAATATTTGCTGGTGCTAATTTGAGCATATCTTTTGTATCAAGAGTGCGTATCAAGAGTGTTAGGATGATTTTTAAAGGGGATTTTACACATTCTAGTATGTTTTTTGTATTGTTCTGCTGGTGATACATATATGCCCTAACTTTACATGTTGATCTTTTTCCAGAAAATGTTGTTCTCTGTGCAAAATTGAAGAGTGACGAGAGAAAATTGAAGAATTTGATTTCGCGTCTATTTCTCAGTTCGAAGAAATGTCTAGCCTCGAGGTACTCATTTTATTTCCTCTATGATAATTTTTTAGATTACCAGTATGTAATTCAAAAAAACATATGTAATTTGGAATTCAACTTTCGTTTTTTTTTTTTTTGGATTGATGATGGAATTGATCTTGAAGTGGATGACATTATGGATGAAGCTGTTGAGTCTGATTTACCTAATGAATCACCTTGTTTGAAACAATTTCCGGAAAATTTTTTTTGGAAAAAGTAGTGGGACCCCCCTTTTCTCTCTCTAACTTTTCAATTATTATTCTCATTTCTCACTCTATCTCTCTCCACATTTTTTCTCTCTCCACAATCATTACTCTCATTTCTCTCTCTACCTTTTTTCAAAAACACTTTTCTAAAAACCAAATCAAACACAACCATTGATCTTGATTTGGAAAATGATGATAAGTGCCTGAAAAAACAAAAACTGAGACTAAAAAAGGTGATGATGGTCTAATGAGTAATAAGAGGGCTCTTTGCTTGGAAATAGTTTGAAGGTATTACGCCAGAAGGTCATACAAAACCTAAGGCAGCTTGCAATTGGCATCTGGTATCTTATGCATGTCATTCAAAGAACAATGGTACAAAATCGATGACTCATCATTTAGCAAATTTATGTACCAAATTTTCCAAAAGCAAGAGATTTACGGGTTCTATTAAAAAACTCCTTAGTTTCGAAAAACTAGGAACAAGACAACAATGAAACAAGTGCAAACCTTGTGCCTGTCACATTTAGTGTTGATGCGTGTAAGAGGGCCCTAGCAAAGATGTAATAATTGATGAGCTACCATTTGCATTTGTTGAGGGTGAAGGATTCAAAAAAATTATGCATGTCGTTCAACCTAAGTGGGTCAAGATTCGCATGTCGTTCAACCTAAGTGGGTCAAGATTCCAAGTACAATTACGGTTGCCAAGCAGTGTATGTTCATATAACATGAGGAGAGAAAATCTTTGAAGAAAAAACTTACGAGTCAAATGTTGTGTCTCACTGCAGACACTTGGACATCGGTCCAAAACTTGAATTACATGTGTCTTGCTGGGCATTTCATTGATGAGAACTGGAAATACCAAAAAAGAATTCTCAACTTTTGTGCTTTTTCTAATCATAAGGGTGACACTCTTGGTAGAATAATTGAGACCAAGTTGTTACATTGGGGATTGACAAGTTTTTAACCATGACGATTGATAATGCGTCTTCTAATAATCTTTTGGTTGCTTACTTGAAGAGGAAGACCAAAGATAGGAAGACAACTATTTTAAATGACGACTTCATGCATGTGAGATGTTCCGCCCATATCTTGAATCTCATTGTGCATGATGAATTAGAAGAGATTGATTCCTCTATTGTGAGGGTGCGAAATGCTGCTCTGCTCTTGTTGATGTTACAATGAGTTTAGTTGTTACTCGAGTGCTACAATTAATGGTCTAGTTTAGTTGACAAAATATTGAATTTAGTTTAGTAATTCTGTAATCGGATAATGCAAATTCTTAATGTGGCAAGTGATGCTCTAGTAGGTCAATGTGCCTATTTTATTTTTGAATGCTTCTCAAATTATTTAATGGGTGGGTTGGCAAAAAAAACATGTTTTAAATTCTTGAATTGGCCAAATAACAGTTTTCGAACTCTTGAATTGGCCCAATTACCTGATTTTGAATTTTTTGTTGGCCCAAATCAAGTTTTTAAATTGGCTCAAGTTGGCCCATTTCGGTCACCCCGAAATCCCAACCGAACCGAAACCACCTTGAACCGAACCAGTCCCTTCATAAAATCGGTCGGGATCAGTGCTCAAAAGCCATACCCCGAACCAAATCGGTCCAAACCCCAAACCGACCGAAACCAAACCGATTTCACTATGACAAACATTGGGTTTGTTTGGTTAAATAAGGACAACATAGGGCAATATAAGTATTGTCATATGAAGAAAGAGTCAGGAACGTAATGGACTGGAAAGACATACATGGAAATAGCGCAAAAATGTCCTTTGTTAGTCCTAAAATTGCTTTTACCTTTCTGTGGGATGCAGCTTAGATGTGCAGGAGCAGCAGAAGATGGTCAGTTGATTCTTCCTATCAAGCAATACCTTGCTGAAAGATCACGTTTTATTCTGTTACTTGCGAGTTTTTAGATGCTAGGTGATACCATTTTTTAGTTGTATTAGGTCAGTGCTTTAAGTTTGAGAGTTGCCTTCAGCCCATAAATAGGCTACTTTGCTGCACAAGAACCCAGATTATAATAAGCTATACCTACCGTAATGAAACTATCAGCTTCTTCACTCCTCGTCCTGTATTCTTCTCTGATGCAATATTTGCTATTATTTATTCTTCTCTCCTCGTCTCCATATCACCTAAATCTTTTCTCCCTCAAGGTTCTTTATCTTTTCTATCTGCATCTCCATCATGTCCCTCTAATCTCTTCTTCTATTCTCTCTCTCGCCTATGTCTGCCTTGTATTATCTCTCACAGACTCGCACTAAAGCAAAAAATGGAATGAAAGCCATCTAGTACCAGTACAAATGCACAACCACCAATGGTGAAAACGGATTCATGCACCTACCCCAATTGATTGCGGCTTAGGGCTCAGTTTGATTTGATTTGATTTGATTCGTATCAAATTGACATTGTTCAACAGTTTACAAAAGCCAAAACCAAGCCTAGAGCTGGAATGAAAACCATTTAGCACCAGTAAATATGCAGAACCACCAAGAAGCCTCAGGGGTAGGAAAGCAATAAATAACCCGGTCCCCTTCCACATTTAAGGACCTTGAAAGTTTTACTAGAATCTAGTTAATTAAAGACCTATTATGCTAGTTTAGGATTATAAACTTTCACGGTTGCAATTAAGAAACCAAACTCTGGAAAGGTACGCAAAATAAAATCTCAGTTCAAGAGATTACCATAAAAAGCAGAAAGAAATGAAGTCCAAGAAACTCTTATTTACCTTTGTGTAAAGATTAAGAAGGCATCCAAAACTGATAACAGAAGGCGAAAACCCACATTCCTACACCAAGAAGTAAATGTCAGTACTCCACCCGAACTAGAAAAGTAACTAATGATCAATTCAGTCTTCAAAACACGTCTTTATGTTAAAGTACATGTGTAACACCGCCCAGAAAAAAAGCATACACAAGGGTAATAAATGGAGTTAAACTGTTACAGAGAACATAAAGAGGTGGATTCATCTACCCAATCTGGTCAACCTTCCTCAACTTCTGGTCACCGATAGCAGCATAACTATCGGATCAAAAGGCAATTATTGCATGTGTTCACGGGTGCATCCACGTGTACCGGTAAGTATTTATATGTGAATCGACTAGGCCTACCCAAGGAAAAGAAAAAGAGTAGTCTTATTGGCTTATCGCTATACATGGATATGGAGTACTATTGATCCCATTCCATAGGACACCACCAGAGACCTAAGATTTGAGGGTTAAATCCTGGAGTCTTGTGTGGAGGACTCCAGTAGCAACTCTATTAAGTGAGAAAGGTTGATATTGTTGTACACTGTTGGTATGCTAGTTGTGATTGGATGCCGATGCATTTTCACACAGGAAGCATAAGGAACTCGCTATTAAGCAGTAACCATTGTGTTTGATCCACATCAAGTAGTCCAATAACTTATAGTATCAAAAGAAGACGAAAACCCCAAGAGTGAGATGAAAATGGACATCAATGACCTAATGTTCCAGTACTCCTGCCTATCAAAATAAAAATGTTCCAGTACTCCCAAGTCCTAACTGCCACCTCTTCAAAATTTACGCACTCATCACAAATTTATGAAAACCCTCCTAACCAGAATGTTCAAGTTCAAGATTTCTTCCATTATTTCCCATGTAAATGGAAGACCAGCTTAGTGGGGGCTGCCGTGCATCAAATACTCCTCCATGGACCAGATTCATTGACCCTGTTCCAGTTGAATAGTTGTATAATATTAAAGCTCCCAATCTGGACCTTCACAATAAGGTCTCCACCAATCTGGTCCTCACAAATTCTCCAATTGCAAACCATCTCAAATAGAGTCATCACCAAACAAAATATGCTGAATCCCATAACAGTCAACAAATATTATCTCGCAAAGTTCTGTACAGTAAGCAATAGTACCCTCCTTATTAACAATAATATTACTCTTAAATATCTTGGATACCCACTTATGATGTCTCCAGACTAGGTGGCACACCAAAGTGCTCCCTCTATTCACGTCCCTAACTCTCATGCTCAACAAATCTTCCAAGCCTTTTTCATTGGTAATTATCCGGCCTCTAAAGTTTTTGAAAACTGAGAGGAACGACCTTGTAGTTGCTGAATTTACACTGCCCTTCAATATGAAGAAACCTCCCATCCATTGAATTGCCAACACCAAAGATAGCACATGAATCTTCCACTGCCAACATTTCTCTAAATGCCAAACTACAAAATTTATCTTTACAAAGCAACAAAACACATCCAGAACTGGAGACAGTACCAAGGGAACAACCCATTTCCAAACATATTTCACAAGATAACTCAAAACTCTCTCTCTCCCCCCTCCTCACCAAAGCGGCCAACTCCCATCTTCTCTCCTCGGCTCTCCTCTCCTCTCCAGCCTCCACCGCTTCCACGCCCACAGCCACCATTTGACATGTATGCATGAAGTTCACCAAATACTGATGCAATCACTCTCACATACGCACAGAAATATAGATAGTTCATTGTCTGGGACATTCAACAAAAAATCGTATGAATCCGATGCTTAGACAGGCAGCCCCCCTCCACTCCTTTACATGACTATAACGTACATATATATAGGTTTACATACATGTCTACACGTAATTTGTTACTCGACCGTTATAGAAATTACCTGATATCTATCTCCACCTTCTTGTTGCACCACTGAACAGGTTGTTTAAGTTTATGAACAAGATAATGTCCTCACTACTGTTCTAATTATTTCAAAATCATCATCCATGCACACATGTGCATTTGTGTGTATGTATGTGATGAATAAATCTCGAATAATCAAACCTTTTAGCACTGTTGGACTGTGCGGATTTGTACGTATTCCAAGTATCAAAAGAAGGGTCTGATTTGAAATCACAACAGTGGTGTACAATCAAGATAAAGGCGGTGGTGGAGGTGGCAGTGGCAGTCAGTGGTGTTGGGCCTGTTGGGGAGAGAGAGAGAAGTAGGTTATCGAGTGGAGAGAGAGTTAACCCTGTCTCCACCAATCTTTCTAGCACAAGCAATGAAGGAATCAAAGCAGATCTTTTCAAAATCCCACATAACTTTCAGATACTAAAATCCATATGCATAAACATGAAATGCAAATGAAATACCTGCAGGATGACTGTGGGCTTGGCGCATGTACATGTGCAATTTCACTAAATTATTATTCACAATGAAATTTATAACTACCGTCAAAAAATTTGAATCACTCCAAGCTAATAAAGTCAAAACAGTATTATTTTTTAGTCATGCAATCTCTCAGTCAGGTATATGTTTTAATTTTCAAAATGAAGTGATTGAGTTTGACAAATCAACTGCAGAGATATTTATAATATATTGACCATGCCGGGTCTGTCTTTTTCGAGGAGACGTCGGTTCGACTCCCGCTCACGACCATTCTTAAGAGTTTGTGCTCGACTGACCTTCTAACCCCAAATCCACAAATACCGGCGGACGACCATATGCGAGGAAGGTAATCAAATAAAAAAAAGAAAGAAGATGAGATTACATAAACAAACATCATAACATCTTTCTTTGGCATGTGAAAAGGTAATAACGAAACTCTGTGTGTCTGAGTCACAATCTTGAATTACCAACGCCATTCTTATTTCTTCCACATCATCAACAAAAGCTAGTGTTTGGAACTAAGACAGAAACTACAACATATTTTCCTTCCAATGTTTTGTTCTCTTTCTGATGGAATGAGAAAAAAGCACTGCTCATTTCTTTTCTTTGTCTTTCACTTGTTCCTTTCCTTATTTTACTTACTTAGTTGAAGTTACTTATTCTTCTTTTCTCTTTTCTTCAAAATAAAACCACGAAAAGTCGTTTTCCGCAGCACTTTCCTTTCTTATTCTTTGCATAACAAAATAGAAAAAGTAACTACATTTTCCCTATAAGTTCTTTAACACTTAACTTTTCTTTCTCATCCCTCCACAAGTTCCAAACATAGCGGAAATTTCAACTTACGAAAAAAAAAAAATACCTGGCAATGAAAACCTATAAAAACATATAAATCAAGCAAACATGCAAGTAAGGAAGTCAAAGGCATCCACGCAGCCATGGCTACAGAACTCCAGAAAAGTAAGATTCAAAAACACCTCAATCAGCAAAATTTAGTATCACCTTAAGCCTTCTAAACACAAGTAGACATTTGTCTTCATCTCCAGTCATTGTGTAACCATCCATCATAGTGTGATAGATGTCGATAGGAGCATCAATACCTTCTTCTTCCATCTCCCGCACCAAAGCTTCAGCTCGATCCATGTTACGTGCTCGGCTTTCATAATATTAGAAGAACAGGAGACAACATAAGCAAGGAAACCCCTTCCAATTATTGATATTATATTTACATAATCAAACACATGAATGTTCAAAAAAAAAAAAAATGCTAGCAAACAAGAATGTAAGAACTAAATAACCAAGTATACAATTTTTGATCATTTACCGTGTTAGTTAAGCAGTAATCCATTTACTGTATACCAAACTTGTACAAATATCATACTTGTGTGGAGGTCAGCAGGAATCACATGATATTTCTAAAAATGCAAGATAGGAGCACTTCTTTTGGTTTACACCTGCTTCAACCATTCTTTACCTAAGAAAGGGATACCATCTATGGAGCACTACAGATTATTAGAGACATTTCAATTTTTGCGATGGTAACTGAACCATCATTGATGCTACTAGCTATGGCTATTAGAAACATAATCTAAAACTTCATAACCTGTAGATTCCATACAAGAAAGGAAAAAGTCATTAACTCAAATCTGCCAGATGAAAAACTCAAATCCGTCACAGGAAACCATACCAATGGCCGTATATTATATTTCCGTATATGAACGCATTCAAAGTTGCATGTCTCTCTTTCGCCTCCTTGAACCACTGATCAGCAGCTCTGCCAGAACAAAAGCAGAAGTTTTAGATTTCGAGAGACATAATTGTCCATCCAGGTATCTGTACACCAAGACAAACATCCTCAATTGTAAAATGGCAAAAAAGGCTTCGTTATTGGTAGCATAGTATCCATGCCGCAGTCGGATACTCCAAATGAAAATTTTGAGCCCTATTCCAAGCATAAGGCTTTTCCCATCAAGTAAGGAAGTGCCTACAACTATGAATCGTCCAATTGGTTCAAATTGTAGCCAACATTGTCATTTTCCAATTTGCAGTTTTTGGGTTTTAAGCACACTAACAATAAATCAAATGTCCCATTGCTAAGCAACTCAATCAAGAACAAGTTACAAAAATCTCAATCAACAATTATACATAAGGAAACACACAGGGTACAGTAAAATGAGTTGAAACCTAAGAAGTAATTATTTTTCTCATACATCTAGAAGCCCATTCCATAATAAGAAAAAAGATTCACTTATATGAACACTAGCAAAGTTATAGGGAACAAGATAGGTAACTTTTATTCGATCATGGAGGATTTTAATTGGTGGCATAATGATCTATGTCTACGTAATGAATTTTTATCATATAGTAACTTTGGTTGTTAATTTAGGATTTTTTTTTTTTTGGAAATATCTTAGGATTAATCTATTAGATAATGTTGTTTGGTTATCTCATCTTTATTTGAAGTAAACAATTGGAATAGACAAATGTGACTGCTCCACCTGCAACATCCATGGTTGTTTTTCACATCACTTTTCACAGAGCATGGTCCAGACTTTTGACATTTTAGGGATCTTCAAGAAGGCCAACAGTTCTAACTCATTAGAGTCGAGTTCCTCTAAAAAGGGGAGATCTGATAGGGAGCAAGATTTGTTATTTTTATTTGATCCTAGACGATATTTATTGGTCTCGTAATGATCTACAAAAGATATTATCCAGTAGCTTTGGTTCTTATTTTAGGATTTATCTATTACATAATGTTTCAGGTAATCTTACCTTTATTAGTAGTTATCACTTGGACCAGCTAAAAAAAAAGTACTTATCACTTGGAAGAGCCTATCCAACGGACTCTTCATATATTTTTTGAGTTAGTTTTTAAGAAATGATATTATTTTCTTTCGAGTATTGGCGTGGATGCGTTTACAACCCCTAGATGCAGATTTCTAGCGTTCCTTAGGTGTGGATTCCTGAGATTTTATCATTCTTTAGTTATCATTTATTTGTTTGTTCTCCATCACAGATTACCATCCGGAATTCCAAAAGCGAACAATAACGGAAAAGAAGGGAAAGGCTGAAACCTATCAAAGTAAAAGCTTACTAAAAAATATTAGAAAAACACATAAAGAAAAAAGGGAGGGAAAACACAATAAGAAAATAGAAGGCATCAAAATGATGACCATGGCAAACTTCTCCAGAAGAATATTAAAAAACAAAACCATGCACTCCTTGTCTACTACGTTAAGTGTGTGTATATAGAAATACAAATACACATCGTTACTTACTCAATGTTGCCGACCTTAGAAAATCCTGAAACAAGAATACCGTAAGTGACCAATGTCATTTCAATGCGCTCATTTTTCATTTTCCTCACACAAGCTAATGCTTCATCCATGTCTCTGCCTATCGTATAAGCATGAATTAGACTGCAAAAAAAATAAATCACAGTTAAAGCTTGAAAGTGTATGTTCCAAATTTATTAAAGAAACTACGAAAATGTTGTCAAGCAAACGGTACAGTAAGGACTATTCACATTTTAGCATCAAGCTCACCAAACTGTTGCCAAGCCAACAGTATAGTAAGGACTCATGATAGCATCAAGCTCAAGAAATTCTGCTGTATTCTATAATCAAAGGACTTTGATATTGACTATCAATTAAAGTAGATAGCATGAGTAACTTAAGCACAGATTGAAGTCAAGAGTAATGGCCCAAATAATGTCTCGTAAGCAATTAAGACAATTACTTGATGGCAAAGTTCAATGTTGACTGTCAGACAACAACAACAACAACAAAGTGAATTGAAGTCCAATGTTGCAGAGCATTTTACCTTGTATAGACATGTTTGTTTGGCTCTATTCCCCTGGCCCGCATGCTCTCAAAAGTACCACGTGCATGATGCATGTCTCCCCTCCTTCCATAGTAGTTCACCATCAAACTGAACTCTTTTCTGGAAGGCTAAAAGCATAAAATTAAAACAGAAAATAGAAGTAAACGTTTTACATTATTGTAAGTCTATATGATAATCAGAAGAAATTCAAAATCGAATAGCATAACCCACATTACCGAATATTCGAACAAGATAAAAGTCTATATGAACCTACGTATACGTGAACAACACTAATTTCAAACCAAACTCTTTTCTGGAAGGCTAAAACAAAAAAGAGAGGAGAAAATAGAAGCAAATGTCTTTTTATTATGGTACGTCTAGAAGATAAACAGAAGGAATTCCAAAGCAATAATCCACAATACAGAGTATTCAAACAAGATAAAAGTCTACATGTACCTAATTACTACGTAAACAACACTTGTTTCAAGAGCAAGTAAGGAATTCAACAAAATACCAGAGATTGTGCTTAATTTTTACATCAAATCTGGGCCAGAAGCCCTCTCTGCTCATCAAAGCAGGCAACAGGGTATAGTGGCAGGTAAGCAATTATTGTGGGAGAGTGAGACCATCACATCACTTGATTGCATTCCTTGTAAAGTTTATGTAGCTTCCATGATTAAATGTTGACAACTCCGGAAGAACATGTTAAATTAGAATTCAAGCTTCACTGTTCGTTAGGAGACCAACATTTAACGTGCTTCTAAGAAGCAAGAATACTTCCAGACCACATTTAGACATGCTCAATCCTTTTCTTGTCGGCACACGCTCTGTGGTCGAAGACTTTGGAGTTTTGTGCCCTCGGAGATTTTGGTTGACATGGATTTTGTATTTTATACCAGTAACGCAATAAGATATTACTGTATAAAATTTATTTACACAGATCGAGTAAAACCATGCGATACTATCCCTATTCGACAACAAGTGGGCACGAACTAATTCGTAACATCTATTTTGCACGGTTGTTGTGCATCTAAAACACTGCCACACACCACAACAAGAAACTGCAATTAAAATTGAAGGTAATGCAACTGACTAATGACTATATTTTCTCCAAAAAATGTCACCAATACCTTTTCAATCCTCTCAAAAGCTCGAACAACCGCCTGCCAATTCTCCGGCTGAGTCTCGATTACCCTCCTAAACTCCCTCCGCGAGACTTCCCTCTCTTCATGCCACTTAGACTTGTACTCCACTCCATCTTCCCCATCCTGCACCCACCTCTCCCTCTCGGCCGCCTTCTCTTTCAACCTCGTCCCGTCATCCAATTTCACAGTCAACACCCTCCCATGAAACTCCACACCATCAAACACCACCGCCTGCATCGCAGACTTAACCGCCGTTTCACCACCGTATATCACAAACCCAAACCCTTTATTCCTATTAGTCTCATTGTGTCCCTTTATCAGTATCACATTCTCTATCGGCCCGAATTGCCGAAAGAAATCGCCCAATTCGTGTTTCTTGATCCACAATGGAAGGTTTCCCACAAAGATTTTCCCTTCTTGGCGGGTTTCAATTCTGGGGGGTTCTTCCGTAATTTCCTTTTCTTCGACAAGGGTTTCTTCAAGAAGTGGCGGAGACAGGGGTGGCGGTGGAGGGGGGGAGAGTTTGCTAGTTAACCAGAGCTTATTGGTGAGACTGTGTGAATTGGTGTTGGTTGCATTATTATTTGTGGGTTTTACCAGGTTTTTGAGGGGGTTTAAAGATTTTAAGGGCTTCGAGGGGGAGGGTTTGGGGGGTTTGTGGGTGTTGGGTCGACGTATATTGCTAGAGGAAGAAGAAGAAGGAGAAATTGTGGGGTTTTTGGAATTGGGGATGGGTGGTTTTAGAGAGGCGGAGACGGCGGTGGTGGTGGTGGGGTGGGATTTGCAGGCGAGCACGGAGGGATAGAAGTGAGAGGAGTGAGAGTAGTGTGTGGAGGGGAGAGAGAGCACATCCATTATCAAGTCGGACTGAACGTTAAGCGTACGCTCCTACGTGAAAATCGGGGTACTTGTAGACCGGCATGCCAGCATTCGGGTTAAAATGGGATCCATCGTCCATGGATCCGTCAAGATCCAAATACGGATTCGACTTCGGATTCATGATTTTTTTTTCTTTTTTTCTTTTTGTACAACTCCCTAGGGCATCCCATTTGACTACCCAATTTAACTTTTTAGTTAAAATAGAGAGTCAAACCCCTCAAAAGTCAAAACACCAAAAAATCAGCCTTCCTATTCTCCCTACCCAAATTTTTTTTGCTACAGTGCCTACTCAAATTTGAGTAGGCACTGTTCACGCACCAAAATATTTTTTATTGTTTTTTTCCGGTTTTGTGTCAAAAAGTGGAACTGCCGAACATGAGAGAGGGGTGCCCATGCACACGTGTCTGGGAGGAGGGGGCACTACACTGCCCACAATGGGGGGCATGCACACGTGTCAGCGCCCAGGGGATACACTACACCGAAAAAGGTATTTTTTAGGGGGAAGTTTTTTTATATATATATATAGATTTGAGGGGAATAGTTTAATATAGTGAAGTTAGAATAGAGAGCCTAATTTTGTGAGTTTTTTAAAAAGTGACTTGCTAAATTATAAAATGTGTTTTTTAGGTTAAATTTGGTATTTTTTTTTGGTGAGTCTGATAAGGATACCCTTAGAATCCAGGATTTTTTTTATTTTTTTTTATCATGAAAGAATCCATTTCTCAATTCTTGAGACTCGACAACTAATAAATTTGACTCAACTTGATTTTTTATATAAATGAATTAAGCTCAAATTCGAGTTTTAGGCTCAAGTTATTTATAACTTCACTCATTTGTAGATGCTCAAGTTGCTTATAGAGGGTTGCTTAGTTAAATAGTCAAGCGCAAATACCTGATACTAAACGAGACAATGAATAATTTCAGAGTTCGGATTTTCAACATGTTCGATCAATTAAAACAATTACGGTTTGATTGGATGCCGGATTAGTTTTGAATGGATTAAATAATGAAAGTGGATAAAATAATAGAGGGTATTAGCTATAGGGGGTGGGCTCATAATGATGTGATGAATATGAAGGATGGACAAATTAGTACTTGCTTTGGATAATTTTGTAAGAAGGGAGATTAAGTTTGGTTGGATGATGTAAAAAGCTATCAAAAGACTTGTTTGCCCTTTTGCATATCCATATTAGTAATGCATTTTTTGTAATTAGATAAATTCAATAATTAATTAATTTGTTATGTAAATCTAATAATTAATGAAGCTATAAGATTTTATTAGTAAACTAGTTGAAATGAGAGTGCAAGACATTGAAAGCGCTAATTGTCAGCTTTGATTTCTTGTGTTGTTGTTCAGCTTTGCTGCTTTTAGGTTGGGCCAGCTTCGTTTGCTTGGCTTGGTTCATTTTAGGAGGTTGTTTTGGGTGTTTTGTGATCTTTGCTCCTGGATGCTTTTTGCTAGTGAGGGTTTGCTTTTGGGTAGTATGTTTTTTACTTTTTTTGGGTGTTTTGGTACTCCTTAGTCTTTAGGTGTTGGGGTTTAGGTTTTTATTTTGATTGCTTGGTTGTCTTCTTTTCTTTTTTTTTTTTGTTTGATAAGCTGTTTGGTTGTCTTCTTGTCAACCTTCCAATCTTTTGAGTCTCGAGAGTTTTTTTTTTTTTTTTCTCTTGCCCGATTTAAGCTTGTATCTTCGATATTTGACTAACAAAATTCTTTTTTGCCATGCAAAAAATAAGATTTAACTATAATTAAATCTTATATAAATTTTGTATTATAAAAATTAATTTATTTATTATAATATATTAATCATTTTTAATTCATTGGATTTATGTTAATTAATTAATTATTAGTCAAATTTATTTGTTTATTTATTTTTTGAACAACTGAAAGGGTGGGAAAGGACGACGAGCGTAGCAACCCCCATGGGCGGGACCATTGGGGTTCCTGACCCGCTTTGAAATGCCTGATTGAGCCATAGTTCGAAGAGAACAAGCCGTCTTCACAGCACCGCCTAGGCGACTAGTTGGCCAAACACTCTCTACGCAAATCCACACAAGTCCCAGGAATGACATGAGAGGAAACTCTGGCCAACTAATCTACCACCACAGTGGTAAATTTTTTTGTAGAGTTCTTTCCCTTCATCCAAACGGGCCCTTAGTTTAAACATGCAATCTCAACAATAAGCAAGTCAAAAAATGGCAATTAATAATTCTCTCTCTGTTTCCATGGCCAAAAATCTATAATCTGGAACGCTTCTCTACTAGCTTTCAAAGCACGAATTTGCACGATTCCCGGGTTCTGTCTCAATTACATTGTGCTGTTGTGATGCTTGTCGACATGCAGGGGCGCCGGCACACTTGAAGGTGGGGGGTCAGCCGACCCCGCGGAAAAAAAAAAATTTACTATTACTATACTAAAAATATTTTAAATTCCATATTTGAACCCCCCATTTTTGAGGTTGAACCCACTAGATTATTTCCCAACAAACCCCACCCCCCCTTGACCCCTTCCGAAAAGTTACGGCTGTATACAAAGTCACACAATTTCCCAACAAACCCACCCCACGTTCCAAAAAGTTTCAGCTTCCAAAGGAAGCTAAAGAAAAAAAAAGAGAAAAGGGGAAAAAAGAAAACGAGAAAGGCAGAGATCAAAGTGCAGTCCCCAGTTCCCAGACGGATCGAGCAGCTTGAATGGTTGAATTCCTTTTATGGATCGAGTAGCTTGTATGGTAAATCAAAGTGCAGCACTGCAGCTCTCTTAATTTTTCAAGGATACACATACATGGTAATGGTATGCCATTTTCAATTTTACTTCGGGCAGTGGGAACCTTTTTTTTTTATTATTTATTTATGATGGATACACTGATACACATACATGGTAATGTGGTACTATACCATTTTCAGGAAGAGCATACATTTTTTTATTTACTTCGGGCAGTGGGAACATTTTCAGTTTTATTTATACCATTTTCAGTTTTACTTCGAGTAGCTTGAATGGTTGAATTTGGAACGTATGCTCTGATTTTATAGATCTATTCACCAATTTATCTAATATATTCTTGAGTTTGTTTGCCTCCTTGGGAATCTGTACTTGAACCAATGAATTATGAATCGTATATAGTATACATGTGGAGCAGATTATGCAATCGAATGGGAGACCAATGGTTGAATGATCGGTTGGTCGCATACATTGAGAAAGAAGTATTTGACAGTGTTGACCTAGAAACCATTATGCAACGATTCTAGAATATGAGACCGCGTCGTGGGCAATTGTAAAAGCTTGTATAGCTTCTTTTTTTTTGGTGAAAAATGAAAACAATGAGTATTAATATATACTTTTTGATGATATATATCTTTTTGTTTATTAGGTTGACCTTTAAATGTGACTTTTGTTGGAGCAAGATTTTTAATTGCTATTACTGTGATTTTTTTTTTAAATTTATGATTGGTAAAGTATTTGATGTTTATGAATGACCCCCCCCTTGCAAATTCCTGGAGTCGCCACTGTCGACATGATGATGAGAGAAGCCCAAAATCTATGGATCCAAACACTCACAAAATATATTTGGGATGCGTGACTCGAATGTCCATGGCTCACAACGACCACAAATGTCCCCAGCCAAGAATCATCGACCATTCTTTACCTTTTTGTGTGTTGGGGATCGTCCCCGGTCACCATATGCACACAACTCACACAATGAATTGAGGAAAAACTCCGTGTATATATATATTCACTCAATACACAATATACATGAAAAAACCTCTCTCCGGAGCACCTACCCGCTCCTCGGGGACCACAAACCAGTACCCCGTCGCTCAAACCTCACCCCGTGCTCCAACAGAGTATCCGAAGCACGGCTTCCTTCTGGAAGAGGAAGCTCTCACCGGCTCTCTCTCCCTCTGTCACACAATGCACACACCCACACACTCCACTCCTCACACCCTCACAATATATACCCAGGGTGTAATCTAGTGTGTCTGGAACATGGGAAGGCCCGGGGAAGTAATCCCCCGCTACGCGCACCTCTCCCTCACATGGGAGAATCCCATGTTGAGTTTTTCAAGCCCAGATTCACACACCACAACACACACACACAACAACAATCAACACAAGTGGAACACACAGATTTACCGAGAGAAAATTCACTGTTATCAACAAATAGATACAAAAACTCTCATCCCTCCTTGTGTCTCTCTCACTCTCCTGCTCTCACCTCACTCATACACAGTGCACACCACCAACAAGTGAACCCTAAAGCAAAATAAGAGAGTAACCACAATTTGGGCCCTACCGGCCCAATGGGATAAACTGGGCCCACTAAGGGGTGGACCCAAAAACCCAACATTGTCGTCATGTAACAGTAACACCTGCTAAATGTGAAATTTTTTTAGAAGAGAACATCTTCCATGGTTCAAGTCTTTTTAATGCTATGAATGAAAGAAAATGAATGAGCCAATCTAACCCCACCCAATTAGGCCTTTTACAGCGATGTAAAAATACACCGGGAATGGTAGGCCCACTACTACAAATACGAAGAATGATCAATCTAGACACAAAATTTTGAAATGTAAAACTATGATTCGAAATCCGTATCCCAAATATCCGTTGTTTTAAGCAAACAATGTCGATTGTTTGCTTTGTAGGCTACTATTTCCGATTTGGGAATCAGAATCTTTAATTACATTCTATAAGAGTAAAACCTAAAAGAACTTTAAATGTAAGAGAACAAAGAAAAATAATTTGATTTTTTGCGATCTGGTCTTAATTGATTTGCAAGCTTGTCGGGCCAACATACCTTTTTTCCGCAGCTCTTCATGTGCTACTTAGACCGTAGGCTCAATATGTACAACTTACTAAGGCCCCGATTGGATGGTAGTGTTACCCAAAAAGGCAACCTAGAGGGGGGTGAATAGGGTTGCTAATAATAATGCCCAATTAAAAAATTACTAGACAAAGCAAATAAATAAATAATTTGCACAAACAAAATATAAAGGAGTTAAGGGAGAGAGATATCACACAGAGATATATAGTGGTTCGGTCTGAGCTTTGTCCACTGCTCAGCCTAGTCCACTGGCTTAAGGAGTCGCTGTTTTACTAATCCAACAACCAGCTTCTGGTGCCGATTAAACCTTACAACCGCAATGCTAACTTTCCCGAGGAGTTAGCCGAACCGCTAGAGTTTATCTCCCAAACTCTAAAATTACTCACAGAACAAAACCCAGTTCTGTAGTAGCTCACTGAGAATTTTTCTAACTCTCAATACAACACTGACAAGAATTTGTAGTGTGGAAAAATAAATCTCTCTCAAAGAGTAGATATACAAATTTGCTCACAAAGCTCTCGAAATATATGTGAAAATTAAGTGCTCTGGTGTATTGCTCTGAAAATGATATTGCTCTGGAGTAGCTTGGTGTTTCTCCTTTTGCTGAAGCTTTCATTATATAACAGAGAAAATGAACGTTGAGTTTCGACCGTTGAGTTGCAAATCTGATAGAGCAGCTGAAAAATCTTTTTGAATGCGAAATTAGTCCGTTGAGCCGTATTTGCAATGTTTGGATGCCATAAATCCATAGCAGCACCAAAGTCAAAAAAATTGCAAAGTAGTAATAGGAGTTTGTCTGCTGAAATCAATTTTTTAAGCAAAATGTCACTATCGAATTTGTTTCATTGGATGAAACAATGACTTAATTGCTAAAGGAAAAAGACCAACGTGGTCTTGAGATGCTTCAGGAAAACAACAATTAATTCTATGGAAAATGATTCCATGGAGCCAAAACGTAGACCATGTGTGTGCCATTTTCTGTAAGGATAGAAAATAATCTAGTGTGGTCGAAACATATGTTGGAGCCAAATGAAACTTTTTAGAAACTCAATTTCCTTGGAGCTAATCATGTGAAAATGATTGGATAAATAAAATATTTTTAACATTGTTTTTAGGAAATCAATTTTGTTAAAAACAAAATAATCAAAATCAATTATTTCTAACAGGTAGTTATAGAGGGGGTATTATTTTTGGAGGATTAGCCCACATTGATGTGATGTTTATGGAGGGGGAATAAAAAAGTATTGGTTTGGATGGAGTATTAAAAAAGAGGGGATAAAATAGTACTTGGTTTGGATGGAGGATAAAATGGGGGGACAAGGTTTTTTGTAGTTGAAATAAGTGAGAGGGGGTGTTATTTTTTCTTTATACCCGGGGATAACTTTTGGGCAGGGGGAGGGGTGCCCAAAAATTATACCCCTCTATCTCCCTGCTGGGGATAACTTTTGGAGGGGTGAAAATTTATCCCCCTGCATTTTTGCCCAGTCAAACCATGCTAAACGTGTCACATCAGGCCTTATACCCCCTCCAAAAGTTATCCCCCTTCGTTTAACCCCATCCAATCGGGTCCTAATAAGGAAATTGGTCGCTGGTACCACTGTTCATCATTGCTTGCATTTTCACTTCCCCTTTAATCTTGGTTTTTCCCCTTCTGTCTTGTAAGCTCATTTCAACGAGTTGTGGTGAAGACATCCACGCAGTATAGATTTCGAATACATTCTTCTATTACGTTTGAATATTGCAAAAAAGTTGCCATCAGCCTCTGCTGTCTTCTTTTTCTAGACGGGAGATACACAGCCTGATTATACTTGATTTGCAATTAACGATTCTAAATTGCTAACGCGGGGAAATCAGCACGTCTTCATGGGCACATGAAAAAAAAATAACATACATACGATATTACACCTTAGGTCAAATTTAATTATTCGACATACGACTGAGGAAATGGCTACAATATACATCCCTTATTTGGGTGTACCATATGCACCTATTGTATGGTCCAGATTGTGCCACCTCATCGACAATCGTAACATTTTTTAGTTTTTCATAACTTTTCAACAATATGATTCATAACATTTTCTATGATTCGTAACATTTTGATGTGTCTCGTAACTTTTACAAAAAAAATTCGTAACTTTTACAAAAAATTCGTAACTTTTCCAAAAAATTTGTAACTTTTCACAAAAAATCGTAACTTTTATAGGAGTGTGTATCATACACACCCAAATGAGGGGTGTGTATTATAGCCTTTTCCTACGACTGATTATCAAATTTAATTATTCGGAACTCATGCTGGCGCGAAATAGCTGGCCTAGACATCCGGTTATCAAAAAAAAAAAGACCCGAAATAAGCTTGAACTCACAATAACCGAATTCTATTTAGTAACATAAGATAACCTAGAAAAACGCAAAGACTATAGCTAGATTTCCTATAAGAGGGAGTATCACCAGCCAAAATGCCAAAGAACGAAAGAAAAGGATATTTATGTGAGCCTTTCAAAGCAGAATAATTGACTTTGGTAAAATAAATATTACCTCGATATATAATACAACTATAAACTAAACAAATGTGATAAGTGTCGAAATATGTAAATTTAGTCATTCAAACAATACTTAATAGCCCATAATAAGGCTCGGTTTGGTTGGTTTGGTTTGGTAAACAATACTTAATAGCCGTTTTGCTTGAAACTACACATGATTCATAAATGTATACAGTTGAGACATTTTGGATCAATATTTGTGAATTGATATTTCATGTCGATACGCATGGTTTATGTGATTTCAAACATATTCTCATACAATAGCTATTGTTGTTGCTATGATAAGTAACTGACATAGGCTGTGCTTGGAGAAGACGAATTGTCTAAACATGTTACAGATGATCCGTGCCAATTGAAGATAGACTATGCCGGTTCCTAATTATACCTTCTCGTGAACGACACCTTCGGGGGTTGTAGTGAACTAATCATTAAAATTCCTAAACAAGTCTAAAATTCCATGGTTACAAGTTTGGGAGGATTAGGCCTCTTCATATTTAAACACAAATCTCATCTAGAATTTTCTTTAATCAGATTAAGCATTTCGATAAACTCTTCGATCAATTAATCGTTCAAATTAGATAGGGAATTTTTGGACATACAACGACTTAGTATGTTAAGATGCAACAAGCTTATTGCTAATTTGCTATTGCAATTCTAAAGGCACAAATGGACGCGTTGTGCTTTTTGTGGACTGCCTAATTGACCGCACTTAATTAATGATGTATATATTTTCCAAATTATCACACAGATCAGATCAGTGGTGAATATTAATGAAAATTTAAGCATGTCATTCACATTGGTCAAATATAATGTGAAAAAAGTTAGTACTAAATGCTTGTCCTAAATTGTGAAGACTGACTGACGAACCATATACTCCATCCGTCCCATATTTTTGGGCCTCTTTTTACATATTTGAACGTCTCAAAAAATTGTTTACATCTCATAATCTATGATGTTTTTTTTTGTCATTCCAACAACTTTGTTTAATAAAACTAATTGAGATCTATCAAACAAGATCTATATTGAATATAAAAAAGTTAATAGATTAAAAATTATAGATAATTCTTTGAGACTTCTAAAAAAGGAAAGAGGCACAACAATATGCGACGGATGGAGTAATATATAAGGCCACTCACGGAAAAAGATAACAAACCAAAATCATTTCGACTTGCTCCGATCTTTTGGACTTTTTACAATTTATTCCACAACCAATATTGAGCAAGTGGTTATGAGAAAGCAATAAGTGCTCCTCCATGAGGTCACATGTTCTATTCCAAACCTTGGGGCTACTAGAGGTGCACGCAAGGTGGCTTGAACATCTGGTTATATATATATATATATATATATATATATATATATCAATCAGGTTCTTATCCGGGCTCCCCAATTGGAACAGTTTCCGGTCCTTTTAATCTCAGCCGTTGGTGTTAATCCAACGGCTCAGGCTCAGATGGAGTTTAAAATGACCCCTTGGTCTGTACGAATGGGTGAAAGGGTGAAAAGGTCAAGGGTCAACAAACAAAACCCCCAAATTCTATTCACCCCTTCATTTGACGATATCCAGATCTGAGAGAAGAGAGAGAAACAAGGGTTTGTTCCATCTGAAGAAGAAGAAAGAGAAGAAGGAAGGAAGGAGAAATCGAACCATAGACAAAGATTTTCGTGAAGAAAAACAAGAAGACTACGAAGAAGAAGCTGTTTGACTCCTGCAGCACAACCCACGACCCACGATCGCTGCAAAAATGGTATCTCTCCTTCTGTTTCTCTCGATCTTTCTCTTTGGCGTGTGATTCGATGTCTCACAGAAACTAGGGTTACGGTCCTTCAAACACAGAAACTAGGGTTATGGTTCGATCTACTAGTATTATCTTCTGTGTGTTTGGGGTGGGGATGAATGATTGGTACCAAACTCATGGGTAAAGTGCGAAAAATTGAATAATCATACTGTTCATTGAGGATGTTCCCTTCAAACTCATGGGTCAAGTGCAAGAAATCTTAACATTATAAATTTTCTTTCAGCCATTTATTTATTTATTTTTTTCCAAAGGTGGGCAAAACCCTCCCTTGTGCTCAACCAGACGGTCCATACCAAATCTTGCTACTTGTTACAATCTCTACTCTTGTTGCCTACGAACTAAACTGATTAGTTAGTATTTGTTAAAGGTCTACTTAGTTGATTGATGCTCCCATGGGCAGTGATTCTCATGCTTGATTTCGCTTCAAGAAATGGGTATTCCTATGTGCATTCAGTTTCATTTGCATTTCTGAATCTCTCTTTCTTTTGGCAGAGTTATTGCAGATTGATGCAGCCAAAAATTGGCCTTGCAGAAGTGGACGGATACCAAAGACCCTGCGATTTGATCCCATGACTTCCAGAACCAGTGGCCTTGCAGAAGTGGACCGATATCAAGTGGATGGGCGTCAGGAAATGTCCCTCTAAATCCAGTCGACGTTTATTTTTTCAATTGTCGGTATCAATTTTTGGGTGTTGGAAATGGCAAGCATTTGCCATGATCTCTGTATACACTTTCTAGCGGATAAATGTAACTATGTTTGGTTGTCTTTCATCTTTCGAAACTTGAAACTTGAACGTGCTTGAATTGGATGTGTAGTGGCCTTACTTTAAAAGGAGCTGAGGATCTTTTCTTATTGCCTTTGTTGTGGTTGAATCTATTTCTTTGCCCTTGGATAACTTCAATTAAAAAATGTTGTGCGTGTCGTGCGGTTTGATAGTCAGGCTATTCGCTGCCAGGTTATGGTTTTGTATATAATTCTGTTAGGTTACTATCCAGATTGGTAGATTAAACAGCTGCATTTGGTTTTGTTGGGGGCCTAGTTTGCAGTTTTGCTGCCCAGTTAAGTAGTTCTTGCTGCCCAGAACTTCCATACAGAACACAGTAATTAATTGGAGGAGATTTCTTAGACTTAGATACTTGAATACACATGTAGTCTGTCCCATACAAAACAAGCAAACTATGGCGTCCACTATTTTCGATCAACACGTGAGTTGAAGTTTACAAGCATATGAACGAGTCAAGAGTTATTATATCCAGCATCTAATCTTGTCTATGTACAAGCAAAAAGCAAGAAAAAGTCCAGCGGCTTTTTGGATGAAGGTTGTACGCTCTTGTCGTCCTCATCTTCTTCCTCACTTTCTTCTTCCTTGTCGTCGTCGTCATTCTCGGCATCAATGCAATGGTTAATGCTGAAGAAAAAATTGAAAAAAAGAAGAAGCTTTAGCAATATAAAGTGACAAATGACTCAGAACCCGTATAATACGGAACAGGCTCAGACACATGAATGTATCTATACTAGTTACGTATTTGCAACTTGAACTGATCAGTAACAAATTATCAAGAATGAAGTATCATACCCCCCAGAGTCAACATCCACGCTGTCTTCTGAAAGTAGGGCAAGCTTTAAGTTTCACCTGAAATAGAGAACTAGAAATCAAGTCACAGAAATGGCAAGTACACTAATAGTTCACCGTAGCTTCATTAACACAATAAAACAGCTATGCCACAAGACAAGAAGAGCAATCCAGCAACATTGACTATCTCCCAAATAGAGAGTTCAGCATAGAAAAAATAGTAATTGACTATCTCCCAAATAGAGAGTTCAACATAGAAAAAATAGTAATGTATCAGCAGCAGCAACAACTATAACTTGAAATGCAAAACTCAAGTTCACATCCTCATCAAGAACTTCAAAAAGAGCAGAATTCCATCCAAACCCAAGTGTCATCAACACATGAGACAGAGACACAACGACCAGGACAAGACTAAACTAGCAATTTATCCAAAAAAAAGACTAAACTAGCACATGACCACAAAAACCAGAAAAAACCCAACAACCAAGACAACCAAAACCCTAACTTCATAGAAACCCTAACCTCACCTCTAACTTTATAGAAACCGTAACTTTATAGAAACCCTAACTTCATACGAACCCTAACTTTATACCGAGAGAAGAGAAACAGATGGTGTTTGATACTTTTAGTGTGCTGGTCGTGGGTCGCGGTGAGGTCGCCGATTTGATACCATGGTAGATCGATTTCTTCTTTCTTATTCTTCTTCTTCGTCGCTCGCAATGTGGTCGTCAATTTGATACCGTGGTGGAAGGATCGATTTGATACCGTGGTGGAAGGATCGTTGCCGTACTTCTTCTTCTACGTGGGTCGCGCTCTAGTCGTCGATTTGATACACACTGGATCGATTTGTTGTTGTCGTTCGTTCGTTCGTTCGTCAGTCGTCTCTGTCACTTTCTCTCTCTTCTCTCCAGATGTAGCGTGAGAAATGAGAGGGGAGGGAAAAAATTGGGGTTTTACCCGAGTGACCCCTTCACCCTTGACCCTTAAAGGGTTCAGTTGCTGCGGTTTAATGAAGGAGGGAATGTGAGCCGTTGGATTAACACCAACGGCTGAGATTAAAAGGACCGGAAACTGTTCCAATTGGGGAGCCCGGATAAGAACCTGATTGTATATATATATTGAGCAAGAAAACATGGGTATACCTCATCACGTATATCACTAGGAGAAATCGACGAACAACCATCCCCTGTTGATTTCCACAGCTGTGGTTTGATTTTGTGTACCTCATCACGTACATCTGAGCAGTTTAACAACGAGCTTTTATATCACAGGCCTAATAGCTTCTGAAACTCCATTAATCTCATGAATCATAAAAAGGACAGAAGAGCTTTAGAGACCATTGGGTAGTGAAGGATTGCCTACAGAGTACAGATCCCTCTCTGTGATAACTGACATTGTCAGTCCCGTCTGGCCATTCTTGTTTAGCTCTCTACCGGGTAGTGGCTCCTACGGTCATGCCAGGAGTGTGACGTATTAATAGCCCTCTCTTACCTGTTATTGCTCAGCAAAAAGAAAAAAGCTTTAGCAAGCAGCCATCGAAAAGAATAGCTAAACCAAACAAAATCATATCCTCCACCGTCAATGTTTGTTCATGTAAAGCAAAGAGAGAAGAAAATGAGTTGCCAAAGTAGTAATTCAAATAGGTGGAATGATATGTAACCTTTTCAAAGGGAGAGAAAAAAACTTGTTAATTTATGTGCTGTAATTAACATTTGCGGTCTGTTGATGTCCATAGAGTCATTTAAAGCACCTCTATAGATTGAGGAGTTTGCTCCACAACCTATATATGCGTGTCGTTCTATTCAAATGCCGCTGAAAATGAATGGTTACCTTGCCTGTACATGCTGCAAGATGGTAACTCTGTGCTTTGATTGGTTACCTCTTCAGATGGAGTTTACTGGATTAACCTGTCATAAACTTTCTTCAGTCAGAAAGGGAACTGTTTAACATGTCAAATAGGAATTGAAACTTTGAGAAGAAAACAACTAAACTCGTGGAACCATACGATTCATTCTTGCTTGTAACGAAAAATTAAAGAGCACACATGCTTGCTCCTTGAGAACAGATTACACCAAATCCAACTACCATAAGCAGACACGCATCAGTTGGACATTCAAGCCATCTTTGAAAGAAGCAATCTTTGGGTTTTCAAAGTCATGGAGAAAACAATAGAAACCATATGATGGAGAAGCGTGAAACCAATCTACTTGAAGATCCTCTCGATCCTCTCCATTTCAATGATGCTCAAATTAAAGTTGGATTTATTTTAAAAAATTGGAGAAAAATCTGATTTATAAAAACCTCTATATATCTGTCCCTATTTGGCGTACGAGGTATTATATGGACTGTACATCAATCAGCACAGGGATGTGGTGCTATGATGTGTAATCCATAAGCAAGGATACATCAATCAGCACAGGGATGTGCTGCTATGATGTGTAATCCATAAGCAAGGATACTTCTAGATGGGAGTTGTATCCCTATCGGTGTATTTGATACTCGTGGATATGTATCCCAGAAATTTTCACAATATAAAAACCACTATTTTTATTTTTTATTTTTGCAGTATCAAATACATTTTGAATACTAAAGACTTGTATGAAATTAAGATTGTGACACTCAATGGATAGTAGTAGAGTAAAATTGTCAGGAATATTGAATACAACAAATTTGTAGTACTTACTTTCTAGAGAGACACACTGTGTAAAAGTATATGCTTTTTAAAACATTTCTATTTTGTCACACATGTGTTCTATAAATTACAATCATTAAACAAGTGACCGATTCATGTACAACAACATTCCATTAGGAACAAAATAATAGCTCTATCTTTGTTCTTGTTATTATGGATAATACAATGCTAACAAACTATAGAAGTGCATTTTAATCAAACGTATCCTAGCCATACGCATACCCATATCCCATATATGTTACATTTTCTTGTATCGTACTGTGTCCATATACCGTATAAGTATCCATACTTCATAGAGTGTAATGGATGGGACCTCAATCCTGATTTGAACGCTTTAAGGGAGAAGAGGAAACAGAGCAGCACATGAATGCCTCCCAACTCCCAAGTGATAGGCCAAACAATGTGAAAAGTTCAGAAAATACCTTATGCAATTGGAAGCTTCTCGTTAAAGAAACCAATTACAGAAACCAACAAGCAAATTCTTTTTGCTCATCTTTCACATGTTGCAACTAGTGTTATGGAGACCAATAGCAATTGCAAGCTTCTTGCTATGGAATCTAACAAGCAATTCTTTTTGCTCGTCTTGCACATCTTGCCTCATCGTATCCACATTCGTCGAATACCCTATTGGCTACTACCTTTAGTCTTCTGATTAGCTTGATCAAGTAAATCTTTTGGCAACTAACAAGCAACAAGCAATTCTTTGCTCATCTTCGACATTTTCCAACTGGTGGTATGAAAACCATAAGCAATTGCAAGCTTCTTGCTATGTAAACCAACAAGCAATTCTTTTTGCTCATCTTCCACATATTGCATAATCATAGCCACTTCCGTTGAATATCCCATTTTGCTTTAGCCTTATTATTTAGTTTATTCAACTAAGCAAAAATTTCAGCTTCTTGGGGATGAACCCCTATCTCCCAAAACAACCCCTATCTCCCAAAACAAAAGTGTGGACTTCATTCTTCAATTAGATCCACGATTGTCCTGGGTGTTTCCTAACACCCCTATGTTTCATCAAAGCCCTCAATTTGGCTACCTCCTCCCATTTATGATTGGTTGCACAAGTGTTTGATAACATAATATAAGGTCCTGATTGTAATGGTTCAAGCTCAAGTAGTTTATCAGAAACCCACTGTGCCATCTCAATATTTTTGTGAACTTGGCAGGAAGATAGAAATGCTTTCCAAACTGCACTTATATGAGAGATGTCATTCTCATAAATGAAATCTGTTATCATATCTAAGCGACCAGCTCTACCAAAAAGATCTACCATACATGTAAAGTGCTCAACTGAAGCTTTGATGTCGTAAACTTCTTTCATTAACTTAAAATATTTGCAGCCTTCTTTGAGCAAACCTGCATGACTGCATGCAGTTAAAACACCGACAAAAGTCACTTCATTCGGTCTAAAACCCTCATTCAGCATCAACTCAAAAAGCCAAATCGCCTTACTCCCTTGCCCATGTGAAGCATAACTAGAAATCATTGAAGTCCACAAGACAATATTTCGACAATTTGAAGGTTTGAAAATTGACCAAGCATCATCTAACCTCCCACATTTGGCGTACATGTCAACCATGGAAGAATCCAAGAAAACATCTGATTTGTGCCCAGTTTTAAGAATGTGGCCGTGGATTTGTTGACCAAGCTCCAAAAGGCCAGCATTTCCGCATGCGGAAATAAGGCTCGTGAGGGTGAACATGTCCACCTCAATGCGTTTGCAAACCATAGTTAAAAAAAGCTTCAAAGCATCTTCCGACCTACCATTTTGAATGTACCCAGTAACCAGTGAACTCCATGTAACAGGTGCCGCAGCTGATTCATCACAACTAATCACAGAATTTTGTTTTGTCGTGAAATAGGGAGCAAAATTTTCAAAAACTGCTGACGCCTTCTCCATCTGTCCACACTTACAATACATGTCAATTAGTGAATTCCTCACAAAACCATCATTATATATTCCAATCCTAAGGATCCTGCCATGGATTTGTCTCCCTAGATCTAGAATAGACAAAGAAGAAACCAAGACTAGTGCTATGGAGAAAGTAATTTGGTTCATTAAAGGTCCAGTCTCCACCATCTGATAGAGAAGGTTCAATGCAGCTACTTGAAGACCATTGCGAGCATGGCCGTCGATGATCGTATTCCATGTTGCAACATCTTTGAACGGCAACTGTCTGAACAAATCCAGAGACTTCTCCATTTCTCCAACACGTAAATACGCACCAATCATTATATTCCATGACACGACATCTTTGTCAATGACCGATTCAAATAATCCTTCTGCATAATCAAAGACGTGGCATTTCACATAAAGGTCAAGAATAGAGTTTGCCAGTGCAACATCTACAACAATCCCATTACGTAGCAGCCAACCATGAATTGCTTTACCCATCCGAAGCTCATTCAAACTAGAACAGCACTTCAAAATGCTCGAAAATGTGAATCGATTAGGAACAACACCTTCTTCGAGCATCTCAGAAAACAGGTCCACTGCCCCTCTAAAAAACCCATTTTGAGCAAAACCCGAAATCATAATGGTCCATGTTCGGACATCTCTTTGGGGAATTTCGTCGAACAACTTATGTGCATCACCCACAAGCCGTGACTTTATATAAAGATTCAGAAGATAGCTTCCTTCATGATGGAGAGAACCTTTCTTGATTAATTTCGAGTGAATAAAATGGGTGGCGAATGCGTTCCTCAAACCATTCGATAAGTTTGAAGATGATGATGAAGAGTGAATCAGACAATATGTTGGAAAATGGCAAAATTCGGAAAAACTGGAGTTGATGACATGTTTGGCCAGAGGAAAAAATAGAGAACTATTCACAATAGGATTAGTGGAAAAGCATCCATTTCTCATGTAGCTCCATTTCATTGCTACCACGTACTCTTGGAATAGCTTCCCCAATTTGAATTTGCGTTCATTTCCTTCTTTCATAACAATATCCCACTGGTATGCATTGTATTACTCCAGAGTAGTATGTATAGCTCTTAAATACCATCAGATGGATTTGTAGGGGACGGGGCTTCTACATTACTTTTGGGAGCATAAGGTGAAATCTTGAAGCTAGAACTTTCGATATTTACCTATCAAGTGATATAAGATTCTGATTGGATTCTTTGGAACTTATGGAAAGCGAGGGAAGAAAAGAAAATGGGAGGAAAATGAAAAGAAAATGTAATAGAAATGGTCCTGTGCCCAACGAAAGTGTTTGAAATATAACAAAACATGAAAATGAACCTGAAAAGATATTTGACGGATAAAATCTGCCCGGTACACTGTTTAAATAATGTATTGGACAGATCTCATTAGTCAGATACATTTTCATGTTCCTTTTCATGTTTTTTTTTTTTAAAACGTACTGAACCCGGGCTCGTGCTTAGCACTACAATTTGTTATTTTTTCTCTTCAAGCCAAACAATGGAAAGTTAATTCTTTTAAATTTTTTTTTTCTTTTCTGCAAGTTCCAAAACTTGATAAGTCCTGACATATTAATTGAAGTGTCCAAGCTGTCAAATTGCTACTCCCTCCGTCCCAAAAATGTTTGCCCGTCCCGCAAGACAAGGACCAAGAAAAATAAGCCTTTTTAAAGAAAATTTTCATACTTTTTTCATAAATTAAAAGTGCTCGTTGATATCTAGTAAATCATTGAAAAAAAAGTTTGAATTTTCTTTGAAAATTTTGTATTATTTTCAAGTTTTAGTTTTGCGAATAGAACAAATAATTTGAGACGGAAAGAGTATATGTTAAAAGCGTCACATGACTATCACATGACTATCACATGAACATGAGTCATCAAATGTTTGTCATACCAATTTTTGAAGTTATGATTGGAAGGGAACCCGCATTCTAGAACGGTGTCGATTTCAAAGAAGACTGACTTCGGCCAATTGGGGATAGACTTTACACAAACTATCCCTAGGATCGCAACCCTCTTCTCATGAATATTCATTTTGCAGACCGATTAACCGTCACATGTACAAAAACTCCAAATCCGCCAATTGAGCCTTGCGCGCTCATAAGGAAAGCCCAATGTTCTGCTTAAATTCAGAAAAGAAACTATTTTTTGAAGTCAAAACTGAAATATTTTCTTAATGAAAAGAATTAGCTCGCTAATTGATTTGATTAGCGCCATAATTGGTACAGTTTGATTTTATTCAGTTTCATATTTTTCAGTCCTCGTTTTGGCTATTAAAAGGGAGCCCTGCTCCATAGTTCAACACGCAAAAATTCACAACAGTTTTACTAACAAACTGTGTTTTGCTACTTCGGTCTTTTTCCGTGCAAAGAAGATCAAACACAAAGAGGCTGTATAATGGCCTGTTTTATCTTGGGGGCGGCGTGGCTACACATTGCTTGCACAAGAGAGGGTAGAGCCGTGAAACGTCTTAAAGAGAGCGACCTAATCTGCAACTCATCCCATGCAGCAACCATAATAGTTCCGGTATTTTCATTCAGTTTGCAGTTTTGAGATAATCCGTTCCTTATTTTCAGTTATTGTTCCAACAACAGGCCATTATAGGATGCTCTCAAAATAATGTTATCACCTCTGCCTGTATTACCTGCAAGGCACTAACCAACAAATCACCTCTACCTGTATTACCTTCAAGGCACTAAGGCCATCTGTAGCTACACCACAAATTAATCAAGTACTAAGACAGGTAGCTAGCCTTTTTTTTTTTTTTTCCGCTCCCAATAGTGTAATTAGTGTGTAGTTAATCTGTGTCAGTTGTGAGAAATTGTTACCGCAAGAGTGAACTGTCATCCGAGCAGGAGCAACTGCCCAAGTGGGGCCCAACGTTGAAAAAGTGAAAAAGTTTTCGGATTTCAAATTTTTCTACCGTTAGAACTTCTCTCTACAAATACAATCCATTTGTTTGCTCTGTTTCGTCTTCCTCTGGCTTCCGCACCCAAGATTCCACCCAACAAAGATCATTCCCAAATGGATCTTAGACCACCAAACCCACTCTTCGGATCTTTCCATATTTGTTTATGACTTCCCTCTCAATCACGCCTTTTATATAGTCTCCGATGCGGTAACGAAGTAAACAGTTGCGCGCCGAGGACCAATGTCAGCTATCGCATCCGGTTACAATAACCTTAGGAAATCGTACCTCAATTTTCATTGGTTGAACTCTCATCAGTTAAGAACTAGACTCAACCGTGGGAAAAAGAATGGGATTATTACCTCTAGGTCTAGAAAAGAAATGTCTAATTACCACTATGGTAAGTCATTTTTTTAAATTACCACTAAGGTAAGCGACTCTTTTTTGGAGTTTAGATTTAGGGTGCACTTTTCTATTATAGAGTTTTAGTAGTTTATGTACTTTCATAGGGTACCCTAGTCATACGGTACCCTAGACTTTAGGTTTAGGGTGCACTTTCCTATTATAGGGTTTAGTGGTTTAGGCACTTTCACAGGGTACCCTAAGATTTTAGGCACTTTCATATGGTACCCTAAGATTTTAGATACTTTCACAGGGTACCCTATGATTTAGGCTTTTTATACGGGTTGGGGAGTTGATGGGAATTTTTAAGAGTTGAGCTTGATCTGATGGTAATTATGGGATCTAAGGGTGACCTGATGGTAAATGTCCCAAAAAAATTAGATGACGAAGCCATCTCTTGAACTGTTTGGAAATCTATGCAAGGAAGGCAGTACGAGTTGTTTGTGTAAAAGAAAGAAGAACTGAGCCCCTTTTTTTTTTTTTGTGAGTGGAGGTGGTGAAATATTTTCTACATTTATATGCAAAAGGAGAAGTAGCCATTGCACAGTTCTAGCAACCGTTGAATTCCATAATCTCTGGTCGCTGAAGAAACAATCACTAGCCGTTGAAAAAAATAGACGTTGGAAGCATGGGATCCATTTTTGGTTGGAACATTTAATTTAACAAAATGTTAGCTACACTATTGAAACACAAAGCCATCTAACTAACAACAACTTAACTCTCATAATTGGGTCCCATTTTTTACACTTTTATGTCATATAACTACACAAATTTAATTCTACCACTCGAGATGGCCTAACCAACAACAGCTGCAACCTTTTAAGATCAACAACACTACATACACACAAAAATGTACACACAATTTACCCAAACACACACACAAGTGTGTGGGCTCCACACACACAAGTGTGTTGTGTGTGTGGAGCCCACACACTTGTGTGTGTGTTTGGGTAAATTGTGTGTACATTTTTGTGTGTATCTTACATTTTCCTTTTAAGATCATCAATTTCCCAAGAAAACAACCTCCTCCTGAACTGAAAGACCAATTCCCCCTCAGAACTCTTCTGAACAGTTGTAGACACCTTTTCATCTTTAACAATAACCACAATGAATGGACTAGGAAACCTGCTACTCAAACATGCATTTTCCAACCAAAAGTCTTTCCAAAAGGCTATTTTTCTTCGATGTATCCCCAAACTATTCAAAGCATTAGCTTAAAGCTGATTGAACATTATTGGGCTTTTAGACTGCAGTTGAAGATTACATTTTCAGGCTATGGGCACTTTACTAGGTATTAATTTCCATCACTGGCCACCAACTATCCACATCAACTGTATACTTTTCCACAAATATCTCTTTCCATGGAGATCCTTTTTCTGATGCAATCTGCCACTTGAGCAACAAAGAATCATTCAGATCCCCCACTTTTCTAATCCATAGAAATGTACAAGTATTTGAGTTGAAGATACAAAGTAAAAATAAAAAGTAGTAAAAAATTATTCAATATCACATGATTACACAAGAATACGTTTTTTTTTTATTAGAAAAAAATTGTAATTCAAGTAAAGCATAAGCAAGAGTGGAAAAAAAATTATAATGTAAAAGACGTACTATAATTTTGCCGAGCAAAAAAAAAAAGACATACACCATCTGTCCTTTTTTTATGGTCGACTATTACATTTTGGGCTGTTCTTAATAAATGTAATTGAAAAAGTTAATAGGTAAATGTTTGTACAATAGGTTGCATTCGGATAGACTTTTGAGAGCTTTTCAAAAATAGGCCTTGAAACACTTTGGAAAACCCAACCAGTAGGCCCCCCACTTTTAAAAAACGCTATGTTCCTCTTTTTTTATCAGACTTTTCCTCCTCTTTTTGACCGCCAAAACCCAACCGTGGGTCCCCCCACTTTTCCTCCTCCTCTCTCTCTGCAAAACTGAGCCAGTGGGCCCCTCACTCTCAAACCCAAAATGCATCTCTCTCTTTCTATCTCTCTCTGTGCAAAACTGGGCCAGTGGGCCCTGCACTTTCAAACCCAAAATGCATCTCTCTTCCTCTGCAAAACTGTACCGAACAACAAACTCAAAAATGATTTCAAAAACCGGCTAAAGACGGCAAACGAACAAAGCCATTACTTTTGAAAAGTTAGTGGGTAAAAAGATAACAAGTAAGAGTGAGAGGTAATTTTGGAAAGTGGAGATGAAAGTTGATGTGAAAAATTGGTTTTAGTCGTTTGGAGTCTGTTTTGTCAAGGATATGTCTTAGTCGTTTTTAATAGATCTTGACGTTTTCAAAAGAAAAAAAAATTGGTTTGAAACTGCTAAGGATTCTCAATTGGTTGCCAGGGAGAAAATAAGCAATCCACCAAAGACGGGTTGTTGAAATTTTTCTTCTCAACCTAACTGACCCGATCCGTTCGCATCCATCCTTTAGGTATACCGGCGCTGGTTATATCAATTGCTCAGATTTTGTTCGGCATATACCACGGCGGATCAGTTAGGGCTGGGCATCATCTTGTTTCGTCTCGTGTCGGGTTCGTGACACTAACCCGATCAGTTAAGCTAAATGTCTCAAGAATTCTAGCCCTAACACGATCTGCTAGTAATCATGTCAGCCCGAATATATACAACACGGATTGACACAATTACAGAAAACCTTTCCTTCCAACATAGGTTAGCTACTGAATGACACTAAAATTTTTTAAACCAATGCATGTTAACCGCTTTGGGTTCAGGTTAATTTGTTGACAAGGATGGATAAACATGTTAACTGTGTCATTTTACGGTTATGTAGATTAAACCCGAACCAGACCTGTTTGGCTGTTTAGCAATTGTGATCTCGGATTGTGTCATATATGTGTTTCAGAATTAATTAACCCTAATCCGTTAAATTCGCGTTGAGTTCGAGTCATGTCACAAATTTCCACCCAATGAGGGTATGCAAGAATTGTTGAACCGTGTTGGAGCAGCCGAACTGGACTTGTGATGTGTGGACCCTTATACAGATTGGATTGACGCGTAATTAAAGGTGCACGATTGACAAAAATGCTCACGGTAACCAAAAAGACTCAGTCATAGGTCATAGAACATTAATTCCAGACACCAATAACAAGTCTACGAGGAGTTATACGAAGAGGGGAATCATGACTTAGGCTTGTCGATATCTTGGCTGTGATTCGCAGTTTCATTTTGCAGACTATTCACTTCACCATTCTTCCTTCTCCAATTGTACTTTCTAAACTGCTGGTTTAGGGAATCGCCGAGTACAAATGGCCCTGAGTTTTATGCGGCCTCACGAGAGTCTCTCGATGCTTGGCGCATAGCGCGTTTGTTTTGGGTACAAAATGTCGCGGGTTCAAATCCTGTCTTCTAGGCTGTAGTTAACTCCCTTTTTCAAAGTGAATGATTTCTTTCATCTTCTTCCTTCATCTTTAGCTGAAACCGGAGAGGGTTCTAATTAGATCAAAAGCAATGAATTTGAACCGAAACCAGAGTTTCCGTTGTCTTGTTTTCTTTCTCATTCTCCTGATATATTCTATGGATGCACAATCTTTGGGCCCTCCAACTGCAAACCTATCAACAACATGGATCAACAAACCCTCACCCTCCATACATTCCGCCACCCAAGTGTCAACTATTCTTAGCGCAGAGAGCAATGGCATGGCCTTCGTCTTTGGCTTCTACTGCAATTTCGATAGCTCTGCATGTCTCCTTTCTGTCCTCATCCTCCCAAACACCACACCCAATGTCAGCGGTCCGAGCGTAGAATTCGCAAAGCCAGTGTGGTCTGCCAATCGTGACTACCCTGTTAAAGTCAGTGCAACCTTGGAACTAACAAAAGATGGAGATTTGATATTGGCAGACGCCGATGACACTCCAGTTTGGTCGACCAACACAACCAGTAAGTCTGTTTCGGGCTTAACCTTGGCCGAATCAGGAGAGCTTGTACTCTTTGATGACAACAATGAGGCAGTTTGGAGCTCATTTGATCACCCCACAGATTCTTTGGTTGATGGGCAAATTTTGTTTTCTGGAATGGAGCTAACTGCCAGCACATCTCCATCTCCATCAAACTCGACTAAAGGTTTGTTTTCACTTGCTATCAATGGTTCGCAATTGATTGGTTATGTGGATGCCAACCCACCTCAATTCTACTTCTTTACCGACCAACTTATCCATGCTCCTCTTTTTGTGTTTTCTCAATTCAAGAAGTTGGAACCCAACGGAAGCTTAGAAAATGGTTTCCTCTTATTTTTCATGCCTGGATATGCAGCCCGGTTCATGAAGTTGGAACCCAACGGACATTTAGTGGTTTATGAGTGGGTGAGTTCGCAATGGGATGTGGTGTGGGATATTCTAACAGCGTATACCGGTGAATGCGGGTACCCCATGGTTTGCGGAAGATATGGAGTTTGTACAAATGGGATATGTAGCTGTCCTGAAGCAGCAAGTAATGGTACAATCCATTTCAAGCAATTGAATAATTGGCAACCCAATCCCGGGTGCGAACCGGTTACGCCCATTTCTTGTGAGCATTTCAAAGATCATACACTCCTTGAGCTCCAAAACACTGATTACTTCTTTTTTCAATCAGACATGGAGAATGTCGACATTGAGAATTGCAAACTTGCCTGTTTGAGGAACTGTTCTTGCAAAGCTGCCATATTCCGATACGGATCGGTTGATACTCCAAGGGGAGGTTGCTTCTTACCGTCTGAAATCTTTTCGCTCAGGAACACTACAGGGAACAACTATAATGTCACCATGTCCAGCAATGGAACTCTGTATGCATCAAGCAATGAAAAAAACGCAACTACCATAACATTTGTTAAAGTTCAAAATATTCCAGCTAGTGCTAATGCGCCAAAATCGACAAAAGACAAGAATATTGCACTCCCAATAGGAGCAACCCTCGGTGGATTTTTTTGTATTGTACTTGTAAGGCTGCTATTTTTTATTTGCAGAAGAAGGGAGATTTGGAGGAGGATGACGAGGACAATCTAGATGAATTACCGGGGTTATCGACTAGATTCTCTTATGAAGACTTGAAAGATGCAACTGAAAATTTCAGCAGGAAGCTTGGAGATGGAGGATTTGGTTCAGTCTTTGAAGGGATTATGCGAAACGGCACAAAAATCGCTGTGAAACGTCTCAACGGTATAGGTCAGGTGAAGAAGTCATTTTTAGCTGAAGTACAGACAATAGGAAACATTCACCATGTCAATTTGGTAAGATTGATAGGATTTTGTGCTGAAAAATCTCAAAGGCTTCTGGTGTACGAGTACATGTGCAATGGGTCCTTGGACAAATGGATTTTCCATGGTAACCAAGCGCTGCTTTCTCTTGAATGGCAATTGAGAAGGAAGATTATCTCAGGAATAGCCAAGGGACTAGCGTATCTCCATGAAGAATGCAGACAGAAAATATTGCACTTGGATATAAAACCCCAAAACATCCTTCTGGATGAGAATTTTGATGCAAAAGTTGCCGATTTTGGTTTGTCAAAACTGATGTCTAAGGAGCAAAGCCGACTTGTGGCAACGATGAGAGGAACACCGGGATATATGGCTCCAGAGTGGATGAGCGCTGTTATCACCGATAAAGTCGACGTCTACAGCTTTGGGGTCGTGGTTCTTGAAATCGTGTGTGGTAGGAAAAACTTGGACAGATATCAACCGGAGGAGGATATGCATTTACTGACTCTTTTCAAGAGGAAAGCAGAAGAGGATCAACTATTTGACCTAGTCGACAAATCCAGTGAAGATATGCAATCACACGGAGCAGAAGTCATGGAAATGCTGAGGATCGCGGCATGGTGTTTACAGAGTGAGTTTACCAAGAGGCCTTCCATGTCAGTCGTGGTTAAGGTCTTGGAGGGTCTGATGGAGGTAGAAAGCAATTTGGTTTTCTGCTTCACAAATCCCCCAGCACCAAGAACAGATCCAGTTGTCGATAACAACGGCGATGCCGACAATGCTCCCAGTGTACTACTTCCATTAGTGTTATCAGGACCCAGGTAGAGAAAGGATAGTTTTTCTATTCGAGTACTATTTTATACTACTATACGATTCTTCCATTTCAAATCGAGTGATTTCGTACTTTTGGATCGACTGATGGATGGACGGAATCAGCCGATTTCCAAAAGTATTTCACAGCTGTAGTCCTAATGAAATAATCTGCCTGAATGCTATCTTGAGTATCTATAGATCTTTCATGTTTATTCCTTCAAAGCATTTCCAAAGATTTTATTTTTGAGCTTCCGTCCGCCTATAATCTATTATACAATTCACGACGGTGTGGGGCTCGAAGAATATATTTGTATAGTTGTGGCTGAGATTCGTTTGATCTGAGGGTTGAGAATCACTAAATTTTAGTCAGGAGGCCTATGGATGCGACACGTGACAGTCAAAAGGCCTGTGGATGCAACAGTGTCCATTTATTTATACACTTTCAAGTTTTATACAAATCTTAAATTTCAGAAATTACTTCATGGTATCTTTTCGAATAAGGAATGGTTTCTGAGTGATTTTATTTGTTATGGAAGCTTCACATCATCAATTAAGATTTTAATTCTTTGCGATAAAAACAGGAAGTTCATTGCTCATTGCAAACATATATTTACATATACTAGGTGGTACCGCTGGTCAATAGCAAGATTGTCGTGCCCGTGGCTTTGAATATGAACCGTAGTTTTCTTAGTAGGATGAATTTGAACGTACATAAATAACAAAAGAACAACAAACAAAACAAGAAGTTTGAAGCACATAAGTTTAAAACTCTATACTATACTATAACTATGAACATGATTTTCTGTTTCAAGCAAAATCCATAAAAATAGTCTTTGAAGAACAACATTCAATGTTAAACGAATCTCGCACACTCTCTAAGCAAAAATGTATTTCCTTTCCCACACACTCTAAGCAGCCAAGGGCAGGTTGAATGACGAACCTTTCGGGCAGCTCGCTTGTACTTTATAGCTTCCAATAAGGCCAGTCCTCCGGCGGCATGTAGTTTTGCAACTATAATAGGGTCCAAGGCATCTGGACTTTGCTCAGCTTTCCCAACATAGGTTGAAACATGCATGAACTGACCCATCTCAATGCTAACCAAAATAGCATTCAGACATATGAATTATGTGCCTTGAAGTTGTACAATAATCACGAGTATGGAAACAGTTCTTAAATGCATCCCCAAGTGCACCATGAGCGTAGTAAAAATCTTCAAAGTCATTGTACCCCTTTCTAATGCTTTCTTTTCTCAAATTTGTCTGCAAGGAAAGCAGGTCAACAAGAGTAAGAGAGAGTGGGGAGGGGGGTATAGGTACCACAAGAATAATAAAACAAGAATGCACTTTATGACATAGAAGGTACTTGTAATCAAGATTCTAGACAAGTTTGATTCTATTGCTAGAAGAGTTCTTCCAAGATACGATCATGAAAACAAGCCGGTAAAATGATGAATTCTTTATTAATAACGACGGGTAGCCTATTTAAAGTTCACGTCCAGTATTTTGCCCTCAGTTTTACCCAAACCATTGATTCTTTTCAAGCCGTCTTATGATATCAAACTAGAAATGGGTATCTTATTCTCCTATCAACGAGGCAATGGTAATAATCGAAAACCTTGCCCACAACTAATGTGCACTTCGGGTCAAATTGATCAAGTTGAATCCTTGATTACACTTTTATTTTTATAAACATGCCTTGTTGAACAGTACATTCATACCTTGGACCACAGGATACTCTGAAGTCCAAGCTTCTAAAACTCACTAGGCACTCCCAGGGTGGCTGGGGTGGCTGGGTAACGGCGGCTAGTCGGGCGACTAGTTGGGCTAGTAGGGCGAGTCGTGCTAGTCAGCGAGGGGCCTTCTAGTGCCCAGGCGATGAGTACTCGACCGCCCAAACCTTTTTTTCGAACACTGCTGTGAACACCATTCAAACTCCAAAATAGCACCTAGTTTGCTTCAGCTTATTCATACAAAAACAAGTCAAAAAAATCCTTGTTCACACAAAACATACTCCCTTCTAAGACTTATAAGTACTTTTAAAGGATGCCACCAGCCACACTCATGCTAAAATTATATCACATCAGTAATTCAGTAACAACAAAAAAAAAATGAACTCATACTTTTATGTTCAGTCCAAACCGTTACACAATGCAACCTAAAGAACATTCATGAAAATAGTAAGAAACGCTGTGAAGGCCATTCCTCACAAAACCTCAACATGCCCTTTGGTTTCAACAAAACCGTTAAGGCACCGCTGCCTTCCATCTTAGCTCATTTTCTGCAGAGGTAAACCTACACATGTGTACATAAGACGTGGAAGAAAACCCGGGCAATAAATGCATGTCTAGCTATTGGATCAGGTAATGGACATGGAATAGTTGAAAGAGAGGAAAATGAAGAGGATTATGTATGTGTTCGACTACCTATGATTATGAATGTGTGCAATTAACTCCAGTACTCCTTCAATCACAAATGAATAGGTGTATGCGTATATATTCACATTTGAAGGCGCTGATGGGTTGGCTACCAGTCTTTGTCGAGTGCCTCTTTATCATCTCTAATACCTACAGATGGGCATAACCCCTGTCACCCAAAGCAATAATAAGAATAACCGGTTATAAATTGCCCAAATTTAATCCAGACACACAAGTCTACACCGAGAGGACAAAGCTAGAGAGAGATATGAGAATGTAACATACATTAGCCCCAAATGCGATAAGCTTTCGAACGCGCCAGATCTTGCCATGCATCGCACCCAACATAAGCGGAGCCTGAACCACTCACAATTGGTCAGAATTAAAATACAACAAAGTAGAAAGAGCAAATTACAACAAAGCAATCCCAAAAGAGATCAAGCACTTAAAGGAAGTACCCCCATTTTTTTTTTTTCACAAACTCTTCTACAAACAAAGATTGAAAATATTCCAAAATTCAATAGGACATTCAAGCAAAATGCACCTGCCTATGACGATTCAACACATCTGGTTCAACAAATCTATCCGAAAGTACTGAAACAAAGGAGAAATAATCATCAGAGTTGCATTATGAAACATTACAAATTTTTTAATTTATAGAAACCCTAAGAAACATCGGCTTTCTAAAGCAGATAAATAATCCTAAAATCACGAGGAAAACAAATTAGAAGCAATATATTTCAAAACAAAAATAGACTGAAAATAGACGGCAGGGCAAAATAGCAACCAAATACTACAGTTCGAAAAGGGCCAATCAACCCTAACCTGATTTTTAGGGCACGGCTGTAGCATTCAGTGGGTTCACCATAATCCCCCTCTTTGGCGGCCATCGATCCCTCCTCCATCGACTCATCTGCATACTCACATTTTTTTCTCAGTTTCCGACTCAATGGTTTCTTCCACAGAATTGCCTGCTTTTGTTCAACAGTACGTACAGGAGTTTCCGACCTAGGAGTTCCGCCCGCCATTGCCGATCTCGATTGAGAGTGGAGGAGATGCTTTCTTGGGAGCTGACGTGATTTTCTCAGGAATTCTTACTAAAGTTTTTAGAGTTTAAAAAGGCCAATCTGTTTGTGCCATTTTAAATGATACTTTAAAATTGAAGTTTGTCACAACGGGTATAAGTATTAAGAGCATGTCTCTCTTGTGCACTACCTGAAAAATATTTATTAAAGTATACACTTAATCACACGTGAGATTCTATTTTGTGTGTTAAGAACTTAGTTAGTTGGTTAAGGAGAAATGCACTTTTAAAGATTAATAAATTTTTTCGCCGTGCAAAAAAAAAAAAAGGAGAAATGCACTTTAATGGGGCTTCCTAAAAATGTTCATTATCTTTTAGAGTGAGACTCATTTAAGTGGTGAGGGGTGCCAAGTGGTCCCACAAAATTCTCCTTTCATTCCCTTCTCTCTATCTCTCTCATCTTGCTCTCTCCTTAAGTCTCTCCCTAATTTAGGTAGTCACTTAGAGCACTTTAGGAAGTGAAGGGTGCCCACCTATGATTTTAGAGAGTTAATTTTTGTGTACTAGAGACCATTTTTTAAATTTTTCTTAGAGCATCACTAGTGGTATACTCAAACACAAAAATACTCAAAGATGAGTATTTTGATACACAAAAGAGGCTCACAATGGTATTTGGATAAATACTCAAAGTTAACAACATTTGTTACAAATACTCAACTTTTGGCATTTGGATACTCAAAATTACCAATCTTTCTCAATAACCAAATTTTGGGGACCACACCGTATCAAAAGTAACAACATTCTCTCTCCATTTTTCAAATACTTAATTCAAAACTCAATTTTTTTTGCACTTTCTCCCAAAAATTGAAATTATCAATTTTTAATCTTTACCAAAATATGTTCAAGATTGATCTCATTTTAAACGTACTGTGAATATCTTTTAAATGGTAATAATATTATAAAAAAATATATGAACAAATTTAAAGTTATACCCATTTTATGAATAAAAATAGAGTGAATAATACTTTTTTTATTATGGACACAAATGAACCATTGTAGAAGGGTAGATACTCAAACTTATAAACCCAGTAAATGAATACTCAAAATGTGATGTGGCAATATTTGAGTATTCATATTTGAGTACACCACTAGTGATGCTCTTAGGTAACTAGTTAGGGCACTTTAAGAAACTCTTTTAGATAGTGCAATAGAGATGTCCTAACCTTTTCAATGTGATTAGTGCTTCAATGTGATTAGTGCTTATCCAATGGGTGAGTGCGGGTGAGCCTTACAGTACCATGAGTTGTAGGTTGCATCCTCTTTTATGCTTTGAAGAGTTTTTTTGGAATGCAAGATCAAAAGAAACAGGGACGAAGCTAGAATTTCATATTCGGAGGGGTCGCAACATAAACAATAAGATTTTAAAAATTCAATTTTTGATATCTAAAACAATTACGGTAGTGATAATACCAAAACTGTTTTTTATTTTGTGACAAAATTTCAATGCATAAAGAGAGCTTGTACTTTACACATGAGTACAAAGCATTTCATGCACTTGAATTTTGGCACAATCAAAAACAGTTTTGGCATTGACACTACCCAACTTAAATGTCTAAAAAGTAATAGTACTCCATGCAAAACACAATATCTACGTGCTCTTAACAAACCAAAAACAACAATGTAAATAAAAGTATTTCAATGGTAAGTGTGACACTATTTAGATCTCAAAAGTCGTATATTATTGAGTCGGAACTAATTTTTTCGAAAACAATTTCCTTCTCCATGAACAAATTCAAAACCAAGGTTCTGAATACCGTATCGACTCGAGTACCGGTTTTTCTATTGGTATAGTACGGTACTGGTACCGGTCAATACCGGGTACCGTATCGGATTTGCCGCAACTATATATATATAAATATATATATTGAGAGAGAGGGTTCAAGGGACACAAAATTTGTCACAGAATATGACATTTTCAATCCAATTTTCTTAAACCCACTTAATCTATGTATATTTAGTACATACTTGTTGTGTTTGATGTTTGGTAGTGATAGAAGTTGAACCCATGCATCACAAACCCATTTAAAAAAAAAATACCCTGTTTTTTTTATAATCTCCTCGTTCAGAAATCATAGTTTTTGGGTCACACTGATACCGAATTAGAAAAAGTGTGTAACTACAATATTGTAGATCTTGAAGTTCTCTTAAATTTTGATATATAACTTGCCTTGATCAGAGTTCGGAGTAAAAAGTTATGGCCGGAATACGATGGCACTTCTGTTCTGTCTGATATTTGCTCGGTATTTTCCGGTACCGGCCGGTATTCCCGATATTTTCCGGTACGGCCAGTACTCGACTGGTACCGCCCGGTAGTGAATGGATTGAACACTGCTGCCTTCTCTTTCCGTATATTTGGCTTAATCCTTCGCCCCTACACTCACTCTCTTATTCCTTGTTTAACCATTAGTTATTGTTCGCCTCTCCAAATCAATTTTATTTTATCACAACAAAGAACCTAACCTACACATACAAATGATTGATTGCCCTTTGGAAAATCCAGAGTATTTTATGCGGCCCGGTGAGCATACAGAGTTTGACCTGAGTAGTGCTTGACATGTTACGGAGAGAAGGCGGATACAAAACTACAAATGAATCATGTCACTCCAGATTGGTTCAGTTTGATTTGTTATCATCATTTTATTAAGTCTTTATTTCGAGCCTTGTTCATTGTCGTAATATTGCATAAACATTAATTTACCACTTGCCTTCAACTAATGGTGATGACCCAATATTTAACTTGATTGAAGAGCCTTGAGTCTGTTTTTTGAAAATGGAGTTTGGTTGGTGATGCTTTAAGAACATCTCCAACTCATTCTCTGTGAGCTTGATTGGAGGGTCGTGAGTCTACTTGAAAAATAGAATTTGGTTGATGATGATAAGAGTATCTCCAATTCACGCTCTACATATTGGAGGGTGTGTTGGATTAGGGGTGCACACCGGCCCGCTAGCCCGCCCAGCCCGCCCAGTCCAGCCCGTTTTTTTTAGGGCTTGGGATAAATTTTTAGGCCCATAGGGCCGGGCTGGGTTGATATTTTAAGCCCGTTTACTAAATGGGCTGGGTTTGGGAAATTGCTTTGAGGTCCAGTCCGGCCCGATTATTTTAATACCATATAATATATATGTTACAACTCCTAGTTGTTTAGGGTTAGAAATTAGAATACCTCGATGAAGTCGAAGAAGAGGCGCATCTCATCTCCACCTATTCGGTAAGAACAGTGCCCTAGTTTTATAAGAACTTAGAACTTTGAGTTTGAGTATGTTATTACGGTTGTGAATTGTTATTATAGTTGATTAATTTATAATTGTGATACCATGTTTTAAAAAAAAAAAAAATAGTCTTATTGGACGGGCTTGGGAAGTTAAAATTTTAATTGGGCTGGGCTTGGGCATATTAAATGAAGCCCGATCATAAACGGGCCGGGCTTGGGAATGCACAAACCTCGTTGTTATCTAGTATAAGCCCGGCCCGAATCCGGCCCAGTCCGATGTATGTGCATCCCTATGTTGGATAACCCTCTTAAAGGGTAAGGAGGTGGGACTGGACTGGTAAGGAGGTGGGACTCCTAATCCTTTATTTGTTTTGACCTTTGTGGAGGGGGGGACTATCAGTCCCATGAGATTACCAATCCCCCATTCCCCATTTCCACAGGTTTAGCCATGCCGGGGTCCATCCCGTGGGATTAAATGGAGAAAGACAGAAATGCCCTTGTTTCTTTGAACTTTTGACATAAATTCTCTCCCTAACATTATTAATAATATATTTCAATTTACATTTCGACAGTTTTTTTTTTCCCTGATAATTTCTATTTGGAGAGTGTTGTTCACTTTTATTTTGTTCCATTTCTTTTTTAAGTGTTTTTTTTTCCCTGGTAAGTTCCATTGGTTTAGATCATCATATGAATTTTGACTTTGTCTAGTGTATTTTCTTAAACATAAAAAAATGTATTTTCATAGAATTTTTTTAAAAAAATTTGGCACAAAATTAAAGTGCTTGAAAAAAATATAAAAAATTACTTATATAGAGAAATATGTTTTATACTATTGTGTGTGGTTGTATAACTACTCAGTGTATAACCACATTCCTCTTCATTTTCCCTAAAAAATAAAACAAAGATTGTAAATTATTAGTCATTCCATCCCTTTTTATGTTTCATTTGAGAAACTTGTATTTTCTTAAACGTAAATTATTATTCAATGAGCACTTTAATTATGTAAAAAAGAATAAAAAAATTATATAGAGAAATACGTGAAAATGGAAATGGAACATTTAATATTTTTAATAGTATGCATAAGGGTAAAAGTGGCAAATATGATTCCAGTCCAATCCTATCCTATGTAAAAGAAACATGTCAGATGCTAGATAGCAATCCTATGTTCCAATCCGCCGCAAAACAAACATGCAAATTACCAATCCCACCTCATTACTAATTCTCCCTCATTACCAAATCTCAGTTATAATCCCACCTCAATACTGATCTCCGCATACCTAGAATTGTTATCAAACACGCCCATTGCATTACCAACTCACCCTATATATCTTCATATATTAGAGTATCAAGACCAGCAGGGTATAAGTTTTAATTTTCACGTTTATTTTTTATAACACCGATACCATTTTAAAAGATGTACGCAATATTTTCAAAATAAGACTGAAATTGAATATCTTCCACAAAAAAGTTTTGTATGTGATGATTTGAACTATAAGGCGAAACTGTAGAATATTTGAGCTTTTGGAGTGAGTCTTTTGAAAAATAGAGGATGTCCGTTGGAGTGGTTAATATGAAAAGGATAATCCTTCAAAATTATCATTTTTATAAAATATAAGTACAATTCACATAAATAAAGGTAAAATTGGAGTGTAGGGATAGAGCATCTCTGATCCAACACCCAATAAATCTCTACTTGGGAGGACCAAATTAGTCCATTTTGTTTTGTAATATCATTCTGTCTTTTCTGAATTTTTTTAAAGGCACGTTATATTTTTTTTTGCATTAAACATTTCTCTCGATTGGAAAAGTTTAAAAGTAAACATTCCGACCAAAAACGAGAAAAAACAAAAAACTAAAAACAAATTTTTTTTTGAAATAACTGTTTTTCGTCTTTAATGGCATCATATGTGAAATTCTAATTTTGATTCACATTTTAAAAAAATTTCTGATTACTGCAGTTGATGGTTTATTTTTATTTTTTTTATTTTTCATTTCTCATTTCCCAATCTATTACATAAGGGAAATGGACTCGATCTCATAATGCAATGTGGAGAATTCAAGAGCTCAACCGCATGAGCTAGCCACTACTTACCAGTTGAGATTGATTATTCCAAAATTTTATGTCAATAAACTCAATGATGAATTACAAAAAATGCGGATTGAATAAGATTACGGGAAATAAATAATACTAGCAAAAATAATTCTCCCTATGTCCCATTTAAGTATCCTCCTTTCTGTTTTACGATGTCCAAAATAAATGTCTCATTTCTTAAAACAACCAACAAAACATGTCTAAACTTTGATTATTCCTCTTAAAGAGTACTCTTTCCATCCTTATTGATTTGTCCAATGTTGGTATTCGCAGTGGCGGCTCCAGGAATTTTCATCAGGGTGTTCAAAACTACCTTAACTCTACTAACTCTATTAACTAGTCAAATGTATACAATTTTTTATATATTAGTTTGAACAATGAGACCAGAAAGTACGTAAGAAATATATATCTATATTAGTATTGCAGGATGACTTTTGGTGAGGAGAGCTACGGCTTCGACAAGTGGCATGAGTTGATTGGTTTGTCGTTTTAGGATTTTGAGAGAGGCATGTGACTTAGTTACCTGTATTAAAGATTTGTTATGAATCTCATTTAAATTTGAAACCCATCAGGCATCAATTTTACTTTTATTTGATCTCTATGAATCCTTATTTCCATAATTTCCAGATCATAATTTTGGAAGCAGATATTGGATACCAAAGTTTAGACTTTGATTTGGGAAAAGCAAATTGCAGTATTACCAATTAAACATTTGAACTACAATCTATTAACTAACCAATTAATATGTTGACTTTTTTTTCCCTTTATTTTCCATTGTTTTTTAGAATGGAAAGATTTTTCTCATCATATTATGTTTTATCAAATCATTTCTCGAAATTTGCGGTTGCGGGATTCATACAACTCATTTTAAAAAGTATAAGAAAGGCTCTTACCCTTTCCAAATTTTAAACATTCAATAGCTAACTAGAGTTGTATTGGGTAATTATTTCCGTAACTAGCATTTATAACTTGAAATGGCATAGTTCTTCCCCGCATATTCTGGCATCCTTATTTGTTTTTTCAATGCGGTACTCTAATTTCAATTTAAAAAGGCTAAAATATTTGCTAAAAGCATATACATGGGTTCATAAAATTACTTCATGCATGTATCAACATATTTCTATACATATGTAGTCTTTTGTGTTTCTTTTTTATTTTGGATTTTAAAATTTGTAAAACAGTGGTACTGAGTTGTGCATGTGTGTGTGTGTATTTTGTATTTTGTAGATCTCCATCTTTCTTAAATCGTGCTTATAATTAGGAAATAATTTTAAAAAAAATAATCTTTCTTAAATCATGCTTATAATTAGGAAATGCTTTGAAAAAAATAATTGTTGAGAATCCATGATTTATGTAAACCGCAACTGCATTTCCAAAAAAAGAAAATACCAATATAAAACAAAAGTCACCACGAGTCGAATCAAACTTTGGAACAGTGCCGCAAATGCATATTGAAAAATGTAGTCCTTACTCTAAACTTCATTAATGATTTGTTTTCTTCTCTTGAAAATATTATATAACCATTTTTTTTTAATCTACGAGTAATTGATTTTCTCTCAGTTTACTATTGCAAGAACTACTTCTTTGAATGTGCTAAGCTACCAATGGATTCATTGGCTATGGTGCTCTAATCCTCTTCAAATCGATAAAAATGAACATTAGTAATACCATATATGGAAGTACTATCATATAATAGGGTTACATTGTATTAGACTTTTGATCTTCTTTTATTAATATCGTTCATCCAACCGCCTTTGTAATAGTTGATAAGTTTCCCCTTCTCTTTTTTGGAAGGCAAAAAACAGGATTTAATTAATCTTTGAAGGAGTAGATATGAAGATTAAAAGGACAATCATATGCCAGCCAAAGCCTCGAACGACAAGGTTGGCTACTAAGAGCATAATAGCATCAGAAATAGAATAATCAACTAGGTTGCATACCTTTACCGGCCTACTTCTATCCCGTTGTTATGATTTGTTAATCTGTTTTTTCGTATTGGAGAGGAATTAAATTGATCATTTATATGGAAATAGTTTGTGACTTAGGCTATGAAATTTTTTTGAGAAATATTGATACCTTGAATGTTTTTATTTTATTTTATCCGTGCAATACTTTCAGCAAATTTGATCCATTAAGAACACTTTTGGACAGCTAAATAATAATTTTCTTGCAGAAAAACCGTAAAGTTTACTATGTATCTAGCTAGCACTGTTTTTTTTTTTTTTTTTTTGTAGTTCTATGAACCGTGTGATGAATGTTTCATCACCCGTGCATAACACGGGTTTTCTGCTAGTATATATATATATATATATGTCACAATTACATGTTCTCGGTGAATTCTATTTTTTAGGTCGGGTTAAGCAAAATTAAACCGACACAGAGAAAAGCCAGAGCACGATATCGATACCAATAGATACTTTTAGCTCTCTCTATTTTTTTTTTCATTAAGAGTATGTACTTTGTTCGAGCTAATATATTAGATATTTAATTGCGAATTTTCTGAATTAATAGATATTCACAGTATATGAATAAGTATTCAAACAAACTCGAAATAAAATTATTACATGTAATATAAAATGCAAAAGAGTTTAGGTTGTTTAATTGACCATCTATGGGAAGGTATGGAGCCTCTTATGGATTTTAATTGGGTTCTCAATTTTTTTGGGTTAGGTGTTCAAAATATTTGTGCAAGGGTGCATATGGTTTGGATTGGACCGATTCTCTAGAAATCTAGTAACCGAACCATTCCAACCAGTTCTAAAAAATTAAAAACCAAAACGTAACGATATACTTGAAGAACCTGCCCGTGTCCCAACCGCAATACCAAACCGATTTTGGTCCAATTCCGGTTCTACCTGATTAGCATTAGAACACTTTTTCACAAAACATGATTATTTAGAATTTGGAGCAACAAACAACTCATAAAATAATTCTATGATGGGAAATGGTTAATGGGTGCAATGTTGCACCCATTAAGGTACAAAAAGTGTACTTGTGGATCCCACTTGTACTTTAAAACACACTTAAACATACACGTCTACTTTAAAATACAAGTGAGGAATAAGAGCATCCTCATCTGGCTCCCCATTTTAACTTTTGAGTTAAAATAGGGAGCAAAACCCCCCAAAACCCTTAAAAATCAGGCTCTCTATTCTTCCTCCTCAAATTATTTTTGCTACAGTACCGCACCAAATTTGGTGCGGCACTCTTCACGCATGAAATGAAAAAGTGTTCCCAGGTTCTGTGCGCCAAAAGAGAGAGAGAGAAGAAGGGGAATACAAGAGGGAGGGGGGTCATGGACACATGTAAAGTTATGTGTGGAGGGGAAAACATTTTAATGTCTAAAGGGGGGGGTCCACACTCCACTTAACTGAGAAACATCTCCGCAGGCGGGGAGATTGCTTTTTGCAGAGTTTTTTTTTTTTTTTTTTTTTTTATAGATTTGAGGGGAATAGTCTAATATAGCAAAGTTAAAATAGAGAGACTAATTTTGTGAGTTTTTGATAAAGTGACCTGCTAATTTATAAAATGTGTTATTAAAGTTAAATTTAGTAAAAATTTTGGTTCTCTTGATAAGAATGCCCAAATAACAAGTGTATTTTTTTTTACTCTTATATGATTTTATAAGATTCGAAAATGCACGGCGAATACCGACGCCTAAAATACTCACCGGCACCCAAAAAACCCTTCTTGGAGACTGGAGCCCTGCTTTTAACGCTTCGGTTCAAAGACTTCCAACCTTCCCTCAAAAACTCAATTTCGTCTATCATCAGTCATCACTAACTACCCCTCTCCCTCTCTCTCACAACCATGTCCGACTACTTTCCTGAAGAAGTGCTGGTAGAAATCCTCTCCAGACTCCCAGTGAAATCTCTGCTTCGATTCATTTGCGTTTCGAAATCATGGCGGTCCCTCATCTCTAGCCCCAATTTCATCAACACGCACCTCACTCAATCCACCAACAACACCCGCCACCTCCCTCCCCTCCTCTTACTCAGGTACTGCTCTCTCAACCCCAACCAAGAACACTTCTCGTTGCGTTTCGACGACGAATCCTTCAGCCAGTACACCCACTTCAAATCCCCATTCCAGTCCCAATTCTATTTCAGGGTTGTGGGTTCCTGTAACGGTTTGGTTTGTCTCTCTGACGATTGTTTCGGCGACAAACACCGCATAATCCTCTGGAACCCCTTGATTCGAAGGTATGTGACCCTTCCTATGCCCAATTTTACAATCGATGCTTATGGTCCTTACCAGTCTTTTCTAGGATTTGGGTTCGATTCGCGGACCAATGACTACAAGGTAGTCCGAGTTATTTACCCTCACACGCTAAGTATGGTAAAGTGTGAAGTTTCTCTTCCCAAGGTTGAGGTTTATTCCCTTAGAACCTCTTCTTGGAAACCCATTACCAGTAGTGTTCCTTCTTATAATATAGTTGAGTTCTTTTGGCACCAACATTTTGTGAATGGGGTTGCACATTGGATTGGATATAAGCGCCAAGGGGACGTTAAAACCCATAATGTGATTTTGTCGTTCTGTATGGGGAATGAGGTGTTTGGGGAGATGGGACTCCCACAAGCAGTGTCTTCAGTGTCTCCTTTGTCTTTGTATCTCCTTGTAGTACACGGCACGATCTCTGCGGCATTCATCAACAAAATGGCAGCTTGTACACGTTTCTCGTCGTGGGTTATGAGGGAATATGGTGTGGTGGAGTCATGGACTAAGCTATATGTTGTTGATATGCCGGACGGTATATCGTGTGTTTTTGGTTTTAGGCTGAGTGGTGAATTGCTGATGGTGACGAGGGGTGGAGACTTTGTTTCATATCACCGTGGGAGCAAGCGTGTTGAAAAACTTGGGATGCGAGCTGTCAAATTCTCACTTTATGCCGAGAGTTACGTGGAGAGCCTTGTTTTGCTCGACGGTGTGAATGAGGACTTTCAAGGGCAATATAGTCGCGTTGATTCACAAGGAAATTCTCATGGGGGCCAAATGGTGGAAGTGGATGAAGGAACACTTGAATGGGCCCTCAAGAAGAATTGTCTGTCTGCAGCTGCTTTTGTAGCTGGTAGCCTGTTGGGGGGGTTCCTACTTGGGAATTAGGATCAGTTCAGTTTTTGGGGTCAGAGACATGAAAAGTAGTAATGGTAAAATAAGTCTGACTTTCATAGTCTTTGCAGTGAGAATGTTGTTTTTCAAGTTTGTTGTTGGACCGGGGAGCAGGCATTGGAGTAACGACTACTTGCCCAGGTTGGTATATATAACAAAGAATGGAGTCTTGTGAATATTATCTAAATCTCGTTTTTGATTGCTAGCTATGGTATCAACTAGATGGTCCTTCTCCCATGAAGGTTTGGTCCACTGTAAAATACTGGGTTATCTTCATATGCTCCTTGCTTGCTATGTTGTAGCTGTTCTTTGTCCTTTCTCTTTACAAAATTTTATTTTTTGTAACATTTCAGTCAATGTTCATGTTTATGAATAAACCTAGTTCTATGCTACCTGGTGTGTCATGCGTGGATTGTTCCAGTATAAGGAATGAAAACTAGAATGTGGCACGCCACATGCATTAAATTTCCGGTAGGGTAGGTTTCTATGGATTGTCATTCTAGAGCATCTGAGCATGCTTATTTCCTGGGATAATCCATGGATAACAGTTATTACCTAGTGTTCATGTAAAACATATGAAACATGCTTGTAGAATTATTATGACCCTTTTGCATAGTAATTTTGTATTGCTAAAGGTCTAATCTCTCTGGTTCCTAAGAAAAAAACTTATGAATTGCTAAATTTAAATTTCTAAAACTCTCTTTGCACACCCCTCTCCCACTGTATGTCAATATTAGCCCCACAATTTCTTTGCCCGACCATTGCAAACTCTTGTACCCACCATTTCTGAGTCTCTGACCGAAAACTGACAGGTCATGCCCGCGTCTTTGCGATTTGTTCTGCCAGACATTGCCGGCAACGGCTAGCTCTTCCACGACGTTCGTCTCCATCTATAGATTTCATGTACCTGCAAATCCCTTCCCCATCATGCCCAAAACAGCCCCTCCCACCCAACTGCGAAAATTATCAAGTTTCACGAAAATTCATCAGGAGACGAACAAAGCAGCAATCTCGCCTAAAAGAATTCGTCATTAATTTTTTTTTTTTTCATAGGGTACCAATTCTAAATATGCTAGCAAATTTTTTGGTTTGTGTGATTTGCTAACACAGCAGCTCAGCGCAAATGTAATGACGCAACAGAACTTAGTTCCAACAATGATCCCGAGACATACATGTAGAGTAACTCGAGGGATTTATTACGGGCCGGTACAAAAAACAAATATTTATTATCACTAACTCCAATAATTCTTTTTAATTACCACTAACTCCATTAAGGTCAAACACTCTTTTTTGGGTTTAGGCGCTTAGGGTGCATTTTCCTATTATAGAGTTTTTAGTGGTTTAGACACTTTCATAGGGTACCCAGAATTTTAAGCACTTTCATAGTATCCTAGGGTTTAGGTTTAGGCACTTTCATAGGGTACCCTAGGATTTTAGGCACTTTCATAGGGTACCCTAGTATTTAGGCACTTTCACAGGATTTGAGGTTTTAAAATTTGTTTTAAAAAAAAAAAAAAAACACAATTGACTGACGGGCACATGGGGACTGACAGGCTGCAGAGCTGTCGGCCCTGACAGGCTGCAGAGCACAAGCCTCCACAAAGATTTGGAGCGTGCGGTGCATTTTTTCTGGAAAAATTGAGTGGGTGGTGCAGGCCCTCCACAAAGTGGAGCGGCCTGTAAATGCCTCTGACTCGAGGCCATGTTTTCAGTTCTAACCTGTATGTACCACCAGAGACTATGCTTGTGGGTTGTGACCTTTGGCCTTAATTTTGCCAACCACCTATTCCCATTGTGTGTATTATATAAGCATATGCTTTGGATTTTTCCTGGAAGCACACAGAGACCATTTGGAGTTCTTTTTCATATGCAAATTACTAGTACAACGGAGAACAGTGAGCTTCTTGCCAAGTCACTTCGGCCTTAATTTTGGGTAGGGTAAATTTCACTCACCTCCCTTAAGGTTTCTAACAAATACACTAACCTCTCCTCTGCTTTATGATATTTCACTGCCCTCCCTTTACAAAGTAATTGGCAGATACCTCCCTTGCCGTTAATTTATGCCTAACGGGGTTAACTTTGCTGGTGAAAAGATGTGAATGCCCTTAAATTTGAATTTTACTTTTTTTTTTCTTTTTTGAGTTTATATTGCATAAAAATTTTGAAAGGCGTGAAGAAATAACTTAACTTATTTACTTTTCCATAGAACTTTTTTCCCTTTGACTCAAAAGTATTACTATTTTTAATTGTTTACTTCCCTAAGATATGTTTTCACATTTTGATATTAAAAACAATACTCCCTCCGTCCCTTTTTAAATGTGTTACTTGGGATTCTATGCCATTTTCAACGGCTTATAACTTTTAATTTATAATAGCTTTTATGATTTTGAAAATTTTGTATAATAGAAATAATTAAGATCTATCAAACAAGATCCATAATGCATATGTTTTGAGGTTCACATTAAAAGTTATAAGCCGTTGAAAATGGCACAGAATCCCAAGTAACACATTTAAAAAGGGACGGAGGGAGTAGTATCAATAATAACCTAAGCCAATTGCTTGCATTGATGGTTTTATTTTTTTATTTTTTTTAATTTTTTTGAGGTTTCTTTTTCTTTCTCTAAATCTAAATCTAAATCTAAATCCAAATCTCTATCTAGACTCTTTTCCCTTCTCTATTTTTACATATTTTACCTAATCGCGCTCTCTCTTCTGTTTTTTTTTTTTTCTTTTCCCCCTTTTTCATTAGAGGTAATAATGGCCTAAAATAATAGTTACTTGCTTAAGTAGGGGTGTTATAACGTCACTTTATTACTTTTAGCAAAGTTATATTCCCTCCGTCGCGCACAAGCTTTAGGAGAAACAAGCATTTCGTACCCAAAAAAAAATGTTAGCATGAACTTTTTTAATAATTTTTTTACAACAATTCAAGGATCTCATTGAGAAAAAACAGAAGTCTAATTTTTTACAGGAAAAAAAACTCATCAATACATTATTATTATGGGGTAACTGTTCATTATTTGTGCGAACCTTGCATTATGCACGCAAAAAAGAGATATAATTGGGACAACAATCCATTATTTGTGAGGACCTTGCATTATGCACGCCAAAATAATGTATTTATAATTCTTTTTTTTTTTGGCAAAAAATTAGAGCAATTTTTTTCAATGGGATTCTTCAATTGGTGTTAAAAAAATTTACGAAAAATTTCGTACTTAGTTGCGAAATGTTTGGTTCTTCTAAAAGAGTGTGCATATTAGGAAAAGAGAGAGTATAACTTTGCTAAAAGTAATAAAGTGACGCTATAATACCCCTACTTAACAGGTTAAATATGTGAGAGGGAGAGTGTGGGTTAGTAGGATTAGTATTTATAGTTGTAAGGGTGAGAGAGAAAGGGGTAAAATAGAGATAAAAATGGAAAATATGGAGAAATTAAAATTTTCTGTCATTGTCAGTAATGGAATAGACAGCATGGGATGTATCTGCCAATTACTTCGTAAAGTAAGGGAGGGCAGTGGAATATCAAAAAATAGAGGGGAGGTTGTATTCATCAGAAACCTTAGGAAAGGTAAGGGATCTTTACCCTTTTGGGTATTTTTTGTTGAGGTGGAGGCTACATATTTTAACAGTCACGGTGTAATTTGAGATACTGATAATGGGCAATATATTCCTACTTAAATCTCTTTACAAAGATTCTTTGTTTGATTCTCCCATAGTTGTACTCATTCGATCTCTAAGGCCCCGATTGGATGTGGGATAAGTTATATCGGGATAAAATAGTAAGGGGGATAATATAGCAAGATGTATTATTTAGTAAGGGTGGACGCACATTGATGTGACATTTATGGAGGATGATTAAATAGTATTTGGTTTGGATGAATTTGTGATAAATGGGGATAAAAACATCCCTAAGAGGCTCCACAAATCACATCCTATCTCTATTTTACCCAGGCTAACATAAAAAAGGGGTTACAACAACATCCGCAAATAGGTTGGCAAAATACATTTCTCTACGGTGCCTCCCTAAATACCCTCCTTTTTATTTAGCCACTATTCACTCCCTACCCATTTTTTAATCCTTTTTAATTTTTCTCTCTCTCCTCTTATATGAGAGAGAGAGAGAGAGAGAGAGAGAGTGTGTGTGTGTGTGTGTGTGTGTGTGTGTGTGTGTGTGTGTTTATATTATTTCATTGGTATAGAGAGAGTAATAAAGAGGATTGTTGGAGTGTTAAAAGTGATATGAGTAGATAAAACACTGTTCACAAATCTTTTTATAGAGAATTTGTGTTCTCATTGTTGGGGATGCCTAAAGGTTGGGTGGATGATGTAAAAACCTGGCAAATGACTTATTTGCCCTTGTACATGGATCATATTATATTTTACGATAAAATAAATACATAAATACAAGACTGATTAAATTAATTATACTTGTCAATAAGTATGATCTAATAACTCCTTTTATTAATTATACCTAAAATTAAAATATTTAATTATTATTTTTTCTAATTATTTGCCATTATTTATTTTACACATATTTTTTTTATTCTATCTCAACACCATGTAAAATGCTTTCCTACACGAATTTTCAATTTTTTTTTTTGCATCAAATTATAGATCTCGATTAGTTGTTTAATTTGATGGAAAAAAAAATTGTACGCAGAAATACTTTATTTTTTGATCCGAAGGATATTGCAAAGCAACTCGACCAGCCAACAATATAAAATTCTAAAGTATAAAATTTTTCAAATTTTTTTTTGTAGCGAATTAAAGATCTCAATTAGTAGTTTAATTTGGTGCAAAAAAACAAAAAAAAATATATGCGGAAGTACTTTATTTTTTTATCCAAAGAAAATTGCAAGGGCTCATAAAACACATTTCGAGAATTAGTATAGTTTCTGGCAAAAAAGACAGTCGAGAGGGAGAGGGTAAAGGGGATGAATAAGGGTAGATAGGTAATTTGGAAGGGGGTATAAAGTCATAATGGGAGGGGGATAACTCATCTCCCCTCCAAAAATTTGCCAAACCATGCACTAAGTGGTAGGACTGGGATGAGGGGAAGGGGATGAGTTATACCCTCTCCTCATCCCCCAGCAAAACGAGCCCTAAGCTTATTGATTCAGTTATTATCTCATTTTGTATCGTGCACATAGAATATTTGGCTAAAAACGATGGAACGGATTGGTACATGTGCATGCCCATCAGGTCTCCGAGTTGTATATATGGTTGATTGCCCTTTGGAAAATCTAGAGTATTTTCTGTGGCCCGAATGGGCATACTGTAGACACCCTGAATTTAACCCTCGTACATGTTTTTTAATCCCCGATGATGAAAAGAAATGCTCGGAAGACCTTTTGGAATGAAATTCTTCAAGTCAACGTGGTCAACAGTGCCACACGGCACTTATCTCTCACGCACGGTGCTCCCTCAGTCATGCATGACGTTCCTTTTTGACAATGGCAGTGGAAGAGTGTCGCACGACACAGTTTCAGTACCGCACGATACAGTTTCAGTGCCGCACGATACTGGCATACCTTAGATCGACTTTTGTAGAGCTTCCAGCAGCTCAAATTGTTGATGTTTCTTCCTCTTCTTCATCATGATTTCTTGCAAAGAGGAAAAGCCTACTATCCATAGCCCACAATCTTTGAGTGGGTACCAAGTTTGTGTGATGACCAAGTTAAATCTCTCGGCTATAAAATGCCGATCGATTTGCCAAGAACATGGTGTTGAAAAAACCTTGAAAAAGCTCTCTTAAACCCCTGCCAAAACTCTACCATGTTGTAATCCACCCCTCTACTACAACCTCTGATTTCCATAAACTAATCCTATACTTTCAAAATAAACCCAGTCGTGACCCATAGTTCTGTTACCTTGTTTTCGGTTCAAAGCTTCCTCTGACCATCACCAATTTCATCAAGGCCAGATCCAAAACTCATTCATCACATTGAGAGCAAGTCCGAAGGTGCCATGGAAGGTTAGAGTTAGCACCAGAAGGTCAAAGAGGCGTTTCATTCTGAGAGTTTTCAATCGAAGGTACGATTCCGTTTCGCCGAAGTTCATAGCTTTGGTACCCTGAGGGGAGGCATGTCAAGTGCGGGATAATATTCTATATTGTCTCCGCATTTGGTATGCTTGTGTCACAGCGAAAACCTTTTTGATCAAAGGCCTCCCGATTGCGCCATACGGTGAAAATTTTGCATCTTATGGAGTAATCCCATGAGGAGGGACATTCTCTAATAAAAAACTATCATTTTCCAATTCAAAGTAATCAGTTTTGATCAAGTTTTAGTCTTGAATGTGCATCCATTCCACTTTTTATCAAAAAATCAAGTTCTCAAACTGTTTGTAAAGAAGCGGCACTCTTTCTATACCGCACGGTACACTTTGAGTGTTGCACGACATACTTTCAAATTTTTGACCGTTGGTTGGATGGACAGTACCGCACAGCATACTTCCTGTGCCGCATGGTATACTTTGAGTGCCGTGCGGTACTCTTTTCCAAATACGAAATTTAAAATCATTTTCCATGATTAACGAAATTTAAAATATTTTTCTTTGAATAATTTGTTGTTATTTCATTAATTATATTATCTATTTTCTTTTAATTTTTTTATTTTGCATGATTAATTGTTTATTTGAATAAAGTTCTGCATTAAAATATTTTTTAAAAATCTCACAAATGTTTAGTAAAGACTGATTTTTAATCGAGCAAGCGGGGTGCCTTAAAACCCTTCCCTGTTCGTAACCTGGCTCTTGAATCCAAAACGATCTCCGGTTTTCAAATTCTTTTTCTTAACCGCGAGAGTCACATTATTTTCAAAACGATTTCTCGGGTGTTAAACCATTTTCTGAAATAAAAACCCGGGTGGCGACTCTATTTTTAACTTAATCAATTTTAATCCGGTGGCGGACATCCACACATACAGATTTTGATTTGCGTGGTGCTTGACATGTTACACGAGCTGAAATTGTTATTGCAGATTGATTTAGTTTGATTTGTTATCATCATTTTATTGAGTATGTCTTTATTTTGAGCCTTGTTTATTGTCATAATATTGCATATCATTTACCACTAGTCTTCAACCAATGGTGGTGACCCAATATTTAGCTTGATTGGAGGGTCTTAGTCTATTTTTGAGAAATACAGTTTGGTTAGTGATGCTATAAGAGCGCATCTTCAACTCATGCTCTACTAGCTTGATTGGAGGGTCTTCAGACTATTTTTTAGAAATAGGGTTTGGTTGGTGATCTTGTAAGAGCATCTCCAACTCATGCTCTACTTATTGCATCACCACCGCACCCTCTATTTCTTCATTTCTTCGTATTTTATAGTATCAGGATCCTCCAGCCCATCTTCCAAATCCTCCTCCACTTGGGAGGATATTTGGAGCTTGAGTTGCGTTGAAATCATTCCGAGAGGCCAAGATTTGGTTGGGATGTGCTAGGAGAAGCTAGGGTTTGCATTTTGTCTTGGTTGAAGCTTGATCCATTGAGGTAGGGGCTTCACTCCACTATTTCTAAGTGTTTTTGGATGCATTGTAGCATGTGTCTCATGCCTTGCCATGTTCTTTTTGAAAAAGCTAGAAAACCCCCTTGCTCTTGAGTTTTGATCTTTAATCCTTCTTGATCTATGAAATTGGTTGTTGTATCTTTGATTAATTAATGTTCCCACCATTATTCATGCATATTTGTTAATTGATAACTAGAAAATTTGAGTTTGGACCTCAATGTTGAGTTTTGGGTTGAAATTTCACTCTTAGAGAAACTCTACAGAAATTTTTTTTTGACCTATGTGTCTGGAATTTTCACCCGAGCAGTTTTGACAGATTCACTCCCCTGTTTTGCATTTTTTCCTTGCCCCTCCCTCGCTACTTGTTTGGCACTTGTTACCCCATTTCACGTCAAATGCTTGTAATCGTGTTTGAAACCTTTCCTCGTCCGAATGGCCTTGAATTTCATTGTAACATTTGGTGTCGTTTAATTGTGGGCATATGAGGGACACTCGTTGACAATTCACGTAAACACTTGAAGTCGATTTGTGGGAGTTAATGAGCATGTTTTGTGGAATTGAATATGGGTACCTAAACGTCAGAAGAAAGGGAGTTGGAAATGAAATGGAGAGGGATAATGGTACGCGCGCGTGCGTGTGTGCATGACACTCCGAACGATCGAAAGAGTTTTAGGAAGATAAGGACACTTGCGGTCACCTACGTATATTTCGTACATGATGAAATAGAGGAATGCGTCTTGAAACCATGTCTTTGAGTTTAGTGAATTACATCTTGACGGACACCATTAGATGTGTTGCTGGAAATGGTTATGTTGACATTGGGACCACCCTTTGGTGTGTTGCTGGGAATGATTATATGAACACCAAGGACCACCATTAGGTGTGTTGCTGAAAATATCGTTATTCAGTGTGGACGAAAGTAATGTGAATCGGTGAAATTGTGAATATAATTATAGAAATTTATCATTCCTGGCATGGAAATACGGGTCTCAAAACTCCTGAGTATGTAATGAGATTATGAAATAGTATACTTGAGACCGACTAATTGTGAATGTGTTGTAAATCCGGGAATGCTGGAAAGATAGTTCTAAATATTACAGTTATTGATGAACACTCTTGACATGACAAATATGACGACTATGTTTTTAACACAATTTGACGTAAGGATATACGGATAAATAGAAAGAGGTTTTTCATTGACAAAAAGGAGTTTTAAGATTATTTAGACACATAAATTCTCTTTAGTCTTGAGTTGATATCTCGATTCATCATCTTTATGTATCATGTCATATCCTAGTGCTCATTCCATTCTAATTGCATTTAGTGATAGTAGATGAGATTTTTCTATTGGGCTGGTGTAGCTCACCCTATCAATTTCAGGTACCCAACAAGGAGCATGATGTGGAGTGCTTTGATTGTGTCCTTGGCCTTTTGTGAACTCATTGGTACGAAGTCATCACATCGTCTTACGGAAAACTAAATCTTTTGTAAAGCTGATCTTGTAATTTCATAATTCATTTATATCTTTTGATATTTGGGAGTAATAACTTTTAAATACTCATTTACTAAGCATTTTGGGGCACGAGTACCCCGTTTGACCAGAACTTATGTATGACTTTGATTGAAAAGAAACTTTAAAGTTTGACTATGGAACAGGTTGACTTATATTTGGAAATGGTGTTATCTATTTATATATATAATTTTGAGGGCATGACACCACACAACCTTGTTCGACCTCCCTGTCCCACCCAATCGCACCGTCCATTCGAGCAATCAACGACTCAGATGCCATCTTGGCCCCGAACAGATTTGAGTTGTCCATGTTTATTTGCGAATTCGAGCCGGTTCCCCACTTTACATTTTTCACATCAATTTTACCTCCACTTTCCAAAATTATCTTCAACTTTTAGCCACTAACTTTTCTAAAGTACAAAATGATAATTGTATAACCCTTAATCTATTAACTTTTCAAAACACATATTTAATAAGAGACAATCCAAAATTGGAAATGTCGACAGGGAAAAAGGGCCGGGGGTATACAATGTCTTCAAAATAATGCCTTCAACAAAAGTTTTGCGTATGATGATATGAACTTTGAAGGGAAACTGTTGAATATTTGAGGTTGGGACTATCTTTTGAAAATTAGAGGATGTCAGGATGGTTATGAATAGGATAATCCTTCAAAAATTATCTTTTTATAAAATATATTAGTACTATTTTGGCACTCACATACAAAGAAATAAAGGTGAAATTGGATTATTGGGAGAGCATCTCTAATCCAACAGCCTATACATCTCTATTTGGGATGATCAAAACTAGTCCATTTTGTTTTGGGTTTTCTTTCTCTCTTTTTTTTTAAATATTTTTTAGAGTCACATAATATTTTTTGCATTTAGCCATTTCTCTCGACGAGAAAAGTTTAAAAGTAAAAAGTAAAATCAAACTAGACCAAACCAAACTGAGCCTTATGTCCCCCAATCAATTGGGGTCACAAAAATAAAAAGTAAAAAAAAAACCGCAAAGCTCAAAATGTTTGAAATAACTGTTGTAGATGGAGAATGGAATATATTAGGTGAGCAAAATAATCGTCAGAATTTGAATTCAATCCCAACCGAATGGGTTGGTTCGGTATTTTAGTGATGTGGTTTAGATTTAAAGGGTTAAGTTTGTGGATTTATGTTAACGATTCCGGTTTCAAACCAATCCGAAGCGAACAATAAATGAAGTTTAGATACACTGAATAAACTTGTTTTTCATAGTAAATTGATATCCTAATCTAATTCTCCATTTTGTCATCCTAAACTTTCACTTCAAGATTAATTTCTTAAACTTCTACTAACTTATTCTATTATTTTAATGTACTAATTAAACATAAACGATTTCGGCTTAAATAAATAATTTCCTAATCTTTTTGCTCGTAACTAATTTTATAATCTTATACTCTATTCCATAGCCCTATTCACACACTACTTACTGATATTCTACTCTTATTTACTTAGTTTTTTTTTTTTGGATATGATATTTAGTTGGTTAATGCTAGTGAGTTTTGGTAATATAACTAATTTTAGTTTAAGGTCTGGTTTGATTTATCTTTTGAAGTAGTTAAAATAATTTGTAGAGGTGATGTCTCAATACCAAGCGAACCATGGTTCAAAACAGAAACCGAACCATATTTTTGTGGTTTGAATTGGTTTGGTACTTTGAATTTTATAGGTTAGTTTAGCTCTCCAGATCATTAATCCGATGGTGATGATTTGGTTTTAGGTTTACTATAAAATTGAATCATTCGGAACAATCCGATCCATGAATACATCGACACAATATCCGATCCAGGAATATATTAGGTGAGCAAAATAATCGTCAGACTTTGAATTCAATCCCAACCGAATGGGTTGGTTCGGTATTTTTGTGATGTGGTTTAGATTTAAAGGGTTAAGTTTGTGGATTTATGTTAACGGTTCCGGTTTCAAACCAATCCGAAGCGAACAATAAATTAAGTTTAGATTAAGGGTGTCCATGGATCGGATTCGGCCGGTTCAGATACGGATCCGATCCCATCCAGTCAGAGCGGATTTGGGTTTTTAAGATCCGGGAACCATCCGTAGATGACATACGGATGGATCAGATTGGTTACGGATTTCACGGATCGGTTCCGGATCAATTTGGCGGTTTGGGATTTAAAATGGGCCAATTTAGAAAAAATTTCCAACCATTTTTCCGGCCCATTTTCCAGCCCAATCATTTTCAACCCAATTTTGTCCAGCCCAATCAATTTTCAACCCAATTTTGATTCTGGAAACAAAAGTTAATTAACATTAATCAACATGAAAATCCAGATTACACCAGAACAGTTAGGATTTGGAGAAAACCCAACTGTTTCTTCACGATCGAAACAACACAACAAACAGAATGAATACAAAAACCGAGTCACATCGAGATTAGAGAAGGCGTCGCCGCCCCAGCCAACTGCAACTGTGCTCACCTGCTAAGGAGAAAGCCGCCATTAGGGGAGTCTACGGCAGCCGCGATGTGGCCACGATCTGAGAGAGAGAGAGAGAGAGTCGTACCAGATTGTGGGTGTGGAGGTTGAGAGGTGTCGGAGGAGGAGAGGGAGGGAGTGAGAGATCGATTAGGATTTTACAATGGGATGCTTGCTGGGTGTGGAGGCTGAGAGGTGGAGAGAATGAGGAGAGTCTAAATATTAGGGTTAGAAAGTAGAAAAGAAACTAAGAAAGAAAAGAAATTCGTACTACTTTGGTAGGGTGTGGTGTAACCGTACAGCTACACGTATTACTTTTATTATTTTTGGTAGTGGGGTGGTTAGTGTTGTACTGCATTACTGTTGTGTGGTTCTTTTTTTTTTTTTCACGGGCGGATCAGATTTATTCGGATCCAATCCGGAACCGATAACTTTAGTGTTTTACGATCCGCAACCCATCCGTACATACCTCGGATGGTTCGGATTGGTCGGATTGGCGGATCGGATGATCCGTTGGACAGCCCTAGTTTAGATACACTGAATAAACTTATTTTTCGTAGTAAATTGATATCCTAATCTAATTCTCCATTTTGTCATCCTAAACTTTCACTTAAGATTAATTTCTTAAACTTCTACTAACTTATTCTATTATTTTAATGTACTAATTAAACATAAACGACTTCGGCTTAAACAAATAATTTCCTAATCTTTTTGCTCGTAACTAATTTTATAATCTTATACTCTATTCCAGTGCCTTATTCACTCACTACTTACTGATATTCTACTCTTATTTACTTAGGTTTTTTTTTGGATATGATATTTAGTTGGTTAATGCCAGTGAGTTTTGGTAATATAACTAATTTTAGTTAAGGTCTGATTTGATTATCTTTTGAAGTATTTAAAAATAATTTTTAGAGATGATGTCTCAATACCAAGTGAACTATAGTTCAAAACAGAAACTGAACCATATTTTTGTGATTTGAATTGGTTTGGTACTTTGAATTTTATAGGTTAGTTTAGCTCTCCATATTATTAATTCGACGGTGATGATTTGATTTTTGGTTTACTATCAAAGCGGACCATTCGGAACAATCCGATCCATGAATACATCGACACAATATCGGTTCAAACTTCAAAGACTTTTCAACCTTCCCTCATTTATACCCATTAATTTCCTTTGTCATCAACACCCACCCACCTCCCTCACTCTCTCTCTCCCCAACCATGTCCGACTACTTTCCTCAAGAAGTGCTGGTAGAAATCCTCTCCAGACTCCCAGTGAAATCTCTTCTTCGATTCATTTGCGTCTCGAAATCATGGCGGTCCCTCATCTCCAGCACCAATTTCATCAACACCCACCTCACTCAATCCACCAACAACACCCGCCCCCTCCCTCCCCTCCTCTTACTCAGGTACTGCTCTCTCAACCCCAACCAGGAACACTTCTCGTTGCGTTTCGACGACGAATCCTTCAGCCAGTACACCCACTTCAAATCCCCATTCCAGTCCCAATACTATTTCAGGGTTGTGGGTTCTTGTAACGGTTTGGTTTGTCTCTCTGACGATTGGTTCGGCGACAAACACCGCATAATCCTCTGGAACCCCTTGATTCGAAGGTATGTGACCCTTCCTATGCCCAATTTTACAATCGATGCTTATGGTCCTTGCCAGTCTTTTCTAGGATTTGGGTTCGATTCGCGGACCAATGACTACAAGGTAGTCCGAGTTATTTACCCTCGCACGCTAGGTATGCTGAAATGTGAAGTTTCTCTTCCCAAGGTTGAGGTTTATTCCCTTAGGACCTCTTCTTGGAAACCCATTACCAGTAGTGTTCCTTCTTATAATATGGTTGAGTTTTTTTGGCATCAAGTTTTTGTGAATGGGGTTGCACATTGGATTGGATATAAGCGCCAAGGGGACTGTAAAACCCATAATGTGATTTTGTCGTTCTGTCTGGGGAATGAGGTGTTTGGGGAGATGGGACTCCAACAAGCAGTGTCTTCAGTGTCTCCTTTGTCTTTGGTTCTCCATTGAGTACATGGCACGATCTCTGCAGCTTTCATCAACAAGAATGGTACGCGTTTCTCGTCATGGGTTATGAAGGAATATGGTGTGGTGGAGTCATGGACTAAGCTATACACTGTTGATATGCCAGACGGTATAACACATGTTTTTGGTTTTAGGTGGAGTGGTGAATTGCTGATCTATCAAAAAAAAAAATTCTTTTTTTTCCCTCTTTTTTTTTTCTTATTTGGCAAGTCCATTTATTAAATTCTACTCCCTCCGTCTCTTTTTAAATGTGTTACTTCATAAATCCAACTTATTAAAGAAACATCATCATTACACCTTTTACATCAACTTTTTCCTCCACTTTACACTTTTCACATCAACTTTTACCTCTACTTTCCAAAATTATCCTCCACTTTTACTCATTAACTTTTTACCTACTAACTCTTTGAAAAAGGAAAAATGATAATTGTACAAACTTTTACCCATTAACTTTTCAAATCACACACTTATTTAGGAACAGCCCAAAATGGAAAGTTAAACACTTAAAAAGGGACGGAGGGAGTAATTATTATTCAAAAAATTATTTTTATTTTCTCTCATTTTTCCCCTTATTATGGCAAGTCAAATTCCAACTCTCTCTCTCTCTCTCTCTCTCTCTCTCTCCGTGATATATTATGTAATTACAAAAATTTAGTTTTCATCTATCAATTCAAAAATCAAAATTGTCATTTTTATCATTCAAAAATTTATTTTTTTATTTTTCCTCATTTTTTGAAATAAAATTAATTTTGTTTTATAAAAATGTATTTTTTTACTTATTTTTCTTATTCAAAATTAAATTTACTTTTCTTGTCCATGCCGTGTCGTGCCTTCACACTTCCGTGTCGTGCCCGTGCCGTGTCGTGCCAGGCCAATTACCGTGTCGTGCCCGCGCCACTTTCGTTTCGTGCCCGTGCCGTGCCAGACTAAGATCGTGTCGTGCCCGTGCCGTGCAATACAAAGACTGTGCCGTGCCGTGCTTGATTAAGTCTGTGTCGTGCCGTGCCAAGCCAGGCCAACTATCGTGTCGTGCCTGTGCCGTGCCCGGCTTAGACCGTGTCGTGCTGTGTCGTGCCAAGCCAACTATCGTGCCGTGCCCGTGCCCGTGCCCACTCAAACCGTGTCGTGCCGTGCCGTGCCCAACTTTTACCGTGCCCAAACCGTGCCCGTGCCGGAGTTTTTCGGCCGTGCCGTGCCGGCAAGGCCCATTTGACACCTCTTCACGGGTAACTTTTTACTGGTTACATATTACTGCTAATTGATATTTGGTAAGATGAATTCAAGATGAAAACTTCGATTAGTACTTCCCATGTTACCTACATCCTTCACGGGTTCAAATTCACACAAACAAACTTTGTTTCTTTCAGGGTCGCGGCGCTCTCCTGGTCAGTCCATGGATTCTTCTTCCTTCATTGAGGTGGATCAAAGTAAGTTTCAATGGATTTTACTCAAATTTGAGTCCGAGTACCAAAAAAAAAAAAAAGTTAATGAGTAGGAGATGATCTTAAGCCAATACATAATCTATTTATAGTAATGTGTTTTTTTTCTTATCAGCTATAGTAATTGTGTTAAGAGAAATACACATAGAACAGATGAGTGTCTTCTACTTGCTTCTCTCTTTTTTTCCCCTTGCAGTTGAGTTGAGTACTTGATATTCTTTGGTAAATATAGGTAGGTTTGTGCCCCCACCAAAAAGTCCAGTTCCAGCTGAAGGTGAGACCAAACTTCTGTTATTTTGTACTCCCCGTCCTATATTGTTTCTCTTTTTTATGCTATTTGATGTTTTTAAATTGTTTGTTCATTTTAGTTAATCTAGAGGGAAGAGTCTGTTTTTTGGAATTTTGAAATGATTGTGCTTTTTCATCAAATTGGATTCCTTAGACTAAATAAACAAATTGGAACTAATGAAGTATTCTAGTGGTTTTTATTCCTTTATGTTAACGCGTCTGTATTGTTCGCTTGGTGGTAGAGTAATTTGTGTTTTGTTGATTTGGCACGTACTTATTATGGATTATGTCTTGTATGTGGATTGATATTTTCTTTGCTTGTTTTGCTGCTTAAGTTATACTATATTTTCATGGCCTCAACTTGCAAAAATTGCATAATAAGTACGTGTTGTGGTGGAATCACTCTGTTAGTTAATAGCTGGGTCGAGACTAAAGTGAAAATGTTTACTGCAAATTAAAGGATAGCTAGGGGTCTAAACTCTTCCTAATGTGATTTTTATAATGGAAGACTGATTTGGGTTTCAAGCATCATATTTGTTCTAAAGATTAGGGTTGATTTTATGTGCAGCTCATGTTTACTATATGGTTTCATATTTTGAGGATGTACTTTATAAAGCTACCCGTCTCTCTCATTGAGTTGACTGTCAGCAGTGTAATTTGGTATTAAACAGTTGATTATGTGCTTGAACTTTGCCGGCGTACTAGATACTTATTATTAGCACTTGTGTTCCTGATGTTGGACGACTTATGTGGGAGGGTCTGGCCACATGTGAAAAGGAGAGTGTTGAGAATATACCTAATAACGTTACTCCTCTCTAGTAAACTCAAACTTTTCGATGATGTTGGACGACTTATGTGGGAGGGTGGACTGTGGCTCTACTTATTTGTACAATATACATGTAGATTTTGGACAGTTTGTGTTTGACATATGGATGCTTTTGTCTTAAGGCATTAATAAAGACTATGGCAGATAGTGATCCTAAAAAAATTAAACCAGAAATTAGTGCTAATTCTGAATTTTACAATGGGTTCACCAGACCAATAAATTTTTGTTGTAGTGTTCGTCAATCCCACGCTCGAATCCGGCATCCGTCTCCGTATAATTTGTGGAAGCATTTTTTATAAAGAAAAGTAAACTTTTATTTCATGAAAGATTAATGTGAAAAGCTCCACAACGCAAATTTTTTGACACGACATTCTCCAGTTTATTATGAAAGTTTGTTTTTTAAAAATCCAATTATGGTAGAATCAAGAAATAATTAATTGGGCGCAGGCCCTCAAACAAACAGAAGGAAGGGAAAAAAAAAAACCCCTTTGTTGGGAAAGTGAGAGACGACTCTTTTTTTTTTACAGCTCCAGAGTCCCATATTTTCGAATTTTAGGTGGTTATAACATAAGTTTCTGATCCCGCATTTTAATTTTGTTTTCTCCTTATTTTGAAGATGGTCAAGACAAAACTCAAGAGGAGGACAAACATATCACCCCGATCCTAGATGGTAAATTCAAAGTCATATGAGTTCTCTCTCGTGTTATACTGTTAGTAATTAGATTATGTTATAGTAATTAGATTAAGTTATCACTCGTTACTCTATTTCTCTGGTACCCTATGTAAGAGTTCTTGTATTCTTCTACAGATGAGGAGTTGCCTGAGGGAGTTAGGGTCACTGGTGGTACATGTCACACTCTTTATCTATGTTTCCCATTATGTTTTCATCTCGTAAATCCATGAAAGCCCCATTATAGTGTTAATAATTAATTAGGTCAGATAAGTTATCTCTCGTTACTATTTTTCTCTGCCTTACGTAAGAGCTCTTGTATTCTTCTATAGATGAGGAGGTGCCTCAGGGAGTCGAGGCCACTCGTGGTACAGGTTACACTCTTTATCTATATTTATCATTGTCTGGATGCCACTTTAATTTTATCCCTAAGTTACCAAAAGAACTTCTAAACATAAGTCCACTACCTCACAGTTTTTTCATCGACCAAAACTCTTAGTAAAGTCGCATATTTTCGAATTTTAGGTGGTTACTAGGCGAAGATCCATAAATAATATAAGATTCTGATTCCGCATTTTTGTTTTCTCCTTGTTTTGAATATGCTCAAGAAGAAATAGAAGAAGTTGGAGAGAAAATCACCCGGATCCCAACTAGTAAATTTGATGTCAATATTGGTCATATTTTCATCCCGTAAATCCATGAAAGCCCCATTATACCGTTATTAATTAATTAGGTCATATAAGTTATTTCTCGTTACTTTCTTTGCCTCACGTAAGAGTTCTTGTATTCTTTTACAGATGAAGAGGTGCCTGAGGGAGTCGGGGCCACTGGTGTTACAGGTCACACTCTTTATCCATGTTTGTCAGTGTTTTTTCCATGGCTTTCCCTTACATTGTTGAGCCCCTCTGGTGTGTGTGAGAGTACAGTGTGATGTATTTTTGTTAGAGATTAATAAAATAGAGTAGTGTTTGAGTTTGTGTTATAACTCTCTATTTTTGTAACATTTTTAACTTTGGAAACGGTTTTCCATTGAGTTTAATTTTTTGTAGCACGCAAACACCGGAAAAAGTTTTCCACATAAAACGTTTAACAGAGCTTTAGTTTGTGAAGTGCCAAACTCTTACCTTCGCAACATCTCTAAACTAGTTGATGATAGCCAAATTCCTATTTGAAATGTCCTAACTGTTCACATCCACCTTAAAAGGTGTTTGGATGCCGCTTTAATTTTATCTCAAAGTCACCAAAAAAACTTCTACGCATAAGTCCACTACCTCACAGTTTTTTCATTGACCAAAACTCTTAGTAAAGTCGCATATTTTCGAATTTTAGGTGGTTACTAGGCGAAGATCCGTAAATAATATAAGATTCTGATTCCGCATTTTTGTTTTCTCCTTGTTTTGAATATGCTCAAGAAGAAATAAAGAAGTTGGAGAGCAAATCATCAGGATCCCAGTTGGTAAATTTGAAGTCAATATTGGTCATATTTTCATCCCGTAAATCCATGAAAGCCCCATTATACCGTTATTAATTAATTAGGTCATATAAGTTATCTCTCGTAACTTTCTTTGCCTTACGTAAGAGTTCTTGTATTCTTTTACAGATGAAGAGGTGCCTGAGGGAGTCGGGGCCACTGGTGTTACAGGTTACACTCTTTATCCATGTTTGTCATTCTTTTTTCCATGGCTTTCCCTTACATTTTTTAGCCCCTCTAGTGTGTGTGAGAGTATAGTGTGGTGTATTTTTGTTAGAGATTAATAAAATAGAGTAGTGTTTGAGTTTGTGTTATAACACTCTATTTTTGTAACATTTTTAACTTTGGAAACGGTTTTCCATTGACTTCATTTTTTTGTAGCACGCAAACACCAAAAAAAGTTTTCCACATAAAACGTTTAACAGAGCTTTAGTTTGTGAAGTGCCAAACTCTTACCTTCGCAACATCTCAAAACTAGTTGATGATAGCCAAATTCCTATTTGAAATGTCCTAACTGTTCACATCCACCTTAAAAGGTGTTTGGATGCCGCTTTAATTTTATCTCAAAGTCACCAAAAAAACTTCTAAACATAAGTCCACTACCTCACAGTTTTTTCATTGACCAAAACTCTTAGTAAACTTGCATATTTTCGAATTTTAGGTGGTTACTAGGCGAAGATCCGTAAATAATATAAGATTCTGATTCCGTATTTTTGTTTTCTCCTTGTTTTGAATATGCTCAAGAAGAAATAAAGAAGTTGGAGAGCAAATCATCAGGATCCCAGTTGGTAAATTTGAAGTCAATATTGGTCATATTTTCATCCCGTAAATCCATGAAACCCCATTATACCGTTATTAATTAATTAGGTCATATAAGTTATCTCTCGTTACTATCTTTCCTTGCTTTACGTAAGAGTTCTTGTAATCTTCTATAGATGAAGAGGTGCCTGAGGGAGTCGAGGCCACTGGTGTTACAGGTCACACTCTTTATCCATGTTTGCCATTATTTTTTCCGTGGCTTTCCCTTACATGGTTGAGCCCCTCTGGTGTGTGTGAGATTATAGTGTGATGCATGTTTGTTACAGATTAACAAAATAGAGTAGTGTTTGAGTTAGTGTTATAACTCTCTATTTTGTAACATTTTTAGCTTTGGAAACAATTTTCCAATGACTTTAATTTTTTGTTGCCCACATACACCGGAAAAAGTTTTCCACAGAAAATGTTTAACGGAGCTTTAGTTACCTTCGCAACATCTTTAAACTAGTTGACGATAGCCAAATTCCTATTTGAATGTCCTAACTGTTCACATCCACCTTAAAAGGTGTTTTGATGCTACTTTAATTTTTTCTCAAAGTATGCAAAAAAGTTTTAAACATAAGTCCACTACCTCACAAATTTTTCATCGACCAAAACTCTTAGTAAAGTCGCATATTTTCGAATTTTAGGTGGTTACTAGGCGAAGTTCGGTAAATAATACAAGATTCTGATCATCAGTGTGCATTATTGGTTCGTGAGACTTTTTACCCAAATAATTTAGAAAATATTCAAGAAAAAGACAATTTAAACCGGTAGATTGAATTTTCTATAATAGACATGAAAATCGGGATAGACTAGGACTCTAAATTTTTAGACGCACAGCTGTATGAGCTCGATACAGCCTCCGATTGCCTCGATCCCCGCGAGGGCCCACTCGAAATTCGATTTTGAGAATGATGAACGGCTCGGATCGATCGTTTGGGACCCACAACGGCGTCGGCGGCGCCGTCGGTGCGTGGTCGGTGCAAATCCGTCGGCCCCCTTATGTTTTGTGCCATTTTTCAATTGATTATATTTCATATTTTACGTTATTTTAAAAACGTTGTCTTATAGATTTAATCGAGATCTATCAAATAAGATCGATATTGAATATAAAATTTATTACCGATTTAATGTTATAACAAATTTTGTATCTTGAATGAGGATTGGGCACGGTGGGAGGGAGTATATTTTTACGGAGATGGCAGATTCTCAGTTCATAAATCTCGTCATAAATATGCGGGGTACAATGGTCTTGTTTTAGTTTAGTTTTATAATCATTAAACTCATTTATCTCTCTATTTCTCCGCTCATTGCACATTTTTCTAAAACTAAACTAATAAAACTACTTTGAACGGTAAAGTTAACAAAGGCACAAGAAGAGAGAGAGAGAGAGAGGAGAAACGGAGAAAAGTAATGATGAATGATGAGTACTTCCTCCAGCTTTGAACAGTAAAGTTAACTATTTATGGGTACTGCATATGCATATGCACCTGTTAGCAGTTAGCATTTTTAAAAAAAAAAACATTTGAATAAAGACAAAACCAAAAAAACAAAAAATTTAATTTTTTCAAATTAGCCAAATCATAATAAATTTTCTAGAAGAGAGAGAAGGAGAGACAATGGGTTGCTGTTGGTGTGCAGCACTGCAGTAATGGAAGACTTGGGGGTTGGGTGATTGGGTCTCAATAAATTTCTGACTTTTTACCCAAATAATTTAGAAAATATTCAAGAAAAAGACAATTTAAACCGGTAGATTGAATTTTCCATAATAGACATGAAAATGGGGATAGACTACGGACTCTAAATTTTTAGAGGTACAGCTGAAATGGTGATCTGGTGTATAGTTGAAAGTATTTGCAAAGGCTAAAACTGCAGATGGGCCTGTTAGCATCTGCCTAATAAATTTTCGAGAAGAGTACCAGTAGTAGCTTTCTTTATTTCATCATAGAACTACTACTAATAGTAAACGAGCCTGAAAATTGAGTTCGAGCTCGGCTCGTTTATTTATCGAACCGAGCTGAGCTTTAACGAGTCGAGCCACGAGCTGCTTAAACGGTGTACGTTTGCAGCGTTAGAGGGGGTTGTAGTTGGGATTTTGAAGTGAGGAGAGAAAGAAGAGTGAGGTCTCCAGGTCACATTACTCCCTTTAAACGGTGTACGTAGTTTTCGGGAGTCCAAAAAAAGAAGGGAATGTGAACTGGCATTAAAAAGGATATTTTTTGGGCAGTGATCAGGAAAGCTACTACTAGTACTAGTTCTATGATGAAATAAAGAAAGCTACTACTGGTACTCTTCTCGAAAATTTATTAGGCAGATGCTAACAGGCCCATCTGCAGTTTTAGCCTTTGCAAATACTTTCAACTATACACCAGATCACCATTTCAGCTGTTCCTCTAAAAATTTAGAGTCCCTAGTCTATCCCCATTTTCATGTCTATTATGGAAAATTCAATCTACCGGTTTAAATTGTCTTTTTCTCGAATATTTTCTAAATTATTTGGGTAAAAAGTCAGAAATTTATTGAGACCCAATCACCCAACCCCCAAGTCTTCCATTACTGCAGTGCTGCACACCAACAGCAACCCATTGTCTCTCCTTCTCTCTCTTCTGGAAAATTTATTATGATTTGGCTAATTTGAAAAAATTAAATTTTTTGTTTTTTTGGTTTTGTCTTTATTCAAATGTTTTTTTTTAAATGCTAACTGCTAACAGGTGCATATGCATATGCAGTACCCTTAAATAGTTAACTTTATTGTTCAAAGCTGGAGGAAGTATTCATCATTCATCATTACTTTTCTCCGTTTCTCCTCTCTCTCTCTCTCTCTCTTCTTGTGCCTTTGTTAACTTTACCGTTCAAAGTAGTTTTATTAGTTTAGTTTTAGAAAAATGTGCAATGAGCGGAGAAATAGAGAGATAAATGAGTTTAATGATTATAAAACTAAACTAAAACAAGACCATTGTACCCCGCATATTTATGACGAGATTTATGAACTGAGAATCTGCCATCTCCGTAAAAATATACTCCCTCCCACCGTGCCCAATCCTCGTTCAAGATACAAAATTTATTATAACTTTAAATCGGTAATAAATTTTATATTCAATATCGATCTTATTTGATAGATCTCGATTAAATCTATAAGACAACGTTTTTAAAATAACGTAAAATATGAAATATAATCAATTGAAAAATGGCACAAAACATAAGGGGGCCGACGGATTTGCATCGACCACGGACCGATGTCTCGGATAGTCATAAAAAATGATTGGCTCTGATTTCTTTAAGGAAAAACCTTGAGTTATTTAACCTGTTGAGTCATGACTTACCCGGGATTGTTATGATGACCTTCTCTACACAAATTTAAGTGAGAAATTAGGGAGAAAAGTAGTACCCGTGCCTTTCGCGTGAAGAAAGTGGTGGATTGTGCTATGTTGTGTCTTTTCTTTTTGTTCTTTTTTTTTTTTTGCGGACTAAAATCTTGCAGATTGCTTCATTCAAGTTGGGGGTCTGCCCCCCCAACACTCTCTGTCCTGCATAGTTCTCCAGTTTGAGGTGATATCTCTCCACTCTTTTTCGTTTCGATCCCTATCTTTTAGTGTTTTGCATTCAATGAGGACATTGAAATGTTTAAGTTGGGGGGAGGGTTTACTTCGTGTTTTGTTTATATTTAGAGTCATAAAAAATAAAAAAAATTTAAAAAAAAAAAAAACTAAAAAATTTTCTTTTTCCTTATCCTTTGTAAAGTACTGTGAGTTCTTATTTGTTCTCTTATTTGAATTATAGGACATGCCTTAGGAAAGTATGATATTTATGCATTACTTTTGTGCCATAGTTCATTATCCTAACTCTCAGTTAAGGGTATTTCATGAATTTCAAGCTCAGAAAATAATGCACTGCACAATAGCCACTTTGAGTGTGAATTAAGTTGAAGAGTGAGTATGGCCAGTAAATTCGGACGAAAACTTGTGGAGACTTTTAACCCGTGTGAGCTTCGAGCCATTCATCTTTGGAGGGTTGTACAAAGTTAACTCATATTTTCTTTGGATTACCACATTATGTTGTTGCTAAGTCTCATTATTCTTTGATTTTGGTCATTTGCTGGAGGAACATCATCTTATTGCCACATTTGAAATCTTTTAATTCATGGAAGCTAAAGAATCATGTGAATCCTAGGAAATGATTATAGGCCATCTTTTGGAGTGATTTCACATCTTAAATTTCAGTTAGTGTGTTAGTTTCCCCAGTTTGCCCATTTTGAGCCCTTATGTCAATTCTTTTCGCCTTTCTGTGTGCGGAGTAGTGAAAGTTTCCATATTAGAAAAAAGGCCTACTTGTAAATATCTCCTATTAAAAAATAAAAAATAAAAGCTTCTAGAAAAAAATGCATAAAAAAAAAGAGAAAAAAAATTTACAAAAAAAAAAGAAGCTTTAAAAAAAAAAAAAAAGAAAGAAAGAAAGGAGATTAGTTTGTAAAAGGCCTTGTTTACCATTTGTTTCACTGCTCTAAAGCCGATTGTCTTCCAGCCATCACCTGTAAATTATAACCTAATAAAAAGTCCTATTTTGATCCTAGGTGCAGCATGTTTTGGTAGTGAAAATGAATGAAAAAGATGATAGTGTGGTGGTTCTCAAAATTTTCTCCAGCAATGGCAACTGTTCATGAGACTTTTATTTTTCTTGATCCTGCGTTTTTTGAAAATTATATGTGAGCCGTTTTGTCTTTGCTACATCAAATCATGCTCACATATTTGAGAGATCATAGCCCGCATCTGAGTGATTTTATTGCTGAGTGTAATCCCATGTGAGATTTGAGTCAAAGTGCATTTCGGATGGATGAATGGGCTGTACTTTACTTGTAGACTGACTTTGCACTTATTGTGGCTATCTTTTCACACACTCTGAGTTTTGAATACTAATGGGATATTTTTAAATGGTAGATAGGCTTTTGAACTATGGTTGATTCCTATGCATGCATACCATACTTTCATTTTTCATGTTCTTGAAGTCATGCCTAGCACATTTCGGTACTCACTGTACATTCAAGGGGTAACTAAAAATGTTTGCGGGTGTCATTGCTATAAGCCCTCACGAGACTTCACTCGTCCTACTAGGGCCGCCTAGGGGTTTAAAAGGCTTGTTGCATATGCTAAATGCAATCGTTGATCCTCCGACACAGGATATATATATTACCTTAGTTTGTGTTATTTTTCTTTTTGTTTTGCTCGAGGACTAGCAAAATGTAAGTTGGGGGGTGTGATAAGTGCCAAAATGTACACATTTAGGCCGCCTAATTTACATTTATTATGTCCCTTATTATTTTATTTAATATCTTTTGTTGTATTTTGGTAATTTTAGGTTCTAAGAGCTGGGTACCAATTTTAGTCGTAAATTTGAGAATTCGCAAATGAGCTGCACATGTATAAAGGAGTCGGCTTGGTGGTTGGAGCAAAACATGGAAACTCAAGACTGTTCACCTACATATGCAAGAAAAGATTATTTTTCTATGGGAAGCCCATCACTGCATTTAATCACACCTGCACATTGGGAATTCATTATCAATTTGTGATGAATGGATAATTTAATATAGTGTAAAATGGGTTTACCAACCAAAGTTGTCTCTATGGGCTTTGCCAGCACCTTATCATTGTCGGCACTCTCTCTTATAAAGGCAGCAATTGCTACATTGGATAGGGGGATTTTTCGGATAGAGAGAGAGACTCCCTTTGGAGTTATTTCGGACAGAGAGCAGAGGGAGGTTCTCGGGAACCATCACAAGACACATTTTTCATTCAGAAGGAGAGTTTTTGGGAACAGAAGGCAAACCACAAAATAGAGTTTTTCATGCAATCAGAGGAGGCTTCGCAAATAAGGCTCATGGCTGAGAGCAGTCCAATCACCATGCTCGGCTAAACCCCTCATCTAGGGGGAAGATGAAACTCCATACCAAGTAACAATTTTTGTGCGTAGGCTTATGTTTATTTATTCGAATCGATTGTGTAACTAAGAACCCTTTTCATTATGATCGAATGAATTGATTTTTATGCTTTCAATTAATTGAGTATTTGTACGCATGCTTTACAAATACGAGTTATGCAATGGCTTTCTGTGTTTGTGCTTGGGTAACTGAGATGGGTTATGCTCGTAAGATGGATCGTGCCACTAGACAGCCCGTGAAAGAGACGGGTTGTGCTAGCGAGATGGTCCGTGCTATGGGATAGTCCATGCCTGTTAACAACACAATTATTTTCTTGACAATTATGATTCGAATAATAAACTTAGCCTACACATAACCTTGTTACGTGGTCGGGGTGGATTCAGAACCCTAGATATCTTTCTCCACCAGTTTCACTCAATTCAATTATTGCTTTTCTTTAGTTTAGATTAATTTGAGAATTAAAATCAACCAATCAATCTTTTCTGAATTAAATTAGAAGTCAATCGAAATTAACGTAATTTAGCCAATCTGTCCCCGTGGATCGATACTCGGACTTAGCTACTATTCTCTGGAGTAGTAGTTAATTCCTTGTTTTTACAAATGTATTTTTGACTCGGTACGACACGGTCAGCTAATAATAAGTATCTAGTACGCCGGCAAAGTTCAAGCACATAATCTACTGTTTAATAGTACCAAATTACACTGCTGACAGACAACTCAATGAGAGAGACGGGTAGCTTTATAAAGTACATCCTCAAAATATGAAACCATATAGTAAACATGAGCTGCACATAAAATCAACCTTAATCTTTAGAACAAATATGATGCTTGAAACCCAAATCAGTCTTCCATTATAAAAATCACATTAGGAAGAGTTTAGACCCCTAGCTATCCTTTAATTTGCAGTAAACATTTTCACTTTAGTCTCGACCCAGCTATAAACTAACAGAGTGATTCCACCACAACACGTACTTATTATGCAATTTTTGCAAGTTAAGGCCATGAAAATATAGTATAACTTAAGCAGCAAAACAAGCAAAGAAAATATCCATCCACATACAAGACATAATGCATAATAAGTACGTGCCAAATCATTAAAACACAAATTACTCTACCACCAAGCGAACAATACAGACGCGTTAACATAAAGGAATAAAAACCACTAGAATACTTCATTAGTTCCAATTTGTTTATTTAGTCTAAGGAATCCAATTTGATGAAAAAGCACAATCATTTCAAAATTCCAAAAAACTGACTCTTCCCTCTAGATTAACTAAAATGAACAAACAATTTAAAAACATCAAATAGCATAAAAAAGAGAGAAACAATATAGGACGGGGAGTACAAAATAACGGAAGTTTGGTCTCACCTTCAGCTGGAACTGGACTTTTTGGTGGGGGCACAAACCTACCTATATTTACCAAAGAATATCAAGTACTCAACTCAACTGCAAGGGGAAAAAAAGAGAGAAGCAAGTAGAAGACACTCATCTATTCTATGTGGATTTCTCTTAACACATTTACTATAGCTGATAAGAAAAAAAAACACATTACTATAAATAGATTATGTATTGGCTTAAGATCATCTCCTACTCATTAACTTTTTTTTTTTTTTTTTTTGTACTCGGACTCAAATTTGAGTAAAATCCATTGAAACTTACTTTGATCCACCTCAATGAAGGAAGAAGAATCCATGGACTGACCAGGAGAGCGCCGCGACCCTGAAAGAAACAAAGTTTGTTTGTTTGAATTTGAACCCGTGAAGGATGTAGGTAACATGGGAAGTACTAATCGAAGTTTTCATCTTGAATTCATCTTACCAAATATCAATTAGCAGTAATATGTAACCAGTAAAAAGTTACCCGTGGATAGAGGTGTCAAATGGGCCTTGCCGGCACGGCACGACACGAAAAACTCCGGCACAGGCACGGTTTGGGCACGGTAAAAGTTGGGCACGACACGGCACGACACGGTCTGAGCGGGCACGGGGCACGGAAATGAGTGGGCACGGCACGATAGTTGGCTTGGCACGACACGGTCTAAGCCAGGCACGGCACATGCATGGCACAATAGTTGGCCTAGCTTGGCACGGCACGACACGACACAGACTTAATCAAGCACGGCACGGTCTTTGTATGGCACGACACGGGCACAACCCGATCTTAGTCTGGCACGGCACGGGCACGACACGGTAATTGGCCTGGCACGACACGGAAGTGTGAAGGCACGACACGGCATGGACAAGAAAAGTAAATTTAATTTTGAATAAGAAAAATAAGTAAAAAATACATTTTTATAAAACAAAATTAATTTTATTTCAAAAATGAGGAAAAAAAAATTTGAATGATAAAAATGACAATTTTGATTTTTGAATTGATAGGTGAAAACTAAATTTTTGTAATTACATAATATATCACGGGGAGAGAGAGAGAGAGAGAGAGAGAGAGAGAGAGAGAGAGTTGGAATTTGACTTTCCATAATAAGGGGAAAAATGAGAGAAAATAAAAATAATTTTTTGAATAATAATTACTCCCTCCGTCCCTTTTTAAGTGTTTAACTTTCCATTTTGGACTGTCCCTAAATAAGTGTGTGATTTGAAAAGTTAATGGGTAAAAGTTTGTACAATTATCATTTTGCCCTTTTGAAAAAGTTAGTGGGTAAAAAGTTAATGAGTAAAAGTGGAGGATAATTTTGGAAAGTAGAGGTAAAAGTTGATGTGAAAAGTGTAAAGTGGAGGAAAAAGTTGATATAAAAGGTGTAATGATGATGTTTCTTTAATAAGTTGGATTTACGAAGTAACACATTTAAAAAGAGACGGAGGGAGTAGAATTTAATAAATGGACTTGCCAAATAAGGAAAAAAAAGAGGGGAAAAAAAGAATTTTTTGAATAAATTTAAATTAAATAAATAGACTTCAAAAAAATAAATAAATACATAATAAAATAAATCAAGAATACATTTTTATCAAATAAATTAAGTTGTCAAATGCCATAATAAGGGAAAAAATGAGGTAAATTAAAAATTAATTTTTGAATAACATAAATGAAAAAACTTAGGGATGAAATAAAAATTTAATTTTGATAACTAGAATATAAATTTTGAAAAACATTTTTATAAAATAAATTAAATTTTATTTGAAAATGAGGAAAAATGAAAAATGAAATTTTTAATAATTAAAATGAAATTTTGTAGGGGACAAAAATTGATAGGTCAAAATTGAATTTTTCTAATTACATAGTAATATAATATATTAATATGTATAAAGTTTTGATAATATTATTCACTAGCCACACAAGTGCAACACAATTATGATGATCCACACCGTTCACTTTGTTAATCTTGCTATTTCAATCACCCTCGCCAAATTTGAAGTCCATCGGGTATTGAAAGCCCTTTCATCGGGAACATTGATTCATTATCAACCGACGAGTTGTCTCCTTCGATCAAGTACATAACGATAGTTAAATCACTTCATTTTTTGCATGGAGGATATAATCACTCACACTTACAATGTAGACAGTTCCGATTCGAAAAAACTGTTCTGATGGCCGCCGAGTCATGCATTATAGGACATTATTGCTCTTAGATGCACTGAATGTGATCCGATCAGGTGGTTGCCGACATTTGATCGTCACCGTTTTCGGGAAAAGTGATAGATTTGATAAGATATTAAATCGTAACGGTTTAGATCGAACATTCGAGAAATCGGGTATGCACCTGCCTTGTAATCCTATACATCGAACTTACTCGGTTATGAACCAATCTATTATGCTATAGGATAATGTACGCTAGCCACACGATCGCAACACAATTATGATGATCCAAACCGTTCACTTTGTTTGTATTGCTGTTTCAATCACTCTTGCCAAATTTGAAGTCTATCGGGTATTGAAAGCACTTTCATCGGGGACGTTGATTCATTGTAAACCAAAAAGTTGTCTCATTCGATCAAGTAACTAATGATAAGTAATTTAATTAATTTTTTGCGCATAGGGTATAATTACTCCCACGTAAAATTTAGACGGTTCCGATTCGAAAAAAAATACTCTGACAACCCTCGAGTAGTACAATTTTGGGTAAATTACAAAAAAGCCTCTAAAGTTTCGCCAAATTCTTAAAAAAACACCTGGACTTTGTCCGTTAGCAAAACGACACCTGAACATTATATTCAGTCAACAAAAAAGCCCCTATCGTCATATTCTGTTAATGTTTTTGACAGAGCCAGTTAACGATGGTTAACTCCCTCCGTTATCTCTGTTATCACTATCAAAACGACACCTGAACATTATATTTCGTCAACAAAAAAGCCCCTACCGTCTCATTTCGTGATGTCAACAAAAAAAAAACTCAAAATTTCCAATTTCCCCGTTACACCTTACAAGGAAAATCACCACCACCGCCGAACACCACCACCACCACTACCACCATCCACAATTCGAACCACTGTACGACCACCACCAATTCATCTTATTTTTTTTAATTGATACCCATATAAACTACAATTTGTACTAGGCTAAAAAAAAAAAAACTCTAGCACATTCGAATCTAACTTTTTCTTACGCGTCTGACGAGTGAATAGGATACCTTTTTTTTTATTTATAAAACTCGTATTATTATTTCGTATGCATCATCGTACTTGACCATAGCCAACAAATTTTCACTAATAAAAAATTAGGGATTAAATAAAAAAAACATCTAAGCTTATATGGGATACAACCAAAATAATGGTTAAGCTGCGGGATATAGATTAGCTTTTATTTGGGTTTCATCCAAATAATTAATTTGTGAGAACCTGTTGATTCGTTAGGAGAACTCGTTGATTAGATTAAATTTACATCATGAAAAAAATACCTAATAAAACATTAATGTCTCATTCTGACATTGCGGTGATCACACAAGATTGTCTTATTCTGAAGGATCAATTTACTTCTTGTGTCTTTAATTTTGTTAAACGTGAATGTAATCGGGTTGCACATACTTGTGCTCAGAAAGCCCTTTCCTTGTACCACGAAATGAGATGGGGTACAATGTTGATGGTGGTGGTGGTGGTGGTGGTGTTCGGCGGTGGTGGTGATTTTCCTTGTAAAGGGGTAACGGGGAAATTGGGAATTTTGAGTTTTTTTTTTTGTTGACATCACGAAATGAGACGGTAGGGGCTTTTTTGTTGACGAAATATAATGTTCAGGTGTCGTTTTGAGAGTGATAACAAGGATAACGGAGGGAGTTAACCATCGTTAACTGGCTTTGTCAAAAACATTAACAGAATATGACGGTAGGGATTTTTTTGTTGACGGAATATAATGTTCAGGTGTCGTTTTGCTAACAGACGAAGTCCAGGTGTTTTTTTAAGAATTTGACGAAACTTTAGGGGCTTTTTTGTACTTTTCCCTACAATTTTTACGGCAGTTTTACAATTAGGTGCATAGGCATATAGTGTGACATGTGCACTAGATATGCCCAAAAATTTCCCGGCAAATGAAAGCTGAAGATGGAAACCAAACTCCATTTCCTCTTCCCGCCCATACTTCCCGCATTTTCTCACTCCATTAAAATGCAATCACAAAACGACATCCATTTCCCATCTCTCTCTCTCTCTCTACTTCACCCGAGATCCCCAAATATGGACGTCACAGAGATTGGGAAGAAGCTAGGGCTCTCAGAATCGAAGCAGGTGATCTGTAAAGCCGCCGAGCTCCACCGCCTCTGCGACATCCAATTCGACTGTTCCGCCATCGGTATTGTACGTCTCTTTTTAAACTTTTTTCTCTTACAATGTCCGTGTTTTTTTTTCTTCGAATTTTTAGAATTTTGAATGTGAAATTGTTGGTCGTGATTTTGCAGGGAGAGACTTGTAAGGCCGTTATTTGCTTGGAAATCGCTGCTACAAGGTATCAATCAATGTGCACAAAATTCACATTTCTTTTATTGTTCGACTCATTCCTTTTGTCCAGAGAGGTTTATCTCAGCAAGGCGAATTGGTCTTGAGCTTAAATGAGTATTTTGATTTTGATAAGGATAATATTTGTTATGTTCATTCTCATGAATGCTTGTTTGATGTTCGTCAAAATGCCTGTGAGAACCATGGCTGATTAACAAATGGTGGTTGTATTTGCTAGATACTAGGACCAGTTTCACAAGTCATTACCTGCTACCCGTTGGGCTAGTACCGACTTCACTCGCACTGTATTACCAGCATTCATGTTCATTCTCAAGTCATTACCAGCATTCATGTTCATTCTCATGAATGCTTGTTTGTTGGTCATGGTTTCTTTCATTACACTGGAAAGATTAGTTTTGCATTACGATTTTAAGATGCATTTGGCTTGGAAAGTGACGGCCTGATTATATGCCTATCATCTGCCAGTGCTAGAAATAAACACTTTACCTTGTTTTAGTTTCCTATTCAAGTCTCACCGAGTGTGGATTGCTGTTGTACTACTTTACATAGATTAAGAAATGATCTCAACATATATATGTGCTTCAATAAAAGAGAATATGGCAGGGATCTAATAGTTTGCATGTTCTGAAACAGACCCACGATTGACAGATTATGACACATTGCTTGAGAATATCCATGGTTTAAAAGAAGGGAAGGCTGTTCAGGTTCCTATATATGATTTTAAGTCTAGCTCTCAGACTGGTTACAAGTTGTGCATCTTTCTTTTTCAAAACCTGAATTAAATTGTCGGTGTGCATGTCTGTTCCTTTATTTTCTATCTTACGGTTTTTTTTTTCTCTTGTGTGTTGCTTATTTTCAGTTGTTGTTTTGTCTTGTTTTTTTTTCTGTTCGAGGTGGTGGAGAGGAGGAAGGTGTGAGTGGATGGGTGTTGGTATCATTGCCATTCCAAGTATCTGTGGCTGATATATTATTGGAGGAGGAATATAGGATAGGAAACAGAAAGAAAAAGAAGCAAACATAGAGGTGCATACAGGAGGCCTTTATTATTAATTGAAGCACATTATAAGTTATGCTGCTATTGTAGTTAACCTTTTTGGTATTTGATGTTGATGTTAAGTGAATCCAGCTTGTTACCCTTTTGTTTTTATCAGCATAAAAAGAGATCATAATACCCAGCCTTTAGCTTGAATGAGGTCTATATTATCATCCGCCATCTGTCCTGTTCTCTGTAATTCATTCCTTTTTGAATTATGACAGTTATTTCCCACGTACTTGTATTAGGCACGTAGGCTTTCTATAATTAATGGGTTCGTGTTTGGGATAGCATGGAATTTGCATGGCTATCATCATCCTCGCCCTTCAAAAAAATGACAGTAGTTCTTCTGTTACAGAGAGTTATGAATTTCCTTACTCTCTTGTCTATCCATAATTTCGATTGCCACTATTTTCTTGAGCCGTGTTTTCCTTGAATATATACACCTATATAGTAATTTTATTTTTCACTAGAAGTTATCTTCCCTCAAATTAGATACCATAACCAAATTCATGTTTATGACAGGACAATTCAAGTCCGTGGCTCCCGTATTGTGATAATTGAAGGCATGTATGCCTTGAGTGAAAGATTACGTCCTTTGCTTGATCTTCATGTCTCTGTTACTGGTGGAGTACACTTCGACCTAGTCAAACGGGTTTTGAGGGACATTCAACGTGCCGGTCAAGAGCCTAAAGAAATAATACATCAAATGCCTCAAGTAGGTTTTATCAATTTTATACCACCTTGCTTCTAGAGTCATGATGAGAGTAATCGTTGCAACTTGCAAGCACAACACGATTAAGTGAACGGCCCGGCACGATTAAAAAACGGCACGGCACGACACGATTAAAAAACGGCACGGCACGGCACATCACGACACGACACGACACGATTAAGTAAACGAGCACGACACAAGTCAAACGATTAAGCGGGCTGGCATGACACGACACGATTAAGTAAGATGGTCGGCACGACACGACACAATTAAAAAACGGCACGGCCTGATACGATTAAGTAAATGGGCATGACACGGCACGACAAGAGTCAAACAATTAAGCGGGTCGGCACGGCATGACACGATTAAGTAAGTGGGCCGGCACGGCACGGCACCACACGATTAAGTAAGTGGGCCGGCACGGCACGACACGATTAAGTAAATGGGCCGGCATGGCACGGCACGGTTACAAAACGGCACGACACGAATGAAGAAAAATGGCACGGCACGACACGACTAAAAATGGGCACGGCACGATTAAGCAAGGCACGACATGACCGTTTAAGTAAACGGGCACGGCACGGTTGGCACGGAAGAAAAGCGGCACGGCACGGCACGACGGGCCCGTTTGAGTTTTGACACCTCTACCCGTGAAGGACTGGGGATATTGCCAACCAGATTTTTTTTTTATTTTTAAAGTGGGGGTCTAGAGCCCACTCCAGCCCCTGTCAGGATTTTTCGAAGTTTGCAGAGGGAAATATGGATTGTGGAAGTTTGCAAGGAGGGAAATAGCTGCTAGACTTGTTCATGTTCAGTTGTCTTTATTTATAAGCGGGGTAATGTGCTTGTGTCATGTTACTTTTTTTTGTCCTTACACTTATTATTTGTGCAAAGACCAAGTAAAATGTAAATTACTATTGTAATTTTTTGTATGGCAGTTTGGGAAGGAAAAAAAGTGAGCGAGCATCAAAACTCCTCCAAACCATAGTGATCAAAACTCCTCCACACCAAAGTGATGCTCTCTTTTATACATTAGAATAGATTTTTTTTAAGCATTCCAAGTGTTTGAAAATTTGTATGAACCATTAATTTGTACCTCAACATTACAATTTGTAGCAAATTTCAGAAACCCGTTTTACAAAAAAAATAAAATAAAAAATTAAACCACTCGGGTTATTAATGAGGGATTTCTAAATGGATCCCAGTGGTGTAATGGTGTTTCCGTAGTTATAGGCTCATCTGCTATTTGCTACTCCACAAGAAGTCATTTGTTAACCGTTGTTTACTGTCTTTTTGATACAAGTCATTATTTCATTATACATTAACTAGCATATAAACCGTGCTATGCACAGAGTAAACCAAAAATTATTTTAGAATGTTTTCCATTGAAAAAGATTAGCATGTTTCTAACAACATAAAAATGTTATACAACAAATATCATTAATTCATAGTATCAACCATGCAAAGATATGTGCTATGCAAACAACAAATCAGAATATAATTTGTTGAGTTGTCTCAAAGTCTGAATAGTCATTTTGTCAGCTAAATGCAACAGGGAAAACTTAACAAATAATCTAAAAATTAATCAATACAAAAAAATTTAATCATATGACCCCGATGTTCATCAACCATGCCTCGAAATTCCTACACGTAAAAGATAGAACAGTGAAATTATCATCCCTTTTTATATATATATAAATTTGAGCAGTTTACCTTTCAAAACGAACAAACCTTCCCTTGGGTAGTCTTTTTATATCTTATGAACATTGATTTAGGGTTCTCCCTTAAACACTCAAACATCCTAGCACAAAATTCACGTTATGCACGACCACAAATACTTTGATCACATGCATATAATTCAAACCTAATTGATTTTTAGCACTTCTATCTCAATTGTCGAGATACGTAATGTAACATATGGCAAAATTGTATAAAGATTGTATGTTATCAAGAAATAAATTATGCATAAGATGAGAAGTAGGTGGAATTTGTTTAATATATTGTGGGAAATAAACTTATGACATATAACACGGGAAACACTACATGTTCAACAAAATTCATGATAGAGTTGTTTGACTTGTTTCAATGTTTCTCAATTGTGAAATGAAACAGGTTAATTTTTCAAACATAAACTTCAAAGAATTAGATAAAAAATTCTCATAAATTATTGAAAATTGAAATTACATCTATTTGCTCCTTCATGTGCTTCTTTTGCAAAACGAATGTCCTTGAAATTACATCTATTCGCCGTACAATGCACCATATTCAAACATTTTACTGCAAAAATGATAGTGAAAAAAATAAATTCTAAAACAAATGAATGTTATCTAGAAAAACTCTATCGAGTATCTCAAGATTGACCAACAATTAGCCATAAAGCATGAGTGAAAGGCTGGCAGCTTCAATTAATTCACCCCACACACACACACACACACAAGACTTAAAAGAAGATTCTTGAATCACGGCTTTTTGAGAAAATAAAAGGGGAAAAAAAAAAAACCAAAGGAAGAGATCAACAACAAAATGGAATAAAAATAGTTTCCACTCCATAAATCATGCCTCTAGTGTGACTCTCCATAGATCCTTGTACGGGTCATAGCCTAAATAAAAAAAAGAACTAAATAGTAGTATTTTTTTCAACTATTTAAATAGTTTGAAGCAAATACGACGTCCGATCCCAGCAAATTAACCAAATGGGAAAACAAAAGGAAAAAAAGATAAAAGATAAAAGGAAAAAGTACAACTACACAGTCGTTAAAAGCAAAGATCATATAAACTCACCATTCGACTCTTTGCAAATTATTGATCCAAATGACTTGCATAGTAACTCTTGTTGATCACATTAAAACCTGCCAAAGAAAGAGAGTAAAACATAAAGCTAAGAGATCATATAACTACGCAATGAAGAAAATAAGGGATCATGTAATATTATATCTACACATTCTGAGACTTGAATTGATAGTTTTAACTATTACATATGTTCAAATTAGTTTTAAAATGGTGAGAGATGGGGATGAAGAAATTGAACACTTTTCTGATCACGGAATATAAATTGCTTCACATTTCCTTTTTGCAATCCATAAAACGTGAAATTATTACTACAATTATGGTGATTGGAGTGACTAATTGGGGGATCAAGGATTTTACGTATAATTAAGGATATTAGGTAAAACTATAGAATGAGCCTAGAAGTAATGGGAAAAAAATTCAAATTCAATTATTTTTCTGCATCATTCTTTTTCGTTTTTATTATAGTCACTTTTCTTTTTCAGTAACTTTCATCAAATCTTTCCTAGTTGATTTTGTAAATATATGTATTGTTTCCCTAACAAATAAAATCACTCAGATTTCATTCCTTATTCGAGAAGATATGATAAAGATAATTTCTGAAACTTATAAGATTAAAATAAAACTAAAAGTGTAAAAATAAAGGGACTCATGGCACACTCAGAGAGCTCCTCACGAAAACTCATCCTGCAATACTATATTAGATTCAAAAAGTAAAAAAAGACATAACAGTTATAATAATAAGACATTTTGTGGAACAAGCCAATTTTCAAACAAAAAATAAATAACTTAATTGGTGCATAAATTTTTTCAATCGCACAAGAATTTTAAAACGTAACTCAAACAAATACGCACGAAATACTTTTTTTTATTTTTTTGTTCAAGGACTTAAGGGAATGAGGAGTACTATTCTTTTGTGGACCTGACACAAGAATTTTAAAAAGAAACTCAAAAAAAATGCACGAAATACTTTTTTTTATTTTTTTGTTCAAGGACTTAAGGCCCCGATTGGATGCGGGATACATTTTGGGGGGATTAACTAGTAAGGGGGATAAGATAAGGGTATTATTTAGTAAGGGTGAACCTACAGTGATGTGACATTTATGAAGGGGGGATTAATAGTATGTGGTTTGGATGAATTTGTGATAAAGGGGGATAAAGTTGGGTGGATGATGTAAAAACTTGACAAATGACTTATTTGCCCTTGAACAGTCATATTAGAATTTATGATAAAAAAATACATAAACACAATAGTAATTAAATTAATTATACTTTTTAATAAATAATTCCTTTTATTAGTTATATCTAAAATTAAAATATTCAGTTATTATTTTTTTATTTTCATTTCAATAATGTTTAAAAGTTAAATTTTTTGCTTTTTTTCCCTTTCTAGTTATACGTGTTTAATAATAACCAATTAGTAATTTTTATGTTATTCCCCAACAATATCAAATTCTAAAGTATAAAAAATTTTAAATTTTTATTGTATCAAGTTAAAGATCTCAATTTGTAGTTTAATTTGGTGAAAAAAAATTAAAAAAATTATTGTGAAAATACTTTATTTTTTTTATCCGAAGAATGTTGCAAAGCAAGCCAACAATGTCAAATTCTGAAGTATAAAAATTTTCAAATTTTTTTTGTATCAAATTAAAGATCTCAATTAGTAGTTTAATTTGGTGCAAAAACAATTTAAAAAAATTATTCACAAAAGTACTTCATTTTTTTATCTGAAGAAAATTGCAAGAGTTCGTAAACCATTTAAAATTCCATTTGGTTTCTTTTTAAAAATAGTTAAAAAAAAATTGGGGGTAAGGGGAGGGGTATAAGGGAGGGTATGGGGGTAATTTCGTAGGGGGTATGAGGAAGTATAAATTAGTAATAAGGGGGAGGGGTGTTATTAATTAGTGACAGGGAAGGGGTATTAAGTTATCGGGGTTCCAAATTTTTGCCAAACCAAGGATAAAGTTATGGGTCCGGGATAAGGGGAGGAGGTATAACTTAAATACCCCTCTACTACTATTCTTTTGTGGACCTGACACATTGTATACTCTAAGCATCTCCTGAGTCTTCAAAACTCTAATTAATAAAGAATAATACTTCAAAAGCTAGATGGGGAGTTTATTAACGTATGCCCCGTATTATTTTTGAAACAAAACAGTAACTTATCTAGAAAATTTTGATGTGTATTGATGTTGGAAAAAAAAAAGGATTTATTTGTTAGAGTCACTAATAAATGTTGCATTAGGTTGGAAGCAGAATACACACACAGGGGTAGTGGTGCAAATGAGCCGAGTCGAACTGAGCTTTCTAGTGTTCGAGCTCGGCGGGTTATTAAGTAAACGAGCTGAAAAATCGAGCTTGAACTCGAGCTCAGCTCGGTCATAAACGAGCCAAAAAATTGAGCTCGAGCTCGGCTCGGTCATAAATGAGCCGAGCATTTAACGAGCCGAGCCAGTGTAATTTACGTAACGAGTCTCCTTAAATGAGCCGAGATTTTGCGAGTTTTAACAAGCTTGTTAATTAAACGAGCCTGAAAATTGAGTTCGAGCTCGGCTCGTTTATTTATCGAACCGAGCCGAGCTTTAACGAGTCGAGCCACGAGCTGCTTAAACGGTGTACGTTTGCAGCGTTAAAGGGGGTTGTAGTTGGGATTTTGAAGTGAGGAGAGAAAGAAGAGAGAGGTCTCCAGGTCACATTTCTCCCTTTAAACGGTGTACGTAGTTTTCGGGAGTCCAAAAAAAGAAGGGAATGTGAACTGGCAATAAAAAGGATATTTTTTGGGCAGTGATCAGGAAAGCTACTACTAGTACTAGTTCTATGATGAAATAAAGAAAGCTACTACTGGTACTCTTCTCGAAAATTTATTAGGCAGATGCTAATAGTGGTGTCAAATGGGCCGGGCTGGGCCGGCACGCCAGAGGCACGGTAAAATTCTGGCACGGCATGGTAAAATTCTGGCACGACACGGTATAAGTTGGGACGCGGCACGGAAATGAGCGGGCACAGCACGGGCTAGGGTGGCACGTGGCATGGCACGACACGATCTTCTACGGGCACGATAAGAAGTCAACGTGGCACGAGGCAGACACAACACGACACGGGCACGAGCACGAGCACAGAAGTTGGCACGGCACGGCACGGAAGTAGGACGGACATGGCACGACACGGCATGAGCACCAGCACGGAAGTTGGCCTGGCACGGGCACGGGCACGAGCACAGACGTTGGTGCGGATTGGCACGAAAGTAGGACGGACATGGCACGACACGACACGAGCACGAAAGTTGGCCTGGCACGGCACGACACGAGCACAGAAATTGGACTGGCACGGCACGGCACGAGCATGGTAGTTGGCCTGGCACGACACGACACGACAGCTCGGCACGGGCACGGCACAAGGCAAAAAAAAAATGTTAAATAATTTATTTGTATGTATTTTTTGATAATCACAAAAATAAAAAAGAATTATTTTTTGTTGTGTAACTTGTGTTAGTGAATTATTTATTTATATCAAGTTTTAAAAAAATTAAGTCATGAAGAAAAAAATAAACAAGAGGGAAAAAGAAGTTACAAAATTTTTATTGACTTATTTTACTTTATTTTATTGTATATTTTAATTTTGAGAGAGATAGAGAGAGTTTGGACAAAAAAATAAAATAAGATTTTAAAATATTTTTGCCATGTTTGATAATTGATACATTGCCTTTTATCTAATAAACATTTTGAAAAAAAAAAACATTTTTTTGTTTGTGAAAAAAATAAAAAATAAAAAATAAAAAATAAAAAATAAAAAATAAAAAATAAAAAATAAAAATAGTGTTTTGCAACTTATAAGTAAGTCGGTAAGTCATGAACAAAAAAATAAAAAATTTAAAAAATAATAATAATTCTTTGTATAGAGAGAGAGAGAGAGAGAGAGAGAGAGAGAGAGAGTTTGGACAAAAAAAAAAAAAAACTTGTAAGATATTTTTTTACATGTTTGATAATTGATACATTGCCTTTTATCTAATAAACATTTTGAAAAAAAAAACTTAGGGAGAGAGAGAGAGAGAGAGAGAGAGAGAGAGAGAGAGAGAGATGTACAAAAAAAGAAAAACAAATACAAATTATTTTTATAAAAAAATGATAGAAATTCAAATTATAGGAATTAGATTCTTTTATTAAATTATACTATAGAAATTATTAGATGTTAAATTATAGAAATTATATAAATTATAGAATTATTTTTATTAAATTTGGTGATAGAAAATTATAAAGTATACAAAGTAAATTTGATTCCTTTCATAGTTTCACACTTTCACTGTCTCACTCTCACATGAACACAATAATGGGCCTCCACTTTCCGGACCAAATTTCGACGATCGGAACTGTTAGATGCGTTTAAAACGTGTTTTCAGTGTTCTACGTGAGGATTTTGCAAAAAATAATACCCGGAAGTAGTTGATCGGAGTAGGTTTTCGTAAAATTACTATACGAAAACCTGTCCCGATCAAGCCCTTTTGGGTATTTTTTTTTCCAAATCTTTGCATAGGACCTTAAAAACATGCTTTAAACACATCTAACGGTTCAGATTTTTAAAAAATTGATTAGGTGGCCTTGAAGTGGTGCATTATAGTACTGAAATTCCATTACAAGCACTGAATGTGTTTCGATCGTGTTGTTACCGATATCGGATGATCATCGATTTTGGGGAGGATGATAGAATTGACGAGATATTAAATTGCAACGGTTTAGATCGAACATTCGGAAAAATGAGTCTACACCTACCTTGCAATTCTATACATCGAACTTACTTCATTACCAAATTGCAGATTGAGAGATGTGGTGTATGGAAGGGTGGCGCTGCTAGAAAAGAATATGGAATGGTGGTGTTGTAACTGTTGTTTGAGACTTGTTTATTTATTTATTTATTTTTTTTTTGAAAGGCGTTTGAGACTTGGTTATTGGACTTATAACTTTTGTTTGAGACTAAGTTTTCTTTTGAGACTTGGTTGTGTTTGAGACTACTTTTCTCAGGAAAATGTTGCTGATACTGTCAGTGCCTTGGGTTGCTACTGCCTTGCTGTTACTTGGTTTTTTTTTGTAATGTTTTGTATTTTTTTTTTTGGCTACTGCTATTGCTACTGCCTTAAACATGAGACTTGTAATGTTTTTTTTTCTTGTTGGGCTGCTATTGTTTTTTATTGGGCTTGAATTGTTTTTCAATGGGCTAAAATGTGTGTATGGGCTAAAATTGATTTAGGTCATTGAGTGAATGGGCTGAAATTGGTTTTGAATGGGCTAAAATGACTTTAAATGGGCTGTAATACTTTTAATGGATTAACATTTGTGTTGGGCTTGGCCCGAAATCAAGCCCAAAAACAAGAACCGGAAGAACCGAACCAAACCGCTAGAACCAAACCGAACCGCCCTCTTCAAAACTCGGAATCGGTTCTTGGTAGTCCCTGAATCGGTTATCTCCAATTCACTCAAAAATTCCCCCGAACCGGTTAGGCTGCACGGCACGCCACGACAAAAAAAAAAGAGGGACGGCACGGCACGACACGATTAACTAATCGGGCACGACACGATTAACTAATCGGGCACAACACGATTAACTAATCAGGCACGGCACGACACAGAACGACTTCAAAAAGCACGGCACGGAAAAAGGCACGGCACGGCACGCCACGCTAAAAAGGCACGGCACGACACGATAAAAAAGAGGAACGGCACGACACGGCACGACACGACACGATTAACTAATTGGGCACGGCACGACTTCAAAAAAGCACGGCACGGCACGATGAAGTAAATGGGCACGACACGTAGCACGCCATGGCACGATGAAGTAAATAGGCACGGCACGACACGAAGCACGGTTGGCACGGACGTTGAATGGCACGGCACGGCACGGCACGCACGTTTGACACTTCTAGATGCTAACATGCCCATCTGCAGTTTTAGCCTTTGCAAATACTTTCAACTGTACACCAGATCACCATTTCCGCTGTACCTCTAAAAATTTAGAGTCCCTAGTCAATCCCTATTTTCATGTCTATTATGGAAAATTCAATCTACCGGTGTAAATTGCCTTTTTCTTGAATATTTTCTAAATTATTTGGGTAAAAAGTCAGAAATTTATTGAGACCCAATCACCCAACCCCCAAGTCTTCCATTACTGCAGTGTTGCACACCAACAGCAACCCATTGTCTCTCCTTCTCTCTCTTCTGGAAAATTTATTATGATTTGGCTAATTTGAAAAAATTGAATTTTTAGATTTTTGGTTTTGTCTTTATTCAAATGTTTTTTTTTTTTTTTAAATGCTAACTGCTAACAGGTGCATATGCATATGCAGTACCCTTAAATAGTTAACTTTACTGTTCAAAGCTGGAGGAAGTACTCATCATTCATCATTACTTTTCTCCGTTTCTCCTCTCTCTCTCTCTCTCTCTCTCTCTCTCTCTCTCTCTCTCTCTCTCTTCTTGTGCCTTTGTTAACTTTACCGTTCAAAATAGTTTTATTAGTTTAATTTTAGAAAAATATGCAATGAGCGGAGAGATAAATGAGTTTAATAATTATAAAACTAAACTAAAACAAGACCATTGTACCCCGCATATTTATGACGAGATTTATGGACTGAGAATCTGCCATCTCCGTAAAAATATACTCCCTCCCACCTTGCCCAATCCTCGTTCAAGATACAAAATTTGTTATAACTTTAAATCGGTAAGAAATTTTATATTCAATATTGATCTTATTTGATAGATCTCGATTAAATCTATAAGACAAAATTTTTAAAATAACGTAAAATATGAAATATAATCAATTGAAAAATGGCACAAAACATAAGGGGGCCGACGGATTTGCACCGACCACGCACCGACGGCGCCGACGACGCCGTTGTGGGTCCCAAAAGAACGATCCGAGCCATTCATCATTCTCAAAATCGAATTTCGAGTGAGCCCCCCCCCAGGAATCAAGGCAATCAAACGGCTGTATCGAGCTCATACAGCTGTGCGTCTGAAAATTTAGAGTCCTAGTCTATCCCGATTTTCATGTCTATTATGGAAAATTCAATCTACCACTTTAAATTGTCTTTTTCTTGAATATTTTCTAAATTATTTGGGTAAAAAGTCAGAAATTTTACCAAATTTCAATTTCTCACAAACCAACAATGCACACTGATGATCATTACCAAGTTTGCCATTGATTTTATGAAAATCCCATTATATAATATAGACGCTACCTACCCATAAAACAAGCCCAAAAAGGAAAAGAGAATCATCCACCCATAAGTTGTTTTTGGGGCAACCACCACCTCTAATTCCTGCAATTATTGAGGATAGGCGCGTTTTCTCCAATGCAGAGGATTAAATAAGATACATACACACCCTTTGTGCCACTCCCAACCACACCCTCACTCACATGGGTGTGGGGACAACATGTGAGGCTACAATGGGACCCACACCACATGTGAGTCATGGTGTGGTGGGGAGTGGTAAAAAGGGTGTATGTATCATTTTGTACTTATAAATAAGATACATACACACCCTTTGTGCCACTTCCTACCACACCCTTACTCACATGGGTGTGGGGACCACATGTGGGGCCTACAATAGGGCCCACACCCCATGTGAGTGAGTGTGTAGTGGAGAGTGGCACAAAAGGTGTGTATGTATCATATTTATAAGTCAAAAATGATACACACACACCCTTTGTGCCACTTCCAACCACACCCTCTCTCACATGGGTGTGGGGACCACATGTGGGGCCCACACCCCATTTCTTCCATTACTGCAGTGCTGCACACCAACAGCAACCCATTGTCTCTCCTTCTCTCTCTTCAGGAAAATTTATTATGACTTGGCTAATTTGAAAAAATTGAATTTTTAGATTTTTTGGTTTTGTCTTTATTCAAATGTTTTTTTTTTTTTAAATGCTAACTGATAGGTGCATATGCATATGCAGTACTCTTAAATAGTTAACTTTATTGTTCAAAGCTGGAGGAAGTACTCATCATTCATCATTACTTTTCTCTGTTTCTCCTCTCTCTCTCTCTCTCTCTTCTTGTGCCTTTGTTAACTTTACCGTTCAAAATAGTTTTATTAGCTTAATTTTAGAAAAATAAGCAATGACCAGAGAGATAGAGAGATAAATGAGTTTAATAATTATAAAACTAAACTAAAATAAGAACATTGTACCCCCGTATTTATGACGAGATTTATGGACTGAGAATCTGCCATCTCCGTAAAAATATATTCCCTCCCACCGTGCCCAATCCTCGTTCAAGATACAAAATTTGTTATAACTTTCAATCGGTAATAAATAACCAATAATGCATTTTTGGCTATTTTTGACTTATAAATAAGATACATACATACCATTTATGTCACTCACAACCACACCCTCACTCACATGGGTGTGGGGACCACATGTGGGGCCTACAATGGGGCCCGCACCCCATGTCTTTCATTACTGCAGTGCTGCACACCAACAACAACCCATTGTCTCTCCTTCTCTCTCTTCTGGAAAATTTATTATGATTTGGCTAATTTGAAAAAATTGAATTTTTAGATTTTTTGGTTTTGTTTTTATTCAAATGTTTTTTTTTTTTAAATGCTAACTGCTAACAGGTGCATATGCATATGCAGTACCCTTACATAGTTAACTTTCCTGTTCAAAGTTGGAGGAAATACTCATCATGCATCATTACTTTTCTCCGTTTCTCCTCTCTCTCTCTTTCTTCTTGTGCCTTTGTTAACTTTACCGTTCAAAATAGTTTTATTAGTTGAATTTTAGAAAAATATGCAATGAGCGGAGAGATAGAGAGATAAACGAGTTTAATAATTATAAAACTAAACTAAAACAAGACCATTGTACCCTGCATATTTATGACGAGATTTATGGACTGAGAATGTGTCATCTCCGTAAAAATATACTCCCTCCCACCGTGCCCAATCCTCGTTCAAGATACAAAAGGGTGTGTATGTATCATTTTTGACTTATAAATAAGGTACATACACCCTTTGTGCCACTCCCAACTACACCCTCACTCAGATGGGTGTGGGGACCACATGTGGGGCCTACAATGGGGCCCACACCCCATGTCTTCCATTACTGCAGTGCTGCACACGAACAACAACCCATTGTCTCTCCTTCTCTCTCTTCTGGAAAATTTATTATGATTTAGCTAATTTGAAAAAATTGAATTTTTAGATTTTTTGGTTTTGTCTTTATTTAAATGTTTTTATTTTTCGAAGCTTACTGTTAATAGGTGCATATGCATATGCAGTACCCTGAAATAGTTAACTTTATTGTTCAAAGCTGGAGGAAGTACTCATCATTCATCATTACTTTTCTCCGTTTCTCCTCTCCTGTCTCTCTCTCTCTCTCTCTCTTCTTGTGCCTTTGTTAATTTTACCGTTCAAAATAATTTTATTAGTTTAATTTTAGAAAAATATGCAATGAGCGGAGAGATAGAGAGATAAATGAGTTTAATAATTATAAAACAAAACTAAAACAAGACAATTGTACCCCGCATATTTATGACGAGATTTATGGACTGAGAATCTGTCATCTCCGTAAAAATATACTCCCTCCCACCGTGCCCAATCCTCGTTCAAGATACAAAAGGGTGTGTATGTATCATTTTTGACTTATAAATAAGATACATACACACCCTTTGTTCCACTCCCAACCACACCCTCACTCAGATGAGTGTGGGGACCACATGTGGGGCCTACAATGGAGCCCACACCCCATGTGAGTGAGGATGTGGTGGGGAGTGGCACAAAGAGTGTGTATGTATCATTTTTTCTCAGTTTATTAGTACAAGTGAGATCGAAAATATCCTTTTAATATCTTTATCACGCTTTTGTTATAAGCGTGATGTTTTAAATTTCAAAAATCATACTTACACACCTTTTGTGCCACTCCCCATCACACTCTCACTCATATGGGGTGTGGACCCCATTGTAGGTCCCACATGTGGTCTCCACACCCATGTGAGTGAGGGTGTGGTTGGGAGTGACACATGGGTGTGTATCTATCTTATTTATAAACTGAGATGGTATGCTATTCTCTCACGGTGATTAAAAATTCGTGATTGTAATTTTTCTCTTATAGTCTCGCTTCGTCTTCAAAACTGTGATTGAAAAAAGAAGCTTTCGGTTTGCAGCCCATTGAGCCCAAAGACTCCACGATGGATCCCTCGTTCGCCCTAGAGAAACCCTCAGATTTTTTCCTCTCCGTCTCTCTCTCTCTCTCTCTCTCTCTGTTCTACCGTTTGGCACCGATAACAATTCCCTTTCCTCCCACCAGGTTGGTTCTCTCCCTCTGGATTTGTATTCCTAACCGTGTCTACAGATGCATCGATGCACTTAGCGAGTTGCTCTGCCATTTGGTTTGACAGATTCGAGAACAAGCACCACCGCGATGGATTTGGATCTGTGGATTTCGAAGGTCGAAGAGGGCCAGCACTTGTCTGAAGACGAGCTTCAACTCCTTTGCGAATATGTATGTATCGTCCTCTCTCTCTCTCTCTCTCTCGCGTATGTACGATTTAGGGTTTTATAGAATTTAACCTTGCTTTCATCTGGTGGTTAATCAATTCTATAGCGCTGGCTATGCTGTTCCTCGAATTTTGTCTCTAGTTCCAATTAAAGCAGCTGTGTTGGGAATGAAACCCTAATTTTATGTGCTGCAATTTGATTTGTAACGTTGATTAACACCCAAGTTTATGTTAATGGTTAGTTTCCTATGTGGTGATGTGGCTAGTGACATTGGTAGTTTCCTGGTTTTGGGGAAAAGTTGATTTTGTAAGCTAGCCCAAAAATATGGCTCGAGCTTGTTCATTTATGGTGTAAAGTTCGAATGTCCCTTTTCGCTAGCCAAGCTACGAGCTGCTTGCAAATAGCTCATTTACAGTCCTAAATTTGCAGATTGTTCTCATTTTGTGTGTAGCTCTGGGGCTTCTGGTGGAGAGAGGAAATTGATGCCAACAATTGAGGAAGAAGAGCTAGGGAGGAGATCATTGCTGTCAACTGGTTAAATTTAGATTATTGGTGGAGAGAGTTGAATATTGGATTTGAAGGAGCTTGCTATTTTCTTGGAACACATTTTTCCACTATTTGTTGCTTGGGAAGAACATGGTCAATAGAGTCGGTGGGGAAAATTAATTGTTTGACCAATGATTCCTTGAAACTCTTATTGCTGCAAAAGTTAAGAAGAAAGGAAATAGATTGATGTCCGTTTACTGGATGTTAGGTCCCAAACAATGGAGCTCTGGTTTAAGTTGGCAGTTTGGTGGAGTATTGTATAGCTTGGGTCTTGTTGTTATTGCTCCTCCGTTTTGTCTTCTAACAGGGTCTTAGTTTTTTGCTTTTCTCTCCTACCTTTTTCCAAGTAACAAATCACAGAATATGGCATTGTTTGATGAATGTAAGAGTTCAATCTTAGTAATTTTAGTGCTAAGTTAGTCGATATATTGTAACAAAATAGAGTAATTATATTATTCTCTCTACCTGTAATCTCTTCAGCCTTTTATAGACTTATATATCCTTCTGTTCTTATTTGCAGTGACTACCTTTTCAAGCTTTTGCTCATTGGAGATTCAGGTGTTGGCAAATCATGTCTTCTTTTGAGATTTGCTGTAAGTCTCTGTTTTGGCATCCTCTTCTTCTTTTGCCCCCTCTTTCATTTGAGTCTGAATATCAAATTCTCAATGTACCACATGTTTTATCTTCTTCTTCTCAAAAGAAAAAAAAAAGTATGGATGTTTTTTTTTTATCTTCTCCAAATTGTATCTATTCAGGATTTCACATTCATTGCCTGTGAGCCTTGTGCTGGAATTAAAAATGTGTTAATGATTCCCCTAGATATCTTCACCTGGAATAAGGATACATAACTAATGTTTTCTAGAATCATTTCTAAGTACCAGTATAATGTCTCATGGACAATTGCAAGGCCAATGAGAATGGAAAGTTATTTTTATGCATCTTTCTGTGGCTCGGCCAATCGAGGACGTGGACTTAGTGTTTGAGATACCTAGTAGGTACCACTTGGCGTACAAGACTTGTTGGGCAACACCATCCACAAACAGTTCTGTAATTCTGGAACTTGTTTTAATTGCGATTCTTGTCTTGATGTGATTGTTAGTGTTCAATTTTTACCTAGTCTCCAAGCGGATGCCAAGTTGAGTAACCAGTTTTAAATTTCTGTAAACAAGATGATTCATATCCGGAAAGTTACATTGGCACTATTGGAGTCGACTTTGTAAGCAATCTTCTTCATTATTTTGGTTTGTGTCTATGGATTACCCTTGCATAAGAGTAAATAAGTACTACGTTCTTCTATGCAGAAAATTCGCACAGTTGAGCAGGATGGGAAAACCATTAAACTACAGATTGTAAGTTTTAATTGTGTAATTGGCTTGTTCTGTTTATATGAACTGTAAATTGCAGCTTCAACCATGCTTTTGATTGGAACCTTTGTGAGTCTTTATCTAACCAAGGAATGCAAATGAATGTTTAGTTTCTTTGGGGCAATAATTGTTCATAAAAGAATGCTTACTACTGTAAACACTTGGAAGGATTGGATTTAAATCCATGTAATTCACCTCTCGAGATTATCAGTTAATTATTATGGCAAATATTTTTGATCTATTACTAAAGTGTGCTGTGATGTTTTTTTTTGAACATTGTGTGAAATATTTTTTTTTCTGTCATTTTTTCTGCACTCTTACTTACCTTTCTAATTTTTGGACATGCAGTGGGACACTGTAGGACAAGAGCGAGAGCGTAAACAAGCATCTAGTTGGAAACAAGTGTGACCTCACATAACAGAAGTTGGTGTCGTCTGAGAGTGCAAAGGTAATCTTGATGTAGCTTGCATCTTGTTTTTACTTTTAGATGTAGTGAACTGTTCGAAACTGACAAAATTGGATGTTGAGGTGGGAGAAACTGATGTTTTATTGCTTTCTTTTTGTTCTTATTCCACCCTTGCACTGCACAATAAATCATTGCAGCCGATTATTCAATCTATTTGTGAAAACTGAAAAGCCCAACACTTTGGTCAGTAGGTGGTAGGCGGCTGTGGTGTAAGAAGCAAACACCTCCACATCCTACAAGAAGCTTTTCCAGCAACCAAAGGAATGATGAAGCGGCATTTCGAATCTGTGGAGGTACTGCTATCTGTGGGAAAGATCACTGCTTGAAAAATATATATTTTGGTGAGTGTATTTGAAGGCAATGAGTAATCTTTCTTTACGAAACTTAGGTTATAGATTGTGTAGTTGTGATAATAACCGGTAAGGCTCGTTCTATGTATATCCCAATTGGTTTGTGAATGCTACTCTAGTTCTATGTATATCCCAATTAATTTGTAAATACTACTCTAATTGGGATACTTCACTGGTGTTTAACATTTTCCCATGTTGATAATGTGTGAGTACGACCATTCGTCTTATAATTTGGCTAGTTTCTTTGTGGTTGGGTTCCTTTGTTGGTTAGATTATTTGTTATGGTCTTGCATGTGTTTGGTGGCATTGGAAAATGATTTCAAGTGAACGGCTTAATTTAATGGTATCAGAATTTCCCAAATTTAATTTTTTTAATAAAAAAAACGGTGCATCTTTTCATCACGCTTTTTGTGTGTGATGGTAAAGATAGAACACCGAGATTTAAAACCATAAAACATCATGCTTTAACATGAAAAGTGAGATAGAAAACGAGAGAAGATCGCATGGAATTAGTTTTCATCTCGGTTTTTAATAGAAACCGTCACGCTTTTTGGGTGTGATTGATCTTCTCTTTCCGTCACGCTTTATAAGCGTGATAGAAAATGCCGACTTACAATCACACCTGGAGCCATCACGCTTTTATGGGCGTGATGGAAAGTGAAACATCACGTTTAAAAGCGTGATGTTTATGGTTTTTTGTAGCAGTGATTATTATTTTTCCCGTAAATCATAGTTAAAATATGAAGCAAACTTTCTTATTTTTTTTAAAACAAACCCTTATGATCATATCTTTTTATGTTTATCTTTGTATCCTTTTAGTTTGAATTTTTGTATTTTATTATTTTTTTAAAATAACTCCCGAAGATGTAGGAGTTTTCTTTGAATTGGATTCCTCATCATCATAAAGCACAACATGGGTTACATTTGATTTTGAGTTTTTTTAATATTTAAATATTTTAAAGTTTATATTTAAATATTTAAATATCCGATTGAGCTGAAATCTAACTTATATTTAAATATTTTAAAGTTTCAGAAAAATGGTGCGAATTGTTTAGCTGGTTCCCTGGTTAAAGTTTCCACTGGCGTCTAAGTGTTCAATTTTTTATTCTCACGTGCTCCATTTTGACTATGTTGCCCTTTTCACCATTTTTACTTTGTTTTGTTACTCCCTCCGTCCCAATTTATTGTGTCTATTTCCTTTTTTGGACGTCTCAAAAAATCGTCTATATCTTTCAATCTATAATGTTTTTTATAGTCAATATGGATCTTGTTTGATAGATCTCAATTAATTTTTTAATACAAAGATTTCGAAATCGTAAAAGATATTATAGATTATGAAATATAGACAATTTTTTGAGAAGTTCCAAAAAGGAAACAGGCGCAACAAATTGGGACGGAGGGAGTATTTTGTTGCCTTTAATTTCCACCATTTTTGCTCTATTTTGTTATTTATTGCTCATTTTTTCCCGTCCTAATCCACAATTTTACAAAAACCACGCAACTCAATTACTTTGTTAGATATTTCTTATTTAACAAACACAACAATAATTTAGAAGTACAGTAATATTTTCTTACATTGAATTTTTTTGAAAAGAATCCAATGGTTGAAAATTAAAAAAAGAAAAAAGAAAAAAGAGTGAGCTATAAATCATAGTTAAAATATGAAGCAAACTTTCTTATTTTTTTTTTTAAAACAAACCCTTATGATCATATCTTTTTATGTTTATCTTTTGTATCCTTTAGTTTGAATTTTCGTATTTTATTAATTTTTTAAAAATGACTCCCGAAGATGTAGGAGTTTTCTTTGAATTAGATTGCTCATCATTATAAAGCACAACCGGGGTTACATTTGATTTTGAGTTTTTTAATGTTGTTCGAACTAAAAAAAAAGTAGTACGTAACTTTGATTTTTTTTTTTTTTACTTCTATCTCATTTAATTTTCTTAAATTTAATAGTAAGTGGGCAATCTTGAGCAACCCAATTGAACGTGAGGCTGGCCGTCCATTTAGTATCCCTTCATCTGGAGATTGATTTGGATGTTTTCTTTGAAATGCATGAGGCCTACGCATTTCAATATAAATATCTAGATGAGTCTCTGTCCTCTCTTAAATTTTATTTTGCTCTTCTTGAACTCTGTTGTGAATTATTTTCTTCCTCTTCTTAAATATAGATCTTGATAGTGAAATCTTAGAGCTTCATTAGGCCTTTTTGTATGTTTAGAGTAAAACGTGAGCTAAAAACAATATGGACCTCAAGAGATTGAGTGAATAGTCATAGAGGAATAGGGATTTCCGCATTCGGAGCTTTAGGAATGGGACTTTGCTAGGATCTCGGTTCATTCTATTCAATATTCATTCAAGATTGCAAGAGACTCAAAATGAATGGGAAAAACTCATCAATACTGAGTGAACTAACAAGGACAAGTAAAAGCGTGAAACTATCGAACACGACTAGCCCATTCTATTGGAGTATTTCCATTAGGTGGTTGGTATACGACACCTATATCCTAGCGTTCCCTTAGCAAATTGTCGAACATTAGGCATAAAGTTAATGTATAGTGGTGACGTTACTCCAAATCTTTTATGTGAAACTCCTCACCTCAAACAATGCAAAAGGTCACATTTTTCTGGGTATAGCTACAACACACACCCCTTTCTGGGTGTGGGAATGCACCCAAATTATCTACATTTAATCTTCTTCAAAAGTTATGAATCTATTAAAAAAAATTACGAATCAATTACTTGTTATCTACCGTTTAATCTTAACAAGTCATGTGTAATGAGTGAGCCAATTAGTTGCTCAACAAAGAGACTTTTGAGGTCCTTCGCTTCTTCGATTGCCCGTAACTTTGGGTCTCCAATTTTTTGATAACGCCTGCAAAATCTTTCTCACCATGTTCACAGTGGGAGTCTCTCAACCAAGTGAAGTTAGTCCATTCACAATTTTTGTGAAGAGAGTATACATCTCATAAATTGTTTCATCAGGTTTCATTTTGAACATCTCATACTTGTGCACAAGTGTACTAATTTTAAAATGTCTTACCTGATTACTGTCACAGCTATCTTGATCTAATTTACTTGCATTTTCTTGATATTAGCCCAATAATAAAACAACACTATAGCCCAATTTAGTGAGACTAATGCCCAATAACATTTTAATCATCATAATTGAAAATCATTCCGCTAAAAAACATTATCATCATAATCAAATCCCTAACACTATTTTTAAAGCTGTTTGAACCATGTAAGGCCAAATTTTTTCTTTTCATATTTTTTTTTGAAAAATATTAAATTTATGTAACATATTGCACAACACTGTCGCTTATAGAGAAAATGATAATTGTTTACCTAATTAGTTCTTAAAGAATAATTTTAGGAGTAATTAAGAAACAGTGGAGTAGGTCATTCGAGTTAAACAAAGATGGAACGCCAACAGTGAAAGGTAATGGACGAGCAACAAAGTTATGGTCATGAGATTACCAATATAATGTTGACCATAATACGACAAGATGGTTGGCTAGATGTGTCATCGAGACCAACCAATTGAGGAAATTAAACAATAGTGAAATAGAATTTATCATTGATTATATGTGTTATCTAGAGCGATTGAATGCAAAATGAATAGCACCATTGTTTCTAATCGATCCCAAAATCTATTATAGAGGAGGTTATTTATATCGATCGATTGCCAAATCAAATACTATACTATACCTAATTTGATTGAGCAATCGATGTCGAAAGAGATAATATACTATACATTAACAAAAGAGATAATGGGAGCAATAACGCTACCAAATTTCTATTTTAAGATAGATAGATAGATATATACTCCCTCCGTCCCATAAAGTTTGATCACTACGAAACTACATGTAATTTTCAAACTAAAAAATAATGTATTTACCAAAATAATTTTTGAATTTTTTTTGCACTGTATAAAAGTTCTCGATGAGATCTATCAAGCAAGATCCATATTGACAAAAAAATTATTTTCGTAAGCACGTTATTTTTTAGCTTGAAAATTGCACATAGTTTCGTAGTGACCAAATTTTATGGGACGGAGGGAGTAGTAAAAAACTTTGGTGTGAAATAACAAAAGTAAACAAACCCAAAATACCTAAGCCCTTAGTGTATGGACATTTCATTTCATTATGCCAAAATCTATACTAACCAAAAAATAAAAATAAAATTGAGACGACTTTACAAAAAAAAAGCTAAAAAAACAAAAAGAATAAAAATTCAATCAAACAATTTCCTAGCATGAAAATAGAGATTTCATCATAATGATATAAAGTCAAATATGCTAACAAAAAATCTGAACCCATCGCCGAGTTTATAATGTCCTCATTTTAGATTTACAAAATCTCAGCACACGGCAGTTAAATAATAAGCCTGAAAAATTCAAGGCTATATATATATATATATATATATATATTATATGCAAGAGGCAAAATATATTTTGCATAAATAAATTAATTGAAGAAATTCCGCATGGTCCCGAAAAATCAATCAATCAGTCTAGAGAGAGAAGGAACAACGCTTGAAATCCCCGTGTATGACTTAGGTGTTACACATGGGTGTGTGACATAGGTGTATCACAGCCTAAAATCTCTTGCGCCGTGTATTACACATTAGTCATAATATGACATGAATCTAGTTTATATTTAAATATTTTAAAGTTTCAGAACCTGCATGTCTCACGAAGAAGACCAACCTTGATCCATCCATGTTTACAACTTCAAACACATGTTCCCCAACCTCATCTTCTGCCCAAAGGATTTCGATCCTAAATAAGATACATACACACCCTTTGTGCCACTCCCAACCACACTCTCACTCACATGGGTGTGGGGACCACATGTAGGGCCTACAATGGGGGCCCACACCCCATGTGAGTGAGGGTGTGGTGGGGAGTGGCACAAAGGGTGTGTATGTATCATTTTTGACTTATAAATAAGATACATAAACACCCTTTGTGCCACTCCCAACCACACCCTCACTCACATGGGTGTGGGGACCACATGTGGGGCCTATAATAGGGCCCACACCCCATGTGAGTGAGGGTGTGGTGGGGAGTGGCACAAAGGATGTGTATGTATCATTTTTTACTTATAAATAAGATACATACACACCCTTTGTGCCACTCCCAACCACACCCTCACTCACATGGGTGTGGGGACCATTGTAGGCCTCACATGTGGTTTCCCACACCCATGTGAGTGAGGCTGTGGTGGGGAGTGGCACAAAGGGTGTGTATGTATCACTTTTACTTATAAATAAGACACATACACACCCTTTGTGCCACTCCCAACCACACCCTCACTCACATGCGTGTGGGAACCACATGTGGGGCCAACAATGGGGCCCACGCCCCATGTGAGTGAGGCTGTGGTGGGGAGTGACACAAAGGGTGTTTATGTATCTCATTTAAAATTTTAAATGAGATACATAAACACCCTTTGTGTCACTCCCAATCACACCATCACTCACATGGGTGTGGGGACCACATGTAGGGCCTACAACGGGGCCCACACCCCATGTGAGTGAGGCTGTGGTGGGGAGTGGCACAAAGGGTGTGTATGTATCATTTTTGACTTATAAACAAGATACATACACACCCTTTGTCCCACTTCCAACCACACCCTCACTCACATGGTTGTGGGCCCCATTGTAGGCCTCACATGTGGTTTCCCACACCCATGTGAGTGAGGCTGTGGTGGGGAGTGGCACAAAGGGTGTGTATGTATCATTTTTACTTATAAATAAGACACATACACACCCTTTGTGCCACTCCCAACCACACCCTCACTCACATGCGTGTGGGAACCACATGTGGGGCTAACAATGGGGCCCACGCCCCATGTGAGTGAGGCTGTGGTGGGGAGTGACACAAAGGGTGTTTATGTATCTCATTTAAAATTTTAAAAGATACAAAAACACCATTTGTGCCACTCCCAATCACACCATCACTCACATGGGTGTGGGGACCACATGTAGGGCCTACAATGGGGCCCACACCCCATGTGAGTGAGGCTGTGGTGGGGAGTGGCACAAAGGGTGTGTATATATCATTTATAATGTCCTCATTTTAGATTTACAAAATCTCAGCACACGGCTGTTAAATAATAAGCCTGTAAAATTCAAGGCAAAATATATATATGCAAGAGGCAAAATATATTTTGCATAAATAAATTAATTGAAGAAATTCCGCATGGTCCCAAAAAATCAATCAATCAGTCTAGAGAGAAAAGGAACAACGCCTGGAATCCCCGTGTATGACTTAGGTGTTACACATGGGTGTGTGACATGGGTGTATCACAGCCTAAAATCTCCCGTGCCGTGTATTACACATTAGACATAGTATGACATGAATCTAGCTTATATTTAAATATTTTAAAGTTTCAGAACCTGCATGTCTCACGAAGAAGACCAACCTTGATCCATCCATGTTTACCACTTCAAACACGTGTTCCCCAGCCTCATCTTCTGCCCAAAGGATTTCGATCCTAAATAAGATACATACACACCCTTTGTGCCACTCCCAACCACACCCTCACTCACATGGGTGTGGGGACCACATGTGGTGCCTACAATGGGGCCCACACTCCATGTGAGTGAGGGTGTGGTGGGGAGTGGTACAAAGGGTGTGTATGTATCATTTTTGACTTATAAATAAGATACATACACACCCTTTGTGCCACTCCTAATCACACCCTCACTCACATGGGTGTGGGAAACCACATGTGGGGCCTACAATCGGGCCCACACCCCATGTAAGTGAGGGTGTGGTGGGTAGTGGCACAAATGGTGTGTATGTATCATTTTTTACTCATAAATAAGATACATACACACCCTTTGTGCCACTCCCAACCACACCCTCACTCACATGCGTGTGGGGACCACATGTGGGGCCAACAATGGGGCCCACACCTCATGTGAGTGAGGCTGTGGTGGGGAGTGGCACAAAGGGTGTTTATGTATCTTATTTAAAATTTTAAATAAGATACATAAACACCCTTTGTGCCACTCCCAATCACACCATCACTCACATGGGTGTGGAGACCACATGTAGGGCCTACAATGGGGCCCACACCCCATGTGAGTGAGGCTGTGGTGGGGAGTGGCACAAAGGGTGTTTATGTATCACGAAGAAGACCAACCTTAATCCATCCATGTTTACCACTTCAAACACATGTTCCCCAGCCTCATCTGCTACCCAAAGGATTTCGATCCTAAGTAAGATACATACACACCTTTTGTGCCACTACAAACCACACCCTCACTCACATGGGTGTGGGGACCACATGTGGTGCCTACAATGGGGTCCACACTCCATGTGAGTGACGGTGTGGTGGGGAGTGGCACAAAGGGTGTGTATGTATCATTTTTGACTTATAAATAAGATACATAAACACCGTTTGTGCCACTCCCAATTACACCCTCACTCACATGGGTGTGGGGACCACATGTGGGGCCTACAATGGGGCCCACATCCCATGTGAGTGAGGTTGTGGTGGCGAGTGGCACAAAGTGTGTGTATGTATCATTTATAATGTCCTCATTTTAGATTTACAAAATCTCCACACACGGCTGTTAAATAATAAGCCTGTAAAATTCAAGGCAAAATATATATATGCAAGAGGCAAAATATATTTTGCATAAATAAATTAATTGAAGAAATTCCGCATGGTCCCAAAAAATCAATCAATCAGTCTATAGAGAAAAGGAACAACGCCTGAAATCCCCGTGTATGACTTAGGTGTTACACATGGGTGTGTGACATGGGTGTATCACAGCCTAAAATCTCCCGTGCCGTGTATTACACATTAGACATAGTATGACATGAATCTAGCTTATATTTAAATATTTTAAAGTTTCAGAACCTGCATGTCTCACGAAGAAGACCAACCTTGATCCATCCATGTTTACCACTTCAAACACGTGTTCTCTAGCCTCATCTTCTGCCCAAAGGATTTCGATCCTAAATAAGATACATACACACCCTTTGTGCCACTTCCAACCACACCCTCACTCACATGGGTGTGGGGACCACATGTGGTGCCTACAATGGGGCCCACACTCCATGTGAGTGAGGGTGTGGTGGGGAGTGGTACAAAGGGTGTGTATGTATCATTTTTGACTTATAAATAAGATACATACACACCCTTTGTGCCACTCCTAACCACACCCTCACTCACATGGGATTGGGGACCACATGTGGGGCCTACAATGGGGCCCACACCCCATGTGAGTGAGGGTGTGGTGGGGAGTGGCACAAATGGTGTGTTTGTATCATTTTTTACTTATAAATAAGATACATACACACCTTTTGTGCCACTCCCAACCACACCCTCACTCACATGGGTGTGGGGACCACATGTGGGGCCAACAATGGGGCCCACACCCCATGTGAGTGAGGGTGTGGTGGGGAGTGGCACAAAGGGTGTGTATGTATCATTTTTTACTTACAAATAAGATACATACACACCCTTTGTGCCACTCCCAACCACACCCTCACTCACATGGGTGTGGGGACCACATGTGGGGCCTATAATGGGGCCCACACCCCATGTGAGTGAGGCTGTGGTGGGGAGTGGCACAAAGGGTGTGTATGTATCATTTTTGTATAAATAAAGCCAACTGACGCACTTATAAAAAAACCAACTGATCATGTTTAAAGCAGTTATTTCCCTCCTTTCTGCAAACTGCCATATTTTTGTCTGCAAATTTCGACAATTCAACGGAGGGGCTGAGGAAAACAGCGGATGGGTGGGCCCTGGCACAATTTCTCAAACAAAACGGACCTTTAATGATTAAACAAAGAAGAAAGAAGAAAAAGTGAAAAACAATAGAAGCCATTGTTCTCTCTCATCTGGATTTCTTTTCTGAGCCGAGTAAACCCTCAAGCCGTCCTTCTCTCTCATCTTTGGTTTAGTAAGTCTCTGCCGAACCCAATATTACAACTTTATTCAACTTTGTCACAGTTCAAGAATCAACCACGGACCATTGACTAATTTATTATTTGTAATCTGTTGTTTGTTTTAATATTGTTGATTCTTTATAACAAGCTTTGATTTGATTGCAATCAACCTAATCCATCCATGACTGCCTCCATCCACCACCCATCCCACAACTCTAAAAGTTACAGTGACAAAAGCACAGGTTCTTTGAAAAGTTCTGAGAAGGGTTGGCCCACACCACAAGGTACCTTTACTCCACTATTTTTAATTTGCTACTACTAGTTTTTTACTTCAATAGTGCCCTGTTGGTGTAGGACTCCTTAATTTTTTCAAAAACAAAAATGAATCACTCTCTCTCTCCCTCTCTCCGCCCCTTCCACATTTTCCCATTTGTATTTTAACTCATTCTCACTGTAATTTGTGACAACGAATTTACTCAACTACCAATCAGAAAGAGAAAAGAAAAAAAAAGAATTACATTTAATTTTTTTTCTATGCACGTAAGTGTTTAATCTTACAGTGTAAAAAAAAAATTCAGTACTTTTTAATTTTTAAACTACAATAATTGTTAGTTGTTGTGCAAACAAAGTGTTTAATCTTACAGTGTAAAATAAAATAATTCAGTACATTTCAATTTTTAAGATACAATAATGGTTAGTTGTTCTGCAAACAAATGGAAAAAAAAAGTTCAAATTCGGTTAATGTCTATTTCTCTCACTCATTTCCTGGGTTTAGTCCCTCTAGCACTTCTGATTTTACTCTACCTCTTCCTCCGTGGGCTTTGGCCATTCTTCTTCTCTCTCTTTACCTCTCGGAAGAACAGGATGGATGATTCTGAAGTTCAACACTCACCTCATATCCCTCATCGTACTCAGTTACTCCAACAGCCTCGTTTTGGAGTGGAAATTTCAGACCTCAGCGTCCACTCTATTCACAGGGAACGAGAGAAGTATTTTGGGTGTTTAGTGGGTTATATGCTGGATTATCAGTTCATCTCTGTGCAAGAACTCCAAGCTGCCATTGATGATAACTGGCATTTAGAGGGTTGAATCACTGTTCTTCACTGCATTGGTAAGTTCTATATTCTTAGGCCGGATAACTTTGTGGATTGGGAAGACCTAGTGCATGTTGGTCCGTGGAATCTAAATGGAGCTTTGTTGCTGTTGCGTCATTGGGAGCCTGATGTTCCCCTTCATCGACTCAGCTTTCGCACCGATATATATGTCGATACACCTACGAGGTGTGCCGCTGGAGTATATGACTCCGGCTTTAGTTGTAAGAATGGGCTCGCTCATAGGAATAGTTACGGTAGTGGATCGTGCCACGAGCACTCAACAGAATTTATCCTACATGCGTATCAGGGTTAAAGTCTCCATCTCTCAACCTCTCATTCCAGGAGTTTATCTAAGGATGGAACAAGGAAACTTAGCTTGGGTTCAATTTGGTTATGAAAGGGTTTTCAAGTTTTGTTACCAATGTGGTTGTATCGGGCACCAAGAATATCGATGCCCGCACTCGTATGAGGAAGCCACTGATATGATTCATCGCAGGATTCACGCTACAAGAACAGACCCAAAGAGTAATTTTTGGGTGACACCGGAGCTGGACCTCTACTCTGATGGTGGGAGCCCGTAAAAAATAGAAAATTTCAGAGAGGAAATACACACAAACACATCAACTTTTATTGATCTCAGAAACTCACAAATCTCACTCACACACAACGCATACACAGCTCTCCCTCACACACTGTATCTCACTTTCACACCACAGTATTACTCTCTCTCTCTCTTACACAAGCTGGACTCCCACACTTACAAACGAAAAACATACATATATTTATACTAAAGCCAAAACAAATGCATACCACACAATCACAACTATGGCAACCTATCTTGCCTAATAACTGCACCGAAAAATGCAGTTCAGATCCAACACAATTTACTGACTTGGGTCAGTCTCATCTTCTTCTGTCTCCTCTCTCAGACAACACACACATGCACAATTATTATTACAACATCCCCCCTTAATTGTGCATGTCTCCACACAGCTCGCACGCACCTTACGGCACATTCCCCTTCACTTCACCTTCAATCACTTCTGCTTGAAGTACTGTTGCGTCAATCTTTTCCACCGCAACATTTGCGTCTTCCCCAACTTCACCAACAACATCCTCTGCAGTACAGTCGTAACTGTAATGACTGTATTCACCACTCTCATAACACTCCACGTGCGCAGTACACTCCTTGCTAAAGTGACCATACTCATTACAACGATAACACTGCACCTAACTCCTATCGATGCCTCTCATTCTCCCTCTCGCTCGTCTACCTCCATTTCTCCTTCTCACTCTGTGCACATTCTCCTCTATTCCTCTTCCTCCTTGAAAATTTCTACAACCTCTGCCTTGGGTTTGACCACGTCCACGGCCTCGTCCTCTACCTCTCTGCACCATTCCTCCACCTCCTCATGCGACACTCTTCGCCATAACTTGCAAGGCCTGCTCCTGCCCTGTCGTGGACAACCTCCTGTTGATCCTCTGCTCGTGGATTTCCAATGTGGCCAACAACTCATCTACGGTCATGGTGTTGAGGTCCTTGGCCTCCTCAACAGTACCAACGATGTTGTCGAATTTTGGATCCAATGACCGAAGTATTTTCTCCATAACTCGAACATCCTCCATCTTATCTCCATACCGTCTCAACTGGTTAACAATGGTCATAGTCCGCGTAAAGTACTTGGACACTGACTCATTGCTATCCATCTCCAAATTCTCAAACTCCCCCCTCAATATTTGGAGCCGAACCTTGATGGTTCGCTCAACCCCTCGATGTGCACTTCGAAGGATTTCCCAAGCTTCATGCGAGGTGGTGGCAGCATAAATCTTCTCAAAGTGTGATTCATCTACACTTTGAAATATTTGGAATAACGCCCTATTATCCCTCCGTTTCAAATCTTTGAGTGCCGTCTTTTGCGGTGCTGTAAGTGCTGCCTCCGCTGTTTCTCTCTCTTCTTTGTCTCCTTTCGAGGTTGGATCCTTGAACCCTTATTCCACAATCTCCCACAAATCCTGCCAACAGAAATACACTTTCATGTGTATACACCAATTCTCATAGTTTTCTCCGGTCAAACGTGGTGTTGGGGTTTGTGCCGGTTGAATTTGACCTGCCATCTTCTTCTTTCACACTTCCTCTAACTTCCACAACTCACCACAACACTCCAAAATACGTGAAATTAGCTTGGAATGCTAATAACACGCTCACAACTCTCCAAAACGCATGAAATTTGCGTAAGAAGCAAAATGTCACGCTCCAGACTGCACCTCCAACAATAGCTCGCGCTCAAATACACCAAAACACCAATTTCACCTCAAAAAAATCGTCTGTAATTGATCTCAAACACACCTTCCTTCAATATCTCCTCTGATCCGTCACTTTATCGCGGTCCCGTAGCTAGGACCGTGAATATATCGCGTGAAAAAATGAATTTCCCACGATCAAAAACACTCCCCCAACAAAATACCACAAGATATAGTAATATCTCGTGATGAAAAACTCCAATCCGTCAAAATATCGAAGCCAAATGCAATATCTCGAACCAAAAAACCACTGTCTCGCCTAATCTCGGCTCAACCACCAATTTATCGCGCGAAAATAGTTATCTCGGCTTCAAATCGTGCTTCTCGGCTCCGTATCATCAATTTCTCGCACGAAAGACCTCCCCTTGGCTTTATCTCGTATATATCGGCTCCGTATCGTCAATTTATCACGCGGAAGCAACTTATCGGCTTGATCTCGTATTCGCAGCTTTGTCTCGGCTCGTATCGACTCGTCTCGGCTTCGCTCGGTTGGACCGTATCGCGATTTGTCGCGATATCTCGCGAGAGTTTCTGAAAATCTCGCCTGGCTGCTGTTGAAGACGCGTGAGCGTGCGTGACGACGTACAAACAACCACGCGCAAACTTCAGGCGGCGCGTGTGACCTCCTCCGACCTCTTCTCTCGACGGGACTTGCAGATCTGGGATCGTCTCGTCCCATAGAACACACGTGTGGTATTTAATTTTGGATTTCGTCGACTTTCGTTCTTGGCCAGTAACCGACGGTGAACAAAAAATCCCTCCATTGAGGCTCTGATACCACTGATGGTGGGAGCCCGTAAAAAATAGAAAATTTCAGAGAGGAAATACACACAAACACATCAACTTTTATTGATCTCAGAAACTCACAAATCTCACTCACACACAACGAATACACAGCTCTCCCTCACACACTGTATCTCACTCTCACACCACAGTATTACTCTCTCTCTCTCTTACACAAGCTGGACTCCCACACTTACAAACGAAAAACATACATATATTTATACTAAAACCAAAACAAATGCATACCACACAATCACAACTATGGCAACCCATCTTGCCTAATAACTGCACCGAAAAATGCAGTTCAGATCCAACACAATTTACTGACTTGGGTCAGTCTCATCTTCTTCTGTCTCCTCTCTCAGACAACACACACATGCACAATTATTATTACAACATACTCCAAGGCTATTAAGGCCTATACCAATTCCAACCATAATCGAACGACAAGGATCGAAACAACAATGATACATACACACCTTTTGTGCCACTCCCCACCACACCCTCACTCACATGGGGTGTGGGCCCCATTGTAGGCCCCACAACGTGCATGTGTCCTCTTACTTCTTTGTGCAAAGACCAAGTAAAATGTGAATTAGTACTGTAATTTTTTGTGTGGCAGTTTGGGAAGGGAAAAAGTGAGGGAGTATCAAAACTCCTCCACACCAAAGTGATGATGCTCCCGTTTTATATATTAGAATAGATTTTTTTAAAGCATTTAAGTGTTAATTTGAAGAAATGTATAAACCATTAATTTTGTACCTCAACATTACAATTGTTAGCAAATTTCAGAAACCCGTTTTCACTGTGACTAACGTGAAGACAACGCCTATGATGAAAGGCTTTCAATTGAGGTTTCGAAAGCCATATGATTTCTTTTCTTATTTTTGTCATGTGTCAACCAAACAATAAAAGTAAAAAAAAAAAAAAAAAATCATTTTTGACAAAAATATTTTACATGGGAAATATTTTACATTATAAAATATTTTACATCGAAACTAATGGAACGGAGCCTAAATATGGGTAGGAATCTTGTTTGCAATGAATGACATGCAGAAAAGAGGCCACCGATCGGTCGCTGACTTTAGGTCAAATATTAAATCCATGCATGTCTCCAAAATTTGACACGCAATATAATGCATTACTTTTTACAAAAAAAGGAAATATAAATTAAACCACTTGGGTTATTAATGAGGGATTTCTAAATACTAGAGAGTGGTGTTTCCGTAGTTATAGGCAGTAGGCTCATCTGCTATTTGCTACTCCATAGGAAGTCTTTTTTTAGCCGTTTTGTTTACTGTCTTTTTGATACAAGTCATTCTTTCATCATATATTAAATTTAAAAAGTCAAAAAAGACATAATATTTATAATAATAAGCCAATTTTCAAACAAAAAATAAAGAACTTAATTGGTGCATAAAATTTTCAATCGCACAAGAATTCTAAAAAGATCAAAAAAATATGCACGAAATACTTTTTTTAATTTTTTGTTCAAGGACTTAAAAAAGGGAATGAGGAGTACTACTATTCTTTTGTGGACCTGACACATATTGTATACTCTAAATATGACGAATATGTTTTTAACTCAATTTGACGTAAGGATATGAAGATAAATAGAAAGAGGTTTTTCACTGACAAAAAAGAGTTTTAGGAGTATTTAGACACATAAATTCTCTTTAGTCTTGAGTTGATATCTCGATTTATCATCTTCATGTATCATGTCATATCCTAGTGCTCATTTCATTCTAATTGCATTTAGTGATAGTAGATGAGATTTTTCTACTGGGCTGGTGTAGATCACCCTATCAATTTCAGGTACCCAACGAGAAGCATGATGTGGAGTGTTTTGATTGTGTGCTTGGCATTTTGTGAACTCATTGGCATTATCACATCGTCTAACGGAAAACTAAATCTTTTGTAAAGCTGATCTTGTAATTTCATAATTCATTTATATCTTTTGATATTTGGGAGTAATAACTTTTAAATACTCATTTACTAAGCATTTTGGGGCACGAGTACCCCGTTTGACCAGAACTTATGTATGACTTTGACTAAAAAGAAACTTTAAGCTTTGACTATAGAACATGGTGACTTATATTTGGAAATGGTGTTATCTATTTATGTATATAATTTTGAGGGCATGACACCACACAACCCTGTTCGACCTCCCTGTCTCACTTAACCGCACCGTTCATTCGAGCAATCAATGACTCAGATGCCATCTCGGCCCCGAACAGATTTGAGTTGCCCATGTTCATTTGCGAATCTGAGCAGTTGATTTCTTGTATGGACTGTGCGGATGGGTGAGACAGGGAGGTTGGACAAGGTTGTGTGGTGTCAAGCCCTCCAGCTCCCCACTTTACATTTTTCACATCAATTTTACCTCCACTTTCCAAAATTATCTTCAACTTTTAGCCACTAACTTTTCAGAAGTACAAAATGATAATTGTATAACCTTTAATCTATTAACTTTTCAAAACATATATTTAGTAAGGGACAATCCAAAATTGGAAATGTCGATAGGAAAAAAGGGTCGGGGATATACAATGTCTTCAAAATAATGCCTTCAACAAAAGTTTTGCGTATGATGATATGAACTTTGAAGGGAAACTGTTGAATATTTGAGGTTGGGACGACCTTTTGAAAATTAGAGGATGTCAGGATGGTTATGAATAGGATAATCCTTCAAAAATTATATTTTTATAAAATATATTAGTACTATTTTGGCACTCACATACAAAGAAATAAAGGTAAAATTGGATTATTGGGAGAGCATCTCTAATCCAACAGCCTATACATCTCTATTTGGGATGATCAAAATTAGTCCATTTTGTTTTGGGTTTTCTTTCTCTTTTTTTTTAAAAATATTTTTTAGAGTCACATAATATTTTTTGCATTTAGCCATTTCTCTCGACGAGAAAAGTTTAAAAGTAAAAAGTAAAACCAAACCAAACCGAGCCTTATGTCCCAATCAATTGGGGTCACAAAAATAAAAAGTAAAAAAAAAAAAAAACACAAAGCTCAAAATGTTTGAAATAACTGTTGTAGACGGAGAATTGAATATATTAGGTGAGCAAAATAATCGTCAGACTTTGAATTCAATCCCAAACGAATGGGTTGGTTCGGTATTTTAGTGATGTGGTTTAGATTTAAAGGGTTAAGTTTGTGGATTTATGTTAACGGTTTCGATTTCAAACCAATCCGAAGCGAACAATAAATTAAGTTTAGATACACTGAATAAACTTGTTTTTCATAGTACATTGATATCCTCATCTAATTCTCCATTTTGTCATCCTAAACTTTCACTTCAAGATTAATTTCTTAAACTTCTACTAACTTATTCTATTATTTTAATGTACTAATTAAACATAAACGACTTCGGCTTAAACAAATAATTTCCTAATCTTTTTGCTCGTAACGAATTTTATAATCTTATACTCTATTCCATAGCCCTATTCACTCACTACTTACTAATATTCTACTCTTATTTACTTAGTTTTTTTTTTTGGGATATGATATTTAGTTGGTTAATTCTAGTAAGTTTTGGTAATATAACTAATTTTAGTTTAAGGTCTGGTTTGATTTATCTTTTGAAGTATTTAAAATAATTTTTAGAGATGATGTCTCAATACCAAGCGAACCATGGTTCAAACAGAAACCGAATCATATTTTGAATTGGTTTGGTACTTTGAATTTTATAGGTTCCGATCCATGAATACATCGACACAATATCGGTTCAAAGACTTTTCAACCTTCCCTCATTTATACCCAATTTGTCCGACTACTTTCCTCAAGAAGTGCTGGTAGAAATCCTCTCCAGACTCCCAGTGAAATCTCTTCTCCGATTCATTTGCGTCTCGAAATCATGGCGGTCCCTCATCTCCAGCTCCAATTTCATCAACACCCACCTCACTCAATCCACCAACAACACCCGCCCCATCCCTCCCCTCCTCTTACTAAGGTACTGCTCTCTCAACCCCAACCAGGAACACTTCTCGTTGCGTTTCGACGACGAATCCTTCAGCCAGTACACCCACTTCAAATCCCCATTCCAGTCCCAATTCTATTTCAGGGTTGTGGGTTCCTGTAACGGTTTGGTTTGTCTCTCTGACGATTGTTTCGGCGACAAACACCGCATAATCCTCTGGAACCCCTTGATTCGAAGGTATGTGACCCTTCCTATGCCCAATTTTACAATCGATGCTTATGGTCCTTACCAGTCTTTTCTAGGATTTGGGTTCGATTCGCGGACCAATGACTACAAGGTAGTCCGAGTTATTTACCCTCACACGCTAAGTATGGTAAAGTGTGAAGTTTCTCTTCCCAAGGTTGAGGTTTATTCCCTTAGAACCTCTTCTTGGAAACCCATTACCAGTAGTGTTCCTTCTTCTAATATAGTTGAGTTCTTTTGGCACCAACATTTTGTGAATGGGGTTGCACATTGGATTGGATATAAGCGCCAAGGGGACGGTAAAACCCATAATGTGATTTTGTCGTTCTGTATGGGGAATGAGGTGTTTGGGGAGATGGGACTCCCACAAGCAGTGTCTTCAGTGTCTCCTTTGTCTTTGTATCTCCTTGTAGTACACGGCACGATCTCTGCAGCTTTCATCAACAAAATGGCAGCTTGTACACGTTTCTCGTCGTGGGTTATGAGGGAATATGGTGTGGTGGAGTCATGGACTAAGCTATATGTTGTTGATATGCCGGACGGTATATCGTGTGTTTTTGGTTTTAGGTTGAGTGGTGAATTGCTGATGGTGACGAGGGGTGGAGACTTTGTTTCGTATCACCGTGGGAGCAAGCGTGTTGAGAAACTTGGGATGCGAGCTGTCAAATTCTCACTTTATGCCGAGAGTTACGTGGAGAGCCTTGTTTTGCTCGACGGTGTGAATGAGGACTTTCAAGGGCAATATAGTCGCGTTGATTCACAAGGAAATTCTCATGGGGGCCAAATGGTGGAAGTGGATGAAGGAACACTTGAATGGGCCCTCAAGAAGAATTGTCTGTCTGCAGCTGCTTTTGTAGCTGGTAGCCTGTTGGGGGGGTTCCTACTTGGGAATTAGGATCAGTTCAGTTTTTGGGGTCAGAGACATGAAAAGTAGTAATGGTAAAATAAGTCTGACTTTCATAGTCTTTGCAGTGAGAATGTTGTTTTTCAAGTTTGTTGTTGGACCGGGGAGCGGGCATTGGAGTAACGACTACTTGCCCAGGTTGGTATATATAACAAAGAATGGAGTCTTGTGAATATTATCTAAATCTCGTTTTTGATTGCTAGTTATGGTATCAAGTAGATGGTCCTTCTCCCATGAAGGTTTGGTCCACTGTAAAATACTGGGTTATCTTCATATGCTCCTTGCTTGCTATGTTGTAGCTGTTCTTTGTCCTTTTTCTTTACAAAATTTTATTTTTTTGTTACATTTCAGTCTCATGTTCATGTTTATGAATAAACCTAGTTCTATGCTACCTAGTGTGTCATGCGTGGATCGTTCCAGTATAAGGAATGAAAACTAGAATGTGGCGCGCCACATGCACTAAATTTCCGGTAGGGTAGGTTTCTATGGATTGTCATTCTAGAGCATCTGAGCATGCTTATTTCCTGAGATAATCCATGGATAACAGTTATTGCCTAGTGTTCATGTAAAACATATGAAACATGCTTGTAGAATTATTATGACCCTTTTGCATAGTAATTTTGTATTGCTAAAGGTCTAATCTCTCTGGTTCCTAAGAAAAAAAACTTGTGAATTGCTAAATTTAAAATTCTAAAACTCTCTTTGCACACCCCTCTCCCACTGTATGTCAATATTAGCCCCACAATTTCTTTGCCCGACCATTGCAAACTCTTGTACCCACCATTTCTGAGTCTCTGACCGAAAATTGACAGGTCAGGCCCGCGTCTTTGCGATTTGTTCTGCCGGACATCGCTGGCAACGGCTAGCTCTTCCACGACATTCGTCTCCATCTATAGATTTCATGTACCTGCAAATCCCTTCCCCATCATGCCCAAAACAGCCCCTCCCACCCAACTGCGAAAATTATCAAGTTTCACGAAAATTCATCAGAAGACGAACAAAGCAGCAACCTCGCTTAAAAGAATGTCATTAAATTTTTTTTTTCTTCATAGGCTACCAACTCTAAATATGCTAGCAAATTTTTTGGGGTGTGTGATTTGCTAACACAGCAGCTCAGCGCAAATGTTATGACGCAACAGAACTTAGTTCCAACAATGAGTCAATGATCCCGAGACATACATGTAGTGTACCTCAAGGGATTTATTACGGGCCGATACAAAAAATAAATATTTATTACCACTAACTTCAATCATTTTTTTTAATTACCACTAACTCCATTTAGGTCAATCACTCTTTTTGGGTTTAGGCACTTAAGGTGCATTTTCCTATTATAGGGTTTTTAGTGGTTTAGGCACTTTCATAGGGTACCCTATGATTTTAGGCACTTTCATAGGGTACCCTAGGGTTTAGACACTTTCACAGGATTTGAGGTTTTAAAATTAAAAGTAAAAAAAAAAAAAAAAAAACACAATTGACTGACGGGCTGCAGAGCTGTCGGGCCTGGTGGGCTACAGAGCACAAGCCTCCACAAAGATTTGGAGCGCACGATCATTTTTTCCGAAAAAATTGAGTGGATGCTGCAAGCCCTCCAGGCCTCCACAAAGTGGAGCGGCCTGTAAATGCCTCTAACTGGAGGCCATGTTTTCAGTTCTAACCTGTATTTGCCAGAGACTATGCTTGTGGGTTGTGACCTTCGGCCTTAATTTTGCCAACCACCTATTGTGTGTGTATTATATAAACATATGCTTTGGGATTTTTCCTGGAAGCACACAGAGACCATTTGGAGTTCTTTTTCATATGCAAATTACTAGTACAACGGAGAACAGTACGCTTCTTGCCAAGTCACTTTGGCCTTAATTTTGGGTAGGGTAAATTTCACTTTCCTCCCCTGAGGTTTGTAACAAATACACTGACCTCTCCTCTGCTTTCTAATATTTCACTGTCCTCCCTTTACAAAGTAACTGGCAGATACCTCCCTTGCCGTTAATTTACGCCTAACGGGGTTAACTTTGCTAGTGAAATGATGTGAATGCCCTTAAATTCGAATTTTACTTTATATTTTTTTTGTATGAGTTTATATTGCATAAAAATTTTGAAAGGCGTCAAGAAGTAACTTAACTTATTTACTTTTTCTTAGAACTTTTTTCCCTTTGACTCAAAAGTATTACTCCCTAAGATATGTTTTCACATTTTGATATTAAAATTAATAGTATCAATAATAACCTAAGCTAACTGCTTGCATTGATGGTTTTATTTTTATTTTTTTTGAGGTTTCTTTTTCTCTCTCTAAATCTAAGGCTTAGTTTTCCGTTTGATTTTAGCAACTCAATTGCTAAAATCAACCATGATTTTAGCAAATGAGTTCAGGTGCTAAAATCATAGCTATTTCAAATCACAAAATTAAGTGGTTCCGTTTATCGTTTTTCGATTTTTTTTCGCACCAAATTAAAGTACACAAGGAGTACTTTAATTCGGTGCGAAAAAAATCGAAAAACGATACATGGAACCACTTCATTTTTTGATTTCAAAATCATGATTTTAGCACCTGTTAAACTCGTTTGCTAAAATCATGGTTGAGTTGCTAAAATCAAACGGAAAATCTAAATCTAAATCTAAATCCAAATCTCTATCTAGACTCTTTTTCCTTCTCTATTTTTACATATTTTACCTAACCGTGCTCTCTCTTCTTCTTTTTTTTTTTTTCCTTTTTCATTAGAGGTAATAATGGTCTAAAATAATAGTTATTTGCTTAAGTAGGAGTGTTATAATGTCACTTTATTACTTTTAGCAAAGTTATATTCCCTCCGTCCCAAATACGCACAAGCTTTTAGGAGAAACAAGCATTTCGTACCCAAAAAAAAAATGTTAGCATGAACTTTTTTAATAATTTTTTTACAACAATTCAAGGATCTCATTGAGAAAAAACAAAAGTCTAATTTTTTACAGGAAAAAAAAACTCATCAATATATTATTATTATGGGGCAACTATTCATTATTTGTGCGAACCTTGCATTGTGCATGCAAAAAAGAGATATACTTATAATTGGGACAACAATCCATTATTTGTGAGGACCTTGCATTACGCACGCAAAAAAATAATGTATTTATAATTCTTTATTTTTTTTGGCAAAAAATTAGAGCATTTTTTTTCAATGGGATTCTGCAATTGGTGTTAAAAAAATTTACGAAAAATTTCATACTTAGTTGCGAAATGTTTGGTTCTCCTAAAAGAGTGTGCATATTAGGAACAGAGGGAGTATAACTTTGCTAAAAGTAATAAAGTGACGCTATAATACCCCTACTTAAGCAGGTAAAATATGTGAGAGGGAGAGTGTGGGTTAGTAGGATTAGTATTTATAGTTGTAAGGGTGAGAGAGAAAGGGGTAAAATAGAGATAAAAATGGAAAATATGGAGAAATTAAAATTTTCTGTCATTGTCAGTAACAGAATAGACGGCGCGAGATGTATCTGCCAATTACTTTGTAAAGTAAGGGAGGGCAGTGGAATATCAAAAAATAGAGGGGAGGTCGTATTCATTAGAAACTTTAGGAAAGGTAAGGGATCTTTACCCTTTTGGGTATTTTTTGTTGAGGTGGAGGCTACATATTTTAACAGTCACGGTGTTAATTTGAAATACTGGTAATGTGCAATATATTCCTACTTAAATCTCTTTACAAAGATTCTTTGTTTGATTCTCCCATAGTTGAACTCATTTGATCTCTAAGGCCCCGATTGAATGCGGGATAAGTTATATCGGGATAAAATAGTAAGGGGGATAATATAGTAAGATGTATTATTTAGTAAGGGTGGACGCACATTGATGTGACATTTATGGAAGACGATTAAATAGTACTTGATTTGGATGAATTTGTGATAAATGGGGATAAGAGCATCCCTAAGAGGCTCCACAAATCACATCCTATCTCTATTTTACCCAGGCTAACATCAAAAAGGGGTTACAACAACCTCCACAAATAGGTCGGCAAAATACATCTCTCTACAGTGCCTCCCTAAATACCCTCCTTTTTATTCAGCCACTCTTCACTCCCTATCCATTTTTTAATCCTTTTTTATTTTTCTTTCTCTCTCCTCTCTCTCCTCTTATATGAGTGTGTGTGTGTCTGTGTGTGTGTGTGTGTGTATTATTTTATTGGTATAGAGAGAGTAATAAAGAGGATTGTTGGAGTGTTAAAAGTGATATGAGTAGATAAAACACTGTTCACAAATCTTTTTATAGAGAATTTGTGTTTTCATTGTTGGGGATGCCTTAAGGTTGGGTGGATGATGTAAAAACCTGGCAAATGACTTATTTGCCCTTGTGCATGAATCATATTATATTTTACGATAAAATAAATACATAAATACAAGACTGATTAAATTAATTATACTTGTCAATAAGTATGATCTAATAACTCCTTTTATTAATTATACCTAAAATTAAAATATTTAATTATTCTTTTTTCTAATTATTCGCCATTATTTATTTTACACATATTTTTTTTATTCTATCTCAACAACATGTAAAATACTTTCCTACACAATTTTCAATTTTTTTTCACCAAATTATAGATCTCGATTAGTTGTTTAATTTGATGCCAAAAAAAAAATTGTGCGCAGAAGTATTTTATTTTTTTATCCGAAGGATATTACAAAGCAACTCAACCAGCCAACAATATAAAATTCTAAAGTATAAAATTTTTCAAATTTTTTTTGTAGCGAATTAAAGATCTCGATTAGTAGTTTAATTTGGCGCAGACAAAACTTTATTTTTTGATCCGAAGAAAATTGCAAGGGCTCATAAAACACACTTCGAGAATTGGTATAGTTTCTGGCAAAAAAGACAGCCGAGAGGGAGATGGAGAGGGAGAGGGTAAGGGGGATGAGTAAGGATAGATAGGTAATTTGGAAGGGGGTATAAAGTCATAATGGGAGGGGGATAACTCATCTCCCCTCCAAAAATTTGCCAAACCATGCACTAAGTGGTAGGACTGGGATAAGGGGAAGGGGGATGAGTTATACCCTCTCCTCATCCCCCAGCAAAACGAGCCCTAAGCTTATTGATTCAGTTATTATCTCATTTTGTATCGTGCACATAGAATATTTGGCTGAAAGCGATGGAACGGATTGGTACATGTGCATGCCCATTAGGTTTCCGAGTTGTATATATGGTTAATTGCCCTTTGGAAAATCTGGAGTATTTTCTGCGGCCCGAATGGGCATACTGTAGACACCTCGAATTTAACCCTCGTACACGTTTTTTAATCCCCGATGATGAAAAGAAACGCTCGGAAGACCTTTCGGAATGAAATTCTTCAAGTCAACGTGGTCAACAGTGCCACACGGCACTCATCTCTCATGCATGGTGCTCCCTCTGTCACACATGACGTTCCTTTTTGACAATGGCGATGGAAGAGTGCCGCACGACACAGTTTCAGTTACCGCACGATACAGTTTCAGTTCCGCACGGCACTGCCATACCTCAGATTGACTTTTGCAGAGCTTCCAGCAGCTCAAATTGTTGACGTTTCTTCCTCTTCTTCATCATGATTTCTTGCAAGAGGAAAAGCCTACTATCCATAGCCCACAATCTTTGAGTGGGTACCAAGTTTGTGTGATGACCAAGTTAAATCTCTCAGCTATAAAATGCCGATCGGTTTGCCAAGAATATGGTATTGAAAAAACCTTGAAAAACCTCTCTTAAGCCCCTGCCAAAACTCTACCATGTTGTAATCCACCCCTCTACTACAACCTCTGATTTCCAAAAACTAATCCTATACTTTCAAAATAAACCCCGTCGTGACCCATAGTTCTGTTACCCTGTTTTCGGTTCAAAGCTTCCTCTGACCATCACCAATTTCATCAAGGCCAGATCCAAAACTCATTCATCACATTGAGAGAAAGTCCGAAGGTGCCATGGAAGGTTGGAGTTAACACCAGAAGGTCAAAGAGGCGTTTCATTCCGAGAGTTTTCAATCGAAGGTACGATTCCGTTTCGCCGAAGTTCATAGCTATGGTACCCTGAGGGGAGGGATGCCAAGTGCGGGATAATATTCTATATTGTCTCCGCATTTGGTATGCTCGTGTCACAGCGAAAACCTTTTTGATCAAAGGCCTCCCGATTGCGCCATACAGTGAAAATTTTGCATCGTATGGAGTAATCCCATGCGGAGGGACATTCTCTAATAAAAAACTATCATTTTCCAATTCAAAGTAATCAGTTTTGATCAAAGTTTAAGTCTTGAATGTGCATCCATTCCACTTTTTATCGAAAAATCAAGTTCTCAAACTGTTTGTAAAGAAGCGACACTCTTTCTATACCGCACGGTACACTTTGAGTGTTGCACGACATACTTTCAAATTTTTTACCGTTGGTTGGATGGACAGTACCGCACAACATACTTTCTATGCCGCACGGTATACTTTGAGTGCCGTGCAGTACTCTTTTTCAAATACGAAATTTAAAATCATTTTCCTTTATAAACAGTTTGAGAAAATATTTTTCTTTAAATAATTTGCTGCTATTTCATTAATTATATTATCTATTTTCTTTTAATTGTTTATTTTTCATGATTAATTGTTTATTTGAATAAAGTTTTGCATTAAAATATTTTTTAAAAATCCCACAAATGTTTAGTAAAGACCAATTTTTAATCGAGCAAGCGGGGTGCCTTAAAACCCTTCTCCGTTCGTAACCTAGCTCCCGAATCCAAAATGATCTCCGGTTTTAAAATTCTTTTTCTTAACCGCGAGAGTCACATTATTTTCAAAATCATTTTCAAAACGGTTTCTCGGGTGTTAAACCATTTTCTGAAATAAAAACCCGGGTGGCGACTCTATTTTCAACATAATCAATTTTAATTCGGTGGCGGACGTCCACACATACAGATTTTGATTTGAGTGGTGCTTGACATGTTACACGAGCTGAAATTGTTATTGCAGATTGATTTAGTTTGATTTGTTATCATTATTTTATTGAGTATGTCTTTATTTTGAGCCTTGTTTATTGTCATAATATTGCATATCATTTACCACTAGTCTTCAACCAATGATGGTGACCCAATATTTAGCTTGATTGGAGGGTCTTAGTCTATTTTTGAGAAATAGAGTTTGGTTAGTGATGCTATAAGAGCGCATCTTCAACTCATGCTCTACTAGCTTGATTGGAGGGTCTTCAGACTATTTTTGAGAAATGGGGTATGGTTGGCGATCTTGTAAGAGCATCTCCAACTCATGCTCTACTTATTGCATCACCACCGCACCCTCTATTTTTTCATTTCTTCGTATTTTATAGTATCAAGATCCTCCAGCCCATCTTCCAAATCCTCCTCCACTTGGGAGGATATTTGGAGCTTGAGTTGCGTTGAAATCATTCCGAGAGGCCAAGATTCGGTTGGGATGTGCTAGGAGAAGCTAGGGTTTGCATTTTGTCTTGGTTGAAGCTTGATCCATTGAGGTAGGGGCTTCACTCCACTATTTCTAAGTGTTTTTGGATGCATTGTGGCATGTATCTCATGCCTTGCCATGTTCTTTTTGAAAAAGCTAGAAAACCCCCTTGCTCTTGAGTTTTGATCTTTAATCCTTCTTGATCTATGAAATTGGTTGTTGTATCTTTGATTAATTAATGTTCCCACCATTATTCATGCATATTTGTTAATTGATAACTAGAAAATCTGAGTTTGGACCTCAATGTTGAGTTTTGGGTTGAAATTTCACTCTTAGAGAAAATCTACAGAAATATGTTTTTGACCTGTGTGTCTGGAATTTTCACCCGAGCAGTTTTGACAGATTCACTCCCCTGTTTTGCATTTTGTCCTTGCCCCTCCCTCGCTACTTGTTTGGCACTTGTTACCCCATTTCACGTCAAATGCTTGTAATCGTGTTTGAAACCTTTCCTCGTTCGAATGGCCTTGAATTTCATTGTAACATTTGGTGTCGTTTAATTGTGGGCATATGAGGGACACTCGTTGACAATTCACGTAAACACTTGAAGTCGATTTGTTGGAGTTAATGAGCATGTTTTGTGGAATCGAATATGGGTACCTAAATGTCAGAAGAAAGGGAGTTGGAAATGAAATGGAGAGGGATAATGGCGCGCGCGTGTGTGTGCATGACACTCCGAGCGATCAAAAGAGTTTTAGGAAGATGAGGACACTTGCGGTCACCTACGTATATTTCGTACATGATGAAATAGAGGAATGCGTCTTGAAACCATGTCTTTGAGTTTAATGAACTACATCTTGACGGACACCATTAGGTGTGTTGCTGGAAATGGTTATGTTGACATTGGGACCACCCTTTGGTGTGTTGCTTGGAATGATTATATGAACACCAAGGACCACCATTAGGTGTGTTGCTGGAAATACCGTTATTCATTTTGGACAAAAGTAATGTGAATCGGTGAAATTGTGAATATAATTATAGAAATTTATCATTCCTGGCAGGGAAATACGGGTCTCAAAACTCCCGAGTATGTAATGAGATTATGAAATAGTATACTTGAGACCGACTAATTTTGAATGTGTTGTTAATCCGGGAATGCTGGAAAGATAGTTCTAAATATTACAGTTATTGATGAACTCTCTTGACATAACAAATATGATGACTATGTTTTTAACACAATTTGACGTAAGGATATACGGATAAATAGAAAGAGGTCTTTCATTGAAAAAAAGGAGTTTTAAGAGTATTTAGACACATAAATTCTCTTTAGTCTTGAGTTGATATCTCGATTCATCATCTTTATGTATCATGTCATAGCCTAGTGCTCATTTCATTCTAATTGCATTTAGTGATAGTAGATGAGATTTTTCTACTAGGCTGGTGTATCTCACCCTATCAATTTTAGGTACCCAACGAGGAGCATAATGTGGAGTGCTTTGATTGTGTGCTTGGCCTTTTGTGAACTCATTGGTATGAAGTTATCACATTGTCTAACGGAAAACTAAATCTTTTGTAAAGCTGATCTTGTAATTTCATAATTCATTTATATCTTTTGATAGTTGGGAGTAATAACTTTTAAATACTCATTTACTAAGCATTTTGGGGCTCGAGTACCCCGTTTGACCAGAACTTATGTATGACTTTGACTGAAAAGAAACTTTAAACTTTGACTATGGAACATGTTGACTTATATTTGGAAATGGTGTTATCTATTTATGTATATAATTTTGAGGGCATGACACCACACAACCCTATTCGACCTCCCTGTCCCACCCAACCACACTGTCCATTCGAGCAATCAACGGCTCTGATGCCATCTCGACCCCGAACAGATTTGAGTTGTCCATGTTCATTTGCGAATCCGAGTCGTTGATTTCTTGTATGGACGGTGCGGATGGGTGAGACAGGGAGGTTGGACAGAGTTGTGTGGTGTCATGCCCTCCGGTTCCCCACTTTACATTTTTCACATCAATTTTACCTCCACTTTCCAAAATTATCGTCAACTTTTAGCCACTAACTTTTCAAAAGTACAAAATGATAATTGTATAACCTTTAATCTATTAACTTTTCAAAACACATATTTAGTAAGAGACAGTCCAAAATTGGAAATGTTGACAGGAAAAAAGGGTCGGGGGTATACAATGTCTTCAAAATAATGCCTTCAACAAAAGTTTTGCGTATGATGATATGAACTTTGAAGGGAAACTGTTGAATATTTGAGGTTGGGACTATCTTTTGAAAATTAGAGGATGTCAGGATGGTTATGAATAGGATAATCCTTCAAAAATTATCTTTTTATAACATATATTAGTACTATATATTAGTACTATTTTGGCTCTCACTTACAAAGAAATAAAGGTAAAATTGGATTATTGCGCAGGCATCTCTAATCCAACAGCCTATACATCTCTATTTGGGATGATCAAAATTAGTCCATTTTGTTTTGGGTTTTCTTTCTCTTCTTTTAAAAAATATTTTTTAGAGTCACATAATATTTTTTGCATTTACTCATTTAGCCATTTCTCTCGACGAGAAAAGTTTAAAAGTAAAAAGTAAAATCAAACTAGACCAAACCAAACTGAGCCTTATGTCCCAATCAATTGGGGTCACAAAAATAAAAAGTAAAAAAAAAAACGCAAAGCTCAAAATGTTTGAAATAACTGTTGTAGATGGAGAATGGAATATATTAGGTGAGAAAATAATCGTCAGACTTTGAATTCAATCCCAACCGAATGGGTTGGTTCGGTATTTTAGTGATGTGGTTTAGATTTAAAGGGTTAAGTTTGTGGATTTATGTTAACGATTCCGGTTTCAAACCAATCCGAAGCGAACAATAAATGAAGTTTAGATACACTGAATAAACTTGTTTTTCATAGTAAATTGATGTCCTAATCTAATTCTCCATTTTGTCATCCTAAACTTTCACTTCAAGATTAATTTCTTAAACTTCTACTAACTTATTCTATTATTTTAATGTACTAATTAAACATAAACGACTTCGGCTTAAATAAATAATTTCCTAATCTTTTTGCTCTTAACTAATTTTATAATCTTATACTCTATTCCATAGCCCTATTCACACACTACTTACTGATATTCTACTCTTATTTACTTAGTTTTTTTTTTTTGGATATGATATTTAGTTGGTTAATGCTAGTGAGTTTTGGTAATATAACTAATTTTAGTTTAAGGTCTGGTTTGATTTATCTTTTGAAGTATTTAAAATAATTTTTAGAGATGATGTCTCAATACCAAGCGAACCATGGTTCAAAATAGAAACCGAACCATATTTTTGTGGTTTGAATTGGTTTGGTACTTTGAATTTTATAGGTTAGTTTAGCTCTCCAGATCATTATCCGATGGTGATGATTTGGTTTTAGGTTTACTATAAAATTGAATCATTCGGAACAATCCGATCCATGAATACATCGACACAATATCCGATCCAAGAATATATTAGGTGAGCAAAATAATCGTCAGACTTTGAATTCAATCCCAACCGAATGGGTTGGTTCGGTATTTTTGTGATGTGGTTTAGATTTAAAGGGTTAAGTTTGTGGATTTATGTAACGCCCCGATTTTCGGACACGTTAATTAAAACAAGAGATCTAAAAAGATTTATTTAATAAAAGGTTTTCCTTAATAAGTAGCGGAATAACATAATTAGAAAAGTACTTTAGTCTGATACAATAAGAAGCAGTACTTATAAGAAAGTTAAATTACATTTGTCGAACACAAAAGTAAGGCAATTACAGAGCCTTCTACAGTTCTAGGTTGAGGTCCCACTCCCCATAAGTTCCCTGATTGACTGCAAGGCCTTGATACTCGTTGCAATGTCCTCCTCTTCCTCTTCGGTACCTGGCATGAAACGCCAGGGCACACAGCACCATGAGTTTTGACACTCAGTAGCTAACTCCTACCCACTAACCCTTACATTATAAGGAGCCCACAGTTCAACATAAGGATTAGCAAAATAAGGAAACAAACATCTTTATCACGTTTTTCTCAATCTTTATTTTAATACTCTTCCAGAATCTTAATCTTGATTATCCGTCTACTCGTTTAACCGTTAGACTAAGCCATCCTCACAATTCCATTTCTGCCTTCCCAAGGGAACGACTACACCATCCGGTGTATTAAAGTCCACATAAACGCCACTATGATTCTGTACATCGTCTACCATAGTGCATCTATAATTCAGTTTGTCCTCATACCATAGTGCAACTATAATACAGTAGGTCGAGTACCACAGGGCAAACGCAACTATCATTCTGTACATTCAGTACCATAGCGCAACTACCATTCAGTACCTCACGTACCATAGTGCAGCTATTATGCAGTACGTACAATAGTGCAAGTGAACACAAACACCAAACACCCCTTCAAGATAATCATTTCAACAAAGATCTCTTTGTTCATTTACACTCGACACTCTTGTTCCTCTTTCCATGTACCAATTAACATCTATGCATTTTGTATGTACGAATAACAACCCCTGAACAAAATCTATTCTGGTAGTCAAACAATATTATAATCTCTGCAGTGTAATTGCACAGTAAAAATGATAACAACCAATCTACAGAAAATAAGATACACATAAGTTATTCACTACCAGCAAAATATTCAAGCACAATATCATTACCAATCAAAACGAATATTCCAGGTTCGGGTTTCGTTTCGTTCGGGCTCGTTACAAGCCCTAATATTAACTATTAAGTTGATCTAATTAAGGCTGTTAAATATACTTAGGGTTAAAGAGTAAGAGGTTTCTACCTTTGATCCGGATGAAAAGCTCGGTGGTGGAATGATTTGACAGCGAGAGTTACCGTTCCAAACTGAAACTTTGGGTACTGATATCCCACCCAAAACTCATCCGTTTCGGATGATTCTTATGTCTAAATTGAAGCTTCCGAAGTGCTCTACAATCTCTCTGAAGGAATCTAGACCCGAAATTCACTTTAACAAGGAGAAAGATGGCGATTCGTGAAAGGTCAATGAGCTGTCTGGAAAATGTACCCGAGATTTTTTTTTACTGAACTTTGGATGGCTATAACTCACTCAAAACTTAACCGATTTGGGTGTTTCTTGTGTCGAAATACAAGAGCTTCAAACCCTCTACAACGTTGGTGAAGAAGTGTAAACTTAAAAACGATTGGAACTAGGAGCAAAATGAAGATTTACAGAGGGGCAGAGAGCTGTCTGAAGATAGAAACCACATATTCAAACAGAAATTCGGACAAGGATATCGGGGTCATTTCTAAACCGTTTTGGGTGGTTCTTATATCGAAATCGAAGTACTCGACGTCCTCTACAACTTCTATGAATTAACTTAAACATAAAAACCACTTGAACTAAGAGAAAAATGGTGTTTTACGACGGGTGTGCATTCTGCCCGAAAATGTAATTGATGGTTTTGAACTTGAGGTTGGAGGTTGATGCTAGATTGATGATAAGGATGATACGTGCTCACATTGACTCCTGGTCTTGGCCTTCCCAAGTACCCACGAAAATGGCGAGAGAATGAGGTGGATTTGGGGGAGCAAGACTTATATGTAGAAATGCCATTGGACAAAGGAAAATGGCAGGAGGTGTGGGAGATCGCATGGGGCATTTGTCCAGGAGATAAAGGAAACTCCCCCATGGTGTTGTTGGCTTGTGAATGGCTGAGATAAAGTATGTGCCATATTTGGTTAGACACAAAATGACTAGGAGAGGCGATGGCTTTAGTCTCATTGGACTAAGGGAGAATTGGGTTCAAGAGTAATTCGGTTAGGACAAAAAGAAATGGTTAGGGTAATTGAATACACGTATACCTATTTATATGCGCAAAAATAAAAAATGTCGTAATCATTTGAGCTAAGATAATTTAGCTAATTAGTAAAAGATTTTATGAAATCAAAGTTTTATTCGAAAACAAAATGGGCAAAATTCCGGGTCGTTACAATTTATGTTAACGGTTCCGGTTTCAAACCAATCCGAAGCGAACAATAAATTAAGTTTAGATTAAGGGTGTCCATGGATCGGATTCGGCTAGTTCAGATATGGATCCGATCCTATCCGGTCAGAGCGGATTTGGGTTTTTAAGATCCGGGAACCATCCGTAGATGACATACGGATGGATCGGATTGGTTACAGATTTCACGGATCGGTTCCGGATCAATTTGGTGGTTTGGGATTTAAAATGGGCCAATTTAGAAAAAATTTCCAACCATTTTTCCGGCCCATTTTCCAGCCCAATCATTTTCAACCCAATTTTGTCCAGCCCAATCAATTTTCAACCCAATTTTGATTCTGGAAACAAAAGTTAATTAACATTAATCAACATGAAAATCCAAATTACACCAGAATAGTTAGGATTTGGAGAAAACCCAACTGTTTCTTCACGATCGAAACAACACAACAAACAGAATGAATACAAAAACCGAGTCACATCGAGGTTAGAGAAGGCGCCGCCGCCCCAGCCAACTGCAACGGTGCTCACCTGCTAAGGAGAAAGCCGCCATTAGGGGAGTCTGCAGCAGCCGCGATGTGGCCACGATCTGAGAGAGAGAGAGAGAGAGAGAGAGAGAGAGAGTCGTACCAGATTGTGGGTGTGGAGGTTGAGAGGTGTCGGAGGAGGAGAGGGAGGGAGTGAGAGATCGATTAGGATTTTACAATGGGATGCTTGTTGGGTGTGGAGGCTGAGAGGTGGAGAGAATGAGGAGAGTCTAAATATTAGGGTTAGAAAGTAGAAAAGAAACTAAGAAAGAAAAGAAATTCGTACTACTTTGGTAGGGTGTGGTGTAATCGTACAGCTACACGTATTACTTTTATTGTTTTTGGTAGTGGGGTGGTTAGTGTTGTACTGCATTACTGCTGTGTGGTTCTTTTTTTTTTTTTCACGGGCGGATCGGATTTATTCGGATCCAATCCGGAACCGATAACTTTAGTGTTTTACGATCCGCAACCCATCCGTACATACCTCGGATGGTTCGGATTGGTCGGATTGGAGGATCGGATGATCCGTTGGACAGCCCTAGTTTAGATACACTGAATAAACTTGTTTTTCGTAGTAAATTGATATCCTAATCTAATTCTCCATTTTGTCATCCTAAACTTTCACTTAAGATTAATTTCTTAAACTTCTACTAACTTATTCTATTATTTTAATGTACTAATTAAACATAAACGACTTCGGCTTAAACAAATAATTTCCTAATCTTTTTGCTCGTAACTAATTTTATAATCTTATACTCTATTCCAGTGCCCTATTCACTCACTACTTACTGATATTCTACTCTTATTTACTTAGGTTTTTTTTTGGATATGATATTTAGTTGGTTAATGCTAGTGAGTTTTGGTAATATAACTAATTTTAGTTAAGGTCTGATTTGATTTATCTTTTGAAGTATTTAAAATAATTTTTAGAGATGATGTCTCAATACCAAGTGAACTATAGTTCAAAACAGAAACTGAACCATTTTTTTGTGATTTGAATTGGTTTGGTACTTTGAATTTTATAGGTTAGTTTAGCTCTCCACATTATTAAATCGACGGTGATGATTTGGTTTTTGGTTTATTATCAAATCGGACCATTCGGAACAATCCGATCCATGAATACATCGACACAATATCGGTTCAAAGACTTGTCAACCTTCCCTCATTTATACCCAATTTCCTTTGTCATCAACACCCACCCACCTCCCTCACTCTCTCTCTTCCCAACCATGTCCGACTACTTTCCTCAAGAAGTGCTGGTAGAAATCCTCTCCAGACTCCCAGTGAAATCTCTTCTTCGATTCATTTGCGTCTCGAAATCATGGCGGTCCCTCATCTCCAGCCCCAATTTCATCAACACCCACCTCACTCAATCCACCAACAACACCCGCCACCGCCCTCCCCTCCTCTTACTCAGGTACTGCTCTCTCAACCCCAACCAGGAACACTTCTCGTTGCGTTTCGACGACGAATCCTTCTGCCAGTACACCCACTTCAAATCCCCATTCCAGTCCCAATACTATTTCAGGGTTGTGGGTTCTTGTAACGGTTTGGTTTGTCTCTCTGACGATTGGTTCGGCGACAAACACCGCATAATCGTCTGGAACCCCTTGATTCGAAGGTATGTGACCCTTCCTATGCCCAATTTTACAATCGATGCTTATGGTCCTTACCAGTCTTTTCTAGGATTTGGGTTCGATTCGCGGACCAATGACTACAAGGTAGTCCGAGTTATTTACCCTCACACGCTAGGTATGCTGAAATGTGAAGTTTCTCTTCCCAAGGTTGAGGTTTATTCCCTTAGGACCTCTTCTTGGAAACTCATTACCAGTAGTGTTCCTTCTTATAATATGGTTGAGTTTTTTTGGCATCAAGTTTTTGTGAATGGGGTTGCACATTGGATTGGATATAAGCGCCAAGGGGACTGTAAAACCCATAATGTGATTTTGTCGTTCTGTCTGGGGAATGAGGTGTTTGGGGAGATGGGACTCCCACAAGCAGTGTCTTCAGTGTCTCCTTTGTCTTTGGTTCTCCATCAAGTACATGGCACGATCTCTGCAGCTTTCATCAACAAGAATGGTACGCGTTTCTCGTCGTGGGTTATGAAGGAATATGGTGTGGTGGAGTCATGGACTAAGCTATACACTGTTGATATGCCAGACGGTATAACACATGTTTTTGGTTTTAGGCGGAGTGGTGAATTGCTGATGGCGATGAGGGGTGGAGACTTTGTTTCGTACCACCGTGGGAGTAAGTGCGTTGAGAAACTTGGGATGAGAGCTGTCAAATTATCAAATTATGCCGCGAGTTATGTTGAGAGCCTTGTTTTGCTCGATGGTGTGAATGGGGGTTTTCAAGGGCAATGTAGTCGCTCTGATTCACCAGGAGATTCTCATGGGGGACAAAAGGAGGAAGTGGATGAAGGAACACTTGAAAGGGCCATGAGCAGGAATTTTCTGTCTGCAGCTGCTTTTGTAACTGGTAGCATGTTGGAGTTCCTAACTAGGAATTGGTAGCCTGTTGGAGTTCCCAATTGGGAATTAGGGGATCTATTCAGTTGCTGGGCTCAGAGACATGAAAGTAGTTGTGATAACGAGTTAAGTATGGTTCTCATAATCTTTGGAAAGGGAATGTTGTTTTTCAAGTTTATTGTTGGACCGGGGAGCAGCACTAGCATAATGACTACTTGCCCAGGTTGGCATATAACAAAGAATGGAGTCTTGTGACAATTATCTAATCTCGTTTTTTTATTGCTAGTCACCGTATCAAGTAGATGGGCCTTCTCCCATGAAGGTTTGGTCCACTTTAAAATACTGGGTTGTCCTCGTATGCTTCTTCCTTGCTATTTGTAGCTTTTCGTTGCCCTTTTTCATTACGAAACTTTCTTTTTTGTTACTTTTCAGTCTCTTGTTCATGTTTATGAATGAACCTAGTTCTAGGTTACCTGGTGTGTGGATCGTTTTGGTATGAGGAATGGAAACAAGGACGTGGTACGCCACAGGCATTAAATTTACGGGGTGGGTTTCTATGGATATTGTCATACTAGAGCATCTGAGTATGCTTATTTCTTGAGATTATCCATGGATAATTGTTATTGGCATTGCCTAGCGTTCATGTAAAACTATAATTTGTATTGCTAAACTATTATTTGCATTGCCTAGTGTTCGTGTACTATAATTTGTATTGCTAAAGGTCTAATCTCTCTGGTTCCTGAGAAAAAAACTTTTCAATTGCTAAATTTACTATTCTAAAACGTAGGTGTACCATATATTGGATTATGCATTTCAAAATGTAATTCCCAAGGTTGTAGCATTCTTTGGAAACATAGATCTGTTATATCCCATCTGGGGAGCTAAATTTCTACAGATAATATTGTTCATTGCAAGGATGAATGACGTTTCTATTCTCTCTGTATGAAAGGTCTTCCGTCCTTTGGGAACAAAAATCTGGCAGTTTCATACCACTTCTAAACTTGCAATGTTTTTCTGGAAGTTGGTCCATCGTATAATTCCAGTTAAAGTGAATCTAAATACTTGTGGCATGGATATTGATGTTCTCTGTCCCAGGGGTGGGTTGGTGGAAGAAACTACGGAGCATTTTATTTTCGGAAAGTGGGCTGTCTAAACATGTTTGAAAGGGGTCAAATTTGGGTATTGACTTGTGGAACTTCTGTTTCAGTTACTGACTGGTTTAGAAATGCTTGAAGTGATGAGCTGTTGCAAGTATCGGTTATTATTGTTTGGGCTTTGTCACTCCATAGGAACGATGCTTCTTTTGACAATGTTTTCAATTATCCGTTTGAAACTCTCGCTTTGTATGAGGCTCTTTGTTTTCAGATTTATGACTCCTACAGCCGAGCCAAGTTTTTCAATTCTGTGGATTGTGAGATGGAAGATTTTAAGCCCAGGCTATCTCCGTCGATAGGATCACCACTCTATGACCTATTCTAATGATTGTGTTCAATCTAATGAGGGTTTAGTTAATCTAGTAATTGATGGTGCATGGTGTAAGGATTGGGTAGCTTTTTATGTGAACAATAGCAGAGTTGCAGATCAGTCCTGTTTTGTAGCGTCTTGTTTGGATGTGTTGTTAATTTTTACGGTTTAAGAGCTCCAAATATGCAAATGTGCTCATTTTGGCTGATGGTGTTTTGTTGGTCCATTTTCTTCGGGGAGAGTTTGCACTGACAATAGCCAAATAGGATGGAATACGCAAGCTACGATTAACATTTTTGCATAACATTGGAACATCAAGTTCCATAAATGGTACCCAATTATAGGTATATCACCACTTTTCAGACCCGGGGTCCCGGGTCCCGTAGTGCATCCCCGTCTGTCCACATCCGGACTCTGTCTAGAGGGTCCCCAATTCCCCACTCTTCCATCTCCATTGAACATAGGAGGCTCAGCAGAGAGCTAATTTTGTGATGTTCTTACTTATTCAGTTTCTCAACCAAAAAAAAAAGGGGTTCACTGAGCAATTTTTCACTCAGGCACCTGAATAGATCATTCAACCTCACGGAAGCACAAATTGAAAACCCGGAAAGTGAATCCCAAATTCGACCCCAATAAATTTCTACCAAAAACCGGAACTACGTCTAAATTCCAGAATTTTTAGGCCAATTATAAACAAAATGTCAAATTTTTTCAGACCTCAACTGTATCACTTGAGCTCTATAAACAAAGCATAATGAATGTATGCAGAAAAGCAAATTAGCAAACGATTCGGAGATCATCAGACTCAAACCACTAGTTATAACAATCAAAAACTCTATTACTCCAGTATCAAACCAAAAACTGCATCATCATATTGTGTGTCCTCGCGCAACTCCAAATCAACCAAAACAGGGATTGCCCGCTCACGAAACCCACTACGATACTAACTACCGAGACCTTGCACTCACAAAAAATCCAGTAACTCCTAGCAACATCAGTACCTCCTTTGAAATCCACCTTGTCCACCCCGACCGAAAGGAGCAGCGGCTTGTGGCTCAACAGATGCCTTGACAACCCCAGGAAGATCACCCATGCCAAGGGCAGAAAGCATGTCAATCGTTTCCTTGTCCACCTCAATCGTATCTGTCTTAATTGCAGACTCCTCAGGTACAAAGTCCATGCGCCGCTCACGCTCCTCCTCTTGCAACTTGAGAGAGATTCCTCGAACGGGACCCTTTTGAATCCGCTTCATGAGATGGGTGGAGAATCCCGCAATCTTGTTCCGCAGACGCTTTGAGGGAATTATTGCAACCTCCTCCAAGATTTTCTTGTTTGTGTGGAAATCCAACGTCATCTTGGAGTAATACCTCTCGATCACTTGTCGTGAGGACTTCTTCACTGTCTTGGTGCGCACACGACCCATTTTTGCAGCTCTTGCTTACAAAAACCTATATAACGGTGAAATAAAATGTTGACTACTGGGTCAAAAGACAAACAAAATAACATAGCATTCCATTTGATTAGTATCAAGATACACAAACAGATATTACTGAATGCAAAATGAATTCAAAACAGCAACCAGTATTTTGATGGATGGATTTCTGACTAATTGATCAGGGATTTAAATTAGCAGAAGAGGAGAGTGTTTTTTATTTTTTATTTTAAACTATGAAAGCAAAGAGAGTTTTTTTCAATCAGAGTTCAATTTTTTCCAAAAGATTTTAGCACCCAAGTGCTAAAATCATGATATTTCAAATCAAGAAATGAAATGGTTCCGTGTATCGTTTTTCGATTTTTTTCACACCAAATTAAAGTGCACACCTGGGTGCTAAAATCTTTTGGAAAACTGGGCCTAAGGATTGGATTAAGGTGAAGCTGTTTTGCTAGAATTCATAAACAACTATATCATCCTCAAATATCCTGCGACCCAATTGTACACTCCCTTCGTTCAACGAACCCTTAAAAAACTCTATGAACGCAGTTGAAATCTGCTCAAAGTCACCAAATTCTTCGCTCTATTATGTTGAAAACAAATGTGAAAAAACAAATACAATTTAAGACAGAATTCATGCATAAATTATAGATTAAATCAGCTCATTCTAATCCGTGACTCAAAAAATGCAACCCAATAGCTTCTCAAACACAACCTACATGGAACACAAGTAAAAGTAAAAAACAATCAACCACTAATCGTGCTTCACTATACCTACTTATTACTGTTAAGCTTATTGAGAGTAGTTTGTATGATTTAACAGAATCCCATTGCCAGTTTTGACAAGACAGGTTGCGCATACACATGGTTAAAGAGGAAAACAAAAAGGAACAACGGACCAAAGGGAACAGCCCTACGACGGTCCAAGCCATTCATGTTGTAGGTACCGCCAAAAGTAAGTACAGGGGTAAAAACTTGATCGGATATTAGTAGTCACGTGATTAGATAAACCGTCCATCTCCTGCAAAACCAGCATGTCACGATCATGTGGATACCAATGTCTATGAATAATCTGCACGGAGGGTGTACAGGATATATGGTTTAGATCTTTCGAGGTGCACCATTGGTTCCCAAAAGAAATTGGGATCGATGGAAATGCTACCTAAGTTCCTAACCATAAAATATTTCGCCGTACAAGCAATCAAACAGCACAAATTCGGGCCGAAAAAGACTAAAAATCCAACAGCACATTCTGCTAATGCAATCTGCACTATATAAACACATGAATTTGAGCAGGAATGCATACGCACGTCCAGGGCCGGCAATGTTTATTTACTAGACCGCAACCATATTATGTTTAAATTAAGCATCTACATTGCCCATGGATAACAGCAAACACATGAACAGACGACGGCGAGAGAGAGAGAAGGGTACCTGCTGGGCTTGAGATTTCGGGCCGCTTCTGATTCTCAGAGGTGAGGGCTGGCTGCTTCTGCAAAACAATAGTGAGACAAATAAGGAGAAACCCTAGAACTAGATTTCTTTTTGGACTTAAACCCTAGAACGTGCGTGATCAGTGTCACAAATTACTCCTCCTATTTGTACTTTTTTCTGGCTTTGGCCCATATTTCTAATTTACTATGTCAAACCTGGTTGACTTTAGTGCTAGAGGTGGCAATTTTTTCAACCCGGCCCATGAATCCTCCCAAACTTGCCCAGCTATAGACCAACTCAACTTCTCAATATTGTAATATGGGTCATATATGGGTTAACTCACATTATCCATATACTCATCGGTTTACATGGGTTCAAAATCAGTTTAAAATGGATTGGATCCAAAATTTTTTAAAAAATTGGGTTCTTCCTTTCCATGGTTGACCACTATGTGTCTAGGAATCACCCACCCTACAGATATACGCGTTCTCTTGCAAAAATCACCCACTCTATAGATATTCGTGTTCTCCTGCAAATTAACGAAAGTGGAGTGCCTGCCGTGCACCATGTGCGAGGCACCGTGTGGTGCAGGGCATCCGGTCGTCCATTGCGAAAAATGCACGGCTCAGATTTAATCCGAGACCCATTTAAATCAGAACCGTCCATTGCTTGGAATTCGAGTCGTGCATTTTTACAATGGATGCCCAAATCCCCGCACCACACGGTATTGTGCACGTGCACAGCAGGGACCCTTGATCCCGGATTAACACCCCACAATTTAGGTTCAATTTCTCATACCCATCCCCCCTCTCTCTCTCCCTCTCTCCCTATATATATATATATATATATATATATATATATATATATATATATATATATATATATATATATATATATATATATATCCGCCCACTTATAACCCAACCCAACCCACCCATATTCTAATATGGTTGAACCCATATTAACCCATATTTACATAGGTTAGTTGGGTTGAAAATGGGTTGGAGACAAAGCTAAAAGGAACATGAAGGGGAATAGAGAGAGATGGGGCTTACTTTGTTCGGTTTGAGTTTTGAGGGAGGTTTTTGGGGGTAATGAGTAGAGAGAGAGATAAAGAAAATTTTATTGGGGACTGTGCAGGGTGGGTCTTGAGACCCAAACCGAACAATGTATTGATAACATATTTTCAGAATAATCAGGACTCTTGCGAATTGCCTGGCCTGAAAAATAATATACATTTGGTGTAGTCTGTTCTTAAATTTTTTCCAAATTCGTCCAGATCGAAAGAAAGATATTGAATCCCATGCATCTTCAAAATCATAAAAATGCTTTGCCTAAATAAACTAAGTGGTTTTTTTTTGTCCTTATTCAAAAAAAAAATTACACATTTGGTAGTTTCATTTCGATTTTTTGTGATTTATTGGTTCGTCTCGATGAGAGGAATCTAAAAGCATAAACTTATTAACAAAACTTTAAATTTTTGTAAATAATGACAAAAATAATCCAATAAAAAACTACAATTTGGATTATTTAGATTCCTCTCGAGACGAACCAATAAAGCACAAGAAATTGATGCAAAACTAACAAACACAAAATAATAATAATAATAATAATGTAGACAAAAAAACCATTTTAGTTTATTTAGTCAAAGCAATAAATCTAATTTTGAGAGAGAGAGAAGCTCAGAACAGGGGTGAAAAAGTGTACTCAATGTTGTAGCTTTTTTGTTTTGTTTTGTTTTGTTTTGTTTTTAATAAATGTGATAGCTGTATGCAGCAAGGAAAAAAAAAGGGCCACTTAGCCAAAAATCCAAAACATTTGACATTTTTAAAGGGAAGGACAAGAAACTTTTGCAGTCAAACATAAAAACAAAAAATATTTGACATTTTTAAAGGGAAGGACAAGAAACTTTTGCAATCGAACATAAAGACAAAAAAAATTAGTGAGATGTCACTAATTTTTAAAAATTCTAATTTCGAACATAAAATTCAAACAAATCTCCACTCCACCTCCAGCCGAACACCACTCCACCTTTAGCCGACCACTTCCGGCAACCAAAAAATTAGTGAGATGTTACTAATTTTTTAAAATTCTAATTTCGAACATAAAATTCAAAAAAATCACCACCCCACCTCCGGCGGACCACCACCCCACCACTCCACCTTTAGCCGACCACTTCCGGCAACCAAAAAATTAGTGAGATGTTACTAATTTTTAAAAATTCTAATTTCGAACATAAAATTCAAAAAAATCACCACCCCACCTCCGGCGGACCACCACCCCACCACTGGCCGACCACTTCCGGCATCCAAAAACATTAGTGAGATGTCACTAATTTTTAAAAATTCTAATTTCGAACATAAAATTCAAAAAAATCACCACCCCACCTCCGGCGGACCACCACCCCACCACTGGCCGACCACTTCCGGTGTCCAAAAAAATTAGTGAGATGTCACTAATTTTTAAAAATTCTAATTTCGAATATAAAATTCAAAAAAATCACCACCCCACCAACGGCCGACCACTTCCAGCGTCCAAAAAAATTAGTGAGATGTCACTACTTTTTAAAAATTCTAATTTTGAACATAAAATTCAAAAAAATCACCACCTCACCTGTACACGTTTTCACCTACACTTATACTCGGTTTACAGTACCAATGCACAACTACAGGCCTACAGTTGTACCCACTATTGCCTTTTAATGCCTTCACAGTTCACACGTCTACTTTTCAAAGAATACAAAGAGAAGTCTAATATATCATAAATGATGATGAGTCCTACTATTTTCTATCTACTTCTGATCTCTTTACCGTGACTCTTTCTCTCTCCCCAAGCACAAAAAATTTCAAACCCCAATAAGTTCTCTCTCTTTACATCGAAGAAGGCGACTACACAGCCGACGAGTACACAGCAGACGACAGCGACTACACAGCTGACGATGGCAATATGATCTCTCTCTCTCTCTCTCTCTCTCTCTCTCTCTCTCTCTCTCTCTCTCTCTCTCTCTCTCACGATCCAATCGGTTTTTGTCAGGCCTTGGGCGCATTATAAGAGCCTCAAGTCGTTCCGAGAGGTCTAAGGGAGTAGAGACACCGTCAGGCGGCGGAATTGATGAAATGCAGTGAATGTAAAATCAGTTTAACATAAGGGAAAATATTTTTTTTAGTTTGATTAACCTGTTTCCATTATTATCTGTTAATTTTGTTGCTTTCTCCTCATATCGAGTAGATCCATGTATGTATTGTGTGTGTTTGATCCATGTACAGAAAACTAGTGAGTACTCACTAGTTTTTGGATGTCCTTCCCTTCAATCTAAAAATAAGCGTGTCCTTCCCTTCAATCTGAAAAAATGCGTGTCCTATCTTTATAAGGGGCAAAAAATGTTGTATTTTTGACTAATTTTTCCACACAAAAAAAAGTCGATTTCATTTTTTGAAATCTCGAAACCATAAAAAGTGTATTCAGTGTTGGAGAACAGGACACAGGATTTAAAAAATTCTAAACCAGGGGGAAAAAATAGGTTGGTTTGGGTTTGACTTAACCCATATTCGATTCACCCATATTCAACCCACCTAATATTATTCCATATTTAACTTACTCATATTCAACCCATAACCCTTATTAACCCACTCAAACTTATCTCAACCCACCCATTTGTCACATTTAGCAGATACCATCAAGAGGAGAGAGGTTATCTCAAATTAGGCACAGTAGGTGCCACAAGTTGTGCAACCATAATGGGAAATCACGTAGAGAAGTTACAGCAAGTGATGGAGCATATTTCAACTACCAGTACTCTTGTTTTTCTTTGAAGTTCAATAAGTGTTGTTTTGCAAATTGGCTTAATGATCGTACCACCACAATTCTATTTGTACTTCAATTTTTCATGGGACGAGATGTTTTGGTTGTTTTGGTATTTTATTTTGTAAGATTGAACTCTTGTTTTGAATAATGCTTTGGTCGTTTTGACAATGAATTTCCATTCAATGAAGTACTATTTTGTATTGACTGAATGAGTGATTGAATTTACCATAATGAATGGTTGAATTATCAGTGTTTTGTAGGAAACAAATGATGAATATACCATGTGGTAATTATTTCTGGTAAATTCTAATCCATTTGGTAAATTTACACATGATAAATTAATTATGGTACATTTACATTTCATTAAGGGTAGTGCTAATGTCAAAACACTTTTTGATTGTGCCAAAACTCAAGTGCATGAATGCCTTGTACTCATGTGTAAAGTACAAGTTTTTTATGCATTGGAGTTTTAAATTATAGGCCTCCAATTTTAATAGATTTATAATACTGGCAAATTAAATTACATTCAAGAAAATTGTAAATTTATCTTTTGGTATAGTCCTCAATAACCTACAAAAATTTAGTGGTACATTCAAATACTCTAATAATAGTAAATTTAGGCTCAGTTTTCCAAAAGATTTTAGCATTCAGGTGCTAAAATCATGATATTTCAAATCAAAAAATGAAGTGGTTCCGTGTATCGTTTTCCTATTTTTTTCGCACCAAATTAAAGTACTTTCGAGTACACGGAACCACTTCATTTTTTGATTTGAAATATCATGATTTTAGCACCTGGGTGCTAAAATCTTTTGGAAAACTGGGCCTAAATAATAGTAAATTTATATTACTATTATATATATCAATTGTAAACTAATTGATGGTAAACCATATGATCTTTCGTGTAGCCCTATTTCTTTCATGGTTGAGGTGTAGTTTTATCTAATGAAAGGTCGACGTTGTGCAATAGGAGAAATCAATAGACTATGCCCGAGCTTTGTATGCTTAGGGTATTAAAATTATATGAATAACTTATCATATGTAGAAGTTTAGGGAATTAATCTTGGAAGTAAATTAATTGATATGGGGAAAAAAGTTTATATAATGTATGTAAATATATATATATATATATATATATATATATATATATATATATATATATATATATATATATATATATATTTTTTTTTTTTTTCATGTGCTTAGTTCAGATCAACTTGGAACAGTAACATAAATCCACAAACCAAACCATTTAACATGGTTTGTAATTTTTTTTAAAACTGGGACCAAATCACCTTTTGTAAAAAACCAAACCAAACCAAACCATTCGTTTTGGATTGGTTTGGACCGGATACCTGGATTGACGGTTATTTTACTCACCTCTAGTAAATTTATCATGGATATATTAGGTTACAAATGTGTCAATTAAATTTACCATGAACTAAATAAAAATTCAATATTACACAATGTGTCAATTACATTTACCAGGAATGAAATAAATATTTACCAGTATATCTTAATGAATCCAAGTCATGGTAAATGGACCAAATTATCACACACACCTGATCATCGTGAAGATCCTGCAGCGACATGGTAATAAACTTCGATACCATGGTTGGAATACACCACTTGACGAATCCAAGACTTTCATTTGGATGAACTGCCTCCACTATGTTCGTGTGATTGCATAGCCAATACTACAAGTATGTACACAATGAGTCATTTTGTTGATACAATTAGGAACATGACTAATTACAAATGTAACACATTTAACATTTACCAGTAGTGCAACGACACATCCCGAAACCTTCCTGGGTTGACAGTGATTTCTTTTGATTGAAGTCATTAGATAATTTGCAATTGCCCCACTCCAATCATACTCCATCATTTTTTCTAAGTTTTCTATGCGTCGTAAGTATACCCATTTGACAGTCTTGGAATTTGGGAACAATAATTTGTGGCATACATATAGACAAAGTAGTCTTGCAACGTCCTCGATGTCCTCTGTATTGTTTCCATCCTTATAAGTATACAACAACGCTTTCAGATCCGGAGTCGTCAACTTCTTGTGATCTAATTCTCTTCTTGATACCATCTTAACGTCATCTCTGGAGCAGTACTTTAAAGAAACAATTTTATTGCCACAACGAATCCCAAATATGCTACTAATATCGTCCCTTGTCAGCCCAACACATTTCCCCCCTAGCCGAAACTTTCGTGTTTTAGGGTCATATGCTTCTATAATTTTACCAATCATTTTGTTGTTACTGCGACATTGGTTCGGTGCCAACCGAGCTTCAATGATTGCATCAAACAAATGCCAAAACGGAGTTTTTTTTAAAACATCCTTGTGGCACTGCCTCAAATCTAATTCCATCATCAATTTCATGACTCTCCATAAATTTGAGGGGTATGCTCTTGTACCAACTGCTACCTCTCTTGTCTTCTCTTGCTTCATTGGTTTCATTTTTGTAACATTTATGACACTTTTTCCCTTAGAATGTTGCTCTCGAGACGACATATCGGTTGTTTTGTATCCCTTACAGGATTTAGGAGTCAATTTACATCCTCGTTTTGGAAGGATCGGCATCACACCTAACATAAACAATTACAAATAATATCCAAAATTACCTCAGAATAATCTATACTAATAACAAATCTACCTTTATCAGCCTTATCCAACCTTAATCTACCAAGCCTAACATTAACAACATCAAACTCATCGAAATTTAACTTTGCAACTACCAAATAAGTCCACTGTTCGAAAAAAAGGCAATATAATCATAAGACATTTGTTCAAAAAGATTGATAATGAGATTTCAATAAATTGCCGAAGAAGCGATCAAATATTTTTCTCAAGGTGGAAGTTTAAAACATCCGACCATGGGTGTTCTTTTACGTTTCCTAGATTTGGAACATTAGATTCAAGGGTGGCAGATCGTCGCCTGTCTCCTCATAAATTTGACCATCTTTTAGCCTTCAAAACATTTGAAAATTTTACTTTATGATCCATCACTCCCATCGGAACTAAACTAATATTGGTAATTTGAACCCAACATTGATAAATTATTTTGGTAATATCACAAATCTATCATATAAAATTTATCACAATCTAACTCATGAAATTTTCTCAAATGTTTGATAAATCTTTCATACGAAACTTGACTTGTGATTTTCTCACAAACTATCATAAATCTATAATACAAAAATTTATCATAATTCAACGCGTGACATTTGCCACATATCTGTCATAAAATTTATCGTACAGAATTTATCCTTATCACTTGAAATTTATCACAAAATTAAACCAAATATATCTCATAAAATTTATCAAAAATTACCACAAACATATCACGAGATATTTCAACATACCTAGTCAAAACCAGTATCACATTCGTCTCGAAATTTAATTAGAAATAGGGGAAATAAAAAAAAAATCATGTTTCTTTTAAAATCTATCAAAAAACTGTTCATGAAATGCATCTATTGTGGGCTAAACAAGGCAATGTATGTAAACGACTTCATTTTAAAATTTATCAAAAAATATTCATGAAATGCATCTATGGCGAGCTAAACAATGCAATGTATGTAAACGACTTATGATTGATGATGAAGCTTACGAGTTCTTGCCATGGAGGAATCACTAAGCACTGATAGGTTTGAAGACGAAGAAGTTTGGATATCTCATGATTGGAAGAATTCCTCGTTGATTATGGCTTCACAGGTCAACGAAGATGAATCACCTTGGCAATGATTCTCCACTTCCCACAAAAATACCCATTTTGCTCTGGTGAATGGATTGATTTTGGCAGAAATGGTGGAATCGTGGAATGGTCCGCATTTAATGATCCCTAGACCTCCGTTTTCTTTCTTTTTTTCCCATAGTCCAAGTGATAAATTAGGTGAAACTTGGGTATAGGAAATAGTTCAGTTGTGTTAAATAGGTGCATTAATTTTTTTAAAAATGTTAGGATGAAAACATGACCCCTCAGTTAGACTGGGATGGAAACATAAGTATAACTAAAGACCAGGAACCATATTTAACTCCTCCATGAATAAATTTGGACTTTTTTTTGTTGTTGTAAAAACCATGTCATTATTTTCTCTTTCAAGACCAGACTTATTCAATTCACACCCAAACTGGGGAGGGCAATTTTTTACTCTCTTTTAAGGAAACACTTGTCAAATGCATATGTCTGGCTATCATTCCCCCAAATAAAATTATTGGTGAGATTTATTCCATATAATATCAAGACGTTTTGCAAGTTTCTGATTTTATAAGGCGTTAAAAGTTAAGTTGCTAAAAGTCAATTTGTTTCCCAATTGGATATAAGTCAATTTTCTCTTACATACTCCTTTTGCAGAAAGCAAGTGGTTAAAATCACATTGGTGCTTTTAGCAAATGAGAGTTTTTTGGTGCTAAAACCTAAAAGAAAATGGAAAACTCACCAATTTGATGACAGAACATGGTATTACATCTCATTTGGGTAAGCATTAAGCATATTGCCTTTTTAGTTAAGATATTGAAAAATAAATGCAGTTAGGTTTTTATGGAAATTTCTTATAATTGATACTGTATCTCATTCCATATCCACACACCTGTGCCCAATGATGGGGTTTGCCCAATTTCATGTTAGCCATTTTTTCGATTCGGACAATTTTACCCCTTAATTTGGTTGAAATTACAGGGATGTAGGATATTTTTTTTTTTTTTTTTTATCGGCAGGGAAGTGGGATGTTCGGGCTATGTTATAATTGGTGTATTGGAGGGATTCCATGCCATTTTGTATTGGAAAGTGACGTTTGAAACAATTACTTTTTTGCCTTTCCAGACTTTTGAGATATTCCATGTATGTCCTTTTTTAAGTCTGTAGACACCCAAATTTGGCATGGCAAATATTTTAAGCCCCTGCTTTGGGCAAATGCCTATGATGAAATGATTCCTTATGCTTTGATAAGGAATGAGATGATTTATGAACTATATGGAACTCTTAAGGAATGAAGAATGCCTTAGAATTTGGGAGGAAAGTGTCGCATGGCACTTAGAACATGTTTTAGCCTTAATTGCCTCCAATAGTCTTTTTATAAACTAAACTTTCTTATTTTTATGGTTGGATTCCACCATCTTTTATTAATTTCGAAACCTTATTTATTGATATATAATATGTCTCAATCCGATTTGAAATGAGGGAGATATGATCGTTTTACTAAAATCATTAATTTTTCGATTCACTAAAGTAAAATTGTCATATTAGAAACTAAACTTAACAAGCTTTCCAACAGATCAAGCCATGCATGAAACGGAGTTCGGTAGTGCCCGGAGTGAGCCTATGAAGTTTGGTTTCCTGTGCTATCTAGAACGACCGGCCGCAAGATCGATGTGTAGGCTGCGAAATCAACACTGTACGAGTCCAAAAGCTTCTGCAAGTGTTGGACTTCATTCCAACTCTTCCCATCTGGTCATCCAACTTGTTGTGCACGATCCAAACACTGTTAAGAAGAGTTTGTTTTGGGGAATTAAACCTATTTTTGGATTTAATTAATTTCCTTTTAATTAACTCCAACCCTACTTTCAATCCCTATAAATAGGACTCTCCTTAGAAGTTTTAAATCAGATTTTCCAACTCTCTCTTCTCCATACACATGATACGCTATACACACAACTCTAACTTTGAAGCCCTAGCCTTCAACCATACGTAACACCCTCACAACTTCGAGTTATACTCGTAATCTAGCAAAATTGTGAGCCAAAACACACAAAGAATATCCAAAACCTTCAAACCCAAAAAAGTTCTACACTGTTCATTGAATTTTCGTGCCTTTAATCTATAAAGGTTGCGCGAGTCAAGCTTGGTTATATAATCGAGCAACTGAGGTATCTAGGTGGGATGTTCATATAGTTTCTCGACTGACCGCATCTTATTTATTTGTTTCTATTGGTATTTACTTGTAAGGAACCTTGTTTTCTATAATTTTCAGAAAAAAAATGTTGGGGAAGTGAGAGGAATGTTTTTAAGAGTAAAGTGGGGTCAATGTGAAGTTAGTATTTCATTTAGGTACTTGTGAAACACACTAGAAACACAAGGGGTGTAATTGCAATTAGTGGGGTATATATAGATATATAGATATGTATATGGCTGATTTTTTTTTGAGAAAACACAGCACATTCTCCTCTCCCTCTCTATACACCGGCCCTCTCTCTCTCGTCTCCTTCTCCAAAATTTCTTCCATTTCTCCACCAAATCTACACTCCCACACCTCATCTCTTCAAGATTCAACCTTAGGTTCATCTTCTACACGCAATTTGGAGTCTGGGTTTCTTTGGAATTGCTTGGAGAAGTCACATATTGTTTGGAGTTGCAAGAACAAGCTAGGGGTTTCTTCTCTCTCATCTTTGGAGCTAAACCATGAGGTAGGGAACCTATCTCTACTTTCTCTATGTGTATATGGTTTGAAATGTTGCATTTTACTTGTCATTCCTCTTGATTTCTTTTCTAGCTTTGACACCCCCATGAGAGTTGATTTTGAACTTGAGTGAGCTTGGTTTTCCACACATTTGTTGGGTAGATCTTTGAATTAGTGTTTAGACATGTTCCTTTGATTTTTGTTGTGATTTAGAACCTCAAACTTGACTTGGATTAAAGCCCCCTTCATTTTGGAAAAAGCTGTCAAAATGCTACTCGTAACCCAGTTGGATCGATCCACCTTTACAGTTGGATCGATCCAAAACCTTCTAATTGCATTTTAAACCTTAGTGGACCGATCCACTTGTTGGCCTGGATCGATCCAAAACCCTCAGATTAGAGTTGTTTTGATCCAAATCAATCTAATCACGTTTTTAGCATAGTGGATCGATCCACTCCTATAGTTGGATCGATCCAACTTCCTCCAATTCACCAAAACTTGTTTTCTTTGAATTTGTTTGATTGTTCATACTTGTACTTGGCATATCCATTCCCTACACCTCGAAACTTGTTAGAAAACTCACATTTAGCCTACCATGGTAGGAATCATGACTCATATTGATTTCTCACGTACTCGGACACGTGTTAACTTAGCCACCATTGATGTACAATGAGAGTTTGAACGAAATGAATTACCTGGGTGTTTTGAATACATGAGAGTTAAATGAATTTTTGAAAATGGTGATTATGAATACTAGGGCCACCGTTTTGTGCGTCCCTAGCCATGGGTGCACGGAGCCCACGAAATTCGGCAAGGGTACGTAGAGCCCATGAAATCCGGCAGAGGGATTTATTCCCTATTAAAAGAAGTGGTTATTTTGTGAAGTGTTTGAAAATGACATGTTTATGAAAGATACAATATTTTGACGAAATTGAACACGCGACACGAATTGTAACGGTTAAGAGGAAATCGATGGACACTTGGATACTGGTTGGGCATTTGGGTATCTTGCGGACTTTTTAACATTGATTCGATCAATCATAGTCCTTATTAGTCTATTCATTCATGTTTATTACACCTTCACGTGCATCTTTCATTCTCTATACCCTTAGTGTTAGTAGAAAAGTTTCCTACTAGGCTAGTGAGCTCACCCTATCATTTTCAGGTACTCGGCAATGTAAATGAGTTGGATGCTTGGAGTGTGGATGCATGACATGAAGTTCATTTACTCATGAAGTTATTTTATCCTCTCCATTGTTAGTATATTTTTGGGAGATGATCATGTAACTTCTATTTCTTCAATCTTTTGAAAAATTCGATATATGTAATAACTTTAAAACCCTTTGTTACTTATGCATGGGTACGGGTGCCCTTGGTTAGAAACTCATTGAACTTTGATTTTGACTTTTCAGCGGGAAATTGTTTGGCTTTGGACTTATCATTGGTGGAAATTATACGTATTTTGGTTATTGAAAGTGAGGGGGTGACATTACTAACCCCTCTTCTCATATCTATTTGTGTTTTCTGTTTCTGATATCAAAAGTGGAACATTGGCCAACACATCGTTGAGTCGACCAGTTAATCAATTTGTAATTGTTGGTTTTTCCAGCCAACATATCTGTTTGGCAATCAGCGGATCAATGTGCATACAGAGTAATTTGTATTTTATTTTTTGTATTGCATGATCCATTTTCCGTACCCTATGTGTGATTTATTTTCTGTCTATCACCCATTACTGTTAATGGCTAATTAATTAATTACTTGTGAATTGAATTAAATAATAGAAAAGCCCCATGTCAAGTAACGTAGAGGCCAACCTTGTGGTTAGACGAAGACGGGTGCCTAACACCTTCCGTTTTTGTACCCTAGCTCTGAATCCAAACAGAATCTCTAGATGGTTTCCTGGTTCCTATTACCCAAAAGGCAACTGAGAGAGGGGGGGATGAATAGTGTTGCTAACAATAACTCTTAAATAGAAAATATTAAGTGAATGAGAAAAATTAATAGAGAAAGAAAATAATTAATTTGCCCAACACAAAAATAAATGAGATAAGGGAGAGAGATATCACACAGAGATGTATAGTGGTTCGGTCCAAGCTTTGTCCACTGCTCAGCCTAATCCACTGGCCAAAGGAGTCGCTGTTTTACTAATTAAACAACCAGCTTTTGGTGCCGATTAAACCTTACAACCGCAACACTAACTTTCCCAAGGAGTTAGCCGAACCGCTAGAGTTTATCTCCCATACTCTAAAAACACCCACATAACAAAACTCAGTCCTGTAGTAGCTCACTGAGAATTTTTGCTCACTCTCAGTACAACATTTACAAGAATTTGTAAAGTGGAAAAATCTCTCTTAAAGAGAAGATATACAAATTTTTCTCTCAAAACTCTCGAAATAATAGCATGAAAATGATGCGTGTGAGAGTACGAAAATTGCTCTGTATATTTGATGTTGCTCTGGTGTAGCTTGATTTTCCTTCATCTGTAGAGGCTCTTCTTATATAGGCCGCACAATACGAACGTTGGAAATTTGCCCGTTGAGAGAAGGAAGTCTCTTCTTCTCTGATGGTGATCTTCCCTTATTGCAAGAGAGAGCTCTGTTTGGAATATTTTTGTTTGAACACCTGTATCTTGTTCCAGCAACGTTGAGGTGAAAAGAAATCTTCCACGAATGTAAATGCTGCAACATTCGAATTTCTTAATTGGAAATTAAAGAAGTAAAAAATGGCAGACCACTTGGAGTTGGAAACTTGAAGTGTCGCCTTCTATGTTAGACGAGAAAATGATCTTGTGTGGTTGACACAAAGGACCATGGACCGAAGGCATTCAGTAGTTTTGGAATTGTGCCAATCAAAGGCCACATGAAAACATAAGTCGGATAGGGAACTTCAATTATAAGAGAAAGGATTGCATACAATCAAAACATCAATTGTATATATAGGCCATAGACAATAATGAAATTGAACTAATCCTGGAGCCAAACACATGTATTTCAAAAGAGTATACTTGTAAACAAATGTTAAATTTATGAAAGTAAAATTGTTTTTGCAAGGGCCAAACAAGTAGTAAGATTTTATCAAATATAATAAATCAAAATTGTAAATTATTTTAATAAATCAATTTTGTCATAAAACATAATCAAAAACGTTATTTCTAACAGTTCCTAAAACCAAGTGGCAACTCTAAACAGCTAATTACCGCTCAATGGATACTGTAGACACCCAAATTTGGCTCTGCAAGTACTTAAGCTCCCCACTTGGAGAAATCCCGATGATTAGACATATTTCCTTGTGTGTTGGGATTGTTTTGTGTAGAGTCTTTGTTTCAAGCATCGGACACAGAAATTGGATGAGAACTTGACCAGTAAAAACCTTTCACTAGCCCGGGTCTCACCCAACACTCATATCTAAACCCTACATAAACGTCAGAGGTATGTGAAAGAACAAAACCTTCAGAAAAATACCGACTGGTATCCTCACAATATTAGCCGATATTCCGTTCATCAACCATTACAAACATTATCGGCTGACATTGCTATTCATCGCCCAACGATCCGTTGCAGGTCTGGGACCTTTGACCCATAATTGGACTTGCGGACGACATTCACAATGTTGGCTGACGTTCTAACTTCAGAACTATATGAGAACACGGTCAAGCCAAGGCTGCACCACGCGAAGCGGTGCAAACCCCTAGGCGCCTATAGAATAGGCACATATCCGTAGGCACCCCTCCCTCATTTTCTACAAATAAGTGCCTCCCCCACCATTTTTCGCACACACACTTCACACACCTCTGAGCTTTCATTCCTCCTGACGCTAGTGTTTGCCATAGTGGGGAATCGGACTCGAAGATCACTAGCTTAGACAGTAGTTCTACGAAGTTTCTCAGAGAAAAAACTCCGATAGCTAGAGTTATGCGGAAGCTCTGCCGGATTCCCCATATGAATCTTGGGATATAGACAGTAAGCAGAAGCTCTGCCGGATTTCTCCAATAAGAAATACTGGTGGTAAGAGCTACGCAAAAATGCTGCTAGATTTCCCCCAAAAGAAATCCGGATCATAGAATCTTGCCGTTACTTTGTCTGAGTACCGACTCAAAATCATCCAGTCTTGTCGTTACTCTATCTGAGTGCCAAGTCAAAATCAACCTCTTTCTGCTGGAGGCTATAGCCGTTTTTCAGACGATTTTATCTGACATCCAGCGGAAGCTCTGTTCGAGTCTCTACCCGGATTTCGAGCCAGGAGTTTGTAAGTGAATTGTTTTCAAATATCAATAACTGCCTGCTTATTTTTACCATGTAATAGAAATATTTAGAACTGTGCCGGCCTGACTGTTTCCCATGGGCCAGGCCCGTGTCTAGTTTCGGACGCCGTATTATTGCATATTTATATTCAACCAATCTGTGAGTCAATAAAATTCACAATAAATGTAGACGTACACTATCGCAGTGCACCTCATCAGTCTCATCGAGGTTTGAGGCGATAAATATTGGAAAGACTAACAAAATTGCGTGCGCGCTGAAGCAAGGCTTGGCAGAGGTTTCCTTATATCAATGCCTCCCTTCTGGCTCTTTTCCGATACTTTCTGAGATTGCTTATCTTGACTTGACTAGTAGTTCGGACAATTCGGACAAAACCCTAAAAATAAAAACATCAGGATAATTGTGGACACTTCTCCAAGGATTTCTCATCGATTCGGAGTCGCCACCCGGGTTTTAGCGGATTGTCCCCGATGAACCGAACTTGAATGACTTGTACCTCATTTTTGGGATAAGGTTTAATACCAGCCCGTCATCACCATACTATCTTGGGTTCGGGAGCTCGGTTACGAGAGGGGAAGGGTTTTACAGCACCCCCCTCGCCCGGTTCGAAGACCGGTATGTACTAAGCATTTGTGGGATCACGAGAAATGTACGCAATTCAATTTTGAGCAAGTAATGGGAAATGGGGGATGGGGGCCAAGTAATGATGTTAAATACTGAGTACAATAATGGATTACGGTGTATGCTTGTGCCTCGTGATCTACATGAGTGATGATGATGATATGAGAAAATAAGCTACTAACGGTAACGAACAACAGAAAAACAATGTTAGTACATGTTGAACAGTGGCAAAATGACCAAAAATGACACTACAAACTGTTATGGAACAAAACCAATCTAATCCTTGCCTAGGGTTTGAGCGCTCAAAGATAAGGTTTGAGCGCTCAAACTCCTCTCACCTACACATGCTCATGATGATTCTGCATTGCTGGAAACATGATTTAAACATGGATGTTTGTGTGAAAACAACACTTTGATGACTTCACAGAGTAAAATGATCATATAAACGCGAGATTGATGCTTATTAATGAACCAAACAAGGGAGTCAGCATAGAGGGAGTGAAAATATAACTTTGAGAAGCATTTCAGAACACACAAAACACACAAAAGACAGTGAGCAAGCATTTCAGAACACACAAAATGTTTGATAATCCAGAAAACAGTTTAAGTGCTCAGCGCTCAAACATGGTGTTTGAGCGCTCAACCCAACTTCATGGTTTGTGCATTTCTGATGCTTTCTTGCCCTCATTTGGATCATCAACAACTTCAAGATGGTATATAATGATACATAATACTATGATATTCCAGAAACATCATGACATGTACTTGAAATATTTGCATGAGTGAAAGATGGACCATGAATCAATCATAAGTATGATGAGATCGAGTAAAGAGATGAGGATCAGACTGTTGTAGCACCACAACAACAACACACACACACTTAATAAGCTCAAGACATGATATGAAGCTGAGATAAACAAGAGATAATAACAAAACAAAATAGTGTTTGAGCGCTCAAAGCTTAGGGTTTGAGCTCTCAAACCCTATCCAAAGGATGTGAGTTTTTATGTTTTTCTGACTTTCCTTGGTACTTTTGTGAACTTAAACCTTCTGAACTTTGTCAAAAAGTGTGAGATAAACTTATTCATTCCATGAACAAGACTTAGTCATGGTTTGGGGATGATGAACACCATTTCTATGACTTTTGGGTTTATTGATTGATGATCAAGAGTAAAACAAACTGTTTTGAGAGTAAATGAACCAACAAATAGTCATAAGAATGATGGTACAAGCATATAAAACTATGAAAAGCACAAAACTCACATGATCATCAAAACAGTTTGAGCGCTCAATGGGTTTGCCTTGAGCGCTCTAACCCTTTTGGTCTGATGTTTTCAAAACTCATTTTTCTTGGTATTTTGGACCCTGTGAGCTCATAGAACGTATAGGAGACCCTCATGAACTCGCTGGTCTCCCTCAGGATGATGACCAACTCGTGACACGTTGCAAGGTTTTTCTACCTTTTGGCTTTGATCAAGGCTTGAACTTGGTGTTTTTGATGAATGGATGGACAAAGGCTTAGATTATAGGCATAGTGTAGGGCGTTTTGGACAGAGAGGGGACAATGTGGGTCTGATTGAGTGGTATTTGAATGGATGATGGTATATATGAACTTGAAAGGTGATGATCAAGTGGGTTATTTGATTTTGGATGATTAAGCTTCAATTGATGGACGATTATGGATGAGAGGGACTGGAAATGGAGCTTTAGAGTGAGAGAGAGGTCATGATCAGTTGGTAACCTCCCAAATAGTGGGTGGAGGTTGGGTTTTATAGAGAGAGAATGGAAGGAAAATGGGTTTTGAATTGAAAATAAGTTTTAGGCTAAATAGGGGCCATTTTAAGGGGCAATATACGTATATACGCCACAGTACGACGGCTTATACGCCCCCATGTCAGCAGAATATCATTATTAGATTCTCTGCAAAAAACAAACTGGATAGCGTTTGAGCGCTCAAAGGGTTTTGAGCACAATGATTTCTCTTGGGTTACTTTGGTATTTTGAGGGGTATATTGGTCGTTTAGGTTGGTTAGGGTTGTTTGAAAGGGATTTATGATGGTTTTGGGTGATTTGGGTGAGGCCAAGCCTTGACCCGACCTTCGAGGTACGCATGGTTGGTCTACTTCATCATCGGGAATGCTTGATAAGTTTTTCGGGTCAAAATCGGGGTGTCTATAATAATCTCAATGAATTCATATATATTTTCATAAAACGGACTAAGGTCCAAACTACAGAGTGACCTGATTCCCCTTATACATGGGGATACGTAGGCAGCCCGATGAGGGTTCGGTCACAATAAAAAAAAAATGTTTTTTCTCCCAACATGATAATATCATAGTATCACAATAATTTCCAGATACTCTTCATATCAACCTTCAGGCCCCATGTTATGCTTTCTGAGTTCCCGCATTGGATCCGAACAGCCTTTTATATTATACTTGTGATATCATTTATACTGTCTTACGTGAGCATTTGCAGATTATGACATGCATACCCATGAGTCGTAGGGCCTTTCTTGACGTAGTTCCGGTCCTGAAATCAGCTTCTCCCCCAAAAATAAACTTTCTAGTCTCTTTGACCTAAACCCTTTTTTCAGCCCGTAAACCCTACCAGGGACGACACGAGACTCGCCGGAGACCATTTTCGGCTCCGGGCAGCAAAATTCAACTTTTTACTAAAAAATCAACTAAGTCAATTGTCTTCATTTTTACTGTCAAAACTATACCAGATATTTAAGGGGGACCACCAGCCGCCTTTTTGGGGCTCTAGTCATATTTTTTAACTTTTAACCATAAAATCTCATATATTTTTTTCTATACTCATTTTTACTCTTCAAATTTGTACCGGATACATCCCGGAGCCCGCTGTTGTCTTGGACGAAATTTTTACAACTCTTTGTATGGACTTGTAAACAGCATTTTGAACCCATTTTTGGCCATATAGTCACCCAATAAATATCCCAAGACTTGCTTTCAGCTATCAGCAGTCCCTCACGGCTATTTTTCAATATTTTCCCCATCCAGTTGTGTAGTCTATTTAGACTCTTAAAACACGCCAATAGATTCAAAGCGGCAAACATACCAAAATAGTGCCAACACACTGGCCATCCTGTGTGGAGATGAACGCCTGCGCACCGCGTGACGCGCAAAGCTGGTGGCCACATCCCTTTAATCATGCTGATTGCCCTCGCCCTTACATACGACATTTACACAACTTCTCTTTGCCATCTTCATCTCCACTACAAAAGAAACCTAAACCTTTTGAAACACCGCAACCCCTTGATCAAGCAACATACTTTCTCAATTTCTCAAGACATGTTACTAAAAACGAGAATAAAGGATGATATAATCCATCACTACACCCCTTATCTCAAAAGACACACTCGAATAGCATCACATAAGTTAAACATTCTATACGGACTAGTTTATCTCTATTCCCCACAATTATTAATGCAACTATCTCATCTCCAAATGTTCCTAGGTAACTTATAGGTTTTTCATTAAACACGAACTTAGATCCCTCTCATCAATTTCTCATCTACCATCACGACCAACCCAAATAAAATAAACTCTCTATACCTAAAAACAATCATCACCAAGGTTCAATACTCAACATAATCCTAATTTAGGTCTATTAAAGCTCACAATCACATCAAATCTTGGCAACTTTAGAGTCCCATCTACAGTAACTACAAGTTAAGGAACTTTGATATCAAAGAACTATGACTCATAAATCTCACACTTAGTATAAAAATAGTTCTTCCACAAGATTGAAAATAAATCCTCAAATATTCTGCAAGTTCGTTCTTCTCAATTCACACAACCTTAACATGTTTACATCATTTTAGCTTTCAAAACCAAATCTATAATCCTAGTTAACACCGCAAATCTTTCACTAGCCATTTGAAATCAGACCAACTGGAATTCTATTATTACAGTAGTAACCTCACATAAATCTCCCCAAATTGTCACACAAATTAAATCTCACATAACCGCCTTCCGCTTAACACTCCACTTTATTTTGTTTACATAGAAAAGAACGACCTATCTCAACTTTTTAACAAAAGCCATATAAATGAAGCATTAACCCATCATACAGTCTTCACCTAAGTCTTAAAATTGATCTAGTCATTTCACCTTGCTATTCACAACAAAGTAATCAACCCCACAGTTAAACTTCACACACCTTCAAATGATCAATATTACCACCCTAGTCACCTAGGAGGAAGAACAAGTATACCTCGAGGTGCACATATCTACTCTGACCATAACCACACGTAGTTCTACACTTGACTATCAAACAATCTATCTTCAAAATACCTCTAATTTCACTCGTATGTATAAGAAAATCATACCTCAACTTGGCAAGATTCACAGATTTCCCTGAATTCTTTGATCGGAGCCTATACATCCATTTCATAGCTATGGGATTTTCCCGTTCTTATCAAACTCCATAACAATCACATTTCCTGAAAGTACATATATATGACCTTCAACGTAAATTCGAACTTTCACCCACAACGCTAATCATCACATGTTCACAAAATATAGTTCAAACTACACTCAACTTCACTCAAGGAGTACTACTTCAAACTAGAAGAAACAATAATTAATCAATTCATCGCCAAACTTGAAATTAACATTACCACAGGAAAAACAAATACCCCCTTTGTCCCGAAATGTTAGTCTACTTTAAATTTCAACATTTTATGTACAATACAAAATGTTACCCAAAACTTATAACTTTTTCATATTTGCCCTTCATTAGTTGATTCTAAATAAAGAGAAGTTAATCAAATTTTGAATTTAAATTATTTTCCGGAAAGCGAAATGTCTCGCTACCAATGTAATCAGAGCACTTTTTCAAAAAATTTAGAGCGCACTTTTAAGCTTTAAACTTTTCAATTATTCTTCTTTTAGTCTCATTGTTTTGATTGTTAAAAGCATCTCAAGGTAGATATGGAATTTTACCAACTTTCATTTGTTGCAAATTTTAAATTGACCCTATATTTTGGGACAGCCAAAAAAGGAAGTATGAAAAACTTTTTGGGACGAAGAAGGTACAACTAAGTCTGGCCCAAACCTTGCAAACCAAGCTCTTTCGACCTCTACGAATATATCAGTACCACCCATGCAGCCTCTGTGGATGGTACCACCCAAAAATTATTTGAAAAAGGGTTCTATAGTCATCACCCGGGTTTTTATTTTGGAAAAGGATGTAATACCCGAGAAACCATTTGAAATAAATTTGAAAATAATGATTCTTGTGCCACTGGTTTGAAAAATGATTTGATCTGCGAAAAATAGATAATTCTGGGTTCAGGAGCCAGGTTACGAGTGGAGAAGTTTTTTAAGGTACCCCGCTCACTTGATATAAAATCGGTCTTTACTAAATGCTTGTGGGATTTTTAGAAAACTTTTTATCACTAAACTTTATTCACATAAACAATAAATAAACACAATTGATAATTATTAACCCAATAATAGCAAGGAAATTGATTGCATAAACACTGTCTCTCAAAAAACTATTTTTCAAATTTGATTTTGAGAACAGTGTCGTGGGGCACTTATAAGTGTACCGTGCGGTATAGTATGAGTGCTGTTCGGCACAGGTTTGATAGTGTAGGAAAATAATTGACAGATTTTGAGCAAACACAAGGATAAAAAGGATTTTTAACATTGAAACTTTTCAAAAGAACCTTTCTCCTTGAAGGTATGGGATAAACCAGAAGGAAAAGGTGTCAGAATGTATCTCCCATAAATTGACAATACTGCATGGCAATAATAAGTACCGTACGACACTGCCGTGGAGATCTCACTATGTTATTTTGATTGGAATAATGGCCGACCGAGCCCAAGACCAGTATGAGGAACTGGCTTGAGCACAGTGGCTCCCCTCAGAGCGTTGAAAACAAAACTTTGAATGAGTACTGACCTTGATTAAGCTTGAGAACGATGCTCCTTTGCTTGACTTGAAAAACTTCGTCTTTTGAACACAGAAACTTGGATTGGTGAAGGGTTTTGCAGTGTTTGAGGAAGGTTCAGGGTTGATTTTGACAGAATATGGCTGTATATAGTGTTTTCAAGTGGCTGAAAATAAAGAGGGATAGCTTTCGGTGGTTGAAAAATGAAGGAGACGACTTGTTATCTCTTGAAAATTGAATACGAGTACCCTATTTATAGGCAAAATACACTTGGGGAGGAAATAGACATGGTTAGCAAGGCAAGAAGTCGGTAATGCCAGTCAAAATGCTTCGGGGCGAAGAAAACTTGGTGACCAAGGCTGCTTCGGGAGTCCCGTGTGGTACTGTGGTGAGTCCCGTGCGGCATTGTTCAACACGCCAAACTTCGCGGGTCCACCCCAAGTGCTACTGAACTCTGTTTGGCGCATGGTTGGCATCGTTGGAAAGCTTGTTAAGTCTACTTTCTAACGCAAGTGATTTAGACCCAAAATAATTTGTACATAAAAATGTGTGACCATTTTACCCTTAGGTGGTCGAAAAAGAAGTCGCTTTGGTAAAATCGCCACATCTCCCTCATTTTAAAATGGATTAAGACATATTATATATCAATAAAGATGGTTTTTAATGTACTAGAAGATAGTATAGGGTAGGGTTTGTTTTGAAGAGGTTTTCCTCCGGGATTTTGAAAGAGAAGGAGCATCGTTTAAGCTTCCAAGGATGTTTTGATTCATTTCATCATTGGGGGATTTAAAGATGCCGAGGATTTCTATATTGGGGTGTCTACAGCCTCAAAGCACAAGTTTCTATCTTCTAACCCCTTAATCCTCACATATTCATAAACACTTATCGCTACCACTATGGTCCAACAGGTCACTTCTTGTTTCTTAGTTCAAACTAACTATTAAAACTCAAATAAAACATTACCCACCAACCAAGTCTCCTTCTTGTTTCTTAGTTCAAACTAACTATACTCAGTAAGAGTACTGAGTATAGTAACACACAAGTTAAGAAACCCAAAACTACTAGTGATCAAGATGGGTAACAGATCATATCACGTTTACATTACGTCTAGTCAATCTCATCTCATCAGTTCTTCAACACCTTTGTACTTCTGACATTTTCACAACCATAAGAAATATTACCGATCAGTACTCAAAATCTCACCACAACATCTCATGCTTCTACTTTCTTATAAACAAAACACAATCACTAATTAAATAACCCATCTCTATAAACCGTGGGCAACCCAAATGCTCACACCCTAACACACCGTGGCCATTGTCAATAAACTGGTCCAAGCCTACCAATAATACAAAAACTCATTTACCCACTTGTAGACACCCTAAATTGGCTCGATAGATGTTTTAAGTACCGCTACAAATGGGCTCCCGATGATAAAAATGATACCTAAATGCTTTGGGTGGACTCACATGAATCCAAAAACCATTGTAAAGATTTATAGCCAAACTAGAACCATTCAAAACCCAGCCAAAATATCGGTCGGTATATTCATTAACCAGGAAGTACATCTTTTTGTTCCAGAACCCAGATTCCTATCGCAAACCAAAAACCCTCCAGCTAGATGCATCAACCAGTTGGTACATCCATCAACCAACCAGCAAATCAACTTCTTTCAGAAGCTTTTCAATCAGAGCCTGATCGGGACTAGAACTCTTCCTCGTTGATCGGATTACTCTGATTTACGTTGCAAACACAATCGGGACTCTCATAGATAGAGTTTGTGCATACAAAGTCTCTCTCAATTCGAGTTCTAATCAAATCAAGACACCCCATTTTGCTAACTCTATATATAGGAGCCTTTAGCCTCCAAAATTAACATACAATTCATCAGCCTCCCATTTTGAAATTCTATGCAAACATCCCCACAATCCTAAGCTACAAAAGCCCCAGGATAGCCAATATGCGTCTACAAAGAATATGATAGCAATACATAACATTTTGTAAGGGTCACCATAACAAAAAGGTTTGATTGAACTTTAGATAAAGGCTAGATCAAGACCTCATTATGACACCAAGAAATACAAAATAAAATGAAACAATGTGGTGTAGATACTTTAAGGAGGCTTCAATACAAAATCAATAACAGGTATAGAGGGAAATGGATGGGACTTATAGTGGGATAAATCCGCACGAGGTTGTGGGTCGGTTGGATTAAAAGAGACCCAGGGTGTGCTAAGCCCGGATGCGCTAAAAATTTGGCACAGGTCGTGCGGTGAGGGTGCCGTCACCCATACGTAACCAAGCAGTTAGTGATTCACGGAGGTCCATGTGCCTGATTTAATGGGATGATGTCACCGCGCCTGTGTTAGCACACGTAGCTTGGAGAGCAAGCACATGGGAGGCTATAAATACCAAGGGATAGACCCTAGAGGTATACACACTCTTCTAGATCTAAAAATATTCTATCTATTGTGTTTTCACTCTCTTGTTGCTGGTTGAGCACTAGAGTGCCTGCTGAAAAGAGACCAACGAGGCACTAATGGGTGTTGCTTGTGTAGTTGGAGCAAGGAGGAAGATGGTTCGACTCGAGGAGGATCCACCGGCGAAATTACCCACCAACAATTGGTATGGCTGCTGGATTTGTTTTTGGTTTTTGTAGTGGTTTTTGGGGTGTTTTTAGATCGGTTTTTTAGTGGTTGGTCTGAGTTGAGATCGAGGTCATTTGAGGACTTGATCGGGCCAGCAAGGGTTGTGCTTCTCAAACGAGTTCATAGGTGGTGACACAGTCGAGTTTGGTGACCGAAACAGTGCACACAAACTGTTTAAACAAGACAGAAGGTGGCAGAAGAATAGCGGAGGATCTCTTGACAATCGGACCTACTTAGAGTGATCGGTTATGATTTTTTAGGACAGGGTTTTGTACTTCTCGGTGAGACAATCACGGTGGTGCAAGGGAGCGCAAGGGAGATCGTCGTACAACTCCAAAAAAATTGTTTGAAGGGTGGCAGATAAAGGCAAGATGAGGATTGGTTATCGGTCCCACCAAAGTTGATTGAAAATTCAATTTGAACACAGGGATTGGTTCGTCTCATAAAGACGATCATGGTGGTAGCCGAAACGTTGTCAGATGTTGTCGGAGGAAGCCTTGCATTCTGGTAGAAGGCAGCATGTAAATGGCGTGCCAAATCTACTCTCATGCGTACGCGTGTAGCGCATGCGTCAAGCGGAGGTTAAAGAAGGTCAAACGGTTCGCGCACCAGGTCAAATAGGCCTGATCTCGGTCAAAGGGCTTACGCGGTGGTCAAATGGGTCTTCCGCATGTCAAAGGGACTAGGCGGCAGGTCAAAAGGGCCAGTGGCATTCAAAAGGGCCATTTATGGTTTTTTGAGGGTTCAGAAGGCCATTTGGAGGGTTTTTAAGGTCCAAAAGGGATTCTCTGGCCGGATTAGACCCATCTTGGGTGGTTCAAGTACTGTTCCTGACTAATTTCTACATTTCAAATTCAACTGTGGGCTCGGTTTGAGGTGATTCAACATAGAAATTAATGGTATATTTTATTTTGCCGCTTTAAAACGCTATTTGGAGTTTTGAATCACAGTTTAAGAGTTCCTAGGGTGGTTTTTAGTGATTATCTAGGTGATAATATGTCGGTATGAGTATGAGGGCTTGTATTGAGCTTCGATTTTATTTGTTGTGTTCATTTATTTTGTGGTGGCTTTTTTGGTTCTCTACCAAAGAGATATAAGTTACTTAGTGTTAACCGTTTAAAAGCCGAATGTTCATTGTTTTGATGGTTTTGAAACCAAGTATTGACGGCTTGAAAGATGATTGTTAGTTTGTAGTCTCCTGCTGTTGGCTAAACCGAACGCGAAGGACTTGTTTGGCTGAGCCTATTTTTGTGGTCGTGGCCATTTTGTTGCAAACGTTGCTTGTTTTGTTTCATTTGCTGTTTAATTAATGAGCAAAGGAACATAAGCAGGGCTATTTTTAGATGTCTGGGGGATTGAGAAGGGTAACCTTCAGTTTTTATTGAGAAGGGTTACCTTCGGTCTTATTGAGAAGAAGCGGCCCTTGGTTTTATAAAGAAGAAATGATTATAAAGAAGAAATGATATTCAGCCTTATTGAGGGAGTATGACTCCCAGTCTTGATGAGAGACCATAGCTCTTGGTATCTTCAGTCTTTCTAAGGGACTATGACTCCCGGTCTTGATGAGAGGAAGCGATCCTCGGTTTAATAATGAGAGAGCGTAGCTCTCGGTATAATTAAGAGGTTGATCCTCAGTTTATGATGAGAGAGTGTTTCTTTAGGTACAATTGAGGGAAAGTGATCCTCAGTCTAATCATGAGAGGTAAGCTCTCGGCTTCTTGAGAATCATGAGGGGTAAGCTCTCGGCTTCTTGAGAAGGAATGACCTTCAGCTCCTGTAAGAGGAAGTGTTCCTCGATCGCAACACGAAACTTAAATTCTCAGCTTGTTGAGAGAGCGAGGCTTTCGATATTATCAATGTAGTGTGATTCTTGGTTCTATTGAGAGAGCAGGGCTCCCAGTTTGATCAGAAGGAGCAACCATCGACAAATGTGTTCCAACTTCACAGAGAGGAAGTGACCGTCAGTCTTCATGCAAAGTTATGAATTTTTTTCTCCTAGACCAACCCAGAATGGGGGAAGGGGACGGTTTTTCAAAATGTTGATTCTGGCTTGTTTTAAACCGAATCCTACACGTGTGGAGGTCACCTTCTTAGTCAAGCAGCTAGGGTTCAGCAGTAGTTCAGTCCCTTACTCTAGAAGATTCAAAGAGGTTACTTCGGCGAAAGCACTCCCACAATTGGCGACTCCACTAGGGATAGAAAACTACTCCTCCCAACTTCTCTAGACACTTTGGTGGTGTTTCTTCCCTCCCACTAAACCTCTCCTCTAAAAACTTCTCCAAACCCCACTAAAATGGCTAACCTCAACTCTAGGTGATAGGCGCGCAATATTGTAAATATAAGCGCCTAGGGGGAGTTAGCGCGTTAGACGTGCGGTTTAATGTGTATTTTCCGTTTAATGCGTGCACAGTGGTGTTCTTGGTATTTCTGTGGGTTTTCCAGGTATAGTGGCGTTTGGTGTGTGCGTGCATGGCTTGAAGTGGAGGCGCGGGAAACGAGGTTTGGAAGTTGGATTTTGAAATGCTGGGCCGAAAGAGATCGGTATCGATACCCTTCACAGCTGTATCGATACCAATTGGTTAGAGAGGGTGCAATTTCGTTCCAGAAGGTTTAGTATCGATACCCCTCAAGGCCGTATCGATACCTACGTCTTGGCGGCAAAAGGAAGGATAAGGGATACGTATCGATACCTTTATTAGGGGTATCGATACCGAGAGCTTACGGCTGAAGAATTTAAACTACGTCGTTTTGTTGGTCGTAGAACGAATGGGATAACTAGGTTTTTCGGATTTTCATTAGGTTAACTTAGTTTTTTCGCTGTGTGGCTGAATTTTTTTAGCGAGTTGGACGGCTAGAGCAAGTATTTTTCTTCCGGCAACACTAATATTGATCGATTCGATTCCGTTTCTTTCTGCAGATTCTGGTATTGTTATTAGTTATTGTCAATTCATTGGTTATTGTTCTTGTTGAAGCATAACTACTTATCGTTTAATTTCATGCATAGGGCTAGGATTTCAGATCTCATGCTAATTTTGATTACCATGCTAGCGTAAACCTTTAGACGTGGCCATGGGGTGAGTAACACACCGTGGCCGGTACCGTATTCGTTCACCCAATTTTGTATGGTTATTTGAAAATCTTCATATTGGGATTTCTAAGAACGGCCGAGCTCTGTCATTGTCGGAACCCACACGAACGGGGAATGGGTCAAGCAACTCATTCCCCGTGGCGTATGGGATAACGCAAATAGTGTCTCGCCCCTGGGAGAGAAAATCCTAATATGGAGCGATATCTTTGAGAAACGGAAGGGGTGAAAGGATTCGGGACTGGTTACATGTGTTAGGATCCCGATGGTCGCGTCTACTTTTAACTACTCAATTAAAATCGAGAATTTCTCCTTAGGTTATCATAGTTAATCACTCAATTAACCGGAAGGGTGGCTACCTGAGAGCCAATTCAAACTAGTGCCCCGTTTTCTAGGATTGAACACCGACTCCGTCCCTGAGGATTCGACTCCGGACTTCCGGATATTGTGCTACGTCGGGTTATTAGTTTTGCGCTTGGGACTGTTATTTCCAATACTAAGAATTTGACAAGCATTTTTGGCGCCGTTGCCGGGGACGGCGACGTGTGTTAGAATTCGGGCCATTAGTGTCTTTTGCATTTTAATTTTGTTTTATCTCTTTTTAAAAAAAAAAAAATTTTTTAGGAAAATCTTAGTTTATTTCTTAGGATTGAGTCAAAATAGGTAACGGTAGGAGGGGTTCACCAAAAGCGGACCCGCTCTATTACCGAGATCCGACTAAGTGTCTAGTTAGGATAGATAGTGAGTCGTTGGTAGAGGTTCCGTTAGTAGGTGGGTCTAGCCGGTCTGAGTCAGTAGAATTTCAGTTTGAGTTGCAATCTACTCAGTCCGAGTCTTCAGTAAGTCAACCTGATCCTTTCCCCATAGACGAATTGTTCGTAGAGTTTCCCAACCCTTTGTTTGAGTCAGCAGATATGGCACTGCAGGGCGGTAATCAGCAGAAATCCCTGCGGGATTTCTTGCACCCCGAGAGGACCACCCCTCTCGGACCGATTGTATTCCCTACCGAGACCGCAGAGGCGAGAAATGCCTTCACCGCTAAACCTGGGACTCTGAGAAACCTCCATACTTTCTACGGGCGAGAGTGCGACGATCCATACGAGCACATTCGCTCGTTTGAGAACTTAGTGCGCAATTTAGCGGCGAACTCTCAATACGAGAATGCATGCCTGAAGTTATTCGAGTCGTCGCTCCAAGATGGGGCACTTAAGTGGTTTAGAATGCAGAAGCCCCAGTCACTCAGGACTTGGGATGAGGTGCGTGATGCGTTTTATAGGAAGTATTTCTCAGAGAGTAAAACTAAGAGTTTAACCCGCCAAATTCAGGGTTTTAGGCAGGAAAGGGGAGAACCATTTTTGAAATGTTGGGAGCGCTTTAAAGAGTTACTTCTTAAGCTCCCACATCATGGCTTTGAGCGAATCCAGTTGGCCAGTTTCTTTCATTTAGGTTTAAATGTCGAGACGGCTCAGCAGATAGAATTCATGTGCAAAGGAGATGATTTCCTCTCCAGAACTGCAGATGAAGCGTGGGATTTCTTAGAAGACTTAGCAGATAAGTACCGAGGTTGGGAGCCGTCTGAGTATGATCGCACTTCGGGGCCTAGTGTGGTTCCGGTCACAATTCGTGACCAACAACTCCAGGCCCAAATTGAGAGAATGGCAATAGAGTTAGAGGAGCTTAAGATGAAAGGCACCCGTTCAGTGAACGAGGTGCGAGTTGAAGAGGTGTGTGCTTGGTGTGAGTGTAGAGGCCACACGGTGACTGCTTGCCCCGGCTTCATTGCCGCCAAAGGGGCACAGCAATCAAATCAGGAAGAGGTTAACGCGGTGCAAGGGTGGAACCCATACTCTCAGACCTACAATCCAGGGTGGGCATCCCACCCAAATCTTAGTTAGAGTGACCCTAAGCCAGCTGGTGGAGGTCAAATGCAACCCCCTGCGTTGCCTCCGCCACCACACCCACAACAATCCCACTACCCTCGGCCTCAGCAAGGCCAAATGACCCAATACCAGTACCAGTACCAGCCCAACATGTCTAAAGGGTCAGGACCGTCAAACCGTGGACCACCCCCAGGGATGGGTCAGATGTCCCAGAGGGACCATCAATTTGAGGATACCTTGCGGACCCTCATGCAGTCGCATATCAGCTTGGCGACTGAAACCAGGCAGTCTATAGGAGCAATGCAGACACAGTTAACCCAAATGAACTCAACCCTTAGTCAATTGCAACAAGAGAGGGGTAAGTTCCCCGCGCAGAGTAGTTCGGCTGGTGCCCATTTTATAGGGAATCCTCAAACCCCGGGTGCTCAGAACTCAAGTTTCGAGGAAACAAAGTCAATCACTACTCTTAGGAGTGGTAAGATAATTGATAAGACGATTCAGCCTAAACAGCCACCGATTCCACCTCTGGGGCCGGCTGGTAAATAAGGAGTGAATCCCGAAACTAAGGTGAGTTCAGAGGAAGAGAGGAGAGATGAACCGGAGTCGAAGGAAGTGGAGGAGCCTGTAATAGCGGTCCCCACGACTCCAGGGCCATCAACTACACCTGTAGCTCCTTACCCTCATCGCCTGGTGGCGAAACCTAAGCCAAATACCAACCTCCAATTTTTGCAGTTGCTTAAGAGAGTGCAATTTCCCATTTCGTTGCTAGAGGCAATTGAGGCAATTCCTCAGTGTGCGAAGGTTCTAAAAGACCTTTGCATGACAAAGAGGAGGAGCAAGACGGATGTGGTGTTGACGGAGCACGTGAGCTCCATACTCCAGACAAAAATTCCAGCTAAGTGTCAGGATCCTGGGAGTCCCACCATCACTATAAATATCGCGGGCCAGACATTTGACAATGCGTTGTTGGACTTAGGAGCAAGTATCAACTTGCTTCCATATTCAGCATATTTGTGGTTGGGCCTAGGCGATCTGAAGGCCACTCCTGTCACCATTCAGTTGGCTGACAGGAGTAAGAGAGTGCCTAAGGGAATGGTGGACGATGTGATGATTCAAGTGGGAGAGTTTCATTTTCCCGCGGACTTTATAGTTTTAGATATCTCCCCTAGCCCTGAGGTGTTAGAGAGGACTCCCATAATCCTTGGTCGCCCGCTCTTAGCTACCTCCAGTGCTATCATGGACTGTAAAACTGGCAAGGTGAAGGAGCCAACGGATGGGCAAGAGCCCATAGAGAAGTTTGGATCCTTGGTTAAGCAGAGGCCTACAGTTAAGACAGGGGCTAGGAATCTACGGTAATGTTAAGCACAAAGAGGATCGCTCCAGTTTGGTTCGAGGACGGTCCAGTTTGATAAAAGAATATGAGGACCTTGGCGGTCCGGTTTGATAAAATGATTTGACCTTGATGGTCTGGCTTGATAAAATGATTTCAGGACCTTGACAGTCTGGTTTGATAAAAAGATTTGAGGACTCTAACGGTCCAATTTGATAAAAGAATTCGATGACCCTGACGGTCTGGTTTGCTAAAAGAATTTGAGGACCCTGACGGTCCGGTTTGATAAAAGGATTCGAGGACTTGACAGTTCAATTTGATAAAAAGGGTTTGAGGACCTGACAGTCTGGTTTTGAAAAGGATTTGGTCCTACTGTTAGAAGATCAACTCCTCGTGTCCACAAGAGACAACCAAGAAGTTGAGGGGCTAAGCCTGAATGGACTGAAAGTGTTGCACAGACTGATGTTGTGAGGGTGGCGTCACCCATACGTAACCAAGCAGTTGGCGAGTCACGGAGGGCCATGTGCCCGATTTAATGGGATGACATCACCGCACGTGTGTAAGCATGCATAGCTTGGAGAGCAAACACATGGGAGGCCATAAATACCAAGGGATAGACACTAAAGGTTTACACATTCTTCTAGATCTAAAAATACTCTCTCTATTGTGTTTTCTCTCTCTAGTTGCTGATTTAAGCGTCAGGGTGCCCACTAGCAAGAGGCCGGCGAGGCACTAACGGGTGTTGCTTGTGTAGGTTGAAGCAAGGAGGAAAATGGTTAGACCCAAGGAGGATACACCGGCGAAATCACCCACCAACAGGACTACATCAAGTTTTTACTTTTGTCATCTATATTAGTACTGGCAGGAAACCTGTGCTATGCACAGGACGAATTCAGGTGTACACAATTAGTTTACAACTCAAGCTATGCACGAAAACTTTTGACAATTAAGAGAAAACTAAAATCGGTTATAGATTTATTCTGTACTAAGCGACGGGGAGTTGTGGTTAACTTTTCACTTTGTAATCATTGATAAATTTGTAAAAATTTCCTAAAGTTATTAACCTTTGCTAAGTAATGATAGTCAAGGTAGTGAAAAAATCACTTCTTAAATAAATTAAAATTGAGAAAATGAAAACTTACAAACCCATGTGGATCCGTGTGAGTCTGAAAGCTTTTGTTATAGTATGGATTCTTTTTACCTTTTGATTTCTCTCCCATAATATTTGCATTATTTCATATTATTCCATATATGTCTTACTTCTTTCATGCTATTTCAGCAGTAAATTCTAAAATATTTTCGCATTTCTCTTGTATTATTTTCCTTTTCATTTTCATGTTTATCGATGTAGATTTATTGATAGAAAATTTTCTCAAATTTATTATATGATGACACAATCATGAATCTTATATATAAGATATGCGACTATCCATCATGCAAAATAGTCATGGACAATTTTTTCCTTTTACCTTCTACGGTTGAAAAAGAGAGAATAAAAGGTGAACATATGTGAAAATAAAACATGAAACAGGGAACTCAAGAATGTCCCAGAAGAAAAGGGGAAAAAATAGAATGGTTAGATGCTCTAAAATACAGGCTCAATATAAAATGTGGTTGGAAATATTTGCCCCGTGGAAAAATATAATGAGCATGAGAACAATTTGTAGTTGCTAAAACCTTTTTTGCATGAGTACAAAAACTCATTAGTATCGACTGATATCGTTTTGTGTTTCGAATTCCAAGTGAATTCTTTCCTAATGTTCTCTCTATCTCATTTGGAGGTTCATTTTTGAAGGATTGTATTTCGGTACAAAAGGAACCAACTGGTTGGTAAACAAAGATTTTTTACACCTACCAAGTTTTTAAAATATTCAAAAATAGGTTGCTATATATCAATTAGAACCTATGAATCTCTAGAACATTTTTTTGTTTTACTTGGCTATTATAAACTACATAAAATCAAATAAGAAAATTCCTATTAAATGGTTAGGTACTAAAAATTGCATTAAGAGAAAATAAGAAATTTATGCAAAAAGTCAAGAAGCCGAAGGTGGCAATTACGTACCCAATGAGTGGTTGGTGTTGTTTTCACAGACCAACTTCTCATCGCATAGGATGCACGATCTTACACGATGTGCTTCTTTGGCTACCATTTTATTTGATCGAGCGTTTTGACGTTTATTGTTTTGTGTTTTTCGGTTGGGTCTATGAAAGATAAAAAAAAAAATGAAGACATTATTAATTAAAAACTTAGCAGTAGCATCAAACAAATCTTTGTTTGCCAACCGGTTGATTCCTTTTGTACCAAAAGACGATCCTTAAAAAATGAACCTACAAATGAGATAGAAAGAACGCTCGGAAAGAATTCACTTGGAATTTGAAACACATAAAACGATATTAGTCGATATTAATGAGTTTTCGTACTCACACCAAAAAGAAGCTAATTACTCATATAAAAAAAGGTTTATGGAGCTGTGAATTGTTCTCATGCTCATTATAATTTGTCATGGGGCAAATATTTGAAAGCCATCCATTTGCCTGCACATTAACCCAACATGGTGAAAAAAAGTTAGACCTTTCTTGAACTAAGCCAAATCCAAACGATTCAAGCAGCGGAAAAAAATAAGAAATTGAAAAAGACCATTGCAATCTCACATTCACTTACAGAAGAACTATTCAAGTACTTCTATCTCTATAACGTGAGATGTAGTGCAATTTAAATGAGTAGTGTAATTAATTTTAAGACATAAATTTGAATGATTCTAAATTTCTAATTCTAGCTGGATAACTATCTATAGAAATAGTTAAATGTGGAGATCTTGAAGATAGGATGGGAAAAGATTTATAAATATGAAATTCAAAAAGATTTGCCAAATTACGTAAAAGGAAATGAAGTTTGCATTCTTAATTTCTTTTTTTTTTTTTTTTTTTGGCTTGCATTCTTTATTCATTAATTTTAGTTATGCAATAATTTACTCGTCATAACCATAAATATTAGTGTAAAGTTTCTTTCATCACCACAATTTTCGACTTAATCAATAGAAACTCTATATGTTTCCGTCATTAAAAAATTATTCCGTAAATGGAAGATTTGGTTAACTTACTGGATTCTTTTAGATATTCAAGAATAATAATAACTCCATAACCCTGTTGGTCAATCGAAAGATTTGGTTAACTTACTGGATTCTTTTAGCTATTCAAGAATAATAATAACTCCATAACCTTGTTGGCCAATCAATTACCGCCACTTGTCGCATTCACAGGTTTTCATTACTGCCACGTGTCAAGCTCATAGCCCTCCTCGCGAAAACCCATCCTGCAATACTATATAAGATTGCAGAATAGGTTTTCGCGAGGAGGAATGTGAGGGCGACAAGTGGCAGGAAATAAGTGGATTGTCATTACAAATTTTGAAGGATGCATGTGACTTCTTGATATTCCAAAATTTCAAAATATAACCATATGTATTTCAAATTTAACTTTACTCATTTCTTATATACCTGGCACTATAGAGTTTGTCAAATTGTCTATGTTAACAGATTGAGCAACGAGAAATCTTCTCACTGATTCTCTTTTCAGCGTGAAATCTTTTTTCTTTCCTTTTCCCTTATTTCACCTTACTCATTTTCGGCATTAAATATAAGAATGTTGCCTGAAATCACATCCATTCTATATTAAACCTTTTACTTCCATCAACCGATCGGTAAAAAAAAAGTTAAGTATCTTAGTTTAAGAAAGTATGAGCAAGGATGGAGCCAGGGGGGGCTCCTAAAAAATTCTTATTACCACATTGTAAAAAAAAATTAAGATCAAACTATATAGTCCCGTCCCCCCTCCGTTTTTTCGTTAAAAAAAATAATAGTAACAACTTTAATAGTTATCAACCTATGGAACAACTTTGTACTTAAACTGGTTTTAATGAGGTTTAATTATAATTCTTATAAACAAAACAACGCAAAAACTTTATAACCCAACTCACTTCAGGGACTCAAGGCCCTTTCACTTTTAAAAACTAAGTCTCACTGAAGTTTTGGAAATCCAAAACTCTTTAACGTGGTTTGCGGACATCAGATGCGTAGGAAAAAAAAAAGAGCAAAAGAAATTGGGGGCTCCCAAAACAGTCAATTCTCAATTGCAAGAATTGAACACTCGGTTTAAGGAAGATACAATGGAGTTGCTCATTCTCAGCATATCTTTAGATCCTCACGATGGCTTCAGATCATTCAACATTGAAGATACTTGCAAGCTTGAAGAGAAATATTCTCCAGTGGATTTCACTGAGCAAGAAAAATAGTACCACTTAAGACATCAATTGCAAAATTATAAGCTTGATGTGCCTATGCATCCTGAGCTCCAAAATCTGTCAACGATTTCAAAGTTGAGTGAAATGTTGGCGAAGACAAGAAAGTGTACGATATATCATCTTTTCGATAGGTTGATTCAGCTTATAATAATTTTACATGTTTCAACGGCTACAACTGAGCGTGCATTTTCTGCTATGAAATGTGTGAAGACAAGACTTTGCAACAAGATGGAGGATGATTATTTAACAAGTTTCTTGATCACTTATATTGATAAAGATATTGCTCGAGGGTTGGACACAGACTCTATCATTGATGCTTTTAAATTTTAATAACAAGAAAAAGTGTCAAGCACAATTTAACATGCTTGATTTCAGTAGACACTAAATAGGATTAAAAAAACGATAATATCTTTTGCAATCTAAGTTGATATTGGAAACATGTTTAGTTTCATGTGTGTGTGTGTGTGTATTTTTTTTTTTTTTTTGAGTTAGTAAAAATTTATATCGTTGTCTTAATTTTAATTATTTTTTTATTGTGTATATCCGTCCCCCCTACGCCAAATTCTTGGCTCCGTCCCTGAGTATGAGAGAACCTTTTGGGAAACCAATCCTTGAATTGTGAGATGATTTTATTTCTTTCCTGAACCAATTTCACTCTAAAAAATTTAGTCTATTATCTCTTATTATTTTCATCCTCTCTCCCATACTGTTTCTTTCCTGTCAAAATTCATTTTTCATGGGCATGCTCTCAACTGAAATATGATTCATGATTCTGATTGTATATGATTACCACCAATTATCTCTTTAAGATTTATCTCATGCATGCACGCATAAATCTTTTTGTTAGTCACACAGTTCTAACAAAATTGACCATTACGCAGGAAGTTATGAAGCAGTGAGTGAAGAATAGAGAGGAAAAAGGTGATTGCAAGAACAATAAGATCTAATGCCGTACAGACGGAAAATTTCAAGAACTTGGCTATTAAGAAGGAAGCATGGGTATATGCTTCTCTATTTTACCTTTTTTGGATTTATGTCAAGCATAGGAAATTACAAAATCTTTGCATACTTTTCAAAAGTGTTGATTTTAATTATTTCGCCTAGAATCGGGATACATGCATGGGATATGCCTTTTCGTTTGATATCGCAATTGTGAATGTTGTTATTAAAAATCCAATCTCACGATCGGTTTGTATCCTTAATTAATCTCAATTTTTATGCTGCTCAAGCTAACTTTCAAGGGGCTGGTGTAAATACTAAGAGGAAGCACTTATACGCGCATCAACGATGGTTAAGTTAATGTGTAATTTTTTGGGTAATGTGTAATGCCAATGCATTGGTCTAAATTTCACCGAAAAGAAAGTCCTAACTTTGTCCCATGCATCAATCGCATGGGTTAGGAATATATATAGTGTGAATTTGTGCTATTCTGAATTAGAAAAGAATTTGTGGGGAGGCTGAGATAATTTCCTGTAAAAAACAAATACAATCTGGATTTCTTAAAATTCTTTATAAGGCATAATATAATAGAATTCCATGACAAACTATTTTATTTTTCTTTTCTTCTTAGTATGGTACACTGCTCTTTGCTGCCATTTTGATGTCATGTTTGGAATTGTTCAGGTGTAATAACCTGTATTTTCTTAAAATGAGTTTTGAGATAAATTTTGCAAATGTAATATTCTCTAATTAGATTTTCGTTAAAAAAATTATTTTGACTAAACTTCTAAATTTCGAGGACGAAATTATTTTAAGGGGATAGATTGTAATATCCCATATTTTATTTTATATATATATAAACATAAACTGTCGACATGTCTTTTCTTTTTCTTTAACTCTTTCCTTTTCTTTGTATTATTTGTTGCTCCCTAGGTAAAATTCGGATGAGAGGGCAGTAGTGTGCCATGGTTGCTTATTGAAGAGGAGAAAATGATGTGATGCATGCATGAAAGGGTGTGGCAGACATAAAAATTATGAGGGAGAGATCCGGACGGGAGGGAGAAACGTGTACACTTGGGTTTGGTACCAGGTGAGTAGTGATGGTAGATTTAATATTCCCAGAGAGCATTGAAAGGAATTTCGCATATATATATATATACAATAGCGGTCTCCTAAGGGATCCCGCATACAAAATTTGGTGCGGGATTGGCCTTTTTTCAACTTTCCGGATCAAATTTTGACGATCCGAACCACTCAATGTTTTTAAAATGCATTTTCCAAGGCCTACGCGGGAAATCTTCAAAAAAAAATACCCGGAAGGGCTTGATCCATACAGTTACCGAAAACTGTATGGACAGTTTTACCGTTACCGAAAACTGTATGGATCAAGCCCTTCCGGATATTTTTTTTTTGAAGATTTCCCACGTAGGCCTTGGAAAATGCATTTTAAAAACATTGAGCGGTTCGGATCGTCAAAATTTGATCCGGAAAGTCGAAAAAAGGCCAATCCCGCACCAAATTTTGTATGCGGGATCCCTTAGGAGACCGCTATTGTGTATATATATATATATATATATATATATATATATATATATATATATATATATATATACACACACATATATATGGGTATGGGTCTGTGAGTTATGGACAGAGGAGAAAATTTGAGTCTTGAGAGAGAGTTTGGATAGTGTTCTTTTAGCCACAGTAGTTTACGTGAGTTTTAGTTTGTGATATCCTTCGATTATGTAGTGAGACGATCTAAAGATTTTAGGAGGTTATGGAATCATTATATCAGGCGGCTGCGAGCTTTTGAGGTAACCCGGGGAGTATACGATATGCTTCCCATTTCTGGAATTCTTTTATTTCTATCATTTCGTACTCCTTTTGAATGTCTCGTATCCTTGTTCGATTATGTGGAATTTTGTTGAAAGTGGAATATTTTTGTGATTGAAAATGATATTTTTGGCTGGAGTGTCATGGAACTGTTTGGTACGATGATTGAGTGGACCTTGCCAATATCTTGGCCAATCCAGGAAAGCCAGGTAGGCTAGGTGAAGCGGGTGAGGGAGGTCACTGATCATATACCGAGGAGGACTGGGTATGAGGTCCATTATGATTTGTTAAATCGGATTGATAATCGTTGTTTATTGATTCCACTCAAGTGCAAGCATTGTTATTCTGTTGTATCGTATACTTCCCAGTGATTTTTATCTTTCAGGTGTGGAGCCGGGGTTAGAGTGGCTGATTTAGAGGATTTGATGATTAATTATTTGGGCGAGAGAATTTATAGAGGAGCATTTATTCGGATGCTTTTGTATTATTTGAGAGTTGTAAGTATGTATTGGTAGAAAATAGGGCCTGGAAGTGTATAGAAATATAGTGTATTTATGGAGACTTTATTGGAAAAATCCGGGTCGTTACATCAAGGGGTTGTATTGATGGTTTTATTAAGATGTTTTTCATCCCACTGAAGTAGAGGTTTTTTTTAAAAGCTTCAATTTCGAGGCATCTTGATTTTTGTGAGTGCAGAAGCTGAAATTATAACGGTATAGTGCCTAAAAATTTTTGTAAGGCCATTGAAATTTTATTTTTTAGGTGAGTCTAGGAGTGGCAATATGCTCTGGATCAAATTTCACTTTTGCTGTCTCCAAATTCACAAATATTTTATGCCTTCAAATAAAGATTTTAAATAACGGTAGCGGACTAAGTAGCGGTACCGGGAGTATCGAATAATATTTAGTAAACTTCTTGCTTACACTTGCATTTTCCATAACAAGTGAAATTCACATTGTTATATGCTGATATCTGACATGTTCATGTCATGGTTTCCTCCAGATGCAGAAAAGTGGATCTATTCATTGAATTACTAATATCATTTGTCTATTGTTAACATTACTATGTAAATTGTTAAAGACTACGACATGCCTTTTAAATGCACTTATTTATCCTTTGTTGCTCTTATCCATGCATAGCACGGCTTCATCACTAGGTATATGCTCCTCATACCTAATGCATTAAGAATTTGTTAATGCATTAAGAATTTGTTGTTTTTACTTCTTTTCTAAGCTATTGAGATTGCATGTATTTGAGTAAAATTCTTACGGTAGGACTTTGATCTTTTTAATTTTGGTAGACATAAATATTAATTTAGCTCTAGCTAGCACGGTTTTTTGTAGTTCTATGAATCGTGAGGAATGTTTCATCACCTGTGCATAGCACGGGTTTTCTGCTAGTGGTGATATATATAAAGAGAGAAAATTTGAATTAAACTTTCATTCATTAATCATTTTCTTAAAATTCAAAAATAGTACGCTGATTAAAAAAAATGACAAATTTTGTTGCAAAAAATATTGCTAAATTTGTTCATTATATTAACTCAATTACTTATCTGTTTTATAGTTATGAAATAGCTGAAGATAGACACGAGAACAAGGCCATTAAAACTAAGTTTTCATCTTGCCTTGTAGGAAAAAAGAATTGTTCTTTAGATAAAAAGTAAAGAGCATGAGAACTAAATCAATCTCAACTGTCATGAACCGCTCCAGATAGCATGACACTTGAAACTTAATTGAACAAGGCAATGCATGTGAGAGAAAGTTTGCGGAAGAATCTCGAGCATCTTATTTCCTTCGGATAAAAAAAAAAAAAAAAGCTACAACGTACTATTAAAAATTTAAAGCAAGAGAAATGATCTCTAAAATTTTCTACAAAAATGTATTCTAAACAACTTTTGGATTCAGCCACTAAGACTTTGCCACGTAACTTACTGGGTATGCACATCAGAGGATCGTGAAGCAACGTATATCCCATGGGCCATAGCCCGTTCGTGTGATACGAGGAAGTACCAAGGTATTTAGATATCCAACGTAGATTTGAATCTGTAATTTTCTTTTAATTTGGCAACATTTGCGGTCATCCATAACTGATTTTAGTCTTAAGAGATGTCCAGATGACATTTGGGCTCATATAGTAGTGGTTCAATGATTTAGCAGTTAAGCAATTGGTTATAGCACCCCCAAAAAATTGATTTTAGGACTCTAATAAACTAGCAGTTTCGGTGAAACTTTGATATAGGAAGCCAATCAATACGGAAATGATACCTCAGGTAAGATGAAGGGACGAAGAGATCACATTTTTCATCCGTCGAGGATCTGTCTCTGATTTCAGAAGCTGGGTTAATGACCAATGAAACTAGTTCTCAAAGATGTTTTGGTTATATAACTGAGGGGAACATCCCCAAGTCAACAATGGAGCATCTATTCGGTAAACGAGCATAGAACATCATACAGCATAAGCCATTGAAACCATTACCAAAACTCCCCACAGGAACATTTGCCATACTTGAAATGATGAAAGCGGTTCGTGTCCCTCACGATGATTTCCCTTCCTGTAATATTTGATGCGGACTTCATAAAGGAATGGCAGTCCCCACATATCCTCAGATTCTTCATGATTCTAATAGGGACACTAGGAGGTAAACTCATTAGCCCATAAGTAAGGGCTAGCTTCTCACTATGGTGCCTGAGAAGTTCCTGCTTTCTCAATTCATCCACATCATGGAGGTCATGTTTGGTATCAACCGTATACTCCTGCTTTCCCATCTCCTCTAGCAAATCTTCTAACCTCAAATAAATCTCAACGATTCTAGGATGGCTTCTTTCCCCTACCGTAAATGTGTGAACCTTGTCTTTGACTTCGATCCAACTCTTTCCTCTCTCCTTCTTTGCCTCACTTTCCTTGAGTAGCTTTCTTGCCCTCAAGACTTCTGCCCACTTTTTTTTAGCTGCATAGGTGTCAGAAAGCAAGACATGGTTTCCTGCATTATAAGGTTCAATGACAAACAAATGTGTAGCTGCTACTTCAGCCACCTCAATATTTCCATGGACTCTGCACGAGGCCAAAAGTGAACCCCACATGGAAGCTGTAGCCTCAAATGGCATTTTGTCCATCAAATCCATAGCTTCATGTATAAGTCCTGCCCGACCGAGAACATCAACCATGCATGAGTAGTGGAAAACATTGGGTAACAAATTATGCTCTGTTGTCATCATTTCAAAGTACCTCCTACCCTTTTCAACCAAACCCTTATGGCCACAAGCAGACAACACGGAAACATAAGTTACTTCATTTGGACACATACCCATCTGCTGCATTTTCTCGAATGAAATCATAGCCTCCATTGAGCGAGCATGTCTAGAAAACCCAGAAATCATTGTGTTCCATAACACCACATTCTTCTGTTCTGAACTTGAAAACACCATGTAAGCTTCTTTAATGATTCCGCATTTCGCATACAATTCTATCAGAGTGGCAGCCACAAATATGTTTGAATCAAAACCAGATTTTTGTATAATAGCATGCATCTGCTTCCCTTCAATCAGAGCAGCTAAAACTGCACAAGCAGAGAGAACAGAAGACATTGTAAATTGATTATCATCAACCCCTATTTTTCGAGATTCTTGAAACAACTTCACAGCCTCCTCGTAAAGCTGATTTTGCACGTACACTACAATCATCGAACTCCACGTGACATCACTCCTCTCGGGCATGCACTCAAAAACCCGATACGCATCCTCAGTAAAACCACTTCTCCCGTAAACGCCAAGCAATGCAGTGCCCACAAAGGCATTTGAATCCGTCGCTGTCTTCAGTGCAAAAGTATGCAATTGTTTGCACTCAAACAGAGCACATTTCACAGCCCAAGCGCAAAGAACACCCGACACAGTGAATTCATTAACACCGGTTCCTTCTCTTTGCATCTGCTTAAAAAGACCAAAAGCCTCTTCTTCATCCCCGTTTTGGGTGTACGAACCAATCATGGTGTTCCATGAAACTAAAGATCTCATAGGCATTTCATCAAACACCATGCGAGCACAATCAACTAACCCACATTTCGAGTACATATTAATCAACATATTTGACATAAAAGTGTCTGTTTGCAATCCAAAACGAACAATCTGGCCATGGCAGGCCTTTCCTTCCGTGGGTTCTCTCTTTCTTGCACAACGCTGCAAGCGTTCTTGCAAAATCGACCATTGGGTCCCGTTTCGACCCACGTAAACAAGGTCATGAGAGGCTGAAAACTCTGTGTTTTGCGGAGCATGTAAAGGACTACGGCGGAGACCAGTACATCTCCCCAATGCTTTCATGTCACCGTTTAATTAATCTAGCATCTCTGATGTCTCAAAATACCGGTCATTTCCAACCTTCACACGTTAAGGCCATCCCAACGGAAAAAGGGAAATGATTTTGCAAGAAATGATTTTCTCTAAAAGGGGAAATGATTTTCACAGATAAAATGAAACAACTTCAGAGCCGCCTCGTGATTTTTTCTCTAAAAAGGGAAATGATTTTCACACCCCATTTTATCTCCAAACAGTCCATTTTTTGTCTTTTCTCCTTGAAATTACCGAATTACCTTTACCTCATAAGTCACTTTTTCCGTTTGAGGGGCAATTTGGCACTTTCAAGTGAATAAAAACAGAAAATGGAGTGTTTGGGGATAAAAATGGGGTGTGAAAATCATTTCACCTATAAAAATAGTAGTAATGAATAGTGCACATTTTTCATTTCACTAACTCACGTCTCTTTCAAAACACCAACAATTCCTCTCTATTATCCTCCTTATTTTAATTATATAATAAGTAATGAGGCTGGTAGAGCATTGTTTAATGGTTTTGGTGGTGCTCACGAGTCAGTCAAGTCAAGGACGAGAGAGGGAGAGAGAGAGAGAGAGAATTACAAATTAAGAGGATAGTGAATAATGGCGCATCAAATGGGGGAATTTGGGGAGACACTATTCACAAAGGTAATTTACCTACCCGTTTATTGAGCCTATTGGAGGGCTTTTTTTTTGTGATTTGCTTTGATAAAATGGCTTCATTGGCTTGGAGAGGTATTTGTTCACTCTGTTATGGTTGGCCTAATACGAGAATTTGATCTCTTAATACTTAGTATATTCTTAGTTAGAATGATAGGTGGAGCGAATCCTGTAAAATTACCTCAGTTGGGATTGTTCTCTGCAACTCAGGAACATAAAGTTAGAATCACTGGTAATCGCATATTAGCATGTCGCAGTGAATATGTACCGGGGGCCTGTTATAGTATAAGCAGATGTGCCACCAAGATTTCTAATGGTAGATTTAAGGGTGGGAGTTGTGCCCAAAAAACGGCGTGAGATCTCTGTGCCGAGTGCATTTGAGCCGTCTAATTGTGTGAGTTTTTTTTATGATTTAAAATTTCGGTGCGACCCAACGGCCGAAACTGCTCTTGGCACAGAGACACAATTTTTCGGCACAGAGAATCTCCGGCCGAATTTAAGGGATTGCGTGTCTAATATTTTTGGATAAATTAAAACAATCTCACAAGGATCCGATCATCCAAATTCAGATCCGGTTTGAGTTAAATAGATCGGGAATTTTTTTTTTTTTTTGTAATTGGATCGAATTTAAATCTTGTCGGACTGAAACTAAATCTGGTCCATAAACAACTCAAGTGTTAGCGCGCACACACCTCGTCATAGAAGTAGGGAGGGCAAATTCAGATCCGGTTTGAGTTAAATAGATGAGGGCAGGGTTTTTTTTTTTTTTTAATCAAATTTTTGGATGCCGGGGCGGGTAGGGGGGCAATTAGAAAAACCCGGTCGGGTTTAAGTTGGGGTCGGGTTGATATTATCCCGCCCCGTTACCCGCCCCAAAATATATTTGTATACAATATTATACTGTACTTTTTACCCTAAGGTAATAATCATTGTACTAAATATACTATATTTTTATCCTAATTTTATTATCATTCTACTAAAAAAAATTATTTTTACCTTAATATTTTAACCATTACACTAAAATATCACTTCATTTATAAATATTTACTTTTATTTTGCCTTTAGATTAACAATTTTTAAAATTTCTTACGAAGCTGGGCAAGGCAAGTAAACCCGTCCCCCAATCAGGGCGGGAATGGAGATACCCAAAAAATATCTAGTCGGGGTCGGGTCCATGTGATAATTTTCAGGGTCGGGATCGGGTATGCTAATAACCTGCCCCGCCCCATTGCCATCCCAACATAGAAGCTGATTTGGATTGGGGGATGACGCAGTAGAAGTAAAGAAGAATTAAGACTTGATTCAATTCTCTTGTGATCTCAAATGAAAGCTATTGTGATATTTTTTTGTGATCCGAACCATTCATCTTTGAAGTCACTAATTTTTAACACCATTTGTGAAAACTCAAGTTATTGGAATAACAGTAAATGTTTAGTCCATTAGTGGAAGGCGCTGGTGGTGGAGGAGCATGGGTGGTGGATGTGGCGGCGATTGGGAGTTCGATTAAGGTTTCTGGTGTCTGTTAATGGGCTTGGTTCTTTTGGGCTGGATAGTTTGGGTTTGGGCTTGGCCCATTTTTTTGGGCATTGTTAGGACTTTAGGTGTGTGCTGAATATTTTTATTTGGGTATCTTTAGACCCTTTGGGGTGTGGGGATTTAGCCTCTTTAGGTGGGCTTTGTCCCAAGGGTTTCTCGGTTGGTTTCTTGCCAATCGGGTTTGGGTCTCGGATTTTTTCTTGCCTTTATTAGTCTTGTATCTTTTCCAAGATTAATGAAGTTTTTGCTTTTCAAAAAAATCAACAATGCACTTTTTAACCTCACACTATAAATTAAAGATAACATTTTATAGCACACTCTTCAAATTTTTGTATTGTTTTGGTTAAAAATGAGATTTTATAGCAGACTCTTCACATTTTTGTATTGTATTGATTTTTCCCCCTTACGTTGTTACTGTATTTTGTTATATAGACTTTTTTATTTGAAGGATGCTATTCAATTTCAAAAGTTAAGAAGTAAAACTAAAAAATGTGAGATAATATTTAGGCACATGTTGGAGCATCCAAAATATACCAAAAGCGTTAAATTTTTATATTTGGTGTTTGAGAGGCTGCTAGAGATGCTCTAAAGGAGAAAAAAAGAAGAAGAAATAATTATGTTTCTTTGTTTTTGTTCTCATTCTTAGCATGAGAGAAAAGAGAGTGATTTGATTTAGTGGGATTTTGAGGAGAAGAACAACTCAAATCTCTGAATTTCTTTCCCTTCTTTGCATTTCTCAGTTCCTTAAATTACCAAAAAAGTAATACCCAATAAAAAAAATTATTTTCTCCAATTCCAATCAGTAGCAGCTCTAGAAATTTTTAGTAGGGTAAACAAAAATGATCTTCAACTTGACTAGCTCTATTAACTAATATGTATATAAAATTTCATATATTAGTATGTAAAAAACCAGTGGTTCGGATAGTCCCTGGAGAATTCATCCTTGTGTTGCGCTAATGAGTCCGACTAAATGGATAACTTAGACTAATTCATCGGCTCTTGGTCAAGGCAAGCAAGGTGGGAGTTGAATCACGAATGGTCGTAGTTTTAGTGGTTAAAATGGGAGGACGTTCTCAATGTGGAGAATTTAGATGAAAAATACTCCATATGTCCCAAATTGTTGGTCTTGTTCAGATTCCAATGCAAATTTTAAACTGTTCATGTCTTTTAATCTATAATATTTTTAGAAATTTTTAAAAACTTTTTTTAATAGAAGTGATTTTTTTTTTTTTTTGGTAATTCGTCATTCCTAGTTTCTAATCTATTACATGGGGGAGGGGGAAGGGGACTCGATCTCGGGATTCAGTGTAGGGTATCCAAGAGCTCTACCGCATGAGCTAGCCACCACTTGCTAATAGAAGTGATTGAGATGTATAAAATAAGATCAATATTGCATATAAAATACGTTTTTAGAATGGAAGGTATGAACAATTTAAAAATTGCATTGGCCCTGTTCGTTTCCCAGTTTAATTTTAGTTTTAGTTTTGATGACATCATCATTTCCCTCATTTCTATCTCTATCTCTCTCCACTCATTAAACCTGATGACATCATCAAAACTAAACTAAACTATCTAACCAAACACAGCCATTAAAATCTGAACATGACCAACAAGTTGGGACAGAGGGAGTATAAGTTAAAGGTTGGAGAAAGAAATCAATTACTTGCTTTCTATTTCTATTTCTGTACTGCTTTTCAATCATAGATAAACTATGGTTAACTATAATGTAAGGGTTTATCTTGTATCTTTGATATTTGATTAATAAAAATCTTTTTTGTCGTTCAAAAATAATAATAATGTAAGGGTTAGGGGGTAGAGTTAGCTACTAAGTGACTTGTCGCTTGTGGTGTTATTGTTGGCTCTGACATATTACACCAGATAGTGAAGGAGAAGGCAAGGAGCCATACTTCCAGGCGGAGGATTAGATTAAAGAACAGATGTTGGCAGAGAGCTGGGACCTGAATCTGAATAATTAGAGGACCATATTATCCCCTTTTATTTTGCATCGGAAAAATGTAATTCATCGAGAAGTATTTCATTTTATCTGTAATCAGACTATGATCATTTTGATAGCACTTTATTTATTCCGCTACTTAATAAAATAAATCATTTTTTAAATAAATCTTTTTACATTAAATCATTTATATAATGTTTCCGAAAATCAGCGCGTTACAAATATGAATAGTTATTGACTTTTCAAAATAATCAAAATGAAATATCTAAAATTGTAATAAACGATGTTTGTCACATGTGTACGTATCACCACTCGTGGATGTCACTTTACAAGTTGTTTTCTTTTCTTTGGGTCGCTATTAGATACTCCCTCCGTCCCTTTTTAAATGTGTTACTTGGGATTCTGTGCCATTTTCAACGGCTTATAACTTTTAATTTATAATAGCTTTTATGATTTTAAAAATTTTGTATAATAGAAATAATTAAGATCTATCAAACAAGATCCATAATGCATATGTTTTGAGGTTCACATTAAAAGTTATAAGCCGTTGAAAATGGCACAGAATCCTAAGTAACACATTTAAAAAGGGACGGAGGGAGTACAAAGTTGTCAATCCCATATCGGAAAGCATACCATTTTCTCTATTGGGACAATACATACTGTTGTACTGGTGTATTTCGGTACTATTCCGGATTAATCGTAATATATACATTATATATGTACATGTAACAAAAAAATTTAAAGTAAAGAAATAAAATACATTTTAACACTTTGATATACCGTAACAATAATCCTATAACAAATTAACACGATTAACATATTATATAGACTCTAAGTTTTGTTAAAATTCTCAAAATTGAAGCCTTTTTTTAGCAAGAGAAAAAAAATACAAAACAATTTTTGTACCGGACACGATTTCTATACAAGCCCGTATCCACCAATATAGCATGTATTTGGCCGGTACAGAACACCAAGGTACACGTACCATTTAATTGTTTGTATGGTACATACCATCCAGTACAATGGCGACTCTTGAAAATTTGAACAGGGTGTTCAAGGATTACCTTAACTCTACTAACTCTATTAACTTACCATATATACACAAATTTTCATATATTAGTGTGAATAATGTGACCAAATAGTAAATATATATAAGATGTCACAATTGTTTTCGGCTAATTGTATATTTTGAGTCAGGAAAAATTGTGCATAAATACACTCGTATTTATTGTAAGAAATTGTGGCGAATAGGTTTGCACTGATCTTTTTGGAACATATGTTCTTGTTATATAAGATATAAAGTTGATTTTCATTTAGAGAGAAGCCTTAAATACTTTTTTTCTCTTTATTTTTCTAATTTTTGCTTATTTTTCTAATTTTTGCCTTAAATATGTGTATTTTATATTTAACTGATGTATTAGATGTTTAATTGTGAATTACCTGGACTAATGAGTGATCATAAAAACTAGAGGACTAGATATTTTCCACATAGAAAAAGAACAATGAAGAAAATTTAATGGTGACGGTCCTGTATAATTTGAGGGTAAACTTTTTATTTGAATAAAGTGTTGTCCACTTGTTCCCTTAGCTCCATTCTTACTTGTAAAGTTGGACAGTGATCGCACTTTTTAGATAAATTTGGGGTAAAATGTTAGTAGATGGTTTTCACTTTCTCATGTTCTAATTTTATTCAGCAAAGAGGGAGACCTCCAGCGTGAGTTGTCACCCACTAGGCCACTAATGTCTGCTTTTACCTTTTTTCCCTCGCAAAATAAAAAGTGGAAGACGTGGATAGGTGAATGAATATATATAAGGGAAAGTTATTTACCAAAAACACATATATATGTAGGGAAAAGTTCAGTCAAAATTTTCTAAAATCACAAGGATTGTGTTTGGTTAAATAGTTTAGTTTAATTTTGATGATGTCAGCAGTTGTAATGAGTGGAGAAAGATAGAGAGAGAAATGATGATGTCATCAAAACTAAAACTAAACAGGGAAACGAACAAGGCCAAGGAAATCGGGAAGTCGAGGCGAGGGGTACCGACCTCCACAAGTGCACGAGATTGCTTAGATATTCATAAGACAATTTGATTAGTGAGGTTTAAAATTCGACTTTTATTGATAGAAAATCGGTAAGTCGAAGGGTACCGACCCTCCACGTTCAGAAAATGTACCAATCACCTCGGAGATTCACAAGTGGGTCCCACGCGAGTAATCTGAACCGTTTATTTATCTTAAAACAAATTTTCTAGTGAAGTTCAGGGAGAAATCAGCTCAATCCAACATGTGGGGCCATTTAAAAAATTATTTTAAAATAAATGAACAATTTAAGTCACTCGTGTGAAATCTGCCCAAGGCGGTCGTTCATTTTCCGGACATTTCAGTCTGCACCCGTAGGCGAGTCCATAGAGAAAATGACCCTGGTGGTAATACAAATGCCCAGTAAAAAGTGCCCACTAATTGTAACCGAAAAGGCAAAGAAAAAGGGCCCACTAACTATGATAGATGGGGACCCAAAAATCCAAATCCAATACAGATTTGAAGGACAGTTGACTTCGGACAACAGACAAAAAAGATGCAATTAAGATAGGGCTTAAGAGAAAATGGATGGCATAGAACCCAATATGGCACGAGGCCCATACTCTTTTTGTCCCCCACAAATATTTCGTCTTCTTCATAGAGTTTGGGCCCCCCCAAAAGAATGACTAAGGCATGGTCCTCTTGTTCTGATTTTGTTTTCCAACCCTTTTTCCTTCTTTTATTGTTGGGTAAATTTCACTAACCTCATACTAGGTTTCTGAAATAAGACTACACTCCCTTATTTTGCTAACATTATTAACAGACCCCTTGCCATTAGCTTACCGTTTCAACCTAACGGAAATTGATGATGTCACCAAATTAAGACACTTAAATGTTAAGGGAAATACTAATAACAACCCATTGGGTTATGAATAAGGAAGGAAAAGATAAAAAGAAAGCACAATTTTTTATGCACCTTGAACACTTCTTAGGACACTTTAACACATCGAAAACTGCGTTGTTTGTCCTCTTCCTCCTTTATCACAACCCAATAGGTTGTTATTAGCATTTCAGTATGGCATGACCCATTTTTTTTTTTTTGGGTACAACAGAAGTTCAAAATACATAAACACAAGAAACAAACAGCAACAGAGACTAGCACCACTAGTCTCTAAACTGCCCTACACCCAGGGCATCTTCCAACACAAGAGTGCGAACAGATTGAGGGGAGTCCTCTATAACCACCAATGGGTCCACTTGCTCAGCTCCAAGGTGTGCGAGATGATCAACACATCGATTTGCTTATCTGAAAACATGGTTTAGCGAAAAGCTTGTGTCAATAGGTGTTTAGCTTCCATGATCAAAGCAGACTGTGGGTGTTCTTCGTTAGGGCCTTTAGTGATTAGTTGAACAACATTCAAACAATCAAATTCAATAAAAATATTGTTGTATCTCTTTCCGAGAATGATGGCTAAGCCACGGAATATCCCTCAAATCTTAACCTCCAAGCTAGAGGTGCAATCCAGTTTTCCGTAGTAGCCCAACAGCCATTGGCCTCTATGATCACGAAAGATTCCTCCACATCGAGCTAGGTTTCGGCTCTCCATCCAGCAAACATCAGTAATTAGCAAACATATATTTCGTCTTCTTCATAGAGTTTGGCCCAAAGAATGATAAGGCATGGTCCTCTTGTTCTGATTTTGTTTTCCAACCGCTTTTCCCTTTTTTATTGCTGGGTAAATTTCACTAACCTCGTACGGGGTTTCTGAAATAAGACTGCCCTCTCTTGCTTTTGCTAACATTATCAACAAACCCCTTGCCATTAGCTTATCTTTTCAACCTAACGGGAATTGATGATGTCACCAAATTAAGACACTTAAATGCCAAGAAAAATGCTAATAACAACCCATTGAGTTATGAATAAAAAGAAAACACAATTTCCGATGCACCTTTAACACTTTTCAAGACATTGTAACACATCGAATATTGTGTTGTTTGTCCTCTTCCTTCTTTATTCACAACCCAATTGTTTGTTATTAGTTTTCAAATGTCAAGTTGCCCTCATCCAATACTCCTATAACAAATCTCAATTATCCCAACCTATTGCCAAAAATCCGTACACTTCTTTTATGACACTTTATGACCATTATTTCCTATATATGAACAATATACCTTTGCTCCCTCTCTCTTTGTATTTATATGTACATTTCAATATGCATATTTTTTCTTTTTTTTTTTTTTCAATGTCTAGATTATCCCTTTATCATTTTTTTTTCCAATGTCTAGAGTTTTTATTTTCATACTTATTGTAATTCTATTTAAATTGTGTAACCAACTTATATTTTTAGGGTTTTTGGACATCACCATGTAAAATACAATATTGCTACAGGGAAATGAGCATGAATACATATATTGATTGATCAAGAAATTACAAATTTCCATCTATTTTAGCCCGGGATATTGTGATTTTCAAGGGATAGTAGGGTCTTACTTTATTATTGGTTATTTGTGTGTAGATTTTTTTATTTATCTCTAAGAAAGAAATTAGAGAATTAAAAAAAAACATGAATCTTTTTTAGAAAAGAAGAAAAAAATACAAAATTTGCCTACTTTGGATTTTTTTGTCATTAGTGAAAATTTTCAAGGTTTAGATCATATTTTTTATTTTTATTTTTATATTCCTCTAGTCGAGACAAATCATAATCCACACAAAAAAAAAAAAAATTACACAAAACTAACAAGGGAAATTTTTTTAGAATAAAGAAAAAAAATAATTTAAAAAATAATTAAGGATTCATAAAATATAGAGTCCCTTCATGCCTTTTTGCAAACAAAATACAAAAAAAGAAATTCACGAGCACAAACTTTCTTTGTATTTTTTTGTTTAAAAATGAAATTCGGAAAAGAATAAAAAGAAAAGAATTTATTATAATCATTAAAAAAATTATAAAGCGCAAACAAGCTGAGTAATGCAAATTTTTTTTTTTTTTGCTGCGTGATTTCGGCATTAATATGAATTTTTTTAACATGAGTCTATTTTTTTAATATCATTAATCATTGTTTTTGGACCAAAAAAAAGGGTTTGGCCAAAACATAAGAAGAATAGACAGTGGTTTTTAACTGGATTCATTTCATAAAATGAACAGATGGGTTGTGATTTCAAGCACCAAGTTTGTGCAATTTATTTCCTTTGTGATAGGGGACACTGGTACTTTTCACAAAATTGTTAACGTCATCTATGGAAAACTAACGGCAAGGGGGTCTGTTGATAATGTCAACAAAAGCGAGGGAGTGCAGCATTATTTCAGAAACCTCAGGGGAGGTATTTGTTTGTGTCGGAAACCTTAGGATTGGTTAGTGAAATTTCCTTAACTGTTCTATCCCATTCTTTTATGCAAAAGAACAATCCGCATATCCAACGTGTATTTTTGTATATCCATACGTGTGTTGTCCAATCTCTCTCTCTCTCCCCCGCAAATGATTTGGTTCCTTTTTATTTTGGAAAAATCGTCAAGAAAAATATTAGTGGCCTTATTCGTTTCTCTGTTTAGTTTTAGTTTTAGTTTTAGTTTTGATAACATCATCATTTTCCTCATTTCTCTCTCTATCTCTCTCCACTCATTACACCTGCTGACATTATCAAAATTTGGGTGCCGGTCAGATACACGTGGTCATACTCTACCGGATCCAAGTTTTTCTCCTCATAGAGACCCCTTTGCAACTTCAACGTGCGTCAAGACTAAATAGTACAGTACATTTTGTCATCTAATCTGTCCCATCGGGGAATAGAAGTGGATATTGAAGTGGCATGAAAGATGGATAATGCGTCTCATCTATCCTTCTTAATTAAGCTGAGCCATTGAACTCTCTCACAATTTTTCTTCAACCACATCATTGCTCCACAAGATATTCCGTAATATTTCTCCTTCTAGCGCGCATTGTAAAACATAGGACCTGAAATTATTGAAGGGAAGCATGAAATTAGCGATATGTCGTACTGTCGCATGATTCTTGCAAAGCAACCGGTCCGAGATTATTTTTGAGGGAGTATACCAATTATAGGACTACTTCTTGTGAATTTTTGGACTCTGGCTCTCAGAATGACGATATTCTAGAGTTGGATCATTAGGGACCAAATTTCGTGCCAATATGTTTAGGTTGGATTAATAGCCTATTATGGGATAATTAATTGAGGTACAAGGGAATATGACATAAGATTGTGAGGTACGTGTCGAGCAGAGTTTTGTAGTCTGTCAAGTTTAAAAAACAAACAAGTCAACAAGTGTTCGTGCATACGCATGAGAGGTAAACCCTAATTCCGCCTCGTAGGATTTGTGGTTTTTTTTTATTATCTAATTTATAAGCATTATTACTAGGTTCTGAGATTCATTTTCCAACATTCGATAAAAAGCCATGCAGGAGAGAGTTGACGAGAATGTTCAATTTTATATTTGGAATCAACTTTTCTGTAGTACTATAATGATACTCATGAAGGTTCAAACCATATTGGGCTTTCTCCTCACTTTTTTCCTTGCACAAACGCAATTTGTTAATATAGAAAATGATGTCCGATCAAATCTTTAAAATGAATGATTCTGATCAATTTTTTTGGGTCTGGAGTTGACTAAAAAAACTGAAAAACTTCCAGTTTGGAATGGAGCAAGAACCGAGTCCACAGACACAGTTATGTCGTTGACAAATGATTGGTGTGACAGATTGTTAATCCCAATACTATTTGGTTTAGATGGCTTCTGAGTTGGGATAGGAGATGGAATGACGTGGGATTCAAAACCCGGTGTTTGTAGTCTTTAAATTGGATGAGATATCAATTCCCACTAATTTTTTATCCCGATCCGTACGGGATATAAAATCCCTTGGGAGGTGGGATTTGGATGAGATTTTCCCCTATTGGCCATGTGCTATAACAAAAAAATACTTTCCAATGTTTATATCATGTTATACACAAACACCGGATATAGATTTTCTCCATACATTTATATTCTGAGCAATATCCCAAGGAATTTCATATTCAAGAGATTCTATATCTCATATTTTTATCTCCGATTAAACAAACGAGTAAATGGGTGGATTGTGTCTTCAATTGGAATTCATAGCTGGAATATGATTTTGTCATCAATTCTTATCTTGTGCATATACCCCATCTTTTACTAAAATTATTATCTTGTGCATATCCGCCTTTTATACTACATCTTTCAGTTTCTAAACTTCAAATTATCCAATATGCTCAAAAAACCTAACGGAAATTGATGATGTCACCAAATTAAGACACTTAAATGTCAAGGAAAATGCTAATAACTCCTCATTGGGTTATGAATAAGGAAGGAAAAGATAAAAAGAAAACACAATTTCCAATGCACCTTTAATACTTTTCAAGACACTTTAACATATCGAAAACTATGTTGTTTGTCCTCTTCCTCCTTTATTTACCTCCTTTATTCACAACCCAACAGGTTGTTATTAGTATTTTAAAAATTTCAAGTGGCCCTCATTCAATACTCCTGTAACAAATCTCAATTATCCCAACCTATTACCAAAAATTCTTACACTTCTTTTATGACAATTTATGACCATTCTTTTTCTATATATGAACAATATACCTTTGTTCCTTCTCTCTTTGTATTTATATGTACATTTCAATATGCATATTTTTTTCATTTTTTTTCAATGTCTAGATTATCTCCCTTTATCGTTTTTTTTTTTCAATGTCTATAGTATTTTTTTCATATTTATTGTAATTTTATTTAAATTTTGTAACCAAATTATATTTTTAAGGTTTTGGACATCACCATGTAAAATACAATATTGCTATAGAGAAATGAGCATGGAAGCATATATCGATTGATCAAGAAATTACAAATTTCCATCTATTTTAGTCTGGGATATTATGTTATTTTTCTCGAAGAAAGAAATTAGAGAATTAAAAAAACATGACATAAATGAATCTTTTCTAGAAAAGAAGAAAAAATTCATAAAATTTGCCTACTTTGGATTGTTTTTGTCATTAGTGAAAATTTTCAAGGTTTAGATCATAATTTTGTATTTTTTTTATATTTCTCTAGTCGAGACGAATCATATTTCACAAAAAAAATTTACACAAAATAAAAAGGGCAATTTTTTTAGAATAAAGACAAAAATATAATTAAAAATGATTTAAGAAAACATAAAAGATGGAGCCCGTTCATGCCTTTTTGCAAACAAAATACAAAAAATAAATCCACGAGCACAAACTTTCTTTGTTTAGAAATGAAATTCAGAAAAGAATAAAAAGAAAAGAATTGATTATAATAAAAAAAAAATTATAATGCTCAAACAAGCTGAGTAATGCATTTTTTTTTTTGCCTACATGATTTCGGCGTTCATGTAATTTTTTTTAACATGAGTCTATTTTTTTTAATATCATTGATATTTTTTTAGGCCAAAAAAATAAAAATAAATAAATAAACATTTGGCAAAAACATAAGAGAATATACATGGTGGTTTATAACTGGATTCATTTCGTAAAATGAAAGAGATGAGTTGTGATTTCAAACACCAAGCTTGTGCAATTTATTTCCTTTGTGATAAGGTACTTTGGTACTTTTCACAAAAATGTTAACGCCATCCATGGAAAACCTACAGTAGGTGGTCTGTTAATAATATAAGCAAAAGTGAGGGAGGGCGGCATTATTTCAGAAACTTCAGGGGAGATATATGTTTGTGTTGGAAACCTTAGGAGAGGTTAGTGAAATTTCCTTCTTGTTCCATCTCGTTTCTTTTATGCCAAAAGGACAATCCACATATCCAACATGTATTTTTATATATCCGTGCGTGTGTTGTCCAATCTCTCTCTCACAAATGATTTGGTTCCTTTTTATTTTGGAAAAATCGTCAAGAAAAATATTAGTGTCTCTTATGATACTAAAGTACCACATTGACTAAAGATGGGCTTAGCCTTATTTATATAAAGAGATCTTGGGCGCTCTCCTCTTATAAGCCGATTTTTAAGGGTGAGTTCTACCCATGGGTTGGTATCATATACAACGATTCGACAACGGGTGTATTGCAAGAAGTTTTGGATTTCTTGTGAAAAGGTTTAGAAGATATGAAAGATGATTGAGAGCACCAAGCGGTTTCACAAATTGTTGGAATAAATGCCCACCTTGTTGTAGTGGTTCTCCCTTCTTCAACTCGAAACAGAATTCTTATGAGGAGCAAAGTTTGGGTGCTGGTTCGGTACACGTAGTCATGCCAGACCGACACCCAAATTTTTCCCCTCGTAGAGACCCCTTTGCGACTTCAACGTGTGTCAGGACTAAATACAATACATTTTGTCATATATCTGTCCCATCAGGGAATAGAAGTGGATATTGAAGTGGCATGAAAGATGGATAATGCGTCTCATTCAATCCATCTTAATTAAGCTGAGCCATTGAACTCTCTCAATTTTTCTTCCAACCACATCATTGCTCCACAAGATATTCTGTAGTATTTCTCCTTCTAGCATGCATTGTAAAACATAGGACCTGAAGGCAACCATGAAATTAGCGATATGCAGCACCGTCACGTGATTCTTACAAAACAATTCGTCTGAGATTATTTTTGAGGGAGTATACCGATTATAGGGCCGGAAAACCTATGGGTACCGACCTATAGGTATAGAGAATGCACATAGCATGCTTGGGGACCCATTTTTGGGTCCCACACGAGATTGAAATGGGGGGACTTTGGATCGACCACTTCTAACCGTCCGATTGAGCTGAATTTTGTGGGCCCACTCGGAAAAATGTTCTCCGAAAAATGAACAGTTTGGATCATTCGTGCGGGATCCAAAAGTGGGTCCCCGAGCACGATCTGTGCATTTTCTGTGCATTTGTATATGTACGTATAGCAAGATCCTTATCGGACTGCTGCTTGTGAATTTTTGGACTGTGGCTCTCAGAACGTTGAACTTCTTCGACTAATCGTGAAAGACGATTTTCTAGAGTTGGATCATTGGGGACCAAATTTCGTGCTGATATCTTTCTGCCTGCACTATGTTGGGAATACGACATAAGATTGTGAGGTACGTGTCGAGCAGAGTTTTGTTATAGCACATGGCCAATAGGGGGATTTCGGGTCCCATGTCATTCCATGGGTGGCGAACCCATTTCCTTTATCAGCTAGGTGCACTTCGAAAAAGGTAGGATGCCGTACTCTGTATGCTTTTTCGCCGTCACCTGTCAGTATTTTTACTATCCTTTTGTAATTTCTTTTACAGTACCATTTCTTACAAACTAGTACTACTAGTTTACCCTTTGCTATTGCTTTTTTTTGTACTACTATTTTTTTTTTTTTTATTATTTCGTGCTAAACTTCGTCTCTGAAAAAAAAGTTGAAGAAAGAAAAAAAAATCCTTAACCTTTATTCAAAGGAAAATATTAACACGTGCCTAATAGGCACATGTTAAAATTAAAAAAATGTACGTAAATTTGTGAAAAATGTATAAGAGCATCCTTATCTGGAGCACCAAAATTTTCACCAAGTTTAACTTCAAAAACACCTTTTATAAATTAGCAAGTCACTTTATCAAAAACTAACAAAATCAGACTCTCTATTTTAACTTTACTATATTAAATTATTCCCCTCAAATCTATATGAAAAAAAAAAATTCCCTAAAAGGTAATCTCCCCACCTAGGGAGATGTTGCGGTACAAAAAAAGGAGTGGACCCCGCCATTAAAATTTCTCCCCCCACACACAATTCTCCACGTGTTATGACCCCCCAAGGCTACTATTCCCCTCCCTCTCTCTCCTCTGATGCGCAACCACCTGGGACAAAAGCAACCCTAAAAAAGAAAAAAAAAACCGCTGTAGCAAAAATAATTTGGTGAGGGAAAGTAGAGAGGCTGATTTTGGTGGGTTTTGGGGGGTTTGGCTCTCCACTTTAACCCAAAAATTAAAGTGGGGAGCCAAATAAGGATGCTCTAACAATAAGTGAAATTTATTGAAAAGTGTAACAGGTGTATTGGAGTGTGTGTTTTTTTATTTGTTTGTGTGCTTATTATATGCCCATTGGACACAAGTTCACAAGACCAAACAAGTGTACTTTGAAGTACAATGTACACTTGTTGGGTTCCACTTAAGTTTAAGTGTGACCTAATTAGTATACTTTTTTGTACCCTGTTAGTAAGACCATTCAGAAATTTTAAGTTTCGATCATAATTTTTACTTGTTTTTTTCTTCTTGTCGAGAAATGATAATAATTCACTAAAAAAAAATAACGCGAAACTATCAAATGCAATATATATATATATATATATATATATAAGAAAAAAAAACTAAGTGGATTATTAAACCAAACCTAGCTAAACTCATATATGCCAAAGAAATTTAGAGTAAAGACGGATTGTCTTATTTTCTAAGTAAATAAAACTCCTTTCCCCTTGTTTTATCCTTTTCGGATAATAAATTAGTTTTAATTTTTTAATTTATAATTGTTTTTATAATGTCATATGGATCTTGTTTGTACAATTATCAATTAATTATATTAAATTTTTTTTCAGAAGCACATAAAATTTTAATTTACAAGATATAAATAATTAAAAAGTGACACAGTCCCAAAAAAATACGAAAAATGATTTGGTTACATAATTTGTGCACCCCAAATACACACTATCCTGAGGTGACAAATGAAGAGAGACCTATTTTTTTGGTGAGCCCCACAATGGGCCTCTTCTCATTTGTCATATCAGAGTAATGTGTATTTAGAGTGTATAAGTGGTGTACCCATAGCATTGTTGAAAAAAGACTAGAGAATGGAGACATAAGGGTAATTCATTTTATTAAAAAAATACTTTTAAAATTTTAAATAGGAAATTTTTTTATTGGCTAAACTTTTTGTTTGCTCTGACAGGATATTTGCAGAAGAGAAATGGAAAGTAGTACTATACATAGTTGGAGAAAAAGACTAGTCCAGGATCCAATTCTGTTATTTTACCCAAAGGTTAAATCATCAAAATGATTCAAATTCTGTCATTGTTTGCATCGAGACTCGTAGCAGAGGACTGCTGGTGACAGTGTGTCACAAAACACGATGATGCCGAATGCCCATTGGGCGGTTTCTAGCGTTTGCCAAAGCAATCAACTTTTCTCTAGTACTATAATGATACTCAAGAAGGCTCAAATGACACCATATTGGGCTTTCTCCTTACTTTTTTCCCTGCACAAACGCAATTTGTTGATATAGAAAATGATGTCCGATCAAATCTTCAAAATGAATGATTTCGATCAATCTTTTGGGTCTGGATTTGACTATAAAAAGGTGAAAAACTAGAGCGACAGTTTGGAACGGAGCAAGAACCAAGTCCACCGACACAGTTGTGTTATTGACAAATGATTGGTGTGACAGATTGTTGATCCCAATATTATTTGGTTTAGATGGATGGGAACGGCAAATCAAGGGGGAGAGATGGGTTTGTACAGACAGTGTATAAACGATAAACCTAGTGGTACAGAGGACTTTGCACAGAAAATGTACCGAGCCCTCTCGGGGGCCTATTTTTGGGTCCCACATGAGTGATCCGAACCGTTCATTATTCTTAGAATATTTTTTCGAAGGGCCCCACAAAATTTCAGCTCAATCGGACGGTTGAAAGTGCTTGAACCAAAGTCCCACCGTTTTAAACAAATTTTTTTTGTTTAAAGTGCTTGAACCATAGCTGGAATACTTCAATGCTCATTTACTACTCATCATTTCTAATTGAAGGGACAATGACTTATCCTATATAGCAGACAGTCACCGTAAGTTAATTAAATAACTGAGACAACATCTGAGTTACTTCCTGTAGTGAGCAACTTGATTGAAAGAATACCATTCTTGTTACGAAAATTTCAAAGTGATGAATCCAGACTTCTTCGATGTTTCGATATAACTGAGAGAAGCATGAGCTTTATAGTTTAAGGATAACTCCCAAGTATGCACCTCTTAAAAGTCATTTCAATAATTGGAAGCATTCTTATTGTTTTTGGAAGCTGAATCTGTTGCTGCAGTCTGGAAAATTCTATGTACTGTGCTTGTTTTCTCTTCACCTATATTTTTTTGGTAGCTTCAAGTTAATCAACATGTACTCAATTCTAGTCTAGCAAGGAGTGATTTTCACTTTCACAATCCTAGTTATTGTTCACGATATAGTAGTAAAAGTAGTGGGGATCAGACCAATCTGTGTGGTATCTCCGATATCTCAAATTTTTGAAAAAAAATTGCATCCAAATCCAACCCAATCTCGTAAAATATGTCACCATCAAAACCCTTTTTGCTATTGAAATTCGAAACAGAAGAACAAAAAGAATAAAATTTACTGACAACTAAACTAACAATAATCAATGGTTAAGTTACTCAAATCAATATTAGTGATGAAACAGAAACACCAAATAAGTATACTAATACAATGGAAGATTGAAAAACTGCATGGAATTCTTTAAAGTCAACACATTGAAAGACTCGACTCAACTGCTACGCACAACTATATTCAACCATGAAGGTATACAAGTTTTCTTTAATTTTCTCGTATTATAACTGATTTCATTGCTGTGCTTTTATGCTACATATGCACACGACAAATTTTTAAGTGTACACAATTTATGTTAATTTAAAGCAAAAGGCATTCACATACCAAAATTCACTAATTGTTCAACATAAATGTCGAAACTTAAACAAAACCTAATTTAGCCAAATATTTCTTTCGCTAATTGTTCAACATAAAACACGGACTAATGAGATTGGATTTGAATGGAAGGAGATAACTTAAAATTACCTGGACACGGAGTAGAAGTAATTTCTATTTAATTTGATAAACCAAAATCATGGAATAGATATGGATTTCCTTCTTTTTTATTGTGTTTGACAGAATCATAACCATGTTCATTTCTTCTCCTTTTACAATTTTTTTTTTGGGGATTTATTGATACTAAATAGTGAAAATTATTTGTGTAAAACTAATTATCTAAAACCCAATCAAGCATAGCCACTTGTTGCGCTGAGAACCCTCCTCGCAAAAACCCATCTGCAATACTAATATGGATGTATTTCCGTGAATCATCACTGACTTTATCGTTAGGTCGTTTCTCATTTGCTAAAACGGAAAATTTCATAAAAGTTGGGTTTTGGCAAAGTTGCCAACATCACTTTATTTCCCATTAGATAAAAGCTAAGTTGCTGAAAGTCAATTTTCTCCCACAAACTCCTTTGCTAAAATCACCTTGATGCTTTTAGCAAATGAGAGTTGGAGGTGCTAAAAAGCTTTGCTTTTATCAAACGGGAAGCTCATAAGTCTAAAATATATTACAACATAGTTAGAATTTAGAAACTTGCTAGTTTATTGTTTTACGTTTTATACGATCATGCGACATAGTAATTCGTAACATAGACAACTAATCAAATTTATCCTACTTTTTTGCACATTTCATATCATTGTTAACTCCTTCCGGCAAATACCCTCGTGGGTTCTAAAACTTTGAACATAGGAGTACCACTCAAGCAGTAATATTTGGGTCGCTCTCTCTTCTAATCATGAAGAAAAGACAAAATATTATAGACACGAAAAGAGAAAAAAGTAGCGCCAATTCAAATAACCTAGTCTAATATCAACACACATCTCTCATAATTTAAACAACTTGTTTGATTAGAAGGAAGAGACCAAACTTTGCCAAAAAAAATAAAAAAGATAAAAAAGAAACTACACTCGTAAAAAAGGAAAATAGTTGAAATACCAACCCAGTCATATCAAGATCCCTGGAAAAAAAAATTGCTCCCTCTGTCCCATACGTAAAGTCGTGTCATTTTGACTTTAAAAGAAAACATATTTCTAGATGTTTTTTTCTAAAATTTTTACACCGTTCAAAAGTACTCGGTGAGATCTTTTGAATGGTACAAAAAAAATTTTAAAAAGTAATTCCAAATGTTTTTTATTTTGTCAAACTTGCCCGGTCTCCCGTGGGGACATTTAAATTGGGACGAAGGGAGTACATAAGAACTGAAATTTGAAACTAAAAGAAGCAATTAAAAAAAAAAACAGTAGAAGCACTTACCATAGATTGAAATTATTAAAGAACACTCCTAGATGATAAATGTAATTTGTCAAAAGAAATCGGTGTTGCAAGCTTGCAGAGACTATTTGTATAAACAAACTCACAAATCGATAATATAACAAAAAAGTGTAAGCAAAAAGTAGCTAGTAGAACTTAAAAGAAAACCTTCAGTTATCTATCAACAAACTAAATTACCAGACAAAGAAGAACATATCAAAATAGCCATCAGCGTGATAGAGTGAAGAGATGAATCCAAGGAATGTTGCATTTTGTTGTCCACTTATGATGAAATTGAGGAACTTGTGCCAGCAAACTATAGACATTGAAGCATGAAGGGAGGAAAACGCTTTAAGGTTAGAGTGGAAGGTGGTACAGTTGATTTAGGAAATCACAAATCTTGGCTCTAAAATTGGGCAAAAATTTCGAATTCAAATTTCCCATTTGAGCATGTGTATATTCTATTTGGAATTAGAGTTGATCAGTAAGGTATTCACCTCTGAAAATTTATTTCTTGAGGATCCCAATCCAAATCATGTGCTAATTGAGATAGATTCATGATTTCGAAATTCAAAATAGGAGTATATAGGATGTGTTAAATGTGATATGATTAGGTCACATGTCTCAATCAAAAATTGAATCACAATCCGATAAATTCATGCACAAAAGTATATCTACTCGAATCATTTTCTGTGCGTACATTACATGGTGATCAGTTCGCTCATTACTCGATATGTCAAATATCACAAATCAATTTCTCTTGCAGTTCTTCACCTAAAAATTACCAGAGAGAATTAACATGTAACGCAATTCGAATTTCATGAAGAAAGTTGGTAAGAAAAACATTTAAAATAGACTTACATTTGACGAATTGAAGCAGTAATATTTGGGTCGCTCTCTCTTCTAATCATGAAGAAAAGACAAAATATAATAGACACGAAAAGAGAAAAAAATCAGCGCCAATTCAAATAACCAAGTCTAATATCAACACACATCTCTCATAATTTAAACAACTTGTTTGATTAGAAGGAAGAGACCAAACTTTGCACAAAAAAAATAAAAAAGATAAAAAAGAAACTACACTCATAAAAAAGGAAAATAGTTGAAATACCAACCCAGTCATACCAAGATCCCTGGAAAAAAAAATTGCTCCCTCTGTCCCATTTTAAATGTCTCATACGTAAAGTCGTGTCATTTTGACTTTAAAAGAAAAAACATATTTCCAGATATTTTTTTCTAAAATTTTTGCACCATTCAAAAGTACTAGGTGAGATTTTTTGAATGGTACAAAAGAAATTTAAAAAGTAATTCCGAATGTTTTTTATTTTGTCAAACTTGCCCGGTCTTCCGTAGGGACATTTAAATTGGGACGAAGGGAGTACATAAGAACTGAAATTTGAAACTAAAAGAAGCAATTAAAAAAAAAACAGTAGAAGCACTTACCATAGATTGAAATTATTACAGAACACTCCTAGATGATAAGTGTAATTTGTCAAAAGAAATCGGTGCTGCAAGCTTGCAGAGACTATTTGTATAAACAAACTCACAAATCGATAATATAACAAAAAAGTGTAAGCAAAAAGTAGCTAGAAGAACTTAAAAGAAAACCTTCAGTTATTTATCAACAAACTAAATTACCAGACAATGAAGAACATATTAAAATAGCCATCAGCGTGATAGAGTGAAGAGATGAATCCAAGGAATGTTGCATTTTGGTGTCCACTTATGAAGAAATTGAGGAACCTGTTCCAGCAAACTATAGACATTGAAGCATGAAGGGAGGAAAACGTTTTAAGGTTAGAGTGGAAGGTGGTACAGTTGATTTAGGAAATCGCAAATCCTGGCTCTAAAATTGGGCAAAAATTTCAAATTCAAAGTTCCCATTTGAGCATGTGTATATTCTATTTGGAATTAGAGTTGATCAGTAAGGTATTCACCTCTGAAAATTTATTTCTTGAGGATCCCAATCCAAATCATGTGCTAATTGGGATAGATTCATGATTTCGAAATTCAAAATAGAAGGAGTATATAGGATGTGTTAAATGTGATATGATTAGGTCACATGTCTCAATTCAAAAATTGAATCACAATCCGATAAGTTCATGCCACTTGTTGCGTCCATAGCTCTTCTCACAAAAAGTCATCCTGCAATACTATGTATATTTGTCCCAAAAGAAATCGGTGCTGCAAGCTTGCAGAGACTATTTGTATAAACAAACTCACAAATCGATAATATAACAAAAAAGTGTAAGCAAAAAGTAGCTAGAAGAACTTAAAAGAAAACCTTCAGTTATTTATCAACAAACTAAATTACCAGACAATGAAGAACATATTAAAATAGCCATCAGCGTGATAGAGTGAAGAGATGAATCCAAGGAATGTTGCATTTTGGTGTCCACTTATGATGAAATTGAGGAACCTGTTCCAGCAAACTATAGACATTGAAGCATGAAGGGAGGAAAACGTTTTTAAGGTTAGAGTGGAAGGTGGTTACAGTTGATTTAGGAAATCGCAAATCCTGGCTCTAAAATTGGGCAAAAAATTTCAAATTCAAAGTTCCCATTTGAGCATGTGTATATTCTATTGGAATTAGAGTTGATCAGTAAGGTATTCACTCTGAAATTTATTTTCTTGAGGATCCCAATCCAAATCATGTGCTAATTGGGAATAGATTCATGATTTCGAAATTCAAAATAGAAGGGAGTATATAGGATGTGTTAAATGTGTATGATTAGGTCACATGTCTCAATTCAAAAATTCAATCACAATCCGATAAGTTCATGCCACTTGTTTGCGTCCATAGCTTCTTCTCACAAAAAGTCATCCTGCAATACTATATATATTTGTCAAAAGAAATCGGGTGCTGCAAGCTTTGCAGAGACTATTTGTATAAACAAACTCACAAATCGATAATATAACAAAAAAGTGTTAAGCAAAAAGTAGCTAGAAGAAACTTAAAAGAAAACCTTCAGTTATTTATCAACAAATCTTCAATTGGAATTCATTGCTAGAATATGATTCTGTCATAAATTCTTATCTCGTGCATATACCCCATCTTTTACTAAAATTCTTATCTTGTGCATATCCGCCTTTTTTACTTCATCTCGTGCATATACCCCATCTGTTGGTTGACATTTTTTTTACAGATTTTTACAGCAAAGGTAATCACTTTCACTTTTTAAATACTGTACAAGATCTTCTCTCTCTGAAAACAATGAATTCCGCATAAAAGTTTAATTTGATGATCCATGCAAAAAGCAAAAATATGGATAAAAAAATGGAAAAGTTAAATGCATTTTTTTTTATCCGAGTAAAGTCAGATTTTTTTTCCTTATCTATTCAAAGTAAAAAACAAAAATCATTTAACAAAACTATATCCCAATTGATGCTTAACTTTATTTGGACATAAGACACTGTCAAGTGTGGTTCATGAGTGTGATTCATTATGTAAATTTTGTTAACGTCACAAGATGGATCATGAGAACAATAATCCGAATGTGAAACGGTCCCAAAAAAAAGATGGATTGCGTAGTTGGTTTGGGTTTAATCAATGTAAATTTTCTTTCGTACAAAAGAAAAGGAATTATTTTGTCCACATAAAACATCAAATTTGTTTTTTTATCACCGTTGTCATTTTGCTATACCACTATCTTATCTTCTTTTCTCTACTTTGATTTGTTGGTCAATAAGCTTTCTGTTGGTTGACATTTTTTTTTTTTTTCCAGCAAAACTAATTGTGTAGAGGGAAAGACATACAGATTTTTACAGCAAAGGTAATCACTTTCACTTTTTAAATACTATACAAGATTTTCTCTCTCCGAAAACAATGAATTCCGCATAAAAGTTTAATTTGATGATCCATGCAAAAAGCAAAAATATGGATAAAAAATGGAAAAGTTATATGCATTTTTTTTTATCCGAGAAAAGTCAGATTTTTTTTTCTTATCTATTCAAAGTAAAAAACAAAAATCATTTAACAAAACCGTATCCCAATTGATGCTTAACTTTGTTTGGACATAAGACACTGTCAAGTGTGGTTCATGAGTGTGATTCATTATGTAAATTTTGTTAACGTCACAAGATGGATCATGAGAACAATAATCTGAATGTGAAACGGTCCCAAAAAAAAGATGGATTGCGTAGTCAGTTTGGGTTTAATCAATGTAAATTTTCTTTCGTACAGAAAAGGAGTGATTTTGTCCACATAAAACATCAAATTTGTTTTTTTATCACCGTTTTCATTTTGCTATACCACTATCTTATCTTCTTTTCTCTACTTTTATTTGTTGGTCAATAAGCTTTCTGTTGGTTGACATTTTTTTTTTTTACAGCAAAATTAATTGTGTAGAGGGAAAGACATACAGATTTTTACAGCAAAGGTAATCACTTTCACTTTTTAAATACTATACAAGATTTTCTCTCTCCGAAAACAATGAATTCCGCATAAAAGTTTAATTTGATGATCCATGCAAAAAGCAAAAATATGGATAAAAAAATGGAAAAGTTATATGCATTTTTTTTAATCCAAGTAAAGTCAGATTTTTTTTTTTATCTATTCAAAGTAAAAAACAAAAATCATTTAACAAAACCGTATCCCAATTGATGCTTAACTTTATTTGGACATAAGACACTGTCAAGTGTGGTTCATGAGTGTGATTCATTATGTAAATTTTGTTAACGTCACAAGATAGATCATGAGAACAATAATCCGAATGTGAAACGGTCCCCAAAAAAAAGATGGATTGCATAGTTGGTTTGGGTTTAATCAATGTAAATTTTCTTCCGTACAAAAGAAAAGGAATGATTTTGTCCACATAAAACATCAAATTTGTTTTTTTTTTTTTATCACCGTTGTCATTTTGCTATACCACTATCTTATCTTCTTTTCTCTACTTTTATTTGTTGGTCAATAAGCTTTCGGTTGGTTGACATTTTTTTTTTTTACAGCAAAATTAATTGTGTAGAGGGAAAGACATACAGATTTTTACAGCAAAGGTAATCACTTTCACTTTTTAAATACTATACAAGATTTTCTCTCTCCGAAAACAATGAATTCCGCATAAAAGTTTAATTTGATGATCCATGCAAAAAGCAAAAATATGGTTAAAAAAAATGGAAAAGTTATATGCATTTTTTAACGAGACAAACCAATAATACACAAAAAGTTAATGCAAAACTAAAAAACATGAAAAAAAATCAAATAAAATCGAAAAAATAAACCAACTAACTTTTTAGGCCAAAACATATCTCAATTAACTTACAGTGACTGTTTGCTATATATGATAAGTTATTGTCCCTTCAATTAGAAATGTCGAGTAAAAGTAAATGAGCATTGAAGTATTCCAAATGAACTTTCTTTGTAAGGTTACTTTTTAGATATTTTGCTAAATTGCAATTTTTTTTTTTTGGGGGTATAGGTGTTGAATGATTAATGAATTTTGACAATTTAAACTAATTGCGTGTATCTAAATTCATCCCGTGCATAGCAAGGGTTTCCCGCTAGTACTATATAAGATCCTAAGCAATATCCCAAGAGATTCTATATCTCCTCTTTTTATCTCCGGTTAAACAAATGAGTAAATGGGTTAGTTGCGTCTTCAATTGGAATTCATTGCTAGAATATGATTCTTTCATAAATTCTTATCTCGTGCATATACCCCATCTTTTACTAAAATTCTTATCTTGTGCATATCCGCCCTTTTTACTTCATCTTTCAGTTTCTAAAGTTCAAATTATCCAATATGCTCACAAAACCTAAATTGCCCCTCCAAGATACCCATAATCTGCCAAATTCAGGAAAAAAATTAGGCATAAATGCAATATATTTTATCTTTTCTAAGGAAAGGACACGCGTTTTTTGAAAAAGGGTTACAAGGACATTGTTTTTTTTAAAGAGATTATTGGGCAATGCCAAAAAAAAAAAAAACAACTATTGTCAGTGAGAAACCCGCCGCCGTTGTCTCCATAATCGCCACCACCACTTCCATACCCTCCACCACCATCTCTGCTACGACATCACAGCGGCCACCGGCGCCACCTCCGCCGCCAATCGATCTGTACCCAAACTTCATCACCTGATGCCGTCGACCTCCTCTCCGATCTTGACAACCTCCTCTCTCTCTCCTTCTCTTCCAGATTCAGGCATTTTTTCCCAGTCCCTCTGTATGTTTGAAGATTAGTAAAGTGTCATGAGTTTTCTTTACGACGGTGTCCTCCTTGTCTTTCTTCTCATTTTCTGTACGGTTGTGTTATCATCATCACCTGCCATCCGTCGTTTTTGAAGGGCTTGAACGTCGACTTCCGATTTGAACGGATGAGACGTTTTTTTTTTAACATTATTGAAATTTCACTAATTTGCCGCCGTCTTCCCTGCTGTCGACCTTCTATCCCTCCTCTCCGACAATGATGACCACCTATCGCCACTCCTCTCTCTCCTCCCTTACTGATCCTCCTTCGCCGACTATAACAGAACTTTTTAAATATTAGTGAAATTTTACTAATTTTTTGGGTTGCCGGCTAGAAATGAGAGTCGTCAGAGGTGGAGTGGAGGTCGGCCAGAGGTGAAAATGTCTATTTTTTGTTATTAGTGACAATTCACTATTTTGGCTGTCCTGTTTAAAAATATGCGTGACATTCCCCTTAAAATTGTCAAATATTGTGGATTTGTGGGTAAGGCTCCCTTATTTTCCACTGCTAGATGTACTTCGCCATTTTTTCTGGCCCCCACTTGTGTTTAAATTCTAACAAATTCATACGCGTGCCATGTGTACATATAAAATCCACAATGAAAAACTCCACAAGAAAGGTAAAATATTTACTCCTTCCGTCCCACAAAGTTAGTCGGTAACGAAAACTCGTGTGGGAATTCTCAAATGCATTCATAACAAATTGAGACTGAATAATATTTGATACCCAATTCTTAAGAGTCAACTGTACAAAATCCATCAATTTCCTATCAAGCTGTCACTGAAATTTCAAAAACAGTTGGACTTCACATATTGACCTAATGTACAAGAGCATCTCAACCTCAACTTGCTATCAAGCATCTACACAACTTGCTAATACTGCATAATTGCAGTCTATTCCTTTCTTGTCTACTTTTTCTTTTTCCATCCTGTTTCAAAAGTATCCACCCACTAGACTTAAAATAAATAAATAAAAAAGTCCAAAAGGCTTCGATGAGATTTTTACACTTTGAGACTGTGGTCCTCATTTTCATTAGATTCCTTGATAAAGTCACCATTCTTTTGACTAAGACTTCCATCTTCTTCAGCATCAAAGCTTGCATGAACACTATATAGCACATATACAAGCACTATAAGAGCCGAAAAGAATCCGAACCTAGCGTAAGATGGCCCATCGAGAGAACCCAACAAGAAAATATTAAGGAAGATTGAGATAGAGGGTATCCATGGCATCATTGGGACCCCCCAGAACTCGGGTTTCCGGGCTTGTGGAACGACAAAATGGAAGAGTTGGATCATGGCAATCGTGATAACTGTGCAGGCACCGAGCATGAACGCCTTTGGCTTTCCGAACGGAGCAAATTGCCAAACTAGGGTGAATATGATTGAGGTCAGGGAGAAGCAGAATAGGAAGGACAATGTGGGCCATGGATTAGTGCTCCCGACGGATACGTAACGTCTGTAAATTACTGCATTTGCCACCATGTAGAAAACAAAGAGCGTGCCAATGGACACTAGGTTGAGGAGGATGTCTAGGTCGGCGAAAAGGGCAATTGCGGCAGTGCAGATCCCTGAAAAAGGTCAACACAAGCAAGTTTGGAAAGTTAAGCACCTTAAAATGGTTACATGAGCAACAAAAATCAACTCCCCATCAATGTTTAAAAATTGCTCGACGCTAATCGGGCGGGTACCAGATGGACTAGTGTCAACTAGTCAACTGTCTAAGCGCCTAACTAGGCACTGGACCATCGCCTAGCTCCTAGACAGGGAACTAGCCGGCCTAGGCGGTTGACTTTTAAAACACTGCTTCCAATTGATAATATTGGATAAACACTTGGTGTCCACGGAGAAAATCAAAGTCCATACAAAGTAACAAAGAAAAATCAAAGCTTTTCCAATAAGGGAGACAACCTATCCAATAAGATTTCTGAGAGTTCAAACTGAGGTTATTGGAATCCAAGACCAGACAAAGTATGAAAGAATTTCAAAGTAATTCCATTAAGGGAGTCAGCCTATCCAACAAAACTTCTGAGTCATCACCCTTTCAAGGAAATAGAAAGGGGCCATTTTCTAGTGGCTCTCTTGGGTCATTCATTGTCAGTGGATGCATTCAATCACAGATACCACCTGTTATGGAAATTCTTCAAGGAACACAAGTATACAATTGGGTCTTTAAGACAAAGATATGACATTTTTAATACCATGTTTTGGCACTATCTTTGTGGACTCAATGTATTGGTGTGGTTTTAAAAATTTAGGTTTCATCATTCAACGAATGTGTCGATTGCAGTATCCAAAATATGATTACTTAAATGTGCTCATAAAAAATCAGCCATCAGGTCACCGATGAGGACAAGAATCATGCATGTAAGAAAGACATTTATTGTAAACAACTTTCTTAATTCTCGTGGTGATATCTGATGCAATGAATAGCTACTTTTCGCATTTTCAACTTCCCTATGATTTCATATAACTTTAGCCTTTCTCAAATATTACTAGCAATTAGAAAAGTAGAGTCAATATAAGTTTTCATATTCTGAACTTTATATATGACTATTCAATAAATCTACCACCACAGAACATTGAGATAAGTTATTCCAAACAGTAAAATTCAATCATTTTCTACATAATATAAGCAATTTAAGCATCTGAAAAATGAGCATCACCATCAACACTAAATAAATTTAAAAGGCAGATGCAAAGTGGGATTCGACCGAAAGTGAAATTTTCGATAGAAACAATCCACAAAATCACAGAACACAAGTGATTCACCCATTACCTTCTCTTTTGAAGGCCCTATGGCCCATTATGTTCTCCCTGGTGGGGTCTTAGTTTTAGCATAATGGTGCCATCATGAGTGATGGCATAATTAATAAAAAATCCCAAGTAAAAGGTTTAACTAAACGGCTCTGAAATTAGTCTAAGTGCGCGCAACGGTCAAGTCGTTGATTAGGTAAAATTCAAAGCAAGCCCTTCTTCCCCTGCTTTCTTTTCATTCAAATGGAGAGAAAGGTGAAATGGCAGATCACATGATTGAGACGTACATCCTCATTCTAGTCTTTATAGGTCACACATTTGATGCCTTAAACTTACTTGTAAGGCCCCATTCGCAAAATCACCCCTATGCAGATTCGGGTGACCCCACGCATCACCCAAAGGATCCCAAGACTGCCTGTCTTTTTACTTGACCGAAAAGGGGATTGGACGAGATACGTGTAAACTGACCCGAACACCCCTGATCGCAATCACGAGGGGAGCCCATAGTAAAACTATGAGGACGCACTTACCCTAAACCTGCCCAGCTAATCTTAAAACTGAAACGGTTCACCGTGAGGACCCACTTCTGACTTCTCAACTGCAAGACTTCAACTACAATGCAGATCAAGACGTAAAGGGGCTTTAAAGACTATCTTTGGAATTGGGATCTCTAGAAAAAGCAGATTTTTTCAAGATTTATTTTCCGTTATTAAAACGAAAACCGGTTTTCACAAGTACGTCTAGAAAACCTTTTTTTTTTTTAAATAAAAAAATTAAAAAAAGGTTTTTTTGCGGCAAATAGATTAGGTAAGTTGGGTTTTTAGGAAAGTAGAGTGAACTAATTTATGTTGGTTGCCTTTTTTACATAAAGACATACCACAAAACAAATTGATTTTCACACCTATTGGTGGTCCTATTCACACACTTATTTTTATTTTTCTAACACTTTGTTTTTTTATAACCGGATGTCGGACCAGCTTATCCTATTCACGCACTTAGTTTATTTATTTATTTTTACTTTTCTAACACTTAATACATCTCTAGAGCATTGTTGTTCCATGTGTTTTGTTGCAAATTGTTGTGGAAACACACAGTATTAAATTGTCTTACTGGAGGTGTTCCATTAACAAAAAAAAAAAAAAAAGTTTTTTTTCTAAAAATCAAGACATGTCATTTTTTCACAATACATCACATAAAATACAGTGAAAATCAGTTTATTCGAAAAACATCTTTAGCGAACACCCCCTAAGTATTAGAAAGCATAAAAAACTAGATTTTTTGTTTTAATTCTTCTTATTATTACGACAAAAATGTCAATTTATCTCTTATTTAAAAAAGTTAAAAAGCTATCCCAATCACAGGATTCACAGCTTTCTCCCGCTCACGCGCGGGCACACGCAGAACCCCAGAACTGCCAAAAAGCCCGCACACAGAAGCAATAATGGATGCGATAGACAAAACCAAAAAAAATAATAAATACGATTGATAAGTAGAAAAAAGGGTGGGAAATTATTACCAAGGAAAAGGGAAGCGTTGACGGGCGTTGATGTCCTGGGGTGGACCCTAGCGAACCAAGCTGGGACCACGCTTGACCGTCCGATCACGCACATGTACCGCGCCTGACCCAGCATCGCCACCAGCATCGACGTCAGTATCCCCAAGCTTGCCCCCACCCCAATCACGTTGGACACCCACTTCCAGCCGCCCGATTCTCCCCGGAACGCCGCCGAAAACGGCGCCTCCGTATCGATCTGCGTGGTCACCACCACACCAAATCACAACCAAATAAAAATATTCATATAATGACCGACTGCACCGCTATCACAATTTCTCCGTTCACACAACCTACTAATAAATTAAACATCATTAATTGACTTAACATATTATTGTCTCCTTTTTTTTTCCTCCCTCTCCCCGAGTCGTGCGATCGCGAGATTAAAATATACAGTATGATATCTTTGATTTGGTGTAAACAAATTCGGCGAAAATTACACAACTTTTCATACTGGTAACCAATTTCGTACTCTCCTTATATTTATTGTACTTGCAAATTTAGTTCTTCGACCTTGACAGTTCAACTAAAATTTGATATGCTTTTTACTCCTGGGTTCTTTTATTATCAGTTCACTGGGCTGACAATAACGCTATTTTTTTTCACTTTCCTATACAGTTTTACACATTTCTATACACTTTTCACATATTTCAATACACTTTTTAACCTTTATTGTCAGTCTAATGGGCTGATTTTAGAATTTTTCTTTACTCATTTATAATATTTTTAAATAAAAAAAAGGGGTACAAAAGGGTTGAAAATAAAATTAAAAAGTGAGAAATAAAATGGAACAGAACGTTGGATGATTTCTCACCATATCATAAGGTAAGAGCATGGACATTGAAGCGGCCATTAGACAGTAAAGAACGGTGACGATGATAACGGAACCCGAAACCCCGATAGGAATATCCTTAACCGGGTTTCGGACCTCTTCAGCCATGGTTGAGACCGCATCATACCCGATATAACTGAGATACACCACCGCAGCACCATTGAACACACCCGATGCACCGAAAGGGAAAAACCCACCGGGATGAACCGGGTCGGCCGGTTCAGTGAAATTCTTCCACTCCCCTTTGTAAAATCCCACCACGATTATGAACACCAAGAACAGAATGTGGAGTGACGTCAGCACCATGTTCAGAACCGAGCTCTCTCTCGTGCTGCATAGATTAATGGCCCGATTTGGTTAGTTTCGGACACGAAATTTCATAAGAAAAATCGGTTTTTTTCTTTAAAGTAATTTTGACGGAAGAAATTGGATTTTATAATACCTGTAACAGATAACGACGGTGATTACTAGTACTGCGATGACGGCGAAGAAGTCGATCTCGTTGAATCCCTTCGGAAGTGCAGAGATTGTGATCCTCCATTTCGCCGCCGTCGAGATGCCTAAGGCCGTTCCTAAATACGCCGTGAAACTCCTTGCCACGGCGGCGTTAGATAGCACGTAGTCTAGTATCAGATTCGCACCCGTCAAAAATGCTGCAAATTCTCCTGAGCGAAGGAAAAAAAAAAAAAAAAAAAACACATTAAAATTGAATCTGTTTTTTCCCGAATTAATACCGTCTATGTATTTCTCGAACTTCCTCCTTCCAAACAGATTTTCCGATCTTCCAAACAAAATCTTAAATTAATTCATGTTTGTGTTAAAAATTTCACGTCTATGGAATTAATCCAAAAATCAGTCGAGGTGCACGTAAGACGTGAGTTATAAAAAAACAGAGCACAAAGAGGCAGAGAGGGAGGGGGTGAATGCGGACCGAATGTGACGCGAATGTAGCTAAAGGCGCCGCCGGCGACGGGCATATCGACGGCGAACTCGGTGTAGCAGAAGGCGGAGAGGAGGGCGCAGAAGCCGGCAATGGCGTAGGAGAGGACGACGGAGGGACCGGCGTAGAGGCGGCTGGCGCGGCCGGTGGTGACGAAGACGCCGGCTCCGATCATACCACCGAGGCCAAAACCAACGAGGTCGAACCAGCGGAGGCTGCGGCGCATGTCGGAGCCGGAGCGAGACCGGGCGCGGCTCATCTCGTCTAAGGAGGTGGAGGCGGAGCCGGCGCGGCGGGCGACTCGGCTGGGAGTGTCGGCGAGAGCGAGGAGGTAGGTCCTGAGGCTTGAGAAAGAGGAGGAGCCATGGCTGTCCATTACCACTACCCTCTATCTCTCTCTCTCTCTCTCTCTCTATCTCTAGAAGATAAAGAGCTGGGGATGGGAGTGATGAAGTGATCTTTTCAGTTTTTATAGAAAGAAAGAAGAAAACGGACGCCCGCTCTGACACTTTAGACGGAGTAATGATACCGTGTTTCACTAACAAAAAATATTTAAAAAAAAAATAAGAGAGATTTAATTAGGCATCCTGTACAAAAAAAATCGTTATGATTCCATCCTATGAGATTTAAATAATTATGATTCCATCTTGAAATTCAAATAAACCCCAAAATGCCCTTTCTCTCTCCTAATTTTCCTAATATTTCTCTCCTGATTTTCCTAATAATTCTCCCTCCTAATTTTCTAACATTTCTCTATCCAAATCTTTCCTAATTTATCTCAATCTCTCTCTCCTTTCTTGAAAAGTCTCTCTCTTTCCTAATCTTATATTTCTCTCTCCTAATTTTCTCACACCTAAAATCTGGAAAACAAAAATTGAAAATGTGATAAATTAATAAACAACGCATAATGTGTAAAAAATGCATTGACTAGGTATATTTGCATATATTAATTATGGTTAATTATGAAAAATCAGTAAACCATTTTAATCATAATTCATGAAACCTAATCAACTTTATATACTATAATACTACCACACCATCTATTTTATCGAATCCACCTAACATGGTGAACAAAATAACCATAATTCATGTTTAGAAAATATTATAAGACAACTATACCATGAAACCTAGTCAACTTTATATACTACACTACCACACCATCTATTTTATATCAAACAACCCAACATGGTAAATAAACAAACTATAATCACTCTATGAAATAACCATATTTTAAAGAATGAATATGGTCAAAACTCTCTCTCTCTCTCTCTCTCTCTCTCTCTCTCTCTCTCTCTCTCTCTCCCTTGATTTTCTCACACCTAAAATCTAAAAACAAAATTAAAAATAATAATAGTGACTTTTGACCTAAAAACACGAGTCATGAGACATGTGAACATGGTTTATTAATTTATCACTTTTACTGTATCAAATCACCAAATGTGGTAAATCAATATACCCTCACTTAAAGGATATGTGAACATGGTTTATTTCATTGATTTATGATATCTTGTCCAAAAAACACGAGATATTGATTTTATGCACTTTTGTAGTAATCAACCATGTTTTTTTTACCATGATACATTTATGTACCATGAAAATCATTTCACAATAGTTATGGAAAAAATGATACGTTTCTGAACAAATACAAGTGCAAATAAATGAACTTAGAAACATGATACATTAATGCACCATAAAAAATAAATAGATTAATGCACCAAAAAAAATCATAAAAAACCATAAAATATATTGTAGATTAATGCATCATAAAATCACATGCCAACTTTGGGATTAATGAGAAAACAAATCCCTCCATTTGAGGAATTACAATTATTAGAAACCATATAACAATTATTAGAAAAAATATAACTTATCTCCAGCACATCCACAAAGTTTCCGATGAGTTCAAATAGAAGCTTCAAAGAGACATGAAGCTGTACATGAACACACGGAAAAATCCGATATCTGAAACTAACTGTGGAGATCGATCGGTTCCATTCTCGAACAGATCACCATGGATTTGGATCTAAAGAGCCACGTCAAGTTTGATATGAGGTCGTTTCTCAGATCCAAACAGTATTATCACCGCCCACATCGCATTTGGAAGCGAAGCTTTTTACTGTATGGCCCCTCTGGCACCGGAAAATCCAATGAGTCGATTTGTGGATCAAAGTTTGCTGATGGAAGAAAAGATGGGGAAGTAATATGAGATACAAAGATGGCGTGAAAATAGGAGGAGATTGGTGTGATATCCTCTTTAAATTGGAAAGATTCACTTCAATTGTTTGGAAAGATTGGCGTGATGTTCCAGTATGGAATGAATAGTTATGTAGATGATTCATATAATATAAATTACTATTAGATAATAAGCTACTAAAATACATAATAGGGGCACAATGGTCCAATTTCTATTTACAGGATGGAATCATAAATATTCAAATTTCATAGGTTGGCATCCTAAGGATAATATTGTAACAGGATGTCTAATTAAAATTACCAAAAAATAAAGATAGGTCATTTTCTCATAATACATCACATAAAAAACCGTAAAAAATTTATTTGTCATAAAAATTGTCTTGATGGAACACCCTCTTACACTCTCTTCGTTTGCCCTTTTTTTTTTTTTACCAATCTTTTGTTGTCGGTGCATATAAGCTTTCATTTTTTTGGCCTTTAGTTTTTGTGTTTTGCGAATGTACCTCTATGTTCCGTTCTATAGGCCTAAAGCTAAAGCATGACAAATTAGCTTCTCTTAGGTTTTCGCTTGTCACCGGCACCTTTCCCCATGTAATGACGATAACACAGTTGGATTAATAAATTTTCTCTCTCTATTGATAAAAAAAAAAGAACTTCAAATCTTGCTTGGCAGTACATCTCAACCTTGGTGATACCCAACTCGCATATCAACCATCCAAAAATGTGTTCGATTGTCTAGATTTTAAATAGTTAATGAAAAGAGAGAGGGAAAAAGTTTGGAAGAAATCCAGACCGTCGAAAATACTTTTGGATGGTCAAGTGCAAGGTGGCACCCAAAATTTTCTCCTACCATTGTGTCTCGAGAAAGAGGACCCTCACTCTGGTGGAAAATCTGTTGAGTCCATCAGAAAGTGATGTCATACTTATTAAAAAGTGAGGGGGTCCACCTCGAATGCTGTCATGTTTACAATAAAGTTTGTTTCTTCGTGAATCTACCACCTTTTTCACCAATCAGAGTGAATGTTTTGTTTACCCTCGTTAAGTAAGGGTTTTGTTCACTGTGGTTAAGTGAGAGTGAACAAATTTGTAGTAGTATACATTACCATCGATTTTTTTTCCCAACGGAGCGGGGAAGCTTTGGGTTGTGTTTGGTTTGGGTTTTGAGTTTTGATTTTTGTAATGATTAGAGTGAGAAATAGGAATAATAATTAAAAAAAAGGTATTAATTATTGGAGAGAGATAAAGAGAAAAATAAAAATAATATTTAAAAATAAGGATAATATTTGAAAAAACCGATTTTTGAAAATCAAAACGAAAAAGGCCTAGGGTTGCTTTTTCGTACCCCGGTAAATTTTCTCTGAATATTCTGTTTTACTGGCAAGATATTGTACTGTATTTATTTTGGGAAAAGCATGCTTTATTGCTTTCCTTTCCAATCCTGATCGTTTCTTTCCGTAGTAACGATTCTCTTGGAGCATTTTGTGTACCTTTTTTCGGGCCCACTTTTATATAGTTTCATTTTGGACATACGAATCACTAACAAAATCTTCCGTAGTATATCGTAATCTGTAATATTTAAAATAATTCTAAAAATTTTATCTAACGAATTCAATTGAAACCTGTGAAATAAAATCATTTGGAGCCAAAAAAAAAAAAAAAATCATGTTGCATAGTATAATAATATAGTGAACTGATAAATATGAGTAATTAAATGACGTTCAAATTTAAAATTATGGTGAATTAGTATACATCATTTAATGTTTGACTATATATGATAAAGATAGTACTATCAAATTCCAATCAAATCAAACCAGCCAATGCGCCTACGGCTGAGATGCACCCTGTGCACTATGCGAAATCATTCAATCAGCAATATTAGGTACTTCGAAAAACTATTCCGAAAACTATCTTGAAAGTTAAATACTGGTTCAGATTCACTTGAATATTTATCTGAACCATTGATTTTACTTTCGTAGTAGTTTTTCTGGGTACTTAGGATATCACTAATGATATACTCAAAATTAAGTAATCAAAAATTGTCACATCACCTTTTAATTATCCATTTAGAGGATGGCTAAAGTTAACAATGTAGATGTGCATAATGGCATAATCAAAATTAAGTGCTATATCACATTATCAAACTAAAAAATAAACTAAATTATTTAAAAAAAATTGTTTTGACTATTTTTTAAAGAAAAAATTAGTCCTAAATACACTATCTTTTGGCTTTTTGAAGGGAATCACAAGAAACTATTGCAATCAAACATAAAGACATTGTTTGTATTTTTGATTTAATAAAAGGACATTGTTTAAGATTTGATGTTGGAGCTTGGTTAGTTTTTCGGTTTCACCATGTTTTGTTTGTGTAAGCTAGATGTGATGGCGTTGTATGTCTCCCTATGTTTTGATTGGTTGCATCATTTAAGTCTACTTGTTCCGACATTGCACAGTGATTAATAAAATTTTCTCTCTATTCTCGTAAAAAAAAGATAGGACAAAACACACTCACTCTCTTTATTTTGCGAAGCTTTATATATGCTTAGGAAATTGACACAACACGTTTACTCCATAGAAGGGTTATAGTTCTATCTTCGGAACTCATCGACAGTTGTTGAGTAATCTTGGAGGAAAAAGAAAAGAAAAGAAGTTGGAAATCCAATCCAATTCACTAATCTAGCTTGTATTATACTTTTATTTCATTGTTTTTTATAACTGGGTGGTCTGAGTCAGTTTATGCGCAACTTGACTAATTCTAAAGTCTATATACGCCCTCCATACACATAGAACGTACATAGACCGGGCAAAGCCAATTCCCCATGAGAACTATAAGATATTGTGCAAGTAGCCCCAAGGGTTAAAAAGAGTTGAACTTAAGACATTCTATTCTTTAGAAGTAGTCCTTACTACTCATCTATGCTTTGGGGTTACTTTTATTGCATTGTTCCTATCCGATAACATTCTTTTCTAAAAACGTAAACATGCTAAACTCAATATCACACATGTGCTTAATCTTCAACCCTAATGTTACTTATTTAGTTAACAAATTGTTTGTGCCACATTTGGAATTTTATGAGCCGTACAAGTGTCATTAAATTAAAGCGGGAGATGTTTTTAGTTTGAATTCGGTCATGAGCTCAGGCTGAAGTCTCTACTTTTAAGGAGTTTATTACTTCAAGAGATAAGAGGAGGGAGTTGGCTCCGGATTTGTAGGGGTTTATTAGATATATAAATATATTAATTCTGTTATGGTTGGGAATTAATATATTCGTACATTTGATAAATATGCGTAAATAAAAAACCGTGGTAAAGATTCGGCCTTGTTTGATAACCCAGATTCAGCACTTAAAACTGGGTGATTTAAGTACAATAAGTAATTAAGTAGGTTTGATAACCACATTTTGCATTACTTAAAAAATTAAGTGGCTCTTAAAATGAAAGCTAAAATGTTGATAAAAATTAAGTAGCTTTGAGCTACTTAATTTTTATTGAATTTACAACTGCCACAAACTGTCTTCTGCCGCCACTACTACGCCGCCGCCGCCACCACTCCTATTACCACTCCACCACCACCACCTCTCCGTCACATCCACCACAACCACCACCACTCACACCACCATGACCACCACTCCGTCACTCTGACCACAACTGCCCGCCATTATACCACTGCCACCACCACCACCACTGTCGCCACCACCCCACCACCACCACTCACACCATTCCTCTGCCACTACTCCACCGCCACTGCCACTCTCACCACCACTATTGTCACTACACCACCACCAACACTCTGTCACTCCCACCACTGACACTGCCTTCACCACCACCCCCACATTGCCACCACCACTACACCACCCACCGTTACTCTGCCACCTACCGCAATTACCGCCACCATCATGACCACCACTCCGCTACTCCCACTTCCATTGTTGCCACTACACCACCACTACTCTCCCACTATCACTCCCCCACCACCATAGCACCACCACTGCTCTCCCACCATCACTCCCCCACTACCACGATGCCACATTTCCACAATATCTACCACTACCAGTACCACCGCTATACCACCATCACAACCATCACCGCCACTATACCACCATCTTGCCAATATTCTGTATATTTCTTATTTTGGATAAACATCCTTTTTTTTTCTTTTCATGAATTGCAAAGTAAAAAAAAAGTATGAGTTTAATACTCCAGCTCTTTGTACAGATCAAACAACTTATTTTTTTGAGTGCTTAAGATTCAGTACATATCAAACAGCTTATTAGCTTAATAAATTCAGCATTCAGATTTCAGTACTTAATTTTCAGTTTCCAGTTTTCAGCTTTCAGCTTTATCAAACAGCCCCGAAGTTGAGATCATAGGAAGTTATTTTGGTTAATGGGACACTTGTCACTCACATGTTTATTCACGTCAAGTAAGAGGAAGGAGTTGGCAAAGCATATGCCTACATTGAAAAGGTCTTCGCACCAAAGCTCACAGCAACATTAATCTACTTTTAGTATTATTCCCTAGCTATCTAGTTAGCATGTTTTCACTCTAAGTTGTAATCTTGCTCTCTCAATCATATCTATCTTCTCAATCCCCTTCTTCTATTTCCTTTCTCACGTGTAATTTAATTTTTCTTTAGTTGTTGAAGTCCTCGTTCAAGGCAGTCCGAACCACATTACTTTAATTCCTCTACAAAAGTATCACAACACTTGGAGTAGGTTTTCTGATCAGACACATTATCATCTTTACATTTGGAGATCTCATATCTCCTGGCACGCTCTCGCATTTTAAGACCCCACTCGGTGTTGACTCCATTTCTCCTGTGTGCCTGAAGAAATACGTGTCAAACCCAAATCCGATCAATTTAGTATTTAGCAGAACGATACGTTCAATGAACAATACATTTTACTATTAATGTCACATTAACCGAATTATAAAGCAATTCCATTTTGAGGACACAGCAACGACCTTTAATCTGGTGGAGTCTGTAAAGACATCACATCAAACAATACTCAATGTCTTAAAAAGGCAGTTTTGTAGTGATTTCAATGTCTCCTTTGGATGTTGATTAGAGGCTAAACTATGGAATATAATGAATATTCAAAGGAGAAAAGCAGTCTCCTCTAACGTATGGGCATCCTCAATATGATGCCCAATATGATCTGCTACAAAAAAAAAAAGTGCAATCGGGACAAAATTTTTTTTTCTCTAAGACAACAATTTTCGTCGTTAGATTGGTGGGGAAACTTTTTGTTCCACTTTCCTCGCCCCTACAGTGTCGCTGAAGCTTACTACGAGGAAACAAAAATTTCGTCCCTCATTCCCAAAAACCCGCGAGGAAAGATTTCATCACCAAAAACTGGAAATGTCGTTGCGCAAACATTGCTTGCCACATGAATGAAAACACTAGGCAATGAACAAATTCCTTTGCATTCACAGATACTACTGATGAAACAACTCCATAGCAAAATTTTGCCTATCTAATGTTTTAAGGCAAAATTTCGTAAGTGTAGACTTTTGGAGAATAATGTTTTCCCCTCTAATGATGCATATAGACAAATCACTACAAGAAATAACACTTTCGGTGACTAAGAATTTAGTCACCCAAAGTTCATATCTAGTCACCAAAAGTATTCGGTGACTAGCTATAACTAGTCACTGAACCATGGTCACCAAAAGGTTTTTGTGATCAATAATGGGTTGGTCATTAAAACTATATTTTCCGTGACTAAATTTTAGTCACTATAGGATACCAACAGTGACTAATTACGTTGGTCACAGCAAACTTCTTGGTCACTAAAGACAATTATTGGTGAGTAATAACTTTGGTCACCGAAAACCTCTAGTCAGTAAAAGATAATTTTTGGAAACCAACTATTGGTCACCAAAAGCAATTTTTTTGTGATCAAATTAGTTGGTCACTAATGGGGACATTTATTGGTGAGCAATTACTTTGGTCACCACAAACTTCTTGGTCACTAAAAATAATTTTTGGAGACCAACTATTGGTCACCGAAAGCTATTTTCCATGATTAAATTAGTTGGTCACCCATGGGGGCATAGCCGAAATCACTACCCTTCCCCTATCAATAGGTTGGTCATAAAAAAAGGTTTTTTCTGTTGCCAATTTTTTACTCTAGTTTGGTCATAAACTCGTAATCACAGTCTAAGCATACATACATACATATATATATATATATATATCAAATCCAAAATACTCACTTGATATCCTAACCATCACTCTGCCCCAGAATTGCAGATCTGATGGCAATCCCAAATAGCATGATCAAATAAGGCAACCATACTCAGAGGCGGAGCTATGTAGGGGCCGGGGGTGGCCCTGCCCCCCCCCCCCCCCCCCCCCCCCCAATTTCCTATTTCGGAGTATATTTTTCATATTTTTTATAGATATTTTTAAAAAAATTATAAAACTTTAAAAATAATTAACAAGTAAGAACAATTTTCATTTCAAAAACACTAAATTATGGTGCGATAATAATATTGTAGCTGTCGAATGATATAATAACAACAATAGTCGAAATTAATTTTTTAATTTACCAAAACTGACTCATAAAACTCGAATGACTAGCTAGATTTAGTTTTGACAATTACGGAACCAAGATTTCTTTCATAATTCGGCCCCCTCCGACTTTGATTCCTGACTCCGCCACTGACCATACTTACAGTAGTCTCATCCTCAAGACTACTTTCAGAAGAGGTAACATCTACCACTGCCTGAAATGGAATCCATAACACAATCAAATGCTGCCTGAAGGGATGATAATACAACTAAAGAGACCAAATCATCACAATTTGCAATTCAAAGTTCGAAAAAAATGCAACAGCTGCCAAGATAAATGAAGTTCAAGACACCAAATCTAAGTCTCAAGTTTTCTTGAAATGCAAAATTGTTTCTGCTATGCACTTCAATCATTAGCTGGAGGAAAAAGTTGAACCAAAGACAGAAGGTCAATACCATCTAGTAAGTCAAATAAACATGCATCTGAAATTCAAACGAGTTCATCTATATAGAACAAGGTGGAGAATGACCAAAGCAAGAAAATATAAGTAACACTAGACCCTGGATACCAAATCAAAGAAAGCAACAAATTTTGCAAAATAGGTAAAGAGGCTAACATGATAACAATTCTAAGGGCAGAAGCACAAGAGCGACGACAGCTGAAGTGCCAAATCCAGCCTTATGATAACAGTCCAGATATAAAAAGAAATTAACACTAGAACAGTTACTCAATAAGATCTTTGTATGCAAGCCAATAATTCAAATGTCAGTGTGAAGGAGTCAAATAGTTGTATAGCTGGAAATTAATTTGCATACTTGGTTATTTGAAGAGCTCTATAAACCACCTTTGTTTAAGCTAGAAATTTCAGGACTTTAAAGGTCCACAAGTGGTTAAACCTCCCTCCCCTAACCAAATAAAAAAAAGAACAGTAAAGAGTGGAATGAATAAGTAACATATTATCATTTGGCGGCAAACAGTAAGAAACAGAAACAAAAGTAGATACTCCGTCACAAATTGCTTGACCTTTTTCAGGTGACTGCATTTTGTACGCAAAAGATAATGTACTAGCACTAAGTTATTCCCAAAAATTGAACACCAATTTAACTAATTCATTGAGAAGAAAATTTGAGCACAATATTTTTCCAAAAATAAAACTCATAAATTCATTTTTTTGAGTGCAAAATGCACGATTACCCAAAAAGGTAAAGCAATTTGGGACGGAGGGAGTAATAAAGTTAGATCAAACTCCGTGGGAAAAAGCCAATATGACAACTCACTTGCAAAGTGCAAAAGGACATGCATAAGTCATGAAGTCTTCCAGAGAATATGAATTCCTTTGCAGCACCAGATACTCAGTTGTGTATCACATGCATACAACTCAAAATCCCATGTCATTTGGTTCACAACCAACTTCAGCTGCAAAAAGCTGGAAGAAAGCAAAACAAAAAGACCAAGAACAAAGGAATCATAACTAGAGGATACCCAAAACCACTAATGACAAAGCTGAGATTTCACTTACAGAAACAAAATTGCCAAGGAATAAATTCTCAGCACAACTTTTAGATATTAAAAAAAAAAATTAAAAACACAAGGAAACAGCCAGAGTAAAAAAAACCTTGGGGCTGTAAAGCTTACCTGCAAAAGAAGAGAATGATGCTTGTGGTTGTCAAATGCTGATTTTTCATTAGCCTTCTTTCCATCAATTGAACTGGCACTTTCAACTGGACGATTCTCGGAAAAAACTTTATTAAGCTCTTCCTGTTCAAAGTACATCAAGTTATGTTCAATTAGATACCGAAGTGTATCTCCTCATTCTAAGTCTACAAACACTGAACGCACAGTTTGAGCAAAGATCTTTTAAATCTGATCCTTACTAAACAAGGCTGTTTAAATTCTAGGCTTTTTGTGCTTACCAAACCAACTATGGTATGAAGGCTTCACGCACTTGGAAGTAATTTGAAGTTAGTCGCTTAGTCACTGGACATGCATTAACTTTTCAATAATTCACTAGTAAAGTTTAAACCATTATTTCCAATTCCTTATCCTTTCAAAGAGCTATGACAAGGATTATGTGGCGCTTAACCTATTATTTACCATATTTAGATGCACCAAGTATTTGTCACAAGGATGTAACTTTGGCTGATCCCAAAATTACCTCAACTGATGTTGCCAAAATTGGAAGAAGATGACTCTGTGTGTTCACCTTAAATCCATCATTAACATCCCTGTCCAATATCCAAGTAAAAAAAAAATATACACACAATATTAACAAGATGATTTAGGATGGAGTGGTGGTTGGTGGGGAGGAGGTGGTGGTGGCGGAATACTGATGGGAGTTACGGCAATTGCGGTGGCGGTAGATTGATAGTGGGAGTGCTGGTGGAGTAATGGTGCTCGTGGTAGCGGTTGTCGAGTGGTGGCGTCTGGTGGTTGGAGTGGTGGAGGCACGGTGGATGTGGCAGGTGATGGTGGAGAATTGATAGTGATGGTGGTGGTAGTTATGGTAGGAGTGTGGTGGTGGCGGCGGCGATGGTGTAGTGGTTGTGGTGGTGGTAGTTGTGGCGGGAGTAGCAAAGTGGTTGTATGAGTGGTGGTGATGCTGCTAGTGGTGGCGTGATGGTGGTGGGAGTGGTGGTGCTGGTGGTAATGTAGGCGGTAGAAGAGTGTTTATGGTAGTGGTGGAGTGGTGTTGGAAGTGGTAGAGTAATGGTGGTATATGTATTGGCGGTAGTGACGGTGGTGGTGGAGGTGGTGGCGACCTGAGGGGGGGGGGGGGGGGTAGTGATGGTGGGAGTAGTAGTGGTGGTGCTGTAGCGGTGGCAATGGTAGTGGTAGTGGGTGGTGGTGGGAGTGGCAGAGTGGTGGTGATAGTGGTGGTAGTTATGGTGGTAATGGTGGCAGAGTGGTGGTAATGAAAACGCACACAAATTCAGCTAAAATTAAGTAGCTCAAAGCTACTTAATTTTTACAAACTTTAAAGTGTACATTTTAAGAAGCACTTAATCTTTTAAGTAATGTAAAATGTAGTTATCAAACCTACTTAATCACTTATTACTTAATTCATTCAGCTTTATGTGTTGAATCAGCGTTATCAAACAAGGCCATACTCAACTACTTTTTTGGAATTTTATGACTTTTAGTTGAAAATGGGACACTCACTCTAAATGATTAAATATGTGAAATATATAACGAAAGGGGTTTTAGAATTCCCCCCACATTAGTATAACAACCATTTTATACAACAAAAGGTCCAAAATAACATGTACCCTGTTGTCACGAAACCTCTCAGGTATTATCAATTATTATGGGTCAACCCTGCTTTGTATTTAATTGGGATTCCCAATAGTAGATGATAGGATTGAGTCCCAAGGATAAATCGAGCTGCATGGGTTAACTAATCCAGACAACTCCTCATTTGAACTCAATACACCCACCAAGAACACAAACAAACAGGTTTGGTAGCATCAGATATGATCCTAAAAATCTGTTAATATCAACCCCATAATCTTGCTAGGATTTTCGCAACCCTACAACACCCCTACGGATCTTCGAAACAATGAATCACAGAATAGAAAAACAAGTAATCGTGCGTAATGAAAAACAGAAGAAAAAAAAAAAGCGAGACACAGATATAGACACAGACACATACATAATGAAAAACGGAAAGGAATAAGTGCATCATGCACAATGTGAGCCTCCTTCCTCCTGCCCACCATTCTTCTTCTTCGGCTCTTTACAAGCCTGTGACATATGGCTTGTCTGACCACAATTTCAATATTCACCTTTAATGGATTGAATTTGAGATTTAGCCCGATTTCCCTTGCCGCTCTTCGATTTCGACCTATTCCTTTTCTGATTCTGACCACCCTTACTCTGGTTTCTGCCTCTCTGCTACTCAAAACATAGGGCTGAACCTGAATTGCCTGAACCTGAACTGTAAATCGAATTTCTTCTGACCTCCTCAATCAAAATCAAACTAACAACCTCACTCAGTTTCAACTTCTCTTTACCTGTCGAATTATCGACTGCAATAACAGTACCCTACCAGCTTTCTAGCAACTGAGACAGAATTAACAAGGTTTGAACCTCATCATCAAACTTGATATTGACAGACGTAAGTTGATCAACAATCGTATTGAACTCATTGATATGTGACATAAAAGAAACCCTTTTTGCCATATACAGGTTGAAAAGTTTTTTCATAAGATGTACCTTATTTGCAGCAGACGATTGCTCGTACATCTTCTTCAGCGCTTCCATAAGTTCCTCCGTCGTTTTCTCCTTCAATATGTTGTGTGTGACTGACTTTGAAAGAGACAGGCGAATAACCCCTAACGCCTTTCTGTGAAGAACTTTCAAATCATCGTTGCTCTCTTCAGCTTTCTTCTCTTTTTCTTTACCCTCCAACGACCGGTAAAGATCCTTCTGATACAGATAGTCCTCTATCTGTGTTTTCCAGAACGCGAAGTTTGATCCATCAAACATATTGATCTTTGATTTCCCTTCTTCCGAACCCATAGCTCCCACTGAAAGCCTAGCCTACCCGGACAAGATTAAACCCTAACCTGTCGAACAAATCCTACCGCAACTGTGGCTCTGATACCAGTTGTTAGGATTTTCGCAACCCCACAACACCCCTGCGGATCTTGGAAACAACGAATCACAGAACATAAAAACAAGTAATAGTGCATAATAAAAAACGGAAAAAAAAAGAAAAAAAGCGAGACACAGATATATGTGGAAAACCTCAATGCGAGAAAAAACCACAGGAGCCACACCAGTCCACTATGAAATCGAAATCAAGAGTACAAGTCTTCTTGCAATCTCTCTTAAATCTGCGTTTTCTCTCGCATCTCTGTCTCTGTTTTCTCAAAAAACGTGTTACTCTAATTACAAGCTAACAGTGAAATAATTAGGTCGTGTCCCGTGGGGGATCCCGCCCCCATACCCCCGGTACTGCTAAAGGTTGTCTGCACCTCAACAAATCTCATATTGGTTGATCCCATTTTGGAATCACAAGTTGTTGTTGTATATCGTTAGCAATATCAATTGACACAATAGAGAGAATTCTTGCTTAAAGAATGCTATGTCTTTGGAACAAAAATGCGAAGGAGAGCGGTGCTTTGGAGAACCTCTCTGTTTCTGTGATTTTAGAATCTATTATAGTATTGCAGGATGGGTTTTCGCGAGAAAGGCTATGAGCTCGACAAGTGGCATCATTTGATAGGGTTGTCATAAAAAATTTCAAAAGGACATGTGTGCAAATTGCAATACATATTCTCATTACCACTCTTAAAAATTATCCAACTATAGAAGATGTGTTATTAAAAAATTTGCCTCAATAGGTAAACATGTATTTAAGTATGGTACACGCAAAAAAATCCTGCCAAGCTCACCGACAAATTATTCTTATTTCCTTGTGAATGAATTGTAAAACCATTAATCATAGGCTTCACAGCTAGATGACGCCTAGATCACCAATTAGAATACCAATTAGTTATTTTTGATTCCATATTGTACAAGGAAATAAAACACAGTAATCAAGCCGTGATTGAAACTTTGATTTTCCTTCCTTCCCTGTGCACTCTCCCTCTTCCAAACTAAATTAAACACATATAGTAGAGTTGGTGGGTGGATCCGCACATGAACAAATTAGCGTTGCATTTGTTCACTATATACCTCTTTTGTATCATCTCACTCTCAAAAGCATAGAACAAATTGGTTTTTTTTAATTTTTTTTTTACTTTTTGTTGTGTTGTTGTGCATGGATATCTAACGATCTTTTTTTTTTTTTTGGTTTTTCAGGCTTTCAAGCGAATCAAGAATAACTAGATATACAAGTCTAGGTATCAATCTTGACTGTCAAAGTGTGGACCAATTAGTTATATCATCTCTTCCTATTCTTTTTTATTATTATTATTATCATTTATAATCGGATGTCTGGACCAGTTTGCGTATACTTTAACTATTTTCGGGACCTTAGAGGTGACAACCGGGTATAACCCAGCGGCACCAAGAGTTTGTCTGCCTCTTCTTTTCATGGTGTGTCTTACATTTTTGTACAAGTTTATGTGATCAATAAGGGCTATTGTGCAACCGCGTTTAAGGATATAACAAATTGGGAATACTTCCAACTTGAACAATTTTCTTATTAACATGAACAAGAGTTCACGACTGTAGAGGAAGTGTTTACTGTGTGCCGTTTTGTTGTCTTTTAAGTTTTTCATTTTTTGCATTGTAGGAAAATAAGATATTGATATTGAGAACAATAGAAAAATAAGAAAATTGAAAACATGACAAGAAGAAAAATATCATAAAGTAAAGATCAAAGATCGTGCTGCAGAGGGCTACCTGTGGACGGTCGACCTCCACGCCGGTTTGGTTGATGATTGATTTGGAAATAGGAGTTTTGAAAATAGAGTCGCCACCCGGGTTTTTGGAAAATGGTTTAGGACCCGAGAAACCGTTTTGAAAAAGATTGAGAAAATGATTTGGAAAACAACTTGAAAACCAGAGATTCGTTTTGGATTCGGGAGCCAGGTTACGAACGGGGAAGGGTTTTAATGCACCCCGCTCGCCCGATTAAAATCGGTCTTTACTAAACATTTGGGGGATTTTTAGAAAATATTTTGATGCCGAACTTTATTGAAATAAACAATTTATCATGCAAAGTAAAACAATTAAATATCAAAATGAACAACAACTAACAAGATTAAGCAAATAAGAGTTAATAACTACAAAGGGGAAAATCATTTTATCAAACTGCTTGTGAAGAAAATTGAGCTTAAAATTCAAATTTGAAAAAGTGTGCCGTGCGGCACACAAAGTGTACCATGCGGTACAGAAAGTGTGCCGTGCGGCACTGTTCATGATTAACGGTCAAATTTTTAAAAGAGTGCCGTACAACACTCCGGGTGTACCGTGCGGCACAGGGGGAGTGCCGTGCGGCACTGTTGGCAACACAACAGTTTGAAACTTTGGTTTTCGAAAAGAATGAAATGAAGATGCATACAAGGCATGAAACATGGTTAAAAATGGACTACTTTGAAGGAGAAAACAGTATGCTTGAATAAGGGATGTTCCTCCTCGTTGAATCGCTCCGTACGAGGCGATGTTTTCACCGTACGACGCGACCGGGAGGTGTGAAATAGAATTGGCCTTACTGTGACATGGGCATACCAAGCATGGAGATGATATTAGAGATCATCCCATACTTGGTACCCCTCCCCTCAGGGTACCAAAGTTTTGAAATTTGGCGAAATGGGATTATACCTCGGTTTTGAACTCTCGGATTGAAATACTTCTGGAACTCCTTGAACGCAACTTAGACCTCTTCTGGACTCAAATTCCCTTCTGCTGCAGCAACAAGGTTGGTTGTTTGATGGAGATGAGTGAATTTTGAAAGAATGGGCTCACGGGTTGGGTTTGGAAAACGGGGGATTGAACTTTGGATTGAGTTTTGCTTTGAAGAAAGTTATGGGAGTGATGTCTGGGGCTAGGGAGTATTGGTAGTGAGTAATTTTGATTGAGAGTGGAATTAGGACAGAATTTGAGAGAGGTTTGTGGTGATTTTTCTTCACCATTTTCATGGAAACCAATCGGCATATATATAGGCGTATAAATCCCTTGGTCATCAAGTATTCTTGCTACCCACACAAAAGAATGATGGTTCTAGGGTAGGCCTGAAGCCTTGTACGCAACAATGATGATCAGAGGAACGAATCGTCAACATTTTGAGCTGCTGGAACTCTGCAAAAGCTGTTTGACAATTGACAGTGCCGTACGGCACTCAAACTGTGCCGTGCGGCACACTTACTGTGCCGTGCGGCACACTTCCACCGCCAAAATTCAAAAGAGTGATGTACGTGACTGGGGCTATGCCGTGCATGAGAAATGAGTACCGTATGGTACTGCTGATTGAGTTGACTAGGAGAATTTCAATCCGAGAGGCTTTCCGGGCGTTTCTTTTCATCATTGGGGATAAAAATGTACACAAACGTCTCATTTTGGGGTGTCTACACTACCCACAACTCTTTGAGAGCCAATTAGAATGAAGAAAAAAATCCGCACCATAATACCCTGTTCCATTTGCTGCTTAGGAATCCCTTTGTCCATCCATTTTTTCCGAACAAACATTTTTGTACCAAGTGTACTCTCTTAAATTGGTCATTAATTTGTTGTTCACGACTTCTGGACTATTTTTCATTGTTAAGAAGGTTAAATTATTATCAGATAAAATAGCCATGAAATAGCATGGATAGTTAATGATGGGTGTGGTAGGTTCAAGAATCTTACACGGAGGGGCAAACTCTTCTGTTGTGTAACGTTTCCTTTTGCGGCCTAGCTGCACCCCACAATCCATCGTACAAGAGCGATTTGAGAAGCAGTGGATAACTTCAGTTTTATGGTATTTGTGCTCTCACTATAAGCCCTCTATTGTCAGTATTTTTCATCATGTAAGTTTGTGCAATTTTAGAGTTTAATCACATTATTATCTTATTTATAAACTTCGCATATCTCTAACACATCCATAACTTCAAATTTTTGATAGGAGGAGCTATAGTTTCTCCAACTTTTTACAGGACAATGCCGTTGTAGTTTGGCTATCAAGGGTAAAATTAAGCTACCAAAAATTTGTACTATGGGTTGGATACCTTTCACAATTGCAAGGTAATTCAGTTCTTTTTTTAAACAGCGTTGGTCATTTGAAACTTGAAAGAAAGGTATTTCATTATCTTACTCCTTATAAATCTCATAATTAATAGTTTAGCCAACATAGCTATGGTGGACAAATTGAAAAATAAATGCTTAAAACATGGGAAAATAAAAAAGAAGTTGAATTCAACTTTTATGTTCATATTTTGTTTTGTGATTGCGTATAAAGTTCTCACTTTATTGAACACCGGAGGTGTTGGCTAACAAGCACCATACGTTGAATTTTTTAGACTGCAGTAGCAAATTCAGCTTCCAAAAAACAATAGGAGATAGCCGCTTCAAATTATTGAAATGACTTTTTAGGTGCATATTTGGGAGTTAAACTTATAAGGATCATGCTTCTATTAGTTGTATCGACACATTGAAGAAGTCTGGATTCATCACTTCTAAGAAATTCTCATACCGAGAATGTTATTCTCTCTCAACCAAGTTGTTCACTAGAGGAAGATAATTCACATGTTGTCTTGGTTATTTAATTAACTTACGGTGACTGCCCACTATATAGAATAATTTATTGTCAATTCAATTAGAAATGCCGAGTAATAGTAGATGAACATTGAAGTATTCTGAATGAACTTTCTTTGTGAGGTTATTTTTATCTTTTGTTGAATTGCATTTTTTTTTTTGGGTAGAGATGTTGAATGATTTATGAATCTCGACAATTTAAACTAATTGTTTGTACTTGAATTTGGCCTGTGCATAGCACGAGTTTCCTGCTAGTTCCTTAAATATAGAATATTGATAACCATAATCATATTAGTATCTGTGATTTGATTGGCTGAAACTAAAAGGGTTTCCTAAAAGTCTTGAAAGGTGAGGGATTTTAATCAATTCGGTTTTAATTAGGGTGGATTTAAAGATTCCCCAGAGGGAACGTGAGAGAGGGAGAGAGAGAACGAACAAAGACCTTGTTGGCTAGGGATAGCAATGGGGAGGGTAGGGGGCGGATACCACTACCTCCATCCCCGATCCCCGAACCTATATCAATCCCCATCCCCTCCCCGATCCCCACCGGGGATTTTATTTTAACCTCCATCCCCGCCCCGATGCAGGAAACGGGGATCCCCACGGGGAATCGGGGATCCAAAAATGGTTGTTCTTTAATGTGTAGGTTTTTTTTTAATAGTCTTACACTTTAAAGTGCCACTTTTCTGCATAGTTTCCAATAGAAATCAACAATGGAAGAATGGTCAGACCAATAAAAGGTCAACAACAGTCTTAAACTATTACTACTGAACATTAGAAGCAAGTAGCAGGTTTGTTTTTTTAGAGTTAGTCATGCTGTAAGTGTTTGTTCGGTGCAAATAGCTAATATTTTCATTATATACGTAAGAAAACAGTCCTAATGTTTGCTCTAAAAAAAACAGTCCTAAAGCAGTCCTAATGTTTGTCTTTTTAGAGTTAGTCACGGTGTGAAGTACTGTGGTGGTCCGGGTGGAATTACCGTGGAAAAGAAATTTTAAAAAACTTCTAATATAATAAATATATATTAATATATACATATATATTAAACGGGGATGCGGGGAGGGGCGGGGAACTGGGTGGGGCGGGGATCGGGGAGGGGATCGGGTAGGGGACTGACAATACCATCCCCTACCCGATCCCCGACTTTTTTTAAAAATAATCCCCTACCCGATCCCCGAAAAAATCCCCGAATCTCCTCCCCGAATGGGTAGGGGACGGGTTGGATAGGGGCGGGTCGGCCGAGATTGCCATCCCTATTGTTGGTATTGTCCGAATCCAAATCTATTTTTGGCAAATCCAATTTTATCAATCCGAATTTCTAATATCCGATCCCAAAATCCAGATCCAATCCGATTTTTTTTTACTATATTCAACTTTAGCAAATAAAACCCTGAAAAAGTAGAGACAAATACAAAATTTTTTGAAACGGAAATGATAATTCCTATCTGATTCGAATACAAAATCATCAACCCTTTTTTTGTGTAATTTTGTTGGTCAAACTTATGACCAGAGTCAATAACCTCTTCAATACTTTGAAACCTCGAATGAATTCACTTCTAACACTGGAAGTTAGTAATATTTTTAATTAGTATGAATCCAACACATTTTGAATGGCTAATTTCAAAACTTTTTTTTATTTCTTATTATGTATCAAATCAAACAAAAGAACTAGAAAGCAAGACAAGCAGGGAAACATTATCGAGCATTCTTTGCCCCCGCACTGGGGGGGGGTTGACTTGGAGGGCGACTCTCGTGACTTCGAGAAAATCCGCCGAGGGTTCCCCCTTGCAAATCTATAGCGCAGGTGCTGGCCTTTAGGAATATCACCAGGGTTTATCCATCTCAGGAGCTTGTGAATTGCAACGACATCCTCGCCGTCCTTGAGATAACAAGTTGTCAAGAACCTAAAACCCCTCATGTTTGTTTGTATGGCTCCCTTTCTGTCTTTGCAAGCACCTTCTAGTTGATCAATCTCCTCTTGACGTAGATTCCGCGCAATTTGTGCCACCAGTAAGTAATTTTGCACAGTATTAGGGTCCAAATTATTAGTACCTTTGTTTTGAAGTTGGAGCTTGATTGCATGCACATTATCCTGGCTTTGTTGAAGAAGAGGTCGAGCTACTTGCAATTGCCTTTAGAGGCAGGGCTGGCCCAAGGTTTTTAGTGCTCAAGGTTTAATCTAAAAATTGTGCTCTTAAGAGTACAACACTTAAACAATTTTTCCAGCAACAATCACAGATAGTGTTTTCAAATTGTGATACATATCGTGTATCCTTTTTTCCGTTTTTATAGATCTTATTGGGATATATAAGATATGTTTGTTGGAAGAGTAAGAGTTTCTAATGTTTAGTTGGACAATATTTTTAGAAGATAGAGAATACTTAAGGCAGGAGTGGGGAAAGAGAGTGTTCATATTACACCTAAACTCAGACCTTTTTTTTGGCTTGGTGCAAGATTGCTAGAACCCATCCCCATTTATACTACTCCATGGAAGACTCTACTCAAAGATATTTTCATATATACAAGATAAACTTTGAGGTAAATTCTACAGTTAGACATAGATAAACTTTGAGGTAAATTCTACAATTACACATGTAAATAAGTCTCACAAAAGACTCTCTAGATATTTTACACGGATATTCTAGAGCTTCTACTTCTAGATATTCTAAAGTTTCTAAAAACTAGATATTTATATCTCTAGCAATAGTATCTTCCATCTTTGGGCTTCGCAAATTGTGCCAAAATACTAAATCTAGGTTATGCTTCAACAATGTTAATCATAATTAATAGGGGTAAGCATGGACCAGATTGGTTCAGTTTTATAACAAACCAAGAACCAAACCACTACCTATGGATTATGATTTTGGAGAACCGAACCACCCATATAATTCATGAAACCAAACCAATCCGAACCATAAAGATACGGTTCGGTTTCTGTTTTGAACCACGGTTCGTTTTAAATTTAGGTATCATCTTCATAGGCTACTTAAAGTACTCTCTAAAAAAAACTACTTAAAGTACTCTTTCAAAACTTATAATAAAACAAGTTAATTATATTAAAATCACAAAAACTCACTAGCATCAACCAACTAAAAAATAGTATAATAAGACTATGTAACGAAGGAATAAGGCCATGGAATAGAGTATTAAATTAACTAAGCCCGCACCGTTAGGGTATATATGGAAATTATAGGAATATGTTATTACCTATACAAGTTTAAGAATTAATATTCTTGGAAGTGGAAAAATAGGGTGGTGGAATGGAGCATTAGATTAGGAAATTTATTGACTATGGGAAAAAAATTATTTAGCGTATCTATATAAATTCTATATGTACATAGTATACGGTTCGGATCGGTTTGGAACCATAACCGTATATGTACATCCATAGACCAATCCATTTTAACACGGTTTTTAATTTTTAAAAACCGGGAACAAACGTCATTACTAAAAAACCAAACCAGTACCATTCGGTTTGGATTGGTTTGGACTGGATTCGCAGTTTGACGGTTATTTTGCTCACCCCTAATAATTACTATATAATTAAAAGGCAGAAATAACACCAACAAACTATGCTTAAATTCAAAAGAAAATGTTTTTAAGATACAAAATTTTCCGTCTCTCAACTGGGACCTACCACATTAAGACTTTATGTTGCCTTAATTAGAGAAAGAAAAGAAAAGTCTTTATATGATTCAAGCAAAACACAATCAAAGTATGGTTCTCATGTGAAATATTATGGACTAGCTAAAAGATTCAATAGCTAAAATAAGGAAAATGATTTTAACACTCTTCGATTTTTTTTACCAATGGGACCTACCACCGGCTACATGAGACTCTTTTGCTGGATTTATATAATGGAGTGAACCAAATAAAGTGTAGCAAATTAATTTTTATTCAACCAAATTCTTTGAGAATCGACAAAAGAAACATCCTTTCGGTGAAAACTTCGATAGTGGATGCCATAGAGATTTGTTTTGTGTGTGTCATCCTTGCGTGGGGCCACGCTAATCTACTCTGTATTGTTCCAATTTTATCGGATGTCGCAGAAGGGACTTAGAGATTTGTTTAACTTAACCTTGTCTGTTACAAATTTGACGGCCTTTTTGTTAAGGTCACGTTACTGGATTAAACCTAGTGAGGGACAAGGGCCAGGTGCATGGCACGGACGTCTTTTGCAAAAATGCACGGCTCAGATTAAATTCAAGCAATGGCTCTCACATGGAGCTGGATTTGATCTGAGTCGTGTATTTTCGCAATGAACGACCGGAGCTATGCATAACACAGTGTCATGCCTTAGTACACGACAGGATCCCCCCAATCCCCTATTGAGTAAGCAAGTCAGTTTTTTAGACAACCATTTTACGTCATTTGTTTCAATTTCTTTGCCAATCGTCTTATTCTAAACCGATATTTTACTAATATTTTAGTATTGAGGAAATTTTATATATAATATGAAACTTGCACGAAATCCATTCTAGTACACAATTGTTTATAAGTACATAAAACAGTAAACATCATAAAGTATTAAAAATTACTCGCACCCGGAAAGGCAAAACTTAGATGGAACTTTTTGATACGGTCTTTATAGTTGTTTTTTCTTAGTTCTTACGAAATCTGGGTATAATTTTTACGTCATATTTTTAGCTCGATGAGAGGAATCGGAAGAGTATAAAAACATATACTAAAGCTGAAAAAGACTTAAAACAACGGTTTTTAGTCTTTTTCGTTGTATTATATAATTTTTTTTCAACTTTAGCCAATATTTTTATACTCTTCCGATTTCTCTCATCAAACTAAAATTATGATGTAAAAATTATCATCAAGCTAAAATTATGACATAGAAATTATACCCCAATTCCGCAAGAACCAAAGGAAAGAAAAAAAAAAAAAAAACAACACTTTTTCTCTCATTCGTCATTCCTAATCTATTACATGGGAGAGGGGAGAATGGACTCGATAACAGGATACAGAATGAGACATCCAAAAGCTCTACTGTAAGAACTAGTCACCAGTTGCAAACAAATAGAACTTTAAAAAAAAAAATTCCTCAAAAAGTTTGTCCAAATGCTCTGCTTTTTTGCATGCTAGGGAGAGTATGTTAAAAAATGGAAGGGTCATAAAAAAGAAAAATATTAGGGGAAATTCGGTGAACCATTTGAGCAAGGTTGTAAATATTCATGTTACTTGAAAATCTAGAGATTAGCCTATAGGTATTGGGGCAAAATTATCAAAATGTCTAAAAATGCACCCACCGAAATAGAAACGGGGGACAACCGAAAAGCAAAACGAATAACAGGGGGGAAATTAAAAGCGTGAGCGGTTTTGACTACGGTTCCGTTGACGCGCGGGAAGATAAGTATTTAGGTTTTTATTTAATACTATGGTTTTTCTGGTGGGATAAGCACGGATTTAATGCAGCATGCAATGGGTGAGATAAGACACGTCCCACTTAAAAAGTGCTCCTACTCTAACTTCCCGTATGAACATGGATTTGGATTTGGATTTGGATTTGGATTTTCTCATGTGTAAAAGGTTAACTTGTGATAATTACCCACTTTTGTTTTGGATTACAAATTTAACAGAACAACATGAATTTGGTAGAACTCTTGGATGTTCCAACTATATCCCGGGACCGAGTCCCGTTTTCTGTTTTGAAAGACCGAGTCCTATTTCCCCCCCTCCATGTAATAAATTAAGAATAACGAATGAGAAAAAAAAAAAAAAACACATGAATTTGATTGTTTTCTTATGTGTGGAGATTAACCAGTAATAAGGGAGTTTTTGGCAGGCGTGTATTTGCATTTTACTATTTGTTTTGAGCTTTTGGGTGTTTGGGAGCCGGTCTCCAAAACTTGTTTTGATAGGCTAGAAGTGAAAAGTAGTTGTAGAGAAGCTTTTCAACTTCTCCTTCTGCTTCCAAAACACTACTCATCATGATGCGTTCTACACATTTTTCTCAAACACTCTTATAAGATTCATAACATATTTTGACCATAATCTAAAAAGCCAAAAAGTAAAAAAGTGAAAATGAGGCTTTCAAACATTCCCTAAAAGTTAACTACCCATCCACCTCCTATGTTTTGGCGTATAAAAGAACGGACCAGACTATGGGTACAGAACCCATTGCACAGAAAATGTACAGATTGAGCTCGGAGACCCACTTTTGGGTCCCACACGAACAATCCGAGCCGTTCATTCATCTTAAAATTAAATTCCAAAGGGTCTTGTGAAAATTCAGCTCAATCGGACGTCTTTAAGTGCTTCATCTGAGAGCCCCCCGTTTCAGTAAAAAAAAAAGTTTTTGATTGAAACAGGGGGCTCTTAGATCAAGCACTTCAAGACGTCCGATTGAGTTGAATTTTCACAAGGCCCTTCGGAGTTTAATTTTAAGATGAATGAACGTGATGTAGGACAATATTGGGAAATTCCTTTATTTTTATTTTTATTGCTTTAGAATAAGATTATGATTAGGAATATTTTCGTTCAGGTTAGAATTATTATCTTTCCGTATTCGGTTTAATTTTGATTTTCAATTTTATTAGGATTCTTAGTCTAGTTGAATTAGGATTTGTTTCTTCTTTAAATAGTTTGAGTCCTAGTTGAATTAGGATTTGCTCTTTCTTTAATTAGTTTGAGTCCTAGTTGAATTAGGATTTGTTTTTCTTTAATTAGTTTGAGTCTCAGTCGAATTAGGATTTGCTTATTATAAATAGGGATGTTACCTTTCATAACAATTCATTCAACTATCAATAATATTTCTAGAGTTCTCTCTATTTTCCTTGTGCGCAAGGTTGCTTATCTTTTTCTTGTGGATTCAAGAACCCGTTTGTTAGAACGAGATCTAACCAATTCGTCTACTAGAACGATATCTAGTCACTCATTCGCCTGCTAGAACGATATCTAGTCTATTTCCGCTACAACGCTGCGTCAGAACGGCTCGGATTGTTCTTGTGGGACCCAAAAGTGGATCCCCAAGCTCGATCTGTGCATTTTTTGTGCAATGGGTTCTGTACCCATATAATTACCGATAAAAGAACCAAACAACACAGGTGACATAATCAAAGTCTTTTTGGAAAACAAAACAACACGTGAATTTGAACCAAACATTATTTAGAAATTTTCAAAAAAGACTTTGATTATGTCAGCTGTGCTGTTTGGTTCTTTTATATATTTTTTGATCTTTTATACTATGAATTTTGTTGTATCAATTGAATTAAATCAAATCCCGAGCTACTTAACGCTCGGAGAAGAAACACGGATGAGGGGGCTATAGATGGAATAAAACATGATTAATGTGACGAGAATTACAAAAGAATTATTGAAATATCTTTTGACGTAATTTAATTATGTCACAGTTGAAAATATGAACAATCAAATGAACAAGTACTACTTGTTGATATCGCGGTTGTTTTGACAAAAATAACCTGTAACGTAACATTATATAATATAGAAAACGATACTGGAGAAAAAAGAAAGATAAATGGGTGTCAAATTCAAAGAGAATTATGAAATGTATTCGATATCTACAAGGACTTACAGTATAGAGATCTAGACACAGATATTAATATTCGGAAACATCTGCTGCAAGTGGATTCTATATAATAATGATTGATCTATGTGCCTATGATGGTTTTAGATTTGTCGCTCGTGTCTCTTGAAAATTTTAGATGAGTTTGTCAAATAATTTTAGCAACCCATTCGCTAAAATCAATTAATACATGTCACTATAGGTACTATCCAGACTCCTTTCATGAAAAAAATCTGAGCCATATACTAAATAGTAGAAGGATGGGATAGGTGCATGACCCGGCATAACCGGGGGCTATGACCCCGTTACCTCCAGGGCACCAGAATTAGTCGAGGTGTGTATAAGTTGGTCCGGACATCCGGTTATAAAAAAAATGTGCATGGCATATAGCAAGATTTATGAGTTCCAAATTAAAAACATAATTATGATAAATCTTTTAATGTCATACGGTTGTGTTACATCTGTCGTTTAAAGTTTTTAATAAGAATTCATTTGATTTGTGAATTTGACACCTCCGGGCACTTCTTTAAAAAAAAAAAAAAAAAATTCAACACTGAATTTTCCAAAAATGTTACTGATATAATAATCTTTGTGAGATTTCTTGGAGGGTTCCAACCTAAAACCAATTGGTAATAGGTGGAGTAACCCCTAGATTATATTAACCAAGCTTGGGTGGTTTAGGTGAGCAAATATAACAAATCTTAACACTCCCCCTCACGTGCAGCGCGAATGCACGTGGAGGTGACAGACCGGGAAGCGACTCGGGTGAAAAGATGAGATTGGTGAGACTCTCCCACGTGAGGTGAGACCACCCAAGACCTAACTCTGATACCATGTTACATTTCATGGAGGGTTCCAACCTAAAACCGATTGGCACAAGTCTCAATACTCCCCCTCACATGTAACTTGGATGCACGTGGAGGTGACAGACCAGGAAGCGACTTGGGCAGAAACCAATTGGCAATAAGTGGAGTAACCTCTAATTATATTAACCAAGTTTGGGTAGCTTAGGTGAGCAATGTGAGACAAGTCGTAACAATCTTTTTTTGAAAAACCTTTCGAGATCAAATTTGATTACATACTCGTAAACTTTATCAGGAGAGTCGAATTTGATGCTTATTTTTAGATATTCTTTTTATAGAAGTTATTCACTGCAAATGTTTTTGACTAGTAAACAAAATCTAGTTAGTGTTAAACTCGTTGCGATTGATGTGAAATAAATTTTCACGACTATGATAGAGTGCTCCTACTAAGTAAAATTCTTATGCCCGGCGTTGGATGTATTCGTATGTGATCTCGTGCAATTGTGCAAAATAAATAGAAGAAAACGACATTTTCTCCAATGAACCAAGATTTTTATGTCTCTAATTATAAAAGATTGTGACTTTGCCATCAATGGCGACGCCACCTTATTAGGAGTGGGGTCAGCCGACTCCACGGATTTTTTTTTTTACTACTAGTATTATATTATAATTTTTTAGAAATTTATAAATGCACCCCTAAATTTGGCAGTGACACCACTGAATAACTCCTAAAAGTTCATATAAAAGTTCCTTCTTTGTGTGTCTTGCTTGAATCCTAGTCACTCGTTTTGTTTTTTTGATAAGGAGAGGTTGATCTGTCTTGCAAGGTTGAGCTTTAAATGTGATTTTTGTTAGAACAAGATTTTTAGCTGTCATTACTGTGATGGTTTCTTTGATTTATGGTTTGTAAAAGTACTTGATGTTTATGAATGACCCCACGCTTCTGAACTCCTAGAGTCACCACTCTTTACCATGCCTAAATTTTCAAAAGGCTCAATTTTGCAAAAAGCCACCTCTCCATGATTTTATGACCATGTCATGGAAATATATGGCGGTTGTGGTGCCCTTTTCAGCGCAGGACTATGCTGTCAGGATTGGGTGGATTCATTATGTTTTGAAAATAGATTGATTGCATAATGTATGGCTAGATAGTTTGATCATGTTTTTGGTAGATAAATTATTCATCTAACTTGAAAATGAAACTTCTTGTCAATTATTTTAAGACAGATGTTTCTGCCTAAATTTGATTCCTATATGTCTGATGTGTTTAATTTTTTTATGTTACTATATGTTAAAGTATGGACACTTTCAGCAACTGATGTTGAACGAAATTATGAGCATCTTGAGTGGGCTCTGAAAAGGACTCATATTTAGTCACCAACAATTTGATTGGATGCAGAATGAGTTTTTGACATTTATAAAGGTGGATAAAATAAAGCTTGGTTTGGAAGATTTTGGTAATTATGGGGGATAAAATAGTAATTGGTTATTTTATAGTTGAATGAGGGGATAAGAATAAATTAGAGGGTCTAGGATGGATTGAGGGGTATTGGAAGGAATATTAAAATGGGTATTATTTATGAATAGGGTCTGGACAATCCATAATTAGCACCCCATATGGGTATTAAATCCAACGGGCCATAAATATTCCCCTTGTGCAAAATTGCCCCAAACCATGGACAAGGTGTAAGCCCGGGATTAGTGATCCAAGGTTGGTTCCTAGTAGTTGTGCCAATTTTAATAAATATTTCATCCAAACATGGACAACGATAATAAATATTTATTCATTTTTGTGCTCCACTGGACTATCTACAGTAGCTCTTAAGGTAGGCTTTCCAAGATGGGTTCCTAGTGGGTGTGCTAAGTTTAGGGAGGGAGTTGGGAGTAAGGAGAAAGAGCGAAAGAGAGAGAAGGGGGAATGGGGGACCCACTTATAATTTTTTGTCCATAACTAAAATCTTGGATATTACTTTTTGAGCCAATTCTCTAGAGCCTGTTTGTTTGTTTTTTTCTTTTTCTTTTTAAACTAGTCAAGATCTGTTCATTCAATAAGCCCAACGACAGAAAGATTTCATCACAAGACGCAATAATGAATCAAAACTATTAACATATGACATGAGCACGGCTACAAGCACTAAACAAGCTGATACTACTACAATAATTGTTAAAGATGACATACCAAAAATTGAAACAATGACAGTTTTTGTAAAATTGTCATTGAAAATATGAGGATAGAGTTTTGATGTCAGTCTATCCTAAAAACTGTCATCTTTGCGATATAAGATGACAGTTTACAATAAAAGTGACATTATTATCTATTTCTTTAATGTCAGTTTTTGCTTAGAACTGACATTAAAACAAGGCGCTTCCAGAAGCCCATATGGATAACCTTTGAATGTCAGTTTTCCTTAAAAGTGACATTGAAACTAAGCCCTTTTAATGTCAGTTTTAATTAGAACCGACATTGAAGTTGATCATAAAAGATGACTGTCAAAAAGTGTCATTAAACGTATAAGATGACAGCTTTAAGCTGTCATCTTATATTAAATCTAAAACTGACATAGAAAGTACTCAGCTTAAAATTTTTCGGAAATATAGTATAAATATTTTTGTTGGTCTTTTGTTAACAACAAGCGTGCTAGCTCAGTTGGTAACATGCGCGCGTGCGAGGAACTCAAGGTCTTGAGTTCGAGTCCTGGGGCAAGCAAATATTAGCTAACCACACAAGTGCCACGTAGGCGCCACACAAGCGCCACGAGGGTGCCATGTGAACTCCACTGGGCAGTCATGCGAGGGCGGCCACACGAGAGCCACGTGTTCGAACTAGAATTGGTTTTTTTTTTTTTTTTTTTAGAATGGAGAATAGATAAGATGACAATTTAAAACAGTCATCGTTGATTGTAAAGATGACAGGTTTACACTGTCATCTTATTGCAAAGATGACAGGTTTAAACTGTCATCTTATATATTTCAATGACAGTTGTAAACTATCATAAAAAATTCAGACTTTTAATGTTAGCTCCATAGATGACAGTTTTAAAACTGTCATCTTTCACGTTTAATGACAGTTTTTAACTATCATCTTTAACTATTATTGTAGTTGACCAACTCAAGACACACCTGCCAAGGCTGACCGAGCCTACGTGCAGGCATACAGTCCTGTCAACATCTAGTAATAGAGAATCCCAACGGAAAACCCAAATCAATCCCAAGCATAAAGCACAGATGAAATCATAGACAAACCCACACAGGGGTATCAAAATCCACAAAAGGTATAATAACCCACACAGGGGTATAAAAGAAAAACAACAAAACAGTAAAGAAAATAAAAAAGCAAAGCAAAAAAAAAAAAAACACTTCGAATATCTCATCAACTGCCACCCATATCGCCGCCATGAGACTATGGCTTATCCACCGGAAGCGGAGTTGAACCACCTTAACTTCACATCACCAGCAGATCCGGCCCAAAATCGGGGCGGGAGGTCGAGGTGGAATGTGGAGAGGTGAAAAAAGAAGGTGGGAGAGGCTGAGTGGCCGAGTTGTACCATGTACAGATGATACCATCTGACATGGTACCCGTCGGTACCAATAGCAAGACTGCATGCAAAATGTATACCACTTCGTCGAGCTTCACACAAACACAATGGCGTCCTTGAGAGTGAGATTCGAAAGGACTTGGCAGCGTAGTCGGAATGTATTCTGAGGAGGCCGGAGTGTAATGTAGATAATCAAAATATCCATGAGTAGATATGGGTAGGGCACCTCTTCATCTCCTTTGCTGTGCTCCGATTGCAGCTAAGGAGGCGTGTACTCTTCAAGGGTGACCACAAAGCTTGGAGCTTGAAATAGGGTGACTTTGGATCAAGCACTTAGGGACATCAGATTGAGCTGATTACCCTCGGGGCCCCTCGGAAAATCATTCCATTGAATGAAACGGGATGATTTTAGATCAAGCACTTAGGGACGTCGGATTGAGTTGATTACCCTCAAGGACCCTCGGAAAACCATTCTAAGATGAATGAACGGTTCAGATCATTCGTTTGGGACCCAGAAGTGGGTCCCTTAGCCTGTTGGTACCATCTGTACATGGTACCCATCGGTGCCAATAGTAGGACTGCATGCAAAATGTATAGTAAGTATGGTATCTAGAATGGCAATGGGACGGGGGAAGTTTTGTCATACCCCAACCCTAATGGGTAATTTAGGGATGCTCCCATGCCCACCCCACTTGAGGGTCAAGGTTTAGCTCCCCCATAAACAAATGAGAATAAAATATTTAAGCTAAACCTAAATAGAAGGAAGTAGTTACATGTAAGGTGGTGTTCAGTAAAACGATGAAAATATAAAGCCAAAAATATAAATTTTGGGAAATCCCAAATGTAAACTCTCCCCAAAACTAACAATAAATTGATTTTCTCACCCCTCCTGGAGAGTGGTTAACAATTTGGGGGGTGCAGAAATCATTTTCCTAAATCTTTAGTATAATGGTAAAATATAAAGGTATAAATATAGTTTTTTAGGCTACTGATAAAAGAAAAGGATAAAATTATAATAGTATACAAAAAAATATTTTGGTGCAGGGTTTTTCAAAATTTTCCTCGAGTTCCCCGATGCCTGGAAACTTGACGAAAACCTTCCCCAATTGAGATGGGGTAGGGGCAGTTTTGGGGCAGAGTGAATTGTCATCCCTATACGGTAGAATTTTTGGATAGAGATTTGCAATTATATATCATCATTTTGCACCATAATGATGGTAGTTAGGAATATACTTACTATAGTGAATATAGTCGATGCTATCTGTTTGTACCATAATTTTTAATTTTTGACACGTGGCAATAATTTTGGCCAAAGAGATGTTTAATTTGAATTCGGATTTATCCCTAAGCCGAATTCCCTACAAGTTAGGAGATAATGCATCTTTTTGAAAATGATAAGGTGGTTACCTAAATTGTAGGAAGCAAATTTATCCTATGATTTTTTCCAAGAGGCCAAAATTAACATGTGATAATTAGATAAAATCACAAATAGTTAATTTCGGCCATATGGGACATTTGTAAGCACAATATCTCCTAGGAGATCCATCCAAATTGCTAGAAGATATCATGAATATTTTCTACCAAATCTGATGATATCTTCTGGAACGGAAATCTTCTGCCATGTCAGCACTATATCTTCTGGTACGAATATCTTCTGCCACGTGGCGATATGTGAGAGCATCAGACATTCTTTCAAATGCATGAAGCTTAAATCAAGGAAAGTGGGTAGTTATTGCCACGTGGGATAAAAGCCTCCAAGAAGTTAGTTACCACTTTTTATGGGAAGTGGTTAGTAAACTGATTCCTAGATTTCAGGAGATACGGCTGAGGCTAATGGCAAGTTATCCGACATTTTGCACATGTGGTGGTAGTTATGGAAGTAGTGGGACACTTGGCGGCCTAGGAGTTAATTTCAGGAGCTAATAAAAAGAGATGACCAAGTCAAAGGGACACTTGGCAGCTCTAGAGAAGATTTCTGAAGAAAGTGGGCAGAAGATGTGCTTAGTGGGCCCGAAAATCTTCTGAACCATTCATAGGCAAATGATGCCTATAATTGGTTTTTATCTAAAGCAAGATGATAACGGCCGGAATTAATATGTGCTAATTGTATTGAGAACATGGGTAGTTATTTTCGGCCAACTAAAGGACACATGTCACCTCCTCATGCATTTTTCAAGAAGATACCGAAGTGGATGCAAGTCATGGGCAGAATGGCTAGAGGTCATGGGCGGTTACATCTGGAAGTTACAATTGGACCCGGAGGCTATAAATATAAACCTTTGTGCAACATTGCAGGGGTTCCAACACCAACAACGCTCACAGCAGCAAAGTAAATTTAGTTTTTATCTCCTAACTCTCGCAGTTAGTCGATCGATCCCCTCTCCTATGTCTATCTTCTACTTCTCCCCCGTTCTTTCCTCTCCCTCCTCTGAATTCTCTTCCTCTTCTATGTAATTTTCTTCAGTTGTGGAAGTCCTTGTTCAAGGCCCCCACGAACCGTTGTAACTTTAGTTCGAGTTTCTCAATTGCTTGAAAGAAGTTAGTCAGTACATTCAGGCGCTTTTCTACATTTCTCTTGGAGATCCGTATCTCCTGGCACGCCCTCGCATCTTCTACACCACCCGGTGTTGACCACCCCCCGTTTCTCCTGCCCCTGGAGGAGTCGGTGGCAACACTATCATCACCGAATCAAGATCTTCTATGTGCCCTTCATATGATGCAAAATTATGACCCATGGACAATCTTATTTGACAAGCCAAGTACTACATTTGGTCGTGACAGAAATGAACATTAAGAACTACTATAAAAATGAAGGGCTCAGATTGTCAAGAGTAATTGTGGATATCATTTTGCATCGAGTGAGGGTGACATTGGAGGGATGCGACCATGTAGTTCAAATTTGTAACACCTAAATGATGAAATTATATGATTGATCGAGTGGATTGATAATTTAGTTATTACTCTTGCTAGCCAACCTAAATGTGGTGAGTTTGGTCTAGCTAAATGAGTACGTAAATTTGATACAAAATAAAGGGAAGCTGGGTGCCTGTATTGCAAAAAATGCACTACACCGTGTAACACCACTCAAAACGGCGGCGTTTTGGGGGAAAACTAAGTACTTCGCCAAATGTTGTCCTGTGGGCCCACTTTCTAGGACATGTGGGGCCTATTGGATCCCAGACAAATGATCCGAACTGTTAAACAATTTTAAAACAGTTATGTAGGCCATCGGATATTTGCACGTAACTGATATAGTTCGTTCAATCTTCATTCATAATTTAGGATCCTATAACTTGATAGAATCTTTAAGAAATTAAAGTTATAAAAATTGTACGCTTAATAACCCATTGATCTGAACTGTGCGTGTCGCAGGGCTCGTTGAGCAGAGCATTCAATAAAATAATTTTCTTGATTGGATATCAATAGATGTTAAGACACTAAAAATATGAATTGTCTCGATACCTATTCTGTGTATGAAAAGGTAAAGTTAATGAAGTGTGGGCTGTTCAAAATGAAGTGTAGACTCTTTGGTTTCTGTTCAAACACTGATCAGTTGAGTATCTTATCTTTTGCTTGTGTGTTTTAATAACACTCTTCCTTTTCGGAATTTATGAGTTTTTCATTTCACAAAAACTGTCTGCAAAACTCTTTGCTGGCCTGATGCCATTGCCAACGTATTGTCTCAGGACCTGGGTAGGGTAGAGTCTGTAACTCTACATACAGGCTGTTGAAGCATGGGCCGCACAACCTTATCAGTCCCCAACCAACCAACATTTTCTGATTATTTTACATGCACCTTGTAGGTCCCACGACATGGTCCAAGTGTAGTGCAGTGTAAAATTAATCACGAGGAAGCCCCAACAATTATATTCCCACAAGTTATCGAATGATGTGTGCGAGAAGAATGACTGTCTAATTTGATACTAACTTGTAGTGAAAAAATAACGTGAAATTGCGGGTGAGCAAAATTGAGGTTCAAGATTTTGATTGATACCATTCCTAATCTTAAGATTATCTTGGACTCGTCACTAGTTAAATGGAGAAAAAAGTTTTCAGCAAGGGAGGGGAAAGACCTTAGTCACATAATCTTTTAAAGAGTCATGCGCTGACGGTTTTAATTCTCGCTCATGCCAATTTTAACAGTTTGAGATGTGATTTATAGACGTTTTTACGGTCACGCTCCCGCTCACGGGCACACACACAATTGACTCAGGGTCAGACATGTAATTGGAGACTGTAGCCAGCCAGCTACAAGTAGGGCACAGCCTATAGCATGGGCTTAATCTTATCCACCGATAACCAATCTAAAGGTTCCAGATTCATCAAACATATGGCCCCCACAAAATCATCCAAGGACAACCAATCTGGGGGTTCCACATTTTGAAGTTCCCAATGCTGCCGTTCATGGTCATGTCTCTTCCTTCTTTGCTGGAACTTGGGAAATTTTTGTATGGATCATTAACCTATGTCAGTCACCTCTTGGTATTCGACCCAGTCTGTCTGCAGTCGGATTTGACCGAGTAACGAATGGTCATATTTTGCCTAAGTTAATCCAACCTGATCTTACTGCAATCGTAAGAGTTTATGAGTAAATTGAAATCATTAAAGGAAGCCGTTAATGCCACGAGGCATTTCGTTGCTTCCACGGCATCAAGTACACTTTACTCTAAAATGGCCTAATTGCCCTCTCTACCAAAATTGGTTATGTCTAATGCTTCATGTAATAAATTGTTAGTTGGAGACGAGAATGTTAATTTTAATTTCCAGTGGTTCTGATTACTTCTTGCCAGTGGTTGTCTTAATTACGTCTCGCTACCGGGGGTGCTATGCACTCCTTGGCCATCCAATCATGTTTTGAACTACTCGGATGCGTTTGACATTTTTAATTTATTTTTACTGGTAAAAAATCAAAACACATCTAAGTCATCCAAAACACGGACGGACGGTTGAGGGGTGCACAGCATTGTGCATCCCCTGGATTCAGTGGTTTTTTGTTGCATAGGGAGGAGTTCAAAATGGAGAAACCATCTTGGTAATTTTTTTTTTTTGTCATATCAATGGGTGTTTGAAGAAGAAAGGATTTTGGTTTGGAGTCTTGTTATGGTGGGGTATAAATCAAATTAGAAATGGACAAGATATGAAGAGGTGTACAAAAAAATTTTAAGGAGCATCTTAGGAAAGCTCTGGAGAAGTCAAAATAATTTACTAGATTGGTAGAGAGGGCAATTAGGCCATTTTGGAGTAGAATGTAATTAATGCCCATGGAAGCAACATAATGCCCCGTGGCATTAACAACTTCCATCATTAAATATACTAATGGACGGTCCAAATGTGAACCGTATCTCCCTTAATTCAAAACATGGATCGGAGAGGATCCGGTTCCCAAAAGTTAATAGTTGTGCTCATTAAAAATATTTATTAGTATGAGTTTATTGAATCGGAACTCTTACATGTAAATATCTTTTCAAAAAATTGAACGGTCATATACACATTTGATTAGCTAGAAGTGCATGATTTGCTACCTACAGTCGAAACCTGACACATATTAGCGAATTCCTTAGCACTTCGGTTGGGAAGATAATGCCTAGAATAGTTTCAAGGAGAAGTTCTATACAAGATCACACGAAGTCACATGCCCCCCACTCAAAAACAACAAATTAAATTAAATTTTTTAAATATTTATCATAATTATATAAGCTTTTCATTAAATTAAAATATATTATCCATCGAAAATGAAGATGCACCTTACATTTTATTTCTCAATTTTCGATCTATGGTTGATTTATACTTGTAAGGTTATTATTTGTCTAGTAGGGGCATTTACCCATAATGTTTACAGAATTACAATATCACCCATAAAGTTAACCAAATTACATCCCCAAGGTTGGACAAATTACACATTTACCTATAGAATTGGTAGTCATCTTTTTACATACATTAACTACAATTATCTTCACGTTTTATCAAGCGCACAGAGGTCCTTTTGTCTACTTATCGAATATTTTGACCGAGTGGAAGTGTGAGAATTTTACAATGCACACCTAACTATGAAAATTTGAGAACTTTTACAGTACACACCCGAAAATCCTTCTAAAGAATATCTATAGATAAACAAAATCTAACCTAACCCCGCGTAAATCATGACTTATGTTTTTCCTTTCTTCCAAGCAAAGCACATGGTTTACCAACATTTGTTTTGGATTCTTGCTTGTTTTTCTACTATTGCATGTGGCCTGTTTTCCAAAACCAAGACTCACCCATCTGTCCTGAAATTTCGAGATTTTCAATTAGATCCTTTTAGCCTAATTCCCACAACTTTAGCAAGTGCTTTGACCATTTTTTTACTTCCTAATCCACAATTAAAGCCTAATCATGCACTGCTGACTGTTTAATTTACTGTTGATTAACGAAGTATCTAGTGGAGTTTGGAACACGAGTCTCCCCATTAACTTCGTGGGCCAATTTTGACATTGCTTAATTTTGCTGGTTTGTTTCCTGGTCAGACTACAGGCGCAAGTGGGGGCTGACATGAACTGTGCTAAACAAATGAGTGATGTTGGATTCGAATAGAGACATTATATACAGATTTGAATATAGATGTGTCCGTTCCCGTCCGATACACTGATACACATGAGTCTCACATGGTGGATTGTGGAGCGCATATACACTGCGCTCGGATCTCTGTATTTTTTGTCTACGTGCGTCCGTAGCATTTTTCCTGACAAATTACTAACAAGCATGCTTGGTTTCACTTTTTATAATGTTTTCAAACAAGGGGAATTGACCTCACTTGATGCGTCATTACCCTAAGATTAAGGTACATTTTTTCTAATGTCGGGGTTTTTTTTATGGTGTTGGGTGTGCAAACTAGTACTAGTCACTAGCTGTTCTTAAAACTTCAGTTTCATATCAAATTGTGTTCAAAAGCTTATTCCCTTTTCAGAAGCTTTGAATACGTGCCAACAGGTACTTTGAACTAGAAAAGAAACAGGAGTAGTAGGGTCCAGAAAAACTTTTCTCAAAAACGTCGAGGAAAAAAAAATGAACGGCTCAAAATTCACATTTTATGGATATGAGCCGTCCATTTCTTTTTTCTGCTTGTGTTTCAGGGGAACCCTAACATTCTCGGAAAAGAAGGCGACAAAAAGTAAGGAGAAACCATAAAGGCAAGAGCATTAACACGGGAATCGAAGCTGTAGTAGGAGCTTTTTTTGATAACTTAATCAATTAATTTGAGGGAACAATTTTACTGACAAGTATCGGGGTCCAATTAAAATCGGGGCAAAACTCTGTAATGAAATGTTCCGATGCGGAAAAAGTACATGATCAATTGATTCTACTTGATCAATAACACCCCCTGATTACTAAGTTAGTACTATTGTAGGGGTTCATGTAATAGGAGCTTGAGTAGGACCAGGAGGAATTCACTTATAAGAATTGAGCCAAAAATCTAAAATTACCAGGGTAAGGGAAGAATCAAACTCTCATTTTAGTCTAGTAATTAATGTGATTCCTTGTAGAATATGTCAAAGGAGCTATGGCAGCAAATTCTCAACTCAAGAATTACTTTGTTGTTCCGATCTATTCCAAATATAGGAATCATTGAGATATGACATCAAATTCTTGTTTTACAAATCTGATTTAAACTCAAAACTGAATTATCGCGCTTTACGAGATAGGTCACTTTCGTAGAATACATCAACCCAATTACAATCAATTCCATTAACTTATTTAGTTTAAGTCAATTTGTGGAATGGAGCCAGACGAGCAACATAAGATTACCTTTGTTTTTCCCCTTTCATCTTCTATTTCATAAAGAGGTAGCACAACATAGGCATTGTGGGCCGAATCACTTGAAGAGATAAACACAGTATGAAACCCTACACAATATGAAGCCCAAATTTCAATTGGATGGCCCAAAGGTGGAAGAATGATTATTCACCCAGCCCAATAATTAGCATTTTGTTTCCAAACAATTTGAGACTAATGGACTCTGAATTACCCTTCTCTCTAAGGATTCATAATCTAACACAACATTCTTTTTTTCTTGGATCGGCAATCCAACACAGCATGTCAAATTTAAAGTTTCATTATTTTTTGCAGAATTTTGTCTGGTTCCTTTTTTTTTTTTTTTTTTTTCAAGTTTATGATTCATCTCGACCAGAAAAATTAGAAAAATTCTCAAATTGTGAATAATTCGAAATACTATTTACTAACGATGACTGTAAATCAACCCATTTAGTGTATAATACGTTGTTGTTCTTTGTTATTCATTTGCTCATACGTCAAATTCAAGAGGTTTTGGGTTTGTATTTGATTTCGATATTTGAGTTTCACTTTCTCATTGCTTACTGCCAATGGTGTCCGAGATTTAGATGAACCCTTTAGGATAGCTCCTTTCCACTGTGGATGACGGTCTTGGCTCGACTAGTACTCTTGCACAAGTAGCACCCACAGGTTGGTCGGAATGTGGCCAGGGAAGGCACTCCAACGGTCAAGTAAGGATACTTGAAGAGAGATGTACCAATGAGTAGTATATGAGTTGAGTAAGAGTACATTGTGTACCTTCTAAGGTTACTTCTCTTCCTTTCTATAGACTCTCCTGACTTGTACTCCAAGCTTAGGGGCAAATAAGTAATTTGGCTCGGATGATGTCATAGTACGCCACAAGCTAAATCCGTTGTCATTGCATGGGCATACCTCAAATCATGGCTTGACGCGAGTCGTAACAGCTTAGTTGTCGCCACAATGACGTAGGGAAAGTTGTTTCGTACGTGCACATGGCTCATCGCGAGCTAACCACGAGTGACAACCGTCTCAGATGACATCATCCACGACGTAAGACACGAACTGCTTCCCGCATTCCTCGCGAGTCACTTCGGGTTTGCCTTGCTCGAGTGACTCGTCCGGATCAGTAACGTCTCGGCCGGGATCCCGCTCATGCCGATTCATACTGTCTTGGTATGGCTCTTATTAGGCTCGGATGATATCTCGGCCCATCTCATGCTGAGGAATAGGCTCTACTCCATTTGGTACTCGGGCCTCTGGACCATTACACAATATCCTCAAATGATAATAGGGAGTGCCAAAATAGAGAGTTTTCAATCTAGAAGCATGAAGGTCCTTCTTTTAATCTAGAAGCAAGGAAAGATACGCTCCAGACATGCACGTGTGGAACACGAACAAGTATGTGTAATTGTGTATGACTTTTTGTCGAAGTTTCATGAGAAGGAGAAAAACTTGGGTGCAAATAGGGCACCACGCGGTGCCTTTCGGCACATCTGGGCCATCCAAAAGTGTATTGGAATTTGGACGGCTCGGATTTGGAGAGAGAAACAAGAGAGAGGAAGAAATAGACAAACATAAGATTAGGGATCATTACACAATTTCTTCAAATGATAGGGAGTGCCAAAATAGAGAGTTTTCAATCTAGAAGCATAAGGTCCTCCTTTTAATCTAGAAGCAAGGAAAGATACGCTCCATACATTCATGTGTGGAACACGAACAAGTGTATGTATGACTTTTTGTCAAAGTTTCATGGTGAGACATGTTGGGTACAAATTATTTTATTAGCATTGAAGCCAATTTTAAGCGAGTTTTAATTATGTCGAGATGAACTCGAGTAAATTGAGCTTTTTACGCCATATAAAGTTCTTGGCCTAAGCTCAAAAAATTTATTAATACAGGGTTCTTAATAATCCGATTCGATTTCAAACGGGTTTTTTCCCCCTAGGGAGAGAGGATCAGAACTACTGGGAAAAAAAAAATAAAGAAAAATAAAGAAGAATAAGTCTATCAATGGAATAATAGAGGAACTTTCTAGTCCGGGATCCACCTTCCCAATATTTTTTTAATGATCCGAACCGCCCAATGTGTTTAAAACGTGTTTTTAAGGGTCCCCGCTAGAAATCGTCAAAAAAAAAAAAAACCGGGAAGGGCTTGATCCGAGCAGTTTTTCACAAAACTGTACTGCTCGGATCAAGCCCTTCTGGGTATTTATTTTTGATAATTTCTCGCGGGAACCCTTAAAATCACGTTTTAAACACATTGGACGGTTTGGATCATGCAAAAACAAGTTTTAAAACCTTCAAAACACCCAAAAAAAAAAAAAAGAAATCCAGTCCGAAATCCTTAACTGAAAACTGGTATTAATAAAAGTACCCAACTTGTTCATATGAATGGTATTACTTCTACCCACTAGTTTTTGATACAATAGATTAAAATGTATAGGATTTCAATATCTATCAAACATTTGGTACCACTAACTGTGCTTATAACGTCACACGGATTGGCATTCTTGCATATTTTAATTTCATTGGTCTGCTCAAATGATCACTCTGTAATAGGAACCTCAAAGTGACGCAGATTTTTTTTGTATATTACTTTTTTTTTTAAAAAAGGTTTATTTTTGCTTCTGACTTTTTTTTATATGAAATAGAAAAATTGCATTATTTTAGGAATTGACGTATCTATTCATGAGTATTGACTCAAACAAGCATGGAAATCAAGGGAACAAATGGTGGTCGCTAGCTACCCTAATGTTTCTTAAATAAAACGATTATAATTATTTTACATGTTTTCTTTATGCGTATTATCCTTACCTATGAAATAGAAAATCGCATTACGCCAAGAGTTGACGTATCCACCCATGAGTATCAACTCAAACAAGCATGGAATTTAGAGAACAAATGGTGACGATGGTTGCCCAAATGATTTTTAAACAAAACGATGATTATTTTTCTCTCTGTGTAGATTCCTTACCCAAATGATTTTATAAAAAAAAAATGATGATTATTTTTGTATCTCTGTGTAGATTCCTTACCTACGAAATAGAAAATCGTATTATCCTAGGAGTTGACGTATCCACCCATGAATATCAACTCAAACAAGCATGGAATTTAGAGAACAAATGGTGATGATTGCTACTCTAACGATTTTTAAATGAAACGATGATTATTTTTTTTACATATTGTCTCTCTATGTAGATTCCTTACATATGAAACAAAAAATCGTATTATGTTAGGAGTTGACATATCCACCCATGAGTATCGACTCAGACAAGCATGGAATTTAGAGAACAAGTGGTGACGATTGCTACCCTAACGATCTTTAAACAAAACGATTATTAGTTTTTTACACGTTGTCTTTCTGCGTAGATTCATAACCTTTAGGTTTTTATATAAACCATGTAGTAAATTTTAGCTTAGCGCTCATATTTTTTTTTGTATGGGAAGTTCTAAACAAAATGGTAGAATGTCATGGCGCAAAACCAGATTTGGTGGCCTAGTTGAAAAAATTTTTAAAAATGGGATCCGGGGTAAATCAAACTATTAACGTGCACAAGTTCCAGACTCGCTAAGTATACTGGATGTCACTACACTTGGTCTAACAAACAGGATCTCTCCCATGTTGTCACCACTAAAATTGATAGGGTGCTTGTTAATGAGCAGTGGATCAAAACGTTTGTCCACTCCACTGCTCATTTCCACCCCCCTGGGATCTCTGACCACTCTCCTGCTGTGGTATTTCTGAACCCTTCCCCTGGGAAATTCAACAAACCCTTCAAATTCTTCAATTTCCTTGCTGATCATCCAAATTTCTTAGCGGTTGTTCAGCAGGTTTGGATTCAAGTTGTTATTGGAAATCCAATGTTTGTTACCTGTGAAAAGCTTAGACTCCTTCAAAAGGAGCTCAAAAGGCTGAATACAAAAGAATACAGTGATATCTCCTCCAGGGCCCTTGCTGCTAAGCAGCAGCTAGATGTTGTCCAAAAGGACCTGGGGGTTGATCCTGATAACGTCACTAACCAACTCTAAGAAAGGATTCTATGCAAGCAATACATGATATTGGCTAGAGCTGAGGAGAGCTTTGCCAAGCAAAAATCTAGAATCCAATGGCTCAAACTTGGTGACCAATGTACCTCCTATTTCTTCAAATCCATATCCCACAATAGGAATAGAGGTAGAATCTCTAGTTTGGTCCTGAATAATGGCAACCTCACACATGATCCTGGACTGATCAAATCTACTTTTGTGGAGTATTATACTCAGTTACTGGGTACTCCACACTCCACACAGTATCATTGCGGTCCTAGGACCAATCAGCTTGTCAGTACCAAACTTTCAAATGTCCATAGGGATTTAATGATTAGTGAGATCTCTAACTCTGAAATAAAGGAAACCTTCATGTCACTAAATCCAAATAAAGCCCCTGGCCCTGATGGCTACAATGCTGGTTTCTTCCAAAAATCTTGGGCTATTGTGGGACAAGATGTGACCTCAGCTGTTAGGAATTTCTTTAGGTCAGGCAAGCTACTTACTAAAGCCAACTCTACCAGTGTTGCTCTCGTTCCTAAAATCCCCAATCCTACCAAGGTTGGGGATTACAAGCCAATCTCCTGTTGTAATACCATTTACAAGTGCATTGCCAAAATCATCTCCAAAAGAATCCAATCTGTCCTTCCCCATCTCATTGACCATGTTCAATCTGGATTTGTTCAGGGCAGAAGAATAACTGGTAATATTTTCCTTACTCAGGAGACATGAGGGATTACCACAAACATTCTCCCTCTCCTAGGTGTGCATTAAAAGTTGACATTATGAAAGCCTATGATAATGTTAGGTGGGATTTTTTGTGGGATATCCTTGCATCCATGAACTTCCATCCACGAATGATTCAATGGATCAAAGCATGTGTGACTACTGTTAATTACTCTTTGCGCATTAATGGTGAGCCCACTGGCTCCATTATGGGGAAAAAAGGTCTGAGGCAAGGTGACCCCTTGTCCTCATACCTTTTTGTTATTGTCATGGAAGTCTTCACTCAGCTGCTTAGAGAAAAGTTTCTCAGCCCCAAATTTCATTTCCATTGGAGGTGTGAAAAGACTAAGATCATAAATCTTTGCTTTGCAGATGATCTTATGATCTTCTGCAAAGGGGAGTTGAGTTCTGTCCAATGCATCCAGGAAGCTCTTGTTGAGTTTGAGTCTTTCTCTGGACTGTCCCCTAGTCCAGGTAAAAGTAATATTTTCTTTTCTGGAGTCTCATCCACAATCAAGGCTGCCATCTTTGAATCTCTAGGATTTCAGGAAGGCTCCCTTCCCGTTAGATACCTTGGTGTCCCTCTCATCTCTACTAAACTCAAGTACTTGAATTGCAAGGCCCTCATTGATAAAATCACAAAGCGTACGAAGACTTGGGCTAACAAGTTCTTATCCTACGCTGGGAGGGTTCAATTGGTAAAATCTATCCTCTTTTCCATGCAAACTTATTGGTCTTCTATTTTCATTCTTCCCAAGAAAGTCATTAAAGAAGTTGAATCTATCCTTAGATCCTTCTTTTGGACTGGGGCTGAACTTAGAAGCACTGGTGCTAAAGTCTCTTGGGATCATGTGTGCACACCAAAAAAAAGGGTGGTTTGGGTTTTAAATCTCTCCAAGTCTGGAACAAGGCTGCTATGTCCAAACATATTTGGTTCCTTGTTTCAGGTGGTGAGCAATCCATGTGGTGTCAATGGGTGAAATCTTATTTACTCAAAGGAAAAAGTTTTTGGAAAGTTAAAATCCCAAGCAGTCCTTCATGGACTTGGAGGAAGTTGCTCCAACTTCGCCCTCTCATCCAATCATACATTCAGTATCGTATTGGGAATGGATCCACCACATCTCTCTGGTATGACAATTGGCACCCTCTTGGTCCTTTGGTCACAAAATTTGGTACTCGCATCATTTACGACTTTGGCATTTCAGAAGATGCTTCTGTGTCTGCCATCCTGGACAACAATGGACAACGGAAATTCCCCATCACTCAAACGTGGGAGTTAAATGAAATTAGGGATGCACTTCCTTCATTGCATGGGCCCAACTCCACACATGTTGATACATGCATGTGGACCCTCAATCAAAATGGACTGTTTACTACTTCCTCACTTTGGGACCAACTTAGAATACATTTTCCTAATGTTGATTGGAGTCACATTGTATGGTTCCCCTCACATATTCCCAAGTGCAGTCTAATTAGTTGGATTGCCATTCACAACAGGTTGTCCACTGGTGATAGGCTTGTTCAGTTTGGTGTCATTGGTTCCTCCTGCTGTAGTTTCTGCTCAGATGAGGAAAACCATAATCACCTCTTTTTTAATTGTTCTTTCACCAGGCAAGTTTGGGATACGGTGTCCCTCAAGTCTCATCTCACTTGGCAACCACAAACCCTCTCAAGTTTAGTTTCCCACCTCTCCACCTTTAAGGGGAAAGGCTTGAGAAGCACACTTGCCAAACTTTCCTTCACTGTTACCCTCTACCATGTTTGGATTGAGAGAAACACTATGAAATTTCAGAATATACATCATTCCATTCCAACAGTTGTGGCCAGAATATGTGTTGACATTAGGAGTAAGTTGATATCCCTCCACAAAATCCCAGTTGGTCCTCTAAACCTACTTGAATAATGGAGCATTCCTACTAGTTTTACTTAATTGGGAATTGGTGGCATTTAATGGAATTTGCATAATCTCATATTAAACATATTTCCTTGTTGCTAATCTCTGTTAACTGTTGGCAGGTTCTAAAAGAGAGGCTGATCCATGTTTTAACTAACCACCCACTTGGGTAATTGTGGCTGCAGGTCCCTTGCCCGGAAAGGTCGTCATGTTGTTAATGCAGGTTTGGTATATAATGCAGGTTTGGTATATAATGCAGGTTTGGATCATTGAGTACAGGTTCTACAGTCTCCAAGGATATTCAGTGGGAATTCAACAGGTTGATGCAGCCTTAAATGGTTCAACAGGTTGATGCCAGGTGTACTGTCTCCAAGGATGGAGGCAATCCTTGATTTGATTATCTGTCTCCAATGATGGAGGCAATCCTTGTTATTTGCTACTGCTACGTTATTTGTTATTGTTGTATGGGCTGCCAATTATGGGCAGACATCTGCTTTACTCGGGTTGTTAAAAAACAGCAGAAATGCTGCTTAATTTTTTTGATGTGAATATGAGGTTTGTTCCCTTATATGTGATGGCCTATCCTAGCCTTGGGGGGTTGTCCCTTGGCAAGTTTGATCCCCTTTGGGAGGGGGCTTCCTCCCGTACCTAGCCATGGGGGGTTGTCCCTTGGCATGGAAATATCCTCCTAGTTGCTGTAGCTATTTAGATTGGTTCATTCTGGACAGATTGCATTTCATCTCATATTTCAAGGTTCTTATGGAAGTTGCACATGAAGGTTCTCTACCAAGCTCTGATGTGGATGGTGGCTTCAACATGTAGCTGTGAGCGGTCATGTCCCTATTTTCTTAGTTAGATTACTCCTGTTGCCTTTTGGCCATGTATTGACAAGTTACCCAGTCTTAATCCCTTTGTAGCCTGATGGCCCTCCTCTCATTTTAGCCATTTGGCTTGTTTTCATTTAGTTACCAGTAGATCATTGTAGCCTCTTGGCGTAAGATTCTCAATCTTTTCTTAGCTCCTTGTAACCAGTTAGCGTAAGCTCATTTTTCTTTCTTTTGTTTTCCTTTTCTTTTCCTTTTGTCCTCCTGGGGTATGCCCCTTGTAGGATGTAAATTCGGTTAGCCCTCTTTTTATTTTAAGCTTATTTACCCAAAAAAAAAAGTTCCAGACTTGCCTCAATAAAGAAAATTTATATGTTGGTGTAAAATTTGTATAATCGATGGAAATGGATAAAAATGGAGAGAACAAATGGTTGCTTTAAGGCGCGTTATAATGTTGCTTTCCTTAAGACGATATTCGCCCCCACCAATTCGAGTGAATTTGGTGTGCACCGGGTTGCTGGCGAATTCAGCTCCAAGATTCAATGAAGCCCAGTCCTGATTAACTGTTTGTTCAACTGCGTCATGCACAGACAAAGAGGAACCAGAACACGTACCTTCGGATTTTGCGAGCCCGCCAAAAATATATGTAGGAGATAACTCTAGAGAGAAACAACAACTAGAATCATAATCGTTTTTTTTTTTTTCTATCTTGGATATTGGTGGAATTGCTAGCCTTTATATGGGCATAGACTCGTGACCATACACCAATGGTCACATCTTTACATTCAAACCATTGTGACCGATCACGAATAATTATACCTGTTCATTTAAACCAACGGTTACACCATTTAAATCCAATAGTCATGTCTACACACCTTTGGGTTTAAACCATTTAAATCCAATGGTCGCGCCTATTCACTTATCCCGAATAGTCACAACTTTTGGTATAGCCATGTCTATTCATTTAACCTGAATAGACACACCTGTTGGATTAAAGCCATTTACCAATTACAACATTTAATATTCACTAAATATTTTGGAAATGTTCCAACAATATATCCATGAATGACGTCTACAATGTTTGAGGTATGGACGAAATTCGCATTTTAAGGGTTTGGATGGGAAGTTTAGTGTGCGTGCACACACACACGAAGGTTGAAAAAACTCTAAAGAGCCACAACTGGCTCCCCCTCTCACTCAACCTCACCCTCTCTCACATTGCTACACCACACTCTTAAACGCAATTTAAAGGGGAGGGAGGAGTCCAAAATCGTCACCTATGACCTCACAAGGGGGAACACAACTACCCCATCCATGAGCACGCCAACACCTCAAGGTTGTAATCCAGTGTTTCACGCACTCCAACCACTTGGGTGAACTTCAACAATCACCCCCTTCACCCATGTGGGGTGATCACAAAATTCACCAGTCGAGCATCTGTCTGGCCAAAGAACCAACTCAGCATCCCTCTGCTTACATCAGAGGCTCATTCCACCAGATGGTCTCACACACCGCCTAGGAAGAGGTTCGCACCTGTCTCTACCAACACACTGCATTCCCTCTTGAGCATCATTGCACCCCCAAATCGGGATACGCAAACTATAAGATGTCTTCGTGACCTGCTAGATCTATGTGGCTCACCGATCTCAGTCGATATCTGCACCCCTTGACTGGAGTGCTTACACCCCTTAAACTGAGTGCTCACATTAGAGTCCATTTATACTGCACTCCTACGTGCCTAAGCGCTTGCATTGCACACCTGGGATGCCATAAACCGCATCCGCCAAACCTAGTACGCCTATGCCCTATCATAGGACACAATCTCATGACACCATATCTCCTTATCATGTGGCCACACATCCGGAGAGGAACCCGTCACAAAACCATAGAAGGAAGAGAACCTGTGATGCATCATCACGTCACCATCTCAATTCCTCTGTCTATAGCCTTTGTGAACATCCCACAACAACCAGTTGCTCGCCATCTGATCAGAAATACCACACATTATCTGATTAGGTACCCGACACACATGTACGCTTGGGCTGTAACCCCTCATACTTTCGTGCCCTTCTCCTGTGTGTCTCGACAACTGTTGCTTCTCTTGTTCACCGTCACAAAGACCTATACTAGTTTTCTCGTACCTAATAATAGCTCCGTCTGCCAAAACTCACCACAAGCCTGTTTAAGCTGCCCATCCTCCTCCACGTGCAGATCGAATCACAATTGCAAATCCCAATTGAACCAAACTGCTTCCGGTCACCATTGATCATCTCAAATCTGTCGCTCTAGTAAGCGCCTGTTTCATTACCAAACGAGCTTATTAGCACCGCAAAAACCGAGATATTCAGACTGAAAGAATCTATCTTTGCTTACTATGCTTCGATTGATCACGACTTGATGGCCGTCAAATCTGCGATCACCCGATTACCCTGATCAACCTCTGATCTCTGCCAAGTCTGTCCAATCCTCCTTGTTAGTAGCAATCATGCACTGTCCGCCCTTGTCGCCTCAGTATAGGACCTCTGTCAACTCTCATCATCCCTCCTGGATCTCCTCTAGCCTCTTGGTTCATTCTTGTTCTATTCTCAGCCTTTCCCAGCACTCCGTGAACTCCATTGGATCATCCTAGTTTGGCTCTAACTAAACCCAACAGCTCTCGATTGACCTTAATCGCTTCTGATCCTCCTCCGATGTGCTCAATATCTCACTATCCAACTCAAATTTGCACCATTAAATTTGAAATAGTCCAATTGGCTAGGAACAAGCTTTTGCGCAACCCATGCAACCTTGGGTTGGCTCTAAAACTTTCCATTAGGCCTCTATTTTGACCAAAACCCTCAAAAAAATGCTATGAAATTCCTTACAATGTCCCATAATGGTCCGAAACACCTCAAAGCACCTTGAACCGAGATAAATCACGCTCGAACTGGTTTGAATCGGCCATGTTTCAGCCAAATACTACATGAATCGGGAAAAATACCTCTGAATTGGCCTACGAAACCTCCAAACCGGTCTAAATGGATATAATCGGGATGAACTAGGGTCAAAACCCCCATAAACTGTTCAAAACTGCCACAAACCGGCCACCAAACCAATTGAACCGACTTCCAAATGCATGAACCAGTTGAAAACAACCTCGAATTTGCTCCGAACTCCCCTGAATCATACTGAACCGAGACAAAACCGCCCCAAAACTTCTCAAACTAGTATGAACCAAGACAACACCGCCTGACTTCCCTTTGTATCGACCGATACATATAGTACGCGTACAGGAATCACCACGTCAACGTTGATCGGCTTACATGGAGTGTTCACCAACACGTGGTCGTTGACTGGCTCGCACGTGTACCACACACGGTGTGAGTAGATCTTACTCACTCTCGCGTGCCACCATCAACCAGTGCATGAGACTTTTCCCGGCGTTATCTTCATGGCGGATGGGCACCACCGTCTTCGCCTTTCCTTTCTCTATCAAAAGGGGAAATCAATTTATTTGTTCTGCCAACCATGGAAATCACTAGGTTGTTGTGCGACCATGGAAATCACTGGATTGCTATGCAATCAACGAAGGAATCATTTTTTTTTTTATCAAACCCAAAGCCATTTGGTGGTTGCTTTGCGATTTCTGGCCATCTCAGATCCAGATTCCAGCGAGCTTGTGTTGAGACTGCGACATCGTGGAACTCCTTAGAAGCCAGATCACTGGTGTGCCAGCTTTAACGGTGGCTGAATAAGTCGGTGAACTATGGGAAGGGATGGTGGCCAAAGTGGTTTATGTTGGTTGATGGAGAAGGAGGATAAGGAGGGTTGTTTTGTCAAAATACCTTCCCTTCTACACGTGGATAACTTTGGAGAGGGTGAGGGCAGCCCAAGAATTATCAAGGAGAGGGGCCTCGCTAGGGTAAAGCAGAGAGGGAGGGTGAAGGGTTATCAGGGAAGGAGAGTCGTGTTGCCAAATGGGGTAATAAGGTGGGGGCCTCCTCTTAAGAGGGGGTCAAATGTTATACGGGGGAGATATTCCCCATCTAAACATGGCCTAAGGTGATGAAGCTAAGCTATACTAATTCTGTGGTAGAACTATAATCAGGAGTTGGCCAATTTATTAGCAGGAGGTGACCATTTACTTTTTCTCATCTAGAAATTAGCTTATGCTGTAAAAATATTATGATTTTATTTTTTGAACAAAGAAATACTTCATATATTTAACATGTCGGTCTAAACCTTGTCTTTGCATTATGTTAATAGATTTAATCGTCTTGCGCATAAAGTTAGGGTCGGGGTTTTACATCTTCTAAACATGTTTTTAGTCTCGAAATTATTCCAGCAGCTCTTCGAAGCTTCCCGTCAGCCATATTAAGCTCCAAGCAAATTTTTCTAACTTTTTCCAACGATCCCTGTGATCTCTTAATCATACATGTTTTTAATCTAAAAACTGTTCCGAAATCGTCCCGGAGCCTCCTAATAGCCATTTTTTACCCGAGCAGGGTTTTCTAACTTTTTTTTTTCCAAACGATCGTTGTAGTTTCTAAAAACTGTTCCGTGAGCATTCTAAAGCCCTCCTTCAGTCATTTTTTTTTTAATCAATCGATAGAAGAGATTAATTACATCATATTGAAACACAAGTACATACTCGAGATACTACATCAATTGTGAGAGTCAACAAGACAATCAAGCCCAAGAACTGGACCAATACAAGAAATAAGCCTATTATAGGGTAGAAACAAAGAAAGGAAAAGCTAAGAACACCCACTCGCAGGTGGAGAAATTCAAACCCGTAACCTTCTAGCGAGATGCAAGAACCCTAACAACTGAGGTATCATTAACATGGATGTTTTATGGTTAAAAGAGCCTCGCTGTCACTTTTAAACCTCCCTGTAGCCATTTGCCGGACCGGGTCATATTTCTCATAAAATCATCCTTCTCAAAACTTCAAAAAATAAACCATTCCAGGTAAGGATTTTTTATTTTTTATTTTTCAAATCAAACCATTCTGAATTACCTCGACTTGCTTGGTTGTTTTTCTTTTCCAAAACATCTCTTGTCACTCTAACACTTAAGTTTGGAAAGCTTTAATCAACTGTCTTTTTAATGTAGGGCGATCGAATACCGAAAGAACGAATGATTGTTAGAAACGAAAAGATTTAATCTAACCTCTACAATTTACGTCGCAAAATAGAATTTGCGGTATACGAATGGATTGTTACATATGCCTAAATTGCGAACGATTAAAAAAAAAAGGATCGCAAATGAATGGAAATTTTATGAGAAGTAATATTGGCATTTTCTTTTTCTCTATTGACACTTTATTTTTTGTATCTATTAGATAAAATTACTCTTGCACATTATAAATAGAATTTATTACGGGCCGGTACAAAAAACAAAAATTTATTACCACTAACTCCAATCATTTTTCTTAATCATCACTCCATTAAGGTCAATCACTCTTTTTTGGGTTTAGGCACTTAGGGCCCGATTGGCTGCAGCATTAGAGGGGGTATTAAGTTATACCCCCTCCCCTTATCCCGGCCCCACCGGTTAATCCTTGGTTTGGTAAAAAAAATGGAGCCCGGATTAAGTAATACCCCCACCCTTTTAATACCCCTTTGTACCCCTTCCCCCTCACTAATTAATAACACCCTCCCCCCCTATCCTATTACTAATTTATACCCCCTCATACCCCCTACAAAATTACCCCCGTACCCTCCCTTATACCCCTCCCTTTACCCCCAATTTGTTTACTGTTGCGATTAAAGAAACCGAATTGCATTTATGCTTTACGAACTCTTGCGATTTCCTTCGGATAAAAAAATGAAGTACTTTTGTGCATAATTTTTTAAGTTTTTTTGCACCAAATTAAACTACTAATTGAGATCTTTAATTTGATACAAAAAAGTTTGAAAAATTTTATAGTTTAGAATTTGACATTGTTGGCTTGCTTTGCAATATCCTTCGGATCAAAAAATAAAGTATTTTCATATTAATTTTTTTTACTTTTTTTGCACCAAATTAAACTACAAATTGAGATCTTTAATTTGATACCAAAAAATTTTAAAAATTTTATACTTTGGAATTTGACATTGTTGGGGAATAACATAAAAATTACTCACTAGTTAATTATTAAAAACGTACAGTTAGAAAGAAAAAAAAAAGCAAAAAATTAAACTTTGAAATATTATTAAAATGAATAATAAAAAATAATAACTAAATATTTTATTTTTAGATATAACTAATAAAATGAATTATTTATTGAAAAGTGTAATTAATTTAATTAGTATTGTTTTTTGTATTTATTTTATCATAAAATCTAATATGACTGTACAAGGGCAAATAAGTCATTTGTCAAGTTTTTATATCATCCACCCAACTTTATCCCCCTTTATCACAAATTCATCCAAACCACATACTATTTAATCCCCCATTCTTAAATGTCACATCACTGTGGGTCCACCCTTACTAAATAATACCCATTACTATCTTATCTCCCCTTACTATTTAATCCCACCAAAACGTATCCCGCATCCAATCGGGGCCTTAGGGTACACTTTCCAATTATAGGGTTTTTAGTAGTTTGGGCATTTTCGTAGGGTACCCTAGAATTTTAATCACTTTAATAGGGTACCCTAAGAATTAGGTTTAGGCACATTCATAGGGTACCCTAGGGTTTAGGTTTAGGGTGCATTTTTCTATTATAGGATTTTTAGTTGTTTAGGCACTTTCATAGGGTACCCTAGCATTTTAGGCATTTTCATAGGGTATCCTAAGGGTTTAGGCACTTTCACAGGATTTGACGTTTTAAAATTAAAAGTAAAAAAAAAAAAAAAGAAGCACAATTGACTGACGGGCAAATCGGGACTGATGGGGGCTGCAGAGCTGTTGGGCCTGACGGGCTGCAGAGCACAAGCCTCCACAAAGGTTTGGAGCGCGCGGTGCATTTTTTCTGAAAAAATTGAGTGGGCGGTGCAAGCCCTCCACAAAGTGGAGCGGCCTGTAAATGCCCCTTATAAATATGAAGACAAAAAGGGAGCATCAATAGAAAAAGTATGGGAGTGTCAATATCAATTCATAATTTTATTTTATTATTGATGATAAGCCTTTTCCATTTAAGTTGTAAGGCCCGAACCGAATCCACACCTTACACTCGGCCGCATCAGATTTAGCCCAAAAGTAATGGGTACGTGACGTGGCAAAAAACCTTATCCAAAACATTTGCTGGGAAGCTGTTTTGGTGTTATTATCCTAGTTGTCTACACGTGTCAGTGGCAGGTTTGGCCACGTGAGTAGGAAAAACTTAAAAAGTTGGAAGCTTCACAAGACGTTGAGAGCACTTTCCAGATAATAGTATAAGCCTGGGGCGGCGGATTTGAATGGTCCACATCTTCACAAGACGCCAAACACTCGTTCGGTCGGCGGTTGCCGACATCGGAAGGGTCAATTCCATACATCTCCCCCCATCTCAACCACGCTAAGAATTCACATTCGAAACTTCTCGAGTGCTATCAATTTTTTTTTTAAATTAGTTCATATAGAGTTTGCTCTGATATTAAATTGGAAATCTCTTGAGTGCTATCAATTTTTATGGAGTTGGTTCATATAGAGTTTGCTCCGATATTAAATCGGGCTCACTGTGAACGGTGGAAATAGTCTCTCAAAATTAGTTGAAATTTGTATAAACTAGTCAGAACATCTAGTTTTTTTTACAAAAATCAGAACACTAAGGCCTCGTTCCGCTAAAAAAAAACAGTTTTGTTTTAACTAAAAAGCTATCTCATTCTACTAACAAAAAACCACTTAATTTTTTTGCAAAACTCAAAAATCAAAAAAGCCAAAAAAACTAGTTAGTGGAACAAGTTAGTTTTTTTGCAAAACTAAACATACAAAAAAACTAGTTTAATGGAACAAGTTAGTGGAATAAGTTAGTTTTTTGTAAAACTAAAAACAAAAAAACCAAAAAACTAGTTAGTGGAACAAGTTGGTTTTTTTGTGAGAGAATGACTTGTCTTGGCTTTTGAAAAAACCAAAAAACCAAGTTAGTGGAACACCCCTAAAGGATGGGTTGATGAGCATGATTTTGATTTACAAGAGCATGCGCCCCAGTTTATAAGTGAAAATGATGGTGAACACTGAACAATGTACATTTTACATTTTAGGTTTTTTTTTTTGGGAAAGGTACATTTTACATTTTTGTTATTGGAAGCATTTCTATCGATGTTTCTGCATTACTATATTATACTCCCTCCGTTCTTATTTGTTTGTCTACTACGAAAAGTCGTACCACTTTTCAAATGAAAAGATAAAGTGTTTTCGTGTATCATTTTTCAAATTTTTTTACACCGAATTAAAGTACTCATCGTGTACTTTAATTCGGTGCGAAAAAATTTGAAAAATGATACACAGAAGCACTTAATTTTTTTATTTGAAAAAAGGCAAGAGAGAGTGTGGGACAAACAAATAGGAACGGAGAGAGTATTTACTTTCTTTCTGTTTGTTTTTTTTTTTCCTTTTTCTTAACTATGTTACTTAAGGATCCGTGGATCACATAGTGCAAAGGCCGCTTTAGAATCTCATACAAATGATTTGAGCTATTCGACAATTTTAAAATAATTATTTGAACGATCTTCTAAAAAATTAGCTCATTCAGATAATTGTAAATAATTAATTAAAAAATCTTCCATTTTTTTCCTGAATTTTGAATGAATTGTGATGGCAAGTTAGACATTTGTGTGTCCGGTATCTCTTGAATCTAAACTACAGATACTGTACGGCTTGTTGAGAAAAGTATTCACAAAAATAATTATCTTGATCGGGCATCAAAAGGAATAAAAACACACAAAATATGGACTGTTTTAATACCTATGGATGTCAGATCAAAATAAATTTTTTAAACTACGCTTTTCTCAACAAGCCCAACAATTTTCACAGTTTAGATCAGAGCGTAGCAGACACACAATTGTTTAAATTTTCTTAAAAATTCATTTCACAATTCATGACCTTAAATTTTAAATGAAAATTCAAAGATTGGATCATTTATTTAGAATTGATTGATTGAGCTTTTTTTTCCCCATAAAACCATTTATTATAAATTATTGAACAACTTGGATCACGTGTGTTGGAGCCAATGCACACGCATAGCATTTTTAGTCTAGATCAAGAGAACAAGCGAAAGAGAGGGAGAGACAGTATGGAAAAAGAACCCTAAGAGCATCCACATCTCACTCCCTAAATGCTATTCTAAGCTAGGGAGGAAAACTTTAAAACAAGCCCATCAGCATCCCTAAAGAACCTCAACAAATTGGTTTTGTTAGAGCATCTCCACTTAGGGGTGCACATACACTCGGCCAGGCTGGGCTTGTACTAAATAATAACAAGATTTGTACATTCTTAATCCGGCCCATTTATAATCAGGTTTCATTTAACATGCCGAAACTTAGCCCAAATAAAATTTTAATATACCAAGCACGTCTAAGAAGCGTGATGATCTTTTCAAAATTGTTAAAAGAAACGAAAAGACATTGAAGTGCAGACAAAGAAGGTCGTTGAATAAGAGATGATGAATCTTACTGAATAAAAGGAGATGAGGAGATGCGCCTCTTCATCAATATAATCTAACCCTAAGCAGTAAGCAGCTAGGTTCCAGCGGTAACATACTAATATAAATATAATATTAAAATAAAATATTATTTAAATTGAACTGGGCTGGGCCTTAGAAGAATTTCCCAAACTTAGCCCATTTAGTAAATAGACTTAAAATCTCAACACAACCCGACCTTTTGGGCCTAAATATTTATCCCATGCCTTAAAAAAACCAGGCTGGACTGGGTAGGCTATCGAGCTGGTGTGATATCTCTACTTCTTATCCCCTTTTTTATTATTCAAACTCAAATTTGAATAAAATTCCTCAAAAGTCCACTCCATTCCTTTTCTCAAAACTATATCCAATTGAGTTTTACTCAAGTTTTAACTCAATTTAATGGAGACTCAAATTTTACTCAAATTTTGCAAGATTATTTATTTCTCTCAAATTTACAATCATCCATTAATAAGGTTCTACTCAAATTTATGCTTGAAATTGGATTTGTCTATTGGATTGCTTCATAACAAATGAAACTGTTGCTCAAAATTTGATTAAATATAAATGAGTAAAGGTTAGAGACGCTCGTACAGTGCCTTGTAAAAAATAAGGAGTTCACTAATTATTCTCACTTTTATTTTTAGTCTGTTTCTCTCTCCTTTAACTATTTCAATCACTTCTAAAAAAAATTTAAACCAGAGAATATTTGAAGAAAATAATAGTTTAATAGAATAGTAGTATAATATATATAAAAGTGAGAATAAATAGTTTGGTTTTTGGTTTTTGGTTTTTTGGTTTTTGAATATTTTTTTGAATAAAGCCAAAATAGGTGGATTATTGGCCAATAATCCACCTATTTTGGCTTTATTCAAAAAAATTTGATTTTTGACCATAAATTTATACTTGTTAGATTCGTCTCGTCGAGAGGAATCCAGAAACCACAAAATCTTGATGCAAAACTAACGAATGCAAAAAAAATTTGAATGAGGACAAAATAAAAAAACCAAAAAACCAAAAACTGGCTTTTTACCCAAGGAGGCCATATATGGAGTTTGATGAAGCCAACATTTTAAAAAGTAGCGTGCGAAAGTAAAAAATATCTTTTTCTCTCTTATTTAGTTCAAAATTAATTAAGGGAGGCTAATGTGGATGCTCTAAAAAACAAATATTGAATTGTGGTTATAACAAAGAGTGCCAAAATCATTTACCATTTACCAATTCATTCCCATCAAAATCTTATAAAACGCCATCCTTCTCCAAATGTCTGTCTCTAGATTCTGTATATATGTGTTAGGTTATTAAAAAGTTGAAAAAATACCCAATTAGCATGTGAAAACTGTTACAATTGAGATTAGAAAAGTGTGAATCGAACATCGGCGGGCGGCAATAGGTGTCAGCGGCGGCGCATGCACCGGTAGTTTCTTCCTTTTCCTTTCCTCTTTTTTTTGGTAGGTGGCTGTATTTTTTATTGGTAGATTTACGATATTTTTCTCTCTTCATAAAAAAAAGGTTGTTTTTGACTTCTTTGGGATGGAAGCAAATAGCCAATCATATTTGAGAAGATATCCACTTCCACTTCACCCCCACAATCAACACAATTGGTCCAAAATTGAAAATTCTCTTTTTGCTGAATGGATATGGATAAGGTTGGCCTGATTAAATATACCCCTTCGAGATACCAAAGTTTGTTACTCTTGGTTGAACTTAATAGTAAAACACTAGTGAGTGTGCCTCACAATAATCCACTGTAGTTTTAACGTTCAGCAGTACTCATAAATTATTCAAAATTTGAAATCAGTCATTAAGAGTGAATTTAAGCTACTATTTCAAATTCTCAACAATTTCTTAGATAAATTTTATTTGTAATTAGTATTTCTGTTATATGTTTTGTTTTTTGTTGCTCCTTGAAATGCAAACCTAAACTGTAAAATATCAATTGGAATAAATCCATGCATCGGTGGATTTGGAAAATAGGACATGTATGTATTTACATTAACTGTTAATAGCATAGTGACACACACATACAAATTTTCTACAAATTAAAGACTTTAGCCAATGTAATTAGACTAGTGTCTTGCGAGCATTGTATACTTGCTGGTACCCTAGTGCTTTCGGTTTGTCTTGATGGGTATCATACATGCAGTGCAGAGCTGGTTTTGAGTTAAAATTCGTAAAGTCACCGCTTTAGGTCCTCGATTTTTTTACCAATTTTGAGGGTCCCCAATTTTATAGGTCCATAGAGTAATTACTAATTAGGCCTATATAAAAATTGAATTGCTGCAAGGGTTATCGATTTGGGTACTTAGACCATCTCCAGCAGCCTCACCATCCTCCCCTCCCTCGCCACCGCTGGCGAGCTTGCCCAGAAAACCCTCCAAAATCGACGCCCAACAGCCTAGCTATCGGCCTCGCTTTCTTGGAATCGTCTACAGTGCCTCGTCACAGTGGGCGAGGCTTGGCGAGGCTCGCCTGCCCTTCTCTCTCCTCCTCCTCTCTCTCTCGTGCTGTTGTCTCTCTCTTCTCCCAGAAAATCGACGACGGAGAACGGCTGGACGTGGGCTGTAGCTCTAGTCGCCGTTAATAAACCAGTCGCCGGAAAAACCAGTCGCCGGAAAGGAGTCCTAAAATCGTTTGGAGAACAGAAGAGTATATATCTCGTCGAGACGAACACATTGGTCCACGACCCGTCGCCGACGGAGTCTCGTGGCGACCGCACGCGCTGGTCAAAGGCGGCGCGTGCAAGAGAGTGAGATGCACTCGCAATGCGTGGCGTGCACGCGCCCGTGTGAGTAGAAGACGACGTTGCTGGGTTTTTTTTTGGTGAGCCTAATGGCTAGGCTGCTGGGTTCTTGCACTCATTTGGACCAAACCAAAGAACCTTTTTCTCTCCAAGATGGAGATGGAGAGGCCCAACAGTTGGAGATGCTCTTATACTCTCAAATGGTTGTAATGACTTCATATGAAGTTTCTTTTCCTAAGTATGTTTAACTATACAAAGTAGATTGAGGATCCCATTTAAAAAAGTTCGCTTTAGGACTCACGAACATAAGAGCCAGCCCTGATGCAGTGATACCCATCTTCAGTGCAATACGTGCCCCCGTTGGTGAAGACGAGCTGTGCACGAGAGAGAGAGAGAGAGAGAGAGAGAGAATGTGCAGAGCAATTCTCTTCTCTTGGGGTTTTGGCGCCGCACTCCCCTCCCCTTCCTCGTCCATCTTCAGCAGCCCCAACCCACCTCTCATCTCCTCTGTCACTATCCTTGTGGATTTGAGTTGAGACCCTCTCTTGAGATGATCATCTCCCCAATTCCTTGCCTTTTTGGATTGGCCACCACCAATCTGTGGTCAATCGAATCTCGTTGTATTGGTTTCAATTTCTTCAGCTATGGCTGAGGTGGCAACGGTAGTGTCCCTTTCAGGGCCACTTCCATGACGAAGGATGTTTTTCAAAACCGAGCTTCCTTTTCAGCAGCTTTCATTTATTTTATTTTTCTCTGCATAGATCTAGTTTTTGTTTTCTTCTTCCTGTTATAAGTTATTTAGAAAAAAAAACCTACCCCATTTTTATTTTCCTCTATATGGCGTGCTCGGATGCAAAGTGAATTGAATTAATGGGAGTGATATGAGAACAAAAAGGAAATGGCAAATAGGGATGGAGAGAGAAAGAAGTTGAGTATAGGATTATAAACTCCAAGCAAAATAATACTCCATCCGTCCTAATTTTATAGTCCCCTTTTAGAGATTCCAACTTAATAAGGGAATATAATGATTGTACTTTTGAAAACATGTTTTTTCTTATTTACCTTTCAATCATTACACTTTCTTATTTTTTTATTACTTTTAATTTCAAATATAAGGGTAAAAGAGGAAATTTCTTAACAATTCCTCATTTGGTTTCGAACTGTGACAATATTTTTGAGACGATAAAAAGTGTCAACTGGGACTATAAAATTGGGATGGAGTGAGTAACAAAATTGAAACCAACCCCGCTGCTAGCACACAGACAAGGGGAAAAAAGCAAGTGAACATAAGTAGAAAAGTATTTTCAAAATTGCACCGGTCTGGTACCGGCCGAGATGGAGTACTATACAGGAAAAAAACCGGGACACTCGGCAAAAAGTCACTCGTGGTTTATAGTATGTAGACATATACTATATAGAGATTGGATGGATAGGTTGGTATTTTACAAAAATGACATCCAAAAAGTGAAATTGGTAAAACAAATTATTTCAAATAATGCCCCAAAAGGGGGGTGGAATGGGATGAACAGAAGAAAAGTCTTCTCTAAAGCGCATGGACTAATCAGTGTGCTAAAGCCATGTGCTTACTTTCTCTTTTTTAATCATAACTCAGTCACATCAATCAATCAACTAATCTGCATTCACATGAACTTTTTTTTTAGAGGAGTTCACATGATTGTTTGTTTTGACATTATTAATGACTTAAATTGAAAATACTGATTTTTTAGTTTTTTTAGTTTTGTCTTTATTCAAAAAAAATTTGTATTTTCTAATTTTCGGTCGATTTTTTGGTTTTTCTCGACGAAAGGAATCTAAAAGGTATAAAATCATTAGCTAAACTTAAAGTTTTGTAAATAAAGACGAACGTGACATCCAAAAAAACAGTTTTTTGGAAAATTTTTCGTCTTTATTCACAAAACTTTAAGTTTGGCTAATAATTTTATATTTTTTAGATTCTTCTCGTGGAGACAAGCCAAAAAACCACAACAAATCGATCGAAAACTAACAAATGCAATTTTTTTTTAATAAGGACAACCAAAAAAACCAAAAACCAGTTTTTTCCATTGGGTTAATAATAAGTCTTAAAAGGTGTATTAAAATGTGTGAAACATATGTAAAAATGTATGAAAGTGTATACACATATGTGAAAAGTACATTGAAACTTGTGTTTTCAATATATGAAGGTTCGATAACTGGGCCACGTATTGCGGCACTGCATTTGGTTTCAAATCAAAGGAAAAAAAAACTAAAAACCCTTATACATTTTTCAATATATGAAGGTTCGATCACTGGGCCACGTATTACGGCACTCCATTTTTTTTTTGGTTACAGGGAAACAAAAAAGAAACAAACAACAAAGATACTACACCCTTTCGAAAGCCACACCCCTCATGTCGGCTTCGAGAAGGGGAATGATGATCTCTAGTGGCGATATGTGAGAGACCCATTTATCCTGTTGATTCACCCCCATGTTGGCTAGCTTATCAGCTACCTTGTTGCATTCGCGGTAGATGTGCTTGAGAGTGCACCTTGTGCGTTCCATCAAGGCGTTGCATTCCTGGATTAAGATTAAATGGGGAGAATGGTCTGGCATCTCTTCACCAATGAGAGCAATGGCAGTGGTGGAGTCTGATTCGACTTCTAAGGCATCTATGCCTTGACTTTGGACCAGTTCTAACCCCCTGAAGATGCCCCAAAGCTTAGCCTCAAGGCTGGTACAGTCCTCTAGTCTTCCATAAAACCCAAGGATCCAATAACCTCTCTCATCTCTGATTACTCCACCATAACCTGCTGGACCTGGATTGCCCCTGCTACTACCATCAATGTTCAGCATTAGTTTTCCAGTACCTGGGAAATTCCAAGCAATCAGTTTCACTTGTTTCGCAATTGAGGAAGGCCTAGCCATGTATAAAGAGGAAATTTCAGCAGTAAATTTAAGGTTTTTAGTGTAGACTAACATGGGATCTGGCATGGTATTATCAAACACTTTACTATTCCTCATAATCCAGATATTTCATAATGTAACAAGATTTAAAACAGAGTTAAGGAGACCCCCTGGATTCCTTTGCGTCTGTTTGATGTTAGTCCCTAGCCAAGTCTTCCAGTCACTTAAATCTCCTGTGGAAAGCACCTGAACATTGGGAAATCTGCCCCAAACATTAGCACTAGAGGGGCAAACAAAGAATAGATGGATCAGATCTTCAGGCGCCATGCCACATCTAGGGCACAAATCATCATCCGATAGCCCTCTGAGCTTTCGGTGTTGGTTTGTGAGAATTTTCCCGTGCATACATGTCCAGAGAAACCCCTGAAGTTTCATAGGGACCTTAAGATGCCAAATCCAATCCCAATTCTCATTTGGCTCAGGAAGATGCGTCAGCAGAGTATAGGCAGATGTAACAGTGAAATTGCCATTACTAGCCGGCACCCAGCAAGGGGAATCCTCTACCACAGCTCTCTTGGGTAACAGAGAGCTAGTAACCACTGCAATGCTAGGAGCCCCCAAGATGTCCGACAGAAGGGAATAATCCCAAGTCTTATCAGCCGTTATGAACTCCTTGACTTTGGCATTCTCCATATCTGTCACCAAACCATGGGTAGCAAGACTGGTGTCACCACACCACTAGTCATGCCAAAAGGAGACGTTCTCCCCATTAACAACAATCCATTTGATATTTTTGACAGTGAAATCTCTGACTTTGATTAAGCTCCTCCATGTATGGGAGGCTTTCTTATTGGGAGGCCAGTTTTTAAAGGAGTGATTCTTGAGGTACTTATTTTTAAGGACTTGAATCCACAAAGGTTTTTTCTCAGAGGTGACACGCAAGCCCAGTTTAGTCAAGAGGGCCAAATTAGTTGACCAAGTGAACCTTCTTTTTCTCAACTTTATCTCCCCAAAGAAAATTTCTATTAATTTTATCAATTTGATCAGTAATGGAAATAGGGAGAGCAGTGGTCTGCATAGCATAATTGGGAATGGTAGAGGTAACAGATTGCACAAGGGTGGCACGACCCATGAGATTAAGGGAGTCCGCCTTCCAACCAGCAAGCTTTTTAGAAAGCCTTTCAATAATATACTGGTAGGTACATTTGGAGACTTTGGAGTGGATCAAGGGTACTCCGAGGTACATACCAAGGTCTAAGGTAAGGGAAAACCCACTTAACCGACTCAGGGTTCTGGCCTTATTAGTAGGAATGTTAGGAGAAACAAAGATTTTCGATTTATGAGTGCTAACAAGCTGACCAGATTCCTCACAAAAGATATCAAGAGTAGCCTTCATAATCTCCCCTTGTTTCTCAGTAGCCACCCTAAAAAAAATAATATCATCTGCAAAGAACAAGTGAGAGAGGCAAGGGCCTTCCAGAGAGGCCTTAATCCCTACCCACTGATTCAAGGCCACCCTTTGATTAATTTTAGCTGACAACCTTTCCATGCATAACACAAAAAGATAAGGAGATAACGGATCCCCTTGACGAAGGCCACGCTTAGGCTTAAAAGGGATAAGAGGTTCACCATTCCATAAGATAGAAGATTCGATATTAGTAACACAACTCATAATGAAGGCAATAAGCTCCTCATTCAACTTGAAATATCTAAGAGTATCAAGCAGAAAATCCCAAGAAATTCTGTCATAGGCTTTGTCAAAATCAATTTTCCATATCATACCACCCTTGTTAGCCTTATAATTCCTTAAAGTGTGAATCACTTCCTGGCAAATAATGATATTATCAGTGGTTTGTCTGCCCGGAATGAAACTCGACTGAAAGGGGCTAATGATATTGTCCAAGACGGGTCTGATACGATTGACAGTGATTTTAGAAACAATTTTGTAAGAAACATTGCAGAGACCAATAAGACGAAATTGACTAATAGTCTCAGGATTATCAGTCTTAGGGATAAGCACAATATTGGTCTTGTTAATAGTAGAAGGAATGGCATGGTTAGAAAAGCAGCTTTGAATGAGATTACAGAGAGAATCACCCACAGTTTCCCAATACTTATGGTAGAAAATGGCCTGAAACCCATCGGGTCCAGGGGCTTTGTAAGCCCCTATACCCTTAACAGCATTAAAGATCTCCTCTTTAGAAGGAGAGAGTGCAAGAACCAGATTATCCTCATCACTAATGCAATTATGAGCCCAATTGCTCCAATGCAGCAAGGTATTATTAACATCAGTGCAAAAAAGGTTCAGAAAATGATTAGTAATGAGGTTCTTAAGGTCCATAAGATTATCAGTCCAATTACCATTACCATCTTTAAGAGAAAGGATTTTATTGCGTCTTTTTCTAATGACCGTAGAGAGATGGAAAAACTTAGTATTACGGTCACCCTGAAGAATCCACTTGGCTCTAGATTTTTGAAACCGAAGTAATTCTTCTTGTTTCAAAAAGTTTTGAAATTCACAAATCAACTCCTTTTCCAATAGGAAGAGATTTTGGGAAAAGGAAATGCATTGGCTGCGTTGGATTCCTTCAAGTCTAGCCAAAAGTCTTTTTTTCTTATGAAAAATATTCCCAAATATCTCCTTTCTCCAGACCCTAATGTTATCAGTAAGAACATTAAGATTATCAATAAAGGCCAGATTAGAATTATTCCAAGAGTCAGCAATGAGCTTAGCAAAATCAGGGTGGGAAGACCACATATCCTAGCGGAAGGACCGGAAACGTGGTTGGGGGGAAGGGATGCCTTCCGTAAAAATAAGAAAAAGGGCAGTGGTCAGAGTAAACACGGGGTAAATTCTTAACCACTACCTCAGGGAAGGCCAATTGCCATCTGCTATTACAGATGGCTCTGTCAAGACGAACCATGGTGTTAGCCAAACCAGCCCTATTGTTGGTCCAGGTAAGTTTAGGACCAATGCAGCCAAGGTCTATAAAGTTACAGGAATTAAGAAAGCTACTAAATTTATTACTTCTGTGATACGAGTTACCTCTTTGGAAGCATCATTTTTCTGAACTTTCAGCATGGTCATTGAAATCCCCAGCGAGCATCCATCGGTTGTTATCATTTGCTGCCTTAGCCTGTAGATCGTACCACATTAGATCACAAGCCATCAGGTTTGTGCTGCCGTAGACTGCCGAGAAGACCCAATCTTCAAAGTCAGCTCTAGAAATCGTAGCATGAATAACCTGGTTTGTGACCTCAACAGCCGAAACATTGACCTTCATAGAGTCCCACAAAACCCAAATTCCGCCCGACCTCCCCACCGGGTTTGAGAAGGAGTTTGCATTAAACCCATTGCTCTTAAAGAAATCATTCATCGAAGAGAAAGGCACTTTGGTTTCCACCAGCACCAGAATGTCGGGACCATGGTTAATCAACAGATCAGACATAGTTCTACGAAAAATGCTATTACCCGCACCTCTACAGTTCCATAGAGGCAAATCATGGAAAAGTGTTTTTGGAGAGAAGGAAGAGGGAGGAGCTCATTCCATCCCACCATCTTCTTGACTGCCATCTGGTCTCTTACCCACCCATGCGGGCTTTCCAGATCTATCACGTAATACGGGACTCCGGTTGTGTTGAACCCCAGTACCGTCACTTTCATGTTTGTCGCCCTTGTTGACCACTCGACTATCACCAGGGCTCCTTGTTCGACCTCTGGTTTGATTAGGGTGCAAACCGGTTGATGATGCAAGTGGGAGACTTCTATTATCGGTGTGGGCATGGTGGTGGGTGTTCTGATTCTCAATGGGAGAAGTAGAAAGAGGTTGAGATGGGAGGAAAGAGGGGTTTATGGTGGCCGCAGGGGAGGGTGGGTTAATGATGGGAGTATCAATAGTGTTATGAGAGTTGGGTATAGAAGGTGCGGACTCTGGGCTCGGTGAATCATGGATGGGCTAATTGAGGTCTTGAGGTTTGGGCTAGAGGTAACAATAGGACAACTCACAGAATTTCCACTGGCCTTAACTTTAGCCCATGAAGCTCGCTATTAATGGCCTCATTTGTGGGCTTCAAAGGAGAATTGTTATGTTTTGACCCTGAGGAGCTTGCATCAAACCAGTTGAGCAGTGAGAACCGATTGGTTCTCGCCTCTTGTCTCTGGGAATTGGGCCATGTAGGCCTATTAACTTGGGCCATTTGATTTTTTTCCGTGTAGCGCCTCCCTCCATTGGGCCTTCTTGGCCTTTTTTGTACTGGAGTCCATTGCCCATAGGCCGGAGCTTGGGTCTGGGAGCTCGTAGTCGTCTTCTCCCTTGAGTTGTATCCATTAGCCATTGTCGGTTGACTGGGTGTTTCCACCGTCACCGGCGGGATGGTTTTGGAACCCTAACTGCACTGGTCCCAACGATGGCCCACCCGGCTGCATCCAAAACACATAAGAGGAATATGTTCGTATTCGACACAGTAGATCTTACCTTCGATAATAATTTGGGATTTGAGGGGTTTGCTGAGATCAACTTCCACACAGACCCTGGCATAGTGACCTCTCTCTGTTTCCACTATAGTGGCATCCGCTTTAATAGGTCGGCCTATGTGTTTAACAATTCGAAACATATTTTTCTCGTAATAATATTTTAAGGGGAAATTGGGAAATTTGACCCAAACCGCTGTTTTGATCTCCTCAGCTTCATCTAGTTTGAACCTAGGTTCCCACGCTCGCACTGTAATATATTGGTCGTTAAGAATCCAGGGTCCATTGGTGAGGACATTAGATCTATCCATACTCATATCAAACTTGAACACCACAAAACCCATGCCGATATCCAGAGCACTAAAATCTCCTTGCAGGTCCCAAAGGGGTCTCACTTTAGAACATAGTGATTTATATCCAATTGGATAGCCAATTGGTTTCACGATTAGAGCATTTTCCCATGGTTTGCGAGAGTAATCGAGAAGGCTCTTGGGGATATTCACGATAGGAATACCATCTTGTTCCTCATCTTCATCGATGATTTCGGTCTCCCCTGTTTCCTCCTCTCCCACATTCAAAACTTCCACATCCTCAGAGAAAGAAACCTCTTTTTCTTTGCTAGCAATAAGGGCCTTTTTGAAATTCAGAGTCTTCTGGGAATGCTCTTTAGTATCGTCGCTTGGGGGATTAGGCAGCACTTGGTGGCTTTCTTCAGTAGTGGTCATGATGGAGTCTTGGATGACAGTTGGAGGTTCGCTCACAGAGGGATCCTCTGCCATGTCTACCGAATAATCATGATCGTTTTTAACTTTCTTGGTGCTACGCACCAAATGATCTTCTTCTTCAGATGTGATGTTCTCCGATGGACTTCCGATGGGCAGCATAGCCTTTTCCGGGGGCTGAGAATGCATATTGCCGTTAGGAGACTAACACTTTCTCTCTCTAACTCTTGTTCAACCTGTTACGACTACCTTTTGGAGAAATTAAGGCACTGCATCACCCATCGGAAGTCCATCGGAGAACATCACATCTGAAGAAGAAGATCATTTGGTGCGTAGCACCAAGAAAGTTAAAAACAATCATGATTATTCGGTAGACATGGCACTGCATTTGGTTACAAATCAAAGGCGAAAAAAAATCTCTTGCCTGTCAACATCTCCTACAATGGTGTGTATAGGAATTTGGATTCCCTTGTAATTGATGAACCCTTTTCATTGGCCTAAAAAGTTAGGTGGCTTATTTTTTCGTTTTTATTTGATTCTTTTTCGTGTTTTTTAGTTTTGCACTAACTTTTTGTGTATTATTGGTTCGTCTCGGCGAGAGGAATCAAAAAAGTAAAAAATTTTGATCGAATCATAATTTTTTTTGAATAATGACAAAAATAAGTAAAAAATACCGCTTTTTACACTTTTTCGATCTTATTCAAAAAATTGAGAGTTCTAATCATAATCTTTTACCTTTTTGGATTCTTCTCATCGAGATTAATTAATAATACTCAAAAAGTCGATGCAAAACTAACAAATGCAAAAAAAAAATCAAATAAAAACAAAAAAATAAGTTAAGTTGACTTATTAGTCCAAACCTCACCTGAGTTAGACAAAGTTGTGGGACTCATAGTCTTTTTTTTTAGGCAATATCATTTCAAAGCCCAAAATCATTATAAAGATTTCATCACAATATACAAAAAAATTAACTGGTTTGGCAAAAATCTAGTTCTACGCTTTTTTGCCAAATCACCCCTAACTATCAAAATCTCAACGTGAGCACATGCTCTAGCAGACTCGATGACACATATTGCAAAAACATAACAACAGAGTAATAAGGGCATAGGGCCAGGCAAATATATGGTAGCAGAGATACACAATATTTTTATTTTTTATTTTGTGAGCATGAGAATCTCAGCTCAAACTAGAAAAAAGCACATATGAAATTCAAAACAATTTCAACAGAAGCGGGCTCCGACTGAGATCCTCAACGTCGTGGTTCGAACTCTGATCCAGATCTCAAGGCTCCAACCTCCAAACTCCGACAACCAAGTCACACCTCGACGAAGAGGGGTTTGTCGTATGAGACTTGAACCGACAATTTGCCACAAACCGGTTGTTGTCTCATTTTCACGGTCACATCATTTCTACCAATCTGAGAACGACAAGCTCGAAATACATTGGATTTGGTGATCTCCGGTCAGTGCTGGCCCCGACGTTTGGGTTGCCCAAGCCCAATCCCTAACGTGGTTGCCCACGTAATATTAAGTCATAAAAATAAAAGGACATACAAGGGGGGAGAAAAAGCAAGGTTATATTTGTGTTTTTGGATTGAATTAAGTAAAAAAAATATCACAATATTCAATTCTGTTATCGTACTTTAACATATAAAAGAACACATTTTTAATAGAAATATAGCGAATCCAATATATTAATCTCTCTCATGAAAAAGTAGTACGAACATAAGTTTTTATCTTATGATGTGTGAGAAAAATTCAAATTTTAAAGGATACAACTATAAAAGATTAATGCAAAATATATAACTATTAGAATTTGTCAATTTATTTAAGAAAATAAGAAATTATCCATTACTTTAACTATGATTGATGTGAAAAAAAACTAATACATCGTGTTACTTTGCTCATGTTTTTTTTTTTTTCAATTTTCCACTATTGAGAATTTTTTTAACGAAATGCTAAAACATACGTATCACTTTTACATTATTAGTATTGTAAATTCGTAATTGTTAAATGAAAAATTTTTAGTAAAGTATTTGAGTAATGTGATTTTCGTAATAATGTGGATTGAGAAAAAAGAGAGAGTAGAGAACCACGCCTAAGATGCACACACATTTGCACAAACACACATAAATTTGTAGAGGTTCACACACATAACACCGACAATTTGTGTGGTCCAACACATTTGTAAGAGTATTTGTTTATTTGCGTACTAGATTTGTTGTGGAAAAAAAATAGAATTAATGAAAATAGGGAAAGAAAATTAGAGAGAACCAAAAAAATTCCAAGAGATGGCCAAACCAAAAGAGGAGGCATAGCTGACAAGTCTCGAACACGGAACCACGCGTGTATTATGACAGCATGCAGACCACCAAACCAGATTGCATCCCCGCACCAACAGTAGAAACTTTTTATATTTATAAATAACTAATGCTTTTTTTTTTTTTTTTTTTTATGTTGCCCCTTCTCGGGGGGTTGCCCAAGCCCCCAGGCTTGCAGGGCTTACCCCGGGGCCGGCCCTGTCTCCAGTCACCATCCGAAGCGTAGAAATGATGTGACCGTGAAAATGAGAGCAAAACCCAGATCTTGGGATGGTCGAGATAGGAAGTTTCGGGCGGTTAGTAGAGTGGATATGTAATTTGTAAAACGAGAAAATAGTTGGAAACCGTAGAAAAAATCAAGAGGGGTAGACAGAAAGGGTGGGAGAGAACACCAAATTACTAGCTATTTTGAGCGAGTCCGATTTTGTTTACCCACCAAAAAGTGATCGGCTGTCTATAGGAGCACAATGAATTTTTGAAAGAGTGGAAAATGAAAAGTCAAAAAATAACTCATGAACCCTTCTTTTTCACTTCTCCTTTCTAACTCTTAAAATTGAAAACTCATTATCCTAAAATTTGTTTTTTAAAATGTGACTGCCAAACACCCTTAGAGCAAGTTCACCAATAGATAGCTATAAATGCTCCTGAATAGGGCAAATTTGTATTTTTCCTATCCCCACTTGGCCTTCCTACTACACCAATCCTCTCTAAATGTAAAGGTATCCCAATAACATAATGCAAAGTAATAATGAGAGAGAAGAGAAGAGAAGAGAAGGAGAGAGAGAGAGAGAGAGGAGAGAGAGAATAGAAGATGAGAGAGAGAGAGAGAGAGAGAGAGAGAGAGTAAAGAATGATTTAATTATACAATTGCTCCTCAACAGTGCCTGGCTATTGATACCGAGCCCAAGCTGCCAAAGGTATTTTACCTTTCCTTTTGGCTTGTCTGGTGCAGCACAATTTTTGTGATTTGTGAGGTAAAATAGCAAAACACAGAGGTTTAGCTTGTCTTGTGCACTTGCTCTTAAGTTGAAAATGAAAAAAAGAAAAGCCAAAAAGTTGCCCGCGAAACACCCTTATATACCAAATCAAAACAATAGAAAAATCAAAATCAAGTGAAAAACGAGTAGAAGATTGTTAAAACTAAAAAAGAAGCTCCATAATCTAGGGGATCAGCTCAGTAATTTGCGGAGATGCAAGTCAGAAATTTTCTTGAGCAAGTAGATAGGAAAATTGGGTTGCTATTGTGCAGCCCGTGAACACCAGGCGCTATGCACATCTGGGTTGTTCGTTGCTCGGATGGACGATCCAGATTTTACCTCGGCATCTTTGCATCCAAATCAAGAGGGTAGACAGAAAGGGTGGGAGAGAACACTAAAATTACTAGCTACTATTTTGAGTGAGTCCGATTTTGATTTCGATTTTGATTTTGTTTACCCACCTAAAAAGTGATCAGTTGTCTATAGGAGCACAATGAATTTTTGATAGTGTGGAAAATGAAAAGTCAAAAAATAACTCATTAACCCCTCTTTTTCACTTTTTCTTTCTAACTCTCAAAATTAAAAACTCGTTATCCTAAAATGTGTTTTTTACGATGTGGCTGCCAAACACCCTTAAATTGAAAATGAAAAAATGAAAAGCCAAAAAGTTACCCGAAACATTCCCTATGTATCAAATCAAAACAATAGAAAAATCAAAATCAAGTGAAAAACGAGTAGAAGATTGTTAAAAGTAAATAAGAAGCTCCATAATCTAGGGGATCAGCTCAGTATTTTGCGGAGAAGCAAGTAAGAAATTTTCTTGGGCAAGTCGATAGGAAAATTGGGTTGCAGTTGTGCAGCCCTTGTACCTCAGGCGCTATGCACATTTGGGTTGTTCGTTGTTCGGATGGACGGTCCAGATTTCTTCTCGACATCTTTGCATCCGAACCGTTCATTATCGTGCATTCAAGTTAAAATTTAAGCCATCCGTCCGAGCAATGAACAGCTCGAATGTGTACAACACCAGTTATGCACGGGACTGTACAGCAGCAACCCAAGTCCGGAAAAATAGTGACTTCTGATTTAAGATCTATAAGGAAAATACTAAAAAAAACAGCCCCCGGCTCTTCGGCACCCTCAAAGTGTCCTGTTTCAATAATTCAAACCAAACACCAACCAATCAAAACAAGAAACGTGTTGTAGTTGCTCTCTAAATAAAGTGAAATCAAAACAAACGGAACAGAAACAAACAGAAAAAAGGAAATTAACAAAAACCCCCCCCCATCTGTCTACATTTATGGGTATGGATAAAGGAGCTGTACCGGCCAGTTTTGGCCGTTGTGAGCAACGTGGGATTGACACGAATGATCCGAGCCGTTTAATTTGCGTTGAATTCTAACAGCTTATGAGGGTAAATGTTTTTTATTGGTAACAACTCAAAAGTTTCCCACCAGTTATTTTCGAAAGATTTGTACACTTATTACAAGCTAAGTTTCAAATGTTTGTGCTGGAGAATTACATGACCTAGATTACGAGTTGGGATGCAGATGAGCTGAGTCACCTAGCCGAGCAGAGTTTCGTAGTGTTCAAGATCGGCTCATTATGAGTTTAAAACTCGAGTTATTCCAACTCAGTTTATTTGTCAACGAGCTAAACTCTCAATGAGTAGAAGAGAGGTTTAGAGTATTAAGTTCGTCTCATTTACTATACAAGCCTAAGACTCAAGTTTGACTCAATTATTGAATTAGTCGAGCCGAGCCGAGCCAGGAGCTGTTTCCAAACAGCTCGATTCATTTGAAGCGTCTGACCGTGACTCCGAACCACCCGAAAATTAATCAAAGTATATATCGCAACAACAAATATGCCCAACAAAAACCCCTTAAATCTCTCACCAAACCCCTAACTTTAAGAGAGAGAAAATCTAGAGGAAGAGAAAACAATAACAAGAACCGGATTGTTTCAAATCGACTTTCAATGATGCTAGGCAAACAGACAAACGACTATCGGTGGACGACGATGGGCGATTCCTCGGCCACTGAATCGGCGTGGACGAAGTACGAGGACAAGGAGTTTGAGCGGGCGCTGGTGGTGTTCCCCGAGGAAATAGCCGACAGGTGGGAAAAGATCGCCGAGCGGATCCCTGGAAAGTCGGCGGGGGAGGTTAGGGCGCACTACGAGGCGCTGGTACAGGACGTTTACGAGATCGACTCGGGACGAGTCGAGCTTCCGAGTTACCCCGATGAGTCGGCGCTCGGGTGGGACGCCGAGACGAGTCAGATATCGTTTGGGTCGGGAGGGAAGAATAGACACGGGGAGGTCGAGAGGAAGAAGGGGACTCCGTGGACAGAAGAAGAACACAGGTACATACCTATATACATACATATATATATGTACATATATACTGCGGAATATGCAAGGTTCTAAACTCGCCAGGCCCTCCAAGGTGGCCGGGCACCTTCTAGCTTCCAGGCCGAGTACTGGGAGCCGAGTAGGGCTAGTTGGCGGGGACCCTCTAGCGCTAGGCAGCGATTACTCGACCTTCCAGATGTACCTTTAGAACAGTTGGAATATACAAAAACTCTCCCCATCCGAAAAAAAACGATTGTACGGTTGGGTTCCAGAACGAAAACTTAAATAAAATGCATTTTTATCGATAGAATTTCGGTGATAAGCTAAAAGTATTCATTGATATTTGTTACTAGGGGTGAAAAAATTGAATTTTTTTGACTAAGGAATAGTATTATTTTTAAGTTCTCGTTTTGGGTTGGGTAAAAAATTTGTAAGTTTTTTCTCGTTTTCATGTTCTGTGTTTAGGGTTGGTTGGTCAAGTTTGATTTGGAAAAATGTAACGAGCTATGTTCAAGTGTAACTTGTTCATGAAACAAGCTATACGAGTTTTAGTTAAGCCAAACGCAGGCGAGTAATATCTTATTTGAGCATGGTTTGGCTCATTAACGTGCTTGGGGAAAATGTTCTAGCTTGGTTTGTTTACTTGACAAACGGATGAATTTTTAACATGCAAACACGAACTCGAATAGATTGGTTCGTTTAGCAGTCCTATTCGTGTTTATGTTTGTGGCTACAATTGGTGCGGCTCCACCGTTGGTTTGGAGGAATTTGGAATGAACTGAAAGATATAACTATGTCTTAAACTTTTTGAAGAGAAAATTCGAAATCTAATGACCAAAAATTGGAGAAACAATTGCATATTTCAAGTATTTGGGCACTTCTTTTTCACTATGAGAAATAGTGATGTTAATTTATCAGATATATTTAATACCCTTTGTTAATTTTGTTTATATATAAATAAAATACGTTTGGTCAAATTGTCCATGTTGGGATATTTTGGGTCTTCTTTTGGTTTCTGTTGAATCGTTCAATGTCCGAGATATTAGCGTATGTCTCTAATTATTATCCATTTGACTTTCATGAATGAACTGGGTCTGTTTTAATTAGATAAGGTGTGTTTGAGACATTGAGGTTTTGTTAAGTTTGATATGCTATGTTTGAGGTTTTGTCAATTTAAAGAATGGCCCGGGTTTGAATGATACGTAAGCTGTCTGGCGTGGCTTTAAGAAAAAGAAAAGGAAGGGAAAGTTTTTCTTGGTTTACACTCTGTTTTGCTGTTGAGAAAAAAAAAACAGAGTAATTCTAAAGGATAACCATATTGTTCCAGTGCCTTTTTGTTATTAGCCGTGGACAGTTCCGCTTGTAGCAAAAATTTGTTGCGTACAATATGGTAGTACATATGTGCGATTCTACGAATGCTTGTCTAATAATATAAGGATTTCCCTGTGATGGGGGAGGTCTTAGAATTTGTTTCCTGATGATGATGACTACTTTGAAAATTAGAGTTGCACTTTTTTTGCATAGCTCTCGTGGTGTTTGGTCTAGTTTATTCGCACCTTTACTAATTCCTAGAGGAATGATCCGATTGGCCACTTGCGGAGAGGCTGTTTAAAGCTTGGGAAAAGCTCTTACAGACTAGCCCCGCAATAGTTGATAGCACCTTTAAAGTTTTGAACCTTAGTCCTGGAGAAATTCTCCTAGGCCTTGACCACCAGACAAATCTCTTGGGTGTTGTTTTCACTTTTAATATAGTGTTTTGCTTTTTTGGATCAAAGAAAATGAGTGGAGAGCAGATATTTGCTAGGGAAAAGCATATGACACAATTCAGAATTTTCCCTTAGAAATATATGTTGGTTCATTGTAGGAGTTAAAAACAGGTTTTGAGAAACTGTATAACGGAAAAGGATACTGAAGATGCCTTTAGTTTCTTTTCCTCCCGTACATTTTCTATATGATGCGAAAAGGGAAATCACATTACAGTTGATTTGTTAGATTTCCCCCCTCCATGTTCTTTAATTACTACCATGTTTTGTTCTTTTGTTCCACATGATAAATCATAGCAAGCCATTTACGCATTTCCATGCATAAGACTTTCTATGCAGGCTCTGAGCTACTATAAGCACTAAACAGGATCTTCTGCTTGATTTTCTATTATGAAAAATTGATTTCACTTGGTACTTTGTCGCAGATTATTTCTCATTGGTCTCCAAACATACGGCAAAGGGGACTGGAGGAGCATTTCGAGAAATGTGGTGGTGACTAGAACACCTACCCAAGTGGCTAGCCATGCCCAGAAATTTTTTCTCCGCCAGAACTCGATCAAGAAGGACAGGAAGAGGTCAAGCATTCACGACATCACCACCACCGTAGAAACCCAACCGATACCGCCACCGTCTCATTTCCCAAATCAAGGGGGCTCAATTGGGTACCAAAACTTCAGCTATTCAATGTGAAGGTGACCAAGAAAATGAATGCGTATGATTGTATATATAAAACACAAATAATTGGACTTGACTAGCTAGCCTGTAGAGCTTTATTCTTTTTTGACTGATAGTAAGGTGATTTCCAGGTGAATATTAGGGAGGGATAGGATGTGAATTTTGGAAACAGGTTTAGGTTTAGTACAAGAAGGCTTGCTGTTTACTTATTGAGTAATATATGTCGCACTTCCAGGTGATCTAGGTCTCATTAATGACATATTTTAGTGTCATCTTATTCCATATGTTATATAAATGAGTGTTGGGTTGGTATTTTTTGAAGTTCCATGCCATTTGTACTCCTATCATAAATCATGGAAGGCATATTTCTCAGTTACCAAAAAAAAAAATCAATTGAGATTCTGAATTTTGGATGCAACAATGATTTTGAGTTTATTGAGATAAGCAGTCAGCTTGTAGAGCTCTTGAGATGATTGTTGTTTTGTTTCCCTCTGATGTTTTAGTTAACTTTCAAGTCATATCTTGAGAGAGGTAAATTCCAATGAAAGACTGGCGAACCCGGTGAGGTGGGTTAACCCCTTCTTTTTGAGTCTATTTATAGCTCCTCTTTCCAGAATCTGAAATCATGATGAGTTTTGGTTTTTGTAAATGTGAGCTGCACTCTATATATGCCATTTTTTGGTGGAATATTACTTCTGTTTTTACGTACGTGATTGATTGTGAAGGTTTACCAATTTTATGTTCGCAATTTTGTAGTGATGTTCCTGCAATACAGATTTTCAATATCTTTCCAGTTTCCTCAGTAGTTATTGCGCCACAAGTTCACGTGGTTGCGCAAGAATGAAAGGGTTTTTCGGTCTCTGGAAAGGAGCTATGAATCGCCAACTTGAGTACTGTTTCTTTTCCTGCATCTAGGGCTACACCTGAAAGTTGGAATTTTGAATTTATTTGCTCATTTCTTATATGCCCACTGATGCGGAGACACAATGAATTGCAGCAATGTCATCTTCAGGGTTTATTGCCTTCTCCTGTAACAAATTGTAAACAAGGCTAGAAGTGGGAGCTGAGGCAGTATGGCATTTACAAGTTTGAGCGTTGTAGTGGGCCAGAATAATTGAGCCCAAAACACTGGGTCCATTTGTACATCAGGTATGGGCGAGCCCAATTGTCATTGATGACCATGTTCCATAGCATTCGAAATGGTTGACCCACCTGTGTCGTCACAGGTGGGCCGAATCATGGAAACAGTTTTCCACCACGAAGGCAAAGGTTAGGCAGAAATGACGGTACGATTATATTAGCCTTAAGTGTAGAGGCACCAATCTTTGATCAGCATGTGCCATGGCCGTACCACCCAACTGCAGCGTGATATTTAGGGATCGTACCGGGTCGTCTACATGGCGCAAGTCTCCTTGCAATGCGTCGCTAAGCTGTGCATCGTACTACCAGAACGAGATCAGCTGTAGTACGGTCTGGCCATGTGGCACCTCTATTCGCTATACACACATCCTCATGATCAGTTCGACCAACATACATCGCTTGCGGATCATCATTCGCGGTTTTCAGTTAGAAGGTGGTGGTCGTGAGTTGATTGTCGGTCAAGAGATGTCGGTGCACGAGAATGGCATGTAATGTCCTATAAATATTCCAGTGATAAATTCTCTCTGTCATTTCTTCCTCCTCAAAGCTCTTTCTTTCGCTTTCTCATTCAAGGGTCAGATTTAGCCATTAGAGTGTCTAGGACGGGCCCTGACAGTGTAGGGGCTTAAGACAGTTTGAAAACGGAGGCCCTTAAAAAATGCTAGCGAACCTAAAATATTAAATTGATAAATCACCTTTTCAAAACAACATGCATGTATTTAACACGAAAAAAAAAACCCAAAAAATACATTATATTGTAATATTCAAAAGCAACACCATTGTCACTTAAACATCACTCTTCTTGCAGTTTTAGCAACAAAAGTACTAATCATGCCCTCGCAATCAATCTCTTCCGCCATCTCATTTTCAGTGGAGGAGGGTGGCTAGTCCATTTAACTCTCTCGTGACATAGTTGAACAAACATAAGACGAGGAACTTTCTAGTCTGGGATTCCCGGAGTCCGGGATCCACCTTCCCGATATTTTTTTTATGATCCGAACTATTCAATGTGTTTTAAACGTGTTTTTTAGGGTCCCCGCAAGAAATTGTAAAAAAAAAAAAAAAAAAAAAAAGAACCGGGGGGAAGGGCTTGATCCGAGCAATTTTCATAAAACTGTATATGTGCAGTTTTTGTGGAAAACTAATTGGATCAAGCCCCTCCCGATATATTTTTTTTTTTTGACGATTTCTCGGGGGACCCTTAAAAACACTTTTTAAACACATTGGATAGTCTGGATCATGCGAAAACACATTTTAAAACCTTCAAAACACCAAATAAAGCCCAGTCCGGAATCCTTGACTGGAAATTGGGCGAACATAAGACTTAATCACCTTCAACTTTTGAAAAACTTCTTTCTCCGGATGCAAGTGTAATGGAATAGTCAATAGTATCCTACAAGTGACCCATGCATTTTGAAAGCAACCCTCCATCCGGTTCAAGTAATTGAGCACTTCAATTGGTTTCGTTGTCTCTTGTGGTCAACAGTATTTCAAGATTTTCAATTATGAAAACAAATCTTTTCCATCAATATCGGAAGCCCCTTTAGCTTCAAAATGTCTTCTAACTTGGCACATGATATCATCAAACATTGATCGGTCATTGACTTTAACTTCTTCATGTCAAACAAAACACCCCATGTTTCCTCATATTGTTAAAATTGCACAAATCTGCTTTCAAGCGAAGAAAGAGTTTGATCGACAATGAATGGAAAATAATTAACTCTAGATAATTCTTTAGCTGGTAAGCTAACCTTTTCACCCACAGACTCATTGAATTGTTTCTTTCTGTGAATGACACACTTCTCATAAAATACGGGCTTGATTTCCATCTTTGATGCAATTTCTTAGCGTCAATTATAGCATCCGCCAAACCACTCTCTCTATACTTCCGGAAATTGGTCAATAGCATCATCTATATGCATGTCTTCTTTTTGCAATGTCTTGCTTACAGAGTTAACGGCAAACAACAGACTATGCCATATAACCATGCTAACCAAGAATCCAAAATCTTCTATTTCATGTGTTACCGAGGATTTGGCTTCACTCTTTGCACCTGCTTCATCACAGGAATTCGCCAATTCAATTAAAGCATCTCGTATTTTTGGAGCTTGATGCCTATGGCTTTAACACTTTCTACGCGACTTTCCCAACTCGTTTGTGATAATTCCTTAATGGTGAGACCTTCAATGCTATCCTATAGCCTTGCCAATCAAAGATTTCAAATAGATTGGGGTTGTAGGAAAAAAAAATCAAAATTAGAATTATAAATCTGATCAAGTTATTACTCGTTAAAATACCAAACTAATTAAACCCTATAGCAAAAATTACATCAAAGATTGAAAGAAGAGAACATTCAAAGAATCAAAGATTACCTATGGATTCTCTAATTTATTTCAGAGGTAAGAGTCCTAAAATTCAACACATCGATTCAACTAAAAAAATAAAGGGAAGGAGATTTCAATCCAATATTCCAGTTTGAATACTAAGAAAATCATATAAAAATTAAAAAAAAAAAAATCCAAACACATTCTACTACCTAACCCGTATAGCAGTCAACAGAGGAGACGACTGTTAGAGTTTGCGAGAGGAGAGTTTGTATTTTCTCGATGGAGACAAGTTGTAGAAAGGGGGAAAAAAAAAGATGCACCAAAATATTTGATGGCCCAACTATATGAGATCATTATCCAAGCCTCAAGGGGCGTCGGTGATCTGCAATTCTCTCATTTCTTTTTCCTTTTTTTTTTTTCCCCCTTTGACGCAATAAGTTAGATTGGGCCTATGGCCCATGGCCATTAAATGTAAATTGGTTGTTTGGGTTTTAAAACGGGCCTTTATGTAAAACAAAATTGGGCTTATATATTGGGTACTATAAAATATTACAGCCCAGCCCTATTTTCGCACCAGATTTGGGGGCCTAAGACGTCAGCTTATTAGCCCTTAGGGCAGGGCACTAACCTGGTTTACTCTCTAATAGACCCAGGTGAAAGAAAGGCTAGCCACACTCAAAGTTCAAGCAGAAAAGTCAAGTCAAAGAGAGATAGACTGAACAACACCCCACAGGTAACAATAACATCACCAATAGAAGAAAACCACTAGACATTAGAGCGGTGATTATTCAGTATTGAGAAAATATCGAAAAGATAAAACAAAACTAAGGATTTGGCTGTATTCAAGTTGAACGCTCCTTTTTAGCTCGACAATCTAATGCGCACAGCCTAAAGCTTTTGAAAAGTTTTAATTTCAGTTTTGAAAGACTTAGCTAAGATTCGATCAAAGATGCTAGTGTTGCAAAAAGTCCAAGGAGTCGACTCTGTTCCAAGCTTCCAGCGTTTGGACTGCCAAAAGCAAACATTGCCAATGCAGGAACATTGGAATCCTTATTATACCGGTAATGAACAAGTCCCTTAAACACAAACAAGTCACCGGATTGGAGTGTCTGAGTGAAGCTTGTTAGTGGTGTTGACAAAACCAACATCAAGGAGAAATAAGAGATCACCTACACGAGGGTGGGTGTGAGGTGGGTAGACTATGCTGGCAGGATATTGGAGGAGTCTATAAGAAACACTCTTCGCATGAAGAGTTGGGAATCCAGCCAAGCAAGCGTTTAGAACCTTGAAGTTCGGTGAGGGTGGTGACGAGAGACCTCATTCTAGTAAAGGTGACTAGCTTTCCATTGAATGTGGCATTTGGTGGGACTATAAAGTCCAAGACGATGTCTGCAATATTTCCATTGCTAAATTTAGGCCAGACGGTAGTTTGATGCCGTGACTTGTTTGTTGAGGACTATTTGAAGAATTAGGCTATGTCACTTTGAAATTTGCTAAAAAAATGGAAATGTCAATTTATAGAGGTGGAAAGAAAAGTGATCAGTCATCGGATCACCTCTCAGGTAAGAACTACTAGATCTTTATGGAACAATCTAATTCTGATTTTCTCTGTGGATCTCTATGATTTCTCTCTCTAACTCTATCTCTTCGTTTCTCTGGACATGGATTCCATCACCATTGAATCCGTAAACCCTAGATAAAAACCATTCATACCTTGAACATAATGACTGATTTTTTTCTTAAATTTCTTATTTTGATTGTCATGTATTTCATTTTTCATGTATAGATCTGGAGCTATAATGGCTTGGGACGTGTTCAAGCTCTGTATGGCCCTATGAGGCCGGGGTAGAACAAGATAGAGTTAGGATTTCTCGTAAGCTCTATACGGCCCTAAGATAGTTAGATTTTTGTGGCCTTTTTTTTGGATATGGAAACTGATTTTTATATGTTCACAATTTTTGACAAATACATTTGAAGAGATTTGAAGGGGCTTTTGAAAGGATTTGGAAACAGTTGTTTTATTTGTTAGTTGAAGATTTGTAAGAGATGAGAGAGGAGATATTTGTTTGGAGGTCTGTTACCGGTAAGATAGTTCAATTCGGCCCTTGTTTTTTTTAATGATCCATGTAATTAACTTCGTTTATGGATGAATCTGTAATGGACATGTATACATTTCTTGAAGATTTTGAAGCAGTTTTTAGACTAATCTTCGTTTATGTGGACTACAGAGATCGGTTACAGTGATTGAAAATCGTAATTGAATTCGTATTCCACTGTCAACTAGAAACACGACACTAATCCGTGTTTTTGTTGCAATTCTTCCATTGTTTTGCGATTAGCCAAGTCCAAGGACTAATGGAGAGACAGAGAAAGATTCTTTTATCCACAATAAAAGTGTAGAAAGGTGCGAAATTGGGTAAAAATTGAGATAAACAATGCTTGCTCTTTGCCATTGCAACTTCGCACTGTTTTAGGCAATCCATTTTGTCTTATTACATACATTTCAGTTGAGCCATTGGACTTGAAGCTTGTTGGAATTCACCCATGTGTGAAGATGCTCCCAGTCAAAGATTGGGATAGAGATTTGGTAGCCGTAGTTGTGGAAAATGGCAGTCGTATTTGTTGAAGATTTGCTTGCCGCAAATCTTGACTCCGTCCGTTTGCTTTGTTTGTTCCCCCAGAGAATCCTTGCAAGTACTGATTGTATTTGAGAGGTGAGAGATGTGGGTTAGAAAGATGTGAGAGAGACGGTGAGGTCGAGTTGGGGAGCCGCTGTGTGGCTCCCGGGTAACGGTTTGGGTTCCAGAGAGTTTTTTTTTGTAACTTGTGTATTGTGTACATATATGCGAGTGAAATTTTTCACTGACTTTTTGTTTGTGTGTGTGTGTGTATGTGTGACCCTTGGACACAACAAATGGTACAAGATCCCAAGATGGGCGAGAGAGTCACCGAAATCACGGGTTTAACTCATTGGTTCAAAATCGGAAAAAAAAAAAACTTGAGTGGTCAAAAAAGGGTTTTGGCCAAAGGGTTAGGCTCTATTCACCGAGATGAACACAAAGGTGCCAGTCTGTCAGATAAATGATGCCGGAGTGATCCTCAGATGTGGAGAGATGTAGTTGAGCTGTGTTTTTTCACGCTGTGTCTAGAGGAAGAAGAAGACCAGGCGTGCTGGTTCTGTTTTTGAACAACACGTTGATTCAATTAAAGGCAAAGGAAAAGTCTTGCTGGCATGGGATTCCTTTTTCATTTGGACTAGTCATCCACTATATTTGATTGTAATCATAAATGCGGATGTCAGCATGACATTGACATTAGTGGGCCAAAAGGGCCAATAGTGGGCCAGGAGGACTCCAGTGGTGGTTCATGGAGTTTTTTTTTTGGCAAAGTTTGATCTAGATCAAGCAGTTCAACGAAATTTTGGCCTGATTCAAGGTGTTTCAGGTATGGGACAGTTTGGGGCATTTCGGAGCATATTCAGAGGGTTTCGGGCAGATTGGAGGCCAACAGTGATGTTCTAGAGACAATCCATGGTGTTTTGGGTTGTGAGGAGGCTTGTTCCTAGCTAATTGGACGGTTTCAAATTCGATAGTGGACTCTGATTTGAGAGATTCGAGTTGGATTTTGTGATCCTAGACACATCTGGGGAGACTGAGGAGGATCAGAAGCGGTCAGGGTTTGTCGGATGGGATGTGGTCGAGTCAAAAGCAAATTAGGGAGGTCCGATGGAGTCCAAGGGGTGTTGGGGAATGCCGAGAATGGAATGAGAATGAACAAGGAGGTTGGAAGAGACCCCAAAGAGATGATGAGAGTGGCAGAGGTCTAGGAGAGTGGTGAGGGAGGCAGAAAATACGAGATTACTACCCACCAAGAAGGATTGAACAGACTTGGAAAGATCGGAGGTTGATCAAGGTAATCAGATGATTGTGATTTGATAGCCATCGGGTCATGATTAGTCAGAGACCTAGTGAGCAATGATACATTCTTCGAGCAGTGTATCCCGGTTTAGGGGGTGCTGATAAGCTCGTCTAGTAATGACAAAAGCATTTACATGAGTGACAGATTGGAGATGGTCAATGGGGTGATCAGAGGCAGTCTAGTTCAATTGGAAGACCTATCATCGGGACATGTAGTTATGATTCGGGCTTCATGATGAGGATGACGGGCAACCTATACAGACTTGTGGTGAGTTTTGATAGACAGAGCTAATGTTAGTTACAGGACAAGTAGTATGGGTGTTATGTGACAGTGAACAGGAGAAACAACAATTGCAGAGACACACATGAATGTCACAGGAGTATGAGGAGTCGCGACCTGAGACGTAAAGTAGTGCCAAGTACCAAATCGGATGATATGTACGATATTTCTGATCATATGGCAAGCAATTGGTTGTTGTGGGGATTCCACGGAGGCTCTAGATAGAGGAATTGAGATGGTGTTGAGACGATACATCATAAGGTTCTCTTTCTTCTGTGGATTTGTGATGGCTTCCTCTCCGGATGTGTGGCCACATGATGAGGAAAGATGGTGTCACGATATAGTGTCATGTGACTGGGCATGGACATCCCAGGATTACCAAATGCAGATTAGTGCATCCAGGTGTGGGTGTAGGCACTCAGGTCAGGGGGTGCAGGCTCTCTATTGAGGGGTTGCAGATATCAGTGACAATGCTAGTATGAAGCTCGAAGATCTAGCATAACAAGAAGACGTTCTAGCGTTTGCGTATCCCTGTTTGGGGGTGCAATGATGCTCAAGAGGAAATGCGATGCGTCAATAGAGACAAACGTCAGCCTATTCACAGGTGGGGTGTGAGACTATCTGGTGGAGTGAGCCTTCGGTGTGAGCAGAGGCGTGGTGCAAAAGTTCTTGACACGGATGAATGCTAGAGTTGCGGATCACAGCAGGATGATACTACGGGGTTTGATGATTACCCCACATGGCTGAAAGGAGGTGATTGTTGGAATTCACCCATGTGGGTGAAGTTGCTCCTAGTCAAAGATTGGGATAGAGATTTGGCAGCTATTGTCGCGCCCCGATTTTTACCGGCCGCTCGCCTGCTCCACTTCGGTGGGCATTTTGGCGACGCTTTCAAAATCATGACTTTTAAATGCGACGATTGTGAATTATGAGGTTTGCATCTGTGACTTGCACTTTTATTAAAATTCAGAGTCGCCACCTAACATTGAATTTAGGTGTGTCAGGTCATCCGTTAAAACTGTTCTTCAAAGACAACTTTGAACAACGGCTTGAACTCTTTTTTTTTATTTTCTTCCGTTTGAGCAAATTCTTCTTTCAAACGGGCTTCAAATTGACTCTCTTTTTAGATCTGCAAAATCAGAGATGGGCTCGGGGATTTTCTGCGAGTGGGGAAGGTGTCAGGCACCCCACGTCGTTTGTTCAGCGCTTTTCTCAATTTTAGCCTTTTTCAATTAAATATCCTTAGCAAATAATAGAATAAAAGAATACAAGAAATTAAATTATTTTGAAATTCATATGTCGGAATCTAAAGGTCCGAGCATGTTTCGGGTGGGTTCCCACCTTCCGCGTCTCGCGTTTTCAAATTTCAACATATGGATTATCAATGCATTGACTTTGTATTTTTTTTATGGAGCGGAATCCTTTATCTCCGGGACTCGATTGATAGTCTACTTTGAAAATCGCCATCAATCGATCACAGGCTACTTTGAGGTTCCGTAAACAATATTTACATATATGCAAAAAAAAAAAAGATATTGAATGATTGGTTTTTTAAATATTGAAATTGAAAGGGGGGAACGCCCCCTGTGCCGGATTACATGGTGCTCACCTCGGGTGGCAATTGACTGGAATTGTATAGGCTAGACAAGAATATAACTTGAAAAAGTGCCGAATTCGGTTTCACTATTTTCGAGCTATATTGACGTTGTCGCGTATAAAAATACAAATTACAAGACTTCGGTCGGATTGTAATTGAAAAGAGATGGCTGGATTTTTGTGGGCTTTGGACTTGGGCAAAGGCTTTGTGGTTTTTTATGTAGAGAAGCAGAGGCTTATTTTTGGTTGAGCTTGAAGCTCTGGTTTTTCTGGACGGGTGAATGAGAGATTTGCTCTCGGGTTTTAGGCTGGGAAAGAAAGGTGGTGCAGGGGTTTGGTTCTGGATGAGAGAGAGAGAGAGAGAGAGAGAGAGCTGAGAGAGTTTCTTTTTTTCTTCATTTCCCCTCCAATGCAGCAAAGTTGCTCCGTTTATAGGCATGTGAAAGTGTCAGCAAGGAGGGATATTGATCCGGTGTAGCGCGCACATGGGAGCTTGTGATGGTGATCAACGGCTGAGATCGACTTCCAACAAGGTGCTGGCATATTGAATTCCCTCTGGCATTTGAATCCGTGAGTGTCAGCAATTGAATTGCAAGCTCCACCGAGTTTTAATTGGGAAATTGAATATTTAATTCAATTATTTGATCCACTGGCATTCCTCAATTACTCCAGCCGGTCTGCAATGCTCTCGACTGATGTTCAAAACGGAGTCCGACTAAGGCGCAGAAACAGTCAAACTTCTTATTTTAATACCCGGAATAAAACTGTATGGTGCATGTAATTGATGCACTTAGCATGTGAATCGTGGGGCAGAATCTGATGTCAAAAGGACTCCACAAGAATTGTTTTTCCATTTCAATTTCCCACGCCATTTCCTTGTCTACTGACATCCCTTTAATAATCCATGGGATGGATTATAATAGAAAATGAGAAGTTCGGTCAGTGGGGCTGGGAAATGATCCCATGCTTCAAGCTCCTGCAACACTATTATGTTTCCGATTTTGCTCTCTGACGGTGTCTAATCAGGATCCAAGCACAGTCAAAATTCTTGCTGCGACGCGAAGATAAATATGGTGAAATTGGCGTCGTTGAATGTTGAAATCCCGAGTGGTCGGGCCAAATTTAGGTGTCAACAGCTGTAGTTGTGGAAAATGGTAGCTGTATTTGTTGAAGATTTACTTGTTGCAAAGCGTGACTCCATCCCTTTGTTTTGTTTCTTTCCCTAGAAAATCTCTATAAGTACTGATTGTATTTGAGAGGTGAGAGGTGTGGCTTAGCAATATGTGAAAGAGAGGGGGTGAGGTTGAGTTGGGGAGCCGGTGTGTGGCTCCCGAGAACGGTTTGGGTTTTCGAGTTTTTTTGTAACTTGTCTATTGTTTATATGTGTGTGTGTGTATATATATATATATATATATATATATATATATATATATATATATATATATACATACATACACACCGAGCTTCCAATCCAAGCTCCCGGATTTTAAAAAAATCCGGACCTCCACCTTCCCAATTTTTTTTTGGAAATCCGAACCGTTAGATGTGTTTAAAACGTGTTTTTAAGGTCCAACGCGAAGATTTGGCAAAAAAAAAAAAATACCCGGAAGGGCTTGATCGGGGCAGTTTTTCACAAAAACGCTATATAGCGTTTTTGTGAAAAACTGCCCCGATCAAGCCCTTCCGGGTATTTTTTTTTTTTTTGCCAAATCTTCGCGTTGGACCTTAAAAACACGTTTTAAACACATCTAACGGTTCGGATCGTCGAAATTTGGTCCGAAAAGTGAAGTCCAGACGGTAGGTCTGTAAATAATGGTTTGGATAGGAAGGGGACTCTATACATACATATAAGAAGATGTTCTATTGAGGACTCCCTCAAAGATCTCCTCTGTGAGGACCACCCCTTTTTTGATTTTTCGGACCAAATTTCGACGATTCGAACCGCTCAATGTGTTTAAAACATGTTTTCTATGGCCAACGCAAGGAATCACAAAAAAAAAAAAATACCCGAAAGGGCTTCATCCAAGCGGTTTTTCATAATAACCGTACATATAAAATTTATCGAAAAATGCTCGAATGAAGCCCTTCCGAGTATTTTTTTTGGACGAATCCTCGCGTTGACCCTTAAAATCACGTTTTAAACACATTGAGTGGTTTGGATCGTCGAGATTCGACCACGATCCATGAGGTCCGCAAATTACGAGTTTGAGAGAGTCCTTAGTAGAACGGGATCCTATATATATATATATATATATATATACACGAGTGAAATTTTTCTCTCATTTCTTGTGTGTGTTATGTGTGTGAGTGCCCAGGTGTGAGTGACCCCTGGGCACAACAAAGCTGACTTGATTGATTTTTCTTTTGCAGCGATCTAGAACAATTGGTTGTGGTTCCATTTTGATCGAGAGGAGTGGAGTTTATCTGAAGTGAACTTTGAAGATTTCAGGTAATGCAAGGTTGATCCTTCAGCCGCTTTCGATAAAATGCATAACTAATACAGTTGAAAGATTTCCACAACTTTAAAGTGGTTGCATTTGTTTCCACAAGTTTTAGAAAGCTCAAGTCACCGATATACTTCATTTTAATTCTATTGGAGTGGAGAGATAGAGGACACTTTCGTTGTTGATGTCTTTATGGGTTTGTTTATGGTAAATATATTCCAAGTTTTAAGAAGGTTTTATCGGTAGTCTCTCGCTTTCTTGTTAAATTAGTCACTGTGATGTTGATTATTCCTAAATTTCATTATACTAGGGCCAAATTAGGACAGGAGCGCCATGCAGATCAGATTCAGAGCATCTTGCCAAATACAATCAGTTTAACATCTTGGTCTTTTCACCATCTTTTTGTGCCTTTTCTGTCTTTGCTTACAATTCAGATTCTGTTTGGAACTCCAATTTTTAGTAGGATGTTGAGGGTGAAAGTAAGTTAAAATCTTAGCTTCACAAATTCCTCCATCAATTCAATCTCGAAACAAACCTTTTGTGTCCTTGAATCTACTTGGACTTTCAGTCTTCTTGTTTCAGATCATCTGATGTTATTTTGCGTTTATACAGCTCTTGAGAATTTAAAAGGAGCTTGGTTCTGAAGCAATGTATGCAGGTGAGAGCTTCTGCATGACCGTCGAATCCTATTAGATGACTTGGAGTCTATGCGTTGACAACAGTTTTCTACTCGGTATCTCGGCTTTTGAGTAATAAATCCCTATGTCTAGAAATCCATCAAACCTTTCAAGGACATGGGAGGGCATGTGAATTCTACAAGCATCGAAATGAAACCTGACTTGTGCATGATGGTTGAGAAGTGTTTTGTGCACAAACACAAATTAAAACCTAATCTTAAGCTAATTTGAGGATGGAAATGTCGATAGATATTTGAGATCTTCCTCTCCAACGAAACTATCAAAGTTGCATATCGCGGTCACGATTGGATCATGGATACCAAACCTGCTACATGGTAGTATAGTCTTGTGCTTTCCGTATAAATTAACAAAAAGCAAAGTACTTGAAGTTTTACCTTGATATTGATAACTGACATTCTTATTTTTGCAATGTGTAATTGCGACCATGCTACTATGTTAATTTCTTCCTAAATGGTTTTCGCTTACTTTTGTGAATAATATCTAGCCAAGCAAAATCAATGAAAACAAAATGCAGTAGTTTGTTAATTCAAATGAGAATAATAAACAACACGACCCATGCAAGTAAACAAACATTACAAGCCTACGAGCATCACCAAATGTGCAGAGCAAACATTACAAATCAATGGGCTTCACTGGACATGCGTTGCACGTGGTCCAAAATGCTTAAGTGCAAGGTACTAGTATGTTGATACCATGTCCCACATCGCAAGTCACATGGGTGATCTTGGGCATATAATAAACCATGTAAGATGCTACTAGTAACTTAGGCTTAAGTATTTGGGCCAACTGGCGTGGCTTGTGGATCAAAATCAAGGTTCTAGGCCAGTAGTCTACACGAGGCATTACAAATGGTATTAGAGTGACCCGTGTACACCACCATGTTGGTTATGGCACCAAAGAACAGACCCAAGGATTGCCGTGGTAACTCTGGCCACTAAGGAACAAACCTAGAAGAGGTTGTGGTGACTCTAGTGCTTAACCCTTTGGGAGGGCCAAAGGCCATAAGTGAGGGGAGATTGTAATACCTCAGATTTTGGCGGTAGAGAGTGTTTAGTCCCACATCAGAAGTCTACATGGGTGATCTTGGGTATATAATAAACAAGGTAAGATAGTACTTGTACCTTGGGCTTAAGCATTTTGGGCTATGTTGTGTGGCTTGTAGATCAAATTCAAGATACCGAGTCAGTGGTCTACATGAGGCATTACAAATGGTATCAGAGCGACCTGTGTGCATGATCATGTGGCTTAAGATACTACTTGTTTGCGGTGATGACTTTAGTGCTTAACCCTTCGTGACGGCGCGAGGCTATAAAGGTGGCAAGATTGTGATTTTGAGCATATAATAAACTATGTAAGATACTACTTGTTTACGAATAGATGGCCAACAGGACGCTCGCAGATCATCTCTGCAAATTCAAAAATGATGAAACCAAAGTCCTTGAAACATAAAATAAGTCACATTATTAAACTCAAGTAGGAGAAAATACGAGCACCAAAAACCGAGGATCCAAATTATCAAAGTTATGTATCAATCTTAGAGCCAGTTTGGATGGGGGCACAATGCCCCGATTAAGTTTGGGCCCGGATCACTGTCTTGTGTGGACGTCGCCACCTGGAGAAAGAAAATGTGTGTTTGAAAAGAGTTGCCACCCAAATTTTTATTTTGAATAAGGTTTTAACCCGAGAAACCATGAGTTTGAAAATAATGACTCTCGCGCCAATGTTTTTTTGGAAAAGGATTTAATTTGAAAAACCAGAGATTTTTTTATTCGGGAGCCAGGTTATGAACGAGGAAGGTTTTTAAGGCACCCCACTCACCCGATTAAAAATTGGTCTTTACTAAATATTTGGGAATTTTTTGAAAACTTTTTATTGCTAAATTTTATCCAGATAGACAAATAATCATGCAAAATAAATAATAATTAATGAAAATAACAATAGATAATTAAAAGAAAATCATTATTTTGAACTGCCTTAAAAGAAAATGATTTTAAAAATTCGGGTTTTAGAAAGTGTGCCGTGCGGCACTCTTATGTGTACTGTGCGGTATAGATAGAGTGCCGTGCAACACAGTTTATTTTAGAACCAAAGACTCATGTTTTTGTGTTTAAAATGTTCCTCCTCAAGGGATTACACCATATGATTCTATAATTTTTCCATATGGTGTAATCGTGGAGGTTTTTGATTTAACTATTCCTATTGGACCATTGGTCTGCCACGCACAAGAATGATATGGAAAGATCATCTTGCACTTGGTATTACCCCTCAGATTACCAAAGTCGTAGACTTTGGTGAAAAAACGAAAATTTTACCTTCGTATTAAACTTCCTGGAATGGGTACCCTTCTTAAACTTCTGGTCCTAGTCTTCAACTTCCTCTGTACCTCCGACCTTGTTTTCAGTATGGCAATGGGGCTTTTGGTTGTTGGATTAACAGAGTAAGGGATGCCCGAAACATGGTTTTGGACCGAAACAGAGTATTGAGGACTCGGGTTTCAACTGGGATTTCTTTGGGAGAGTTTTGGAGCAATTTTGGAGATGGTTACTGATAGGGACGAAAGGTTTAAGGCATGGGTAGAGTTTGACAAGGCTTTAGAGAGGAATTTTCATGGTTTTTCACCGTTCTTCTTCTCCTGGACATTGCTCGGTATTTATAGCCGTAGGAAACCGATTGTTCATCATGTAAACTTGATGCCCACTCAAAACAATTGTGGGCTATGGCATAGCCTTTTACCTGGGCAAGGAATGATCATGAGGCCCGGCCTCAATTGTCAAACAAAGGAGCTACTGGAGTTTCTGCAGAAAGTCGATTGATGCTTGACAGTGCCGCGCGGCACAACAACTGTCCCGTGCAGTACTCAAATTGTGCCGTGCGGTGCACTTTCTTGACCGACTTGATTTTTCAGCGAAAAGGAGTGTTGCACATGACTGTTAAGTACCGTGCGGTACAATTGGCCGCGCTTGACTTCTTTGACTTGAAGGGTACTATTCCAAGAAGCTTCTCGGGCATTTTTTTTTCCATCATCGGTGATTTAAAATGCCGACGAAAGTTAAATTTGGGGTGTCTACACCTTGCCTTGATTTGGAACAGATTTGAGAGGCCGGAATAATTATGGCTGGGAATGAATATGGACCCTTAGTCCAGATTAAATATGGACAGGGTCTACCCAATCCATATTTAGACTAGGTGGCTCTTCCCCGTTTACCCAGACAACCCCTTTTCTATTCCATTCTCGCAGAAACCTCAACCAACAGACACCATATTTTCCCGGGAATTTTTTCACAACAAAACTTCGGATCAACCAACAAACAAAACTTCCTAAGAATTACAAGTTCTAACCAAAAAAATTCCCACATTCTTTGTTGACAAGTACAAGTTTAAGCCCAAATTTTAAAAATTTACTGAACAATACCAAAAATAAGACAAGAAAAAAAATGTATCTCGTACGTCATCGCCAATTGCAGACCGTCATTGTCATAATCGTCCACCGCGAACCGTAATCGTCATCCAACGCCGACAATCATCGTCGTCATCGTTTGCCTAATCTCCACTTGATTTGGATGCACACGCAGAGAGAGAGAGAGAGAGAGAGAGAGAGAGAGAGAGAGAGAGAGAAGGGGGAGGGGGGGGGGGGAGAGGGAAAAGATGGATCTGGAAACATAAATGGGTCCTACCCACCCCTTTTAATACCTGGTTGTAATCCAGTACTTCATCTTCTCCTCTTTCTTCAAAGAGAACTTTTATCCAATGGTTCTAATTTTTTTCTTTTGTGGGTAAATAAAGGTTGTGATTATGATCTGAAAAAATATAAATATTTCAAAAAACATATAGGAGGATATATACTATATTTTTTTCCAACGGCAATTTGTTGGTAAAAAAGGGGGAAAATGAAATAGAGGGATATCAAGGGCAAAAAAGTCAATTGACACTTTTTGCATAATCCACCCACTTTTATCCCCTTTTTAATACCTCATCCAAACCATCTACTTTTTCTCCACCTTTATAAACATCACATCATTGTGGGCCCACCCTCCATAACTAACACCCCCTTCTATTTTATACACTTTCAATATTTAATCCACCCAAAATTAGGGATGACAATGGGTAGGGTATGGATCTGGGAACCCTATTCCACCCCCGATCCCCAATTGGAAATTTGTTCTCCATCCCCACCTCCATACCCAGAAAGGAAAATGGACAATCCACACCATACCCCCCTCCAATGGGGATCGGGTATGTTCGGATAATCCATATCCATACTAATTGAGGAACAAAAAAATGTAACCAAAAATAATATATCTTTCATCTAGTAAAAAAAATATCAACCATTTAAAATAAAATAGAATAGAAGGTAACAAACAAATATTGTTCACAAAAATCAGGACAATCCAAACAAAAATCAAGAAAATCTAAACCCAAATAACGAGTATCAACTCCCCCTCTTTAACTACTTATCAATTATGTCAAATAAGAAACAGTCCATATCAAATACATAAAATAAATTAATGCTTTCTTCACAAAACATCACAATCCATCAACACAAAAATCCAAAAATGTTATGAAATATCTATTTGTCTGACCATTGAGTCTTTGTCAAAGTACCAATTAGTCTTTAGTTGCATAGTAATACAGATACCGAAAATGGTTGTAATAGTATTCATATTTATTAGGTTTTCTCATTCCATTATCTATGTAAAGCTGTATATAGACATTCAGAAGTTTTAGTGAGAAATACAAAAGGAAGACAGAAAGGAAAAGAAAGCCTAGACAGAAACAAAAGAATCAAGCAGAAAAGTTATGAGAATAAGATTGGTCCGGAAGATCGATCTCAATAGTTCTTGAAGAACTATTTCATATACATATTGTGTTCAATATTTGTTTTACTTTATGCAACTTCTTTATTATTTACTTAATTTCATAAAACGTTATCAGCACGAAGCTCTAACTAGAAATGGTGTCCTACCAGAAGTAGTGTACCCCTAATACCTGGAGTAAAAATACCAGAAGTATTTATATTTGAAAGATACTTGCAGCGTCCTATTCCGAGAAAAAAAAAAGGATACTTGAAGTGTTCCATTAAAACATACTCAAAGTATTTTCTGAAATAATTAGCTATCAGTTTGTTTTTATTATTAATTTCATTTTATCTATGTATACTGTTTTTATAAGAATCATGATAAAAACTGTTGGTAAAAACCTAGAAAAAAGGTGACGAGAATTAGCGGGTCTTCGGTTTAGAATCCACCGCCTCGTCTCGAACCCATGACCTCCTTAAGGGAGGCACTGAGTTTGGCCACTAGGCTAACCCTTGTGGTTACTTTTATGTTACCATATTTATGTATTCATACAGACTACAATTTCTGTGTGTACTGTGCAGGTTGTTATACAATTTATTTATTTGACCCATGCACAATCTCTTCATATTTTCACTTAGGAGAAAAATATCACGGGCTAAAATTACTTGTTTAATTAAGGAACAGTACTTCATTAATTATTATTATGAGTAATGTAAATTGTAGACAAGATATGTGTTATTATTTTATGTGAAAAAAATAATTCTATTTAGAGTTACATATGTAATTGATAGACAATTATTGCGGAAGGAGCTTTTTTTCTAGTCATATCAGTTAGTCTCACTCAAAGAAGTAAGAGAAAATTTTGAATCTTTCGTATTCTGTTAAAGCCACAATGTTAGACTTTTCCTTATGCAAATTACACTTATCTCCGTTGAGACTTAATAAATTATTATTAAGTCTGCAAAGTTGTGATCATTACATTTTAGGCCTTTTAATTTTATTACTGTTTAAACTTCAGTTCTTTTTATTAAACATATGTTATTGACTTGATTAATTCTTATTAAAAGTTGGGAAAATTGTTGAAATGGTCCCTGTAGTTTCACCCGAGTCTCGATTTAGTCCATCTTGTTTCAATTGCACTCCAATGAATCTTGTAGTTTCAATTTTGGTCGAATTGAGTCCAACTGATAACTTCTGTTTGCAAAATTGACGGAAAATTCAATTTGGGGCTTTTTTTTTAGGGGTAAACATGACTTTTCACCCACCCTTCTTCTTCCCTAATTTGTAACCCTAACCCTAAATCAAATCCAATCTCTCTCTCTCTCTCTCTCTCTCTCTCTCTCTCTCTCTCCATGGGCTGCTGTGAATCGGAAGCACAACCAGTGATGCAACTCGCTTGCGACACACCTTGCAACTTGGCCCACTCGCCACCACGACTCGGCTCGGGTCAACCGCCTGATCCCAACTCCTCCCCTCCCTCCACGCCGCCGATGATGGTGTGTTGGAGATCATGATTACCCCAAATAGGCGGCCCATGTTGACATGATTAGGGGCTCTTTCGCCGCCACTTTCGGATAAGATGTAGTCTAGGCTGAAGTTGTTGGTGGCTGCTTTGAGGTCAAATAGAGCGAATTCAGAGAAAGACGGTACTCCTGCAGTAGCTGCCGTGGTGGTGGCGGAAGAGGGAAATGAGTTGTGGCTGAATGGTGGGTCTGGGTTCTGCTGGTGTTTGTGGTTCTGGTGGTCCTTGTGTGGGTTTTTTCCTGCTGCCAACGCCGATTCACAGCAGCCCATGGAGAGAGAGAGAGAGAGAGAGAGAGAGAGAGAGAGAGAGAGAGAGAGAGATTGGATTTGATTTGATTTAGGGTTAGGATTAGGGTTACAAATTAGGGAAGAAGAAGGGTGGGCGAAAAGTCATGTTTACCCCTAAAAAAAGCCCCAAATTGAATTTTCCATAAACTTTGCAAACGGAAGTTATCAATTGGACTCAATTCGACCAAAATTGAAACTACATGGTTCGTTGGAGTGCAATTGAAACTAGAGGGACTAAATCGAGACTCGGGTGAAACTACAAGGACCATTTCAATAATTTTTCCTTAAAAGTTTATCTAAAGGCACATTTCTTGTTTTATAGAAAATGTCGAACATAAAAAATCTGGAAGTTATTGCACTTCATATCTTGGGCAATAATTATTTATCATGAGTTCAGGATATTGAGATCCACCTAGATGGGATGAGTCTTGGCCATACTATTGAGGAGAACAATTTTGCATCTTGGGAAGATACAGCCAAACCAATGGTTTTTATCCGTCGTCATATCCACGAACATTTGAAATCCAAGTAGCAAACGGTGAGAGACCTGAAGATTTTATGGCAATATTTGAAAGACAGATTTGAACATCAAAAAACTGTGATACTTTCAAGAGCAAGTTTTGATTGGTAACACATAAGAATACAAGATTTTAAAACTGTCCAAGAATATTGTTCGGCTCTGTTTAGAATTGTTTCAACTTTACGATTGTGTGGAGACACGATTACCGAAAATGAACTTTTAGAAAAAAAAACGTATACCACTTTTCATGCCAATGATTTGCTTTTTCAACAGCAGTACAGAGCGAACAAATTTACAAAATTTTCTGAACTAATTTCTTGTCTTATGGTGGCTGAGCAAAATAATCAAGTTTTACTAAAAAAATCACCAAATTCACTCTGCTGGTGCGACGCCTGTACCTGAGGCAAATGGGGTTTCTTTTCAAAATTGCCGACATGGATACAATCATGGATTTGCACGAGGACGCGGTAGAAATCAATATCGTCAAAACCATGGGGGAAACATATAGAAGCCTTCCAACAGGAATAGCCCATCATTTCACCAAAAATGGAACAACCACCCTGAACCATCTCATAGATATGCCACATCTTTCCATCAAAAGATGCACAATAACCCAGAACCATCCAAAGGAAAAGGGAAGGGCATCCGGAATCAACCTCCTAAGAATTATGAAGATAAATGTTTTCACTGTGGGTTGAAGGGTCATTGGTCGCTTACATGCCGTATGCCTAAATATTGGGTAGACCTCTACAAAACCTCTGTTGAGAAGGGAAAGGGTATTGAAGTGAATTTGGAAGAATAAAATGAGCCTTTTGATGATACTTATCTTGATATAGAAGACTATATTATTGAATCAAATGAGACGTTTGATTTCTTAACTGGTGAGGGAAAAGATCACACTAGTTAAATTAGTTTTTATTATTAAATAGTGTGCTTGTGTGTTTTTCTTTTAATATGCAAGTGTGTTTGTTTCTTTCTATGTAAGTGTGTTTATTGTGACAATATTTATGTACTTGTTTGAATCTTATGAAATATCAAGTTTCAGATTTTATAATTATAAACTTATGTTGTATCTACTTGTAGCTGCATGAATATTATTGATATTTCCAAGATGAAAGATGAAGATACTTGTTCACTAGATACTCACACAATTCTTAAGAACACAAAATATTTCACGCACTTAGTTATGACTAAGGCTAATGTCAATACAATATCTGGTACAACAGATCTTATTGAAGGCTCAGGAAGAGCTAATATTATATTGCCTAATGGAACAAATATATGTATTGACAAAGCTTTATATTCTACCAGATCCAGAAGAAATCTGTTAAATTTTAAAGATATCCGTCATAATGGTTATCATATTGAAACCACAAATGAAGGCAGTAAGGAATATCTTTATATAACTTCAACGAAGTCTGGTAAAAAGATGATACTAGAAAAGCTTTCAGCTTTGTCAAGTGTGCTATATTATACGACTATAAGATCTATTGAATCACATGCAGTGATGCACCAGAAGTGTTCTAACCCAAAAATGTTTATGCTATGGCATGATCGTCTTGGGCTTCTAGGATCTATAATGATGCGTTGAATTATAGAAAATTCAAGTGGGCATCCACTAAAGAACCAGAAGATTCTTTTACCAAGCGAATCCCCTTGTGATGCTTGTTCACAAGGAAAATTGATCATTCGACCATCACCAACAAAGGTAGTAAATGAATCTCCCTCCTTTTTACAAAGGATTCAAGGGGATATTTGTGGCCCTAGACACCCATCATCTGGACCATTTCGTTACTAGATGGTATTAATAGATGCTTCAACTAGATGGTCACATGTCTGTTTATTATCTACACGAAATGATGCATTTGCTAAGCCTCTTAGTCAAATAATTAGATTGCGAGCACAATTCTCAAATCATCCGATCAAGGCAATTCGCCATTCGCCTTGATAATGCTGGCAAATTTGCATCTCAGTCATTTAATGAGTATTGCATGTCCATTGGTATAGATGTTGAACACCCTATTGCACATACTCATACTTAGAATGGCTTAGCTGATTTTTTTATTAAAAGACTTCAGTTAATTGCCCGAGTTCTTCTTATGAAAACAAAACCCCCTGTTTCTACTTGGGGACATGTCATATTACATGTTGTATCTCTAGTTCATGTTAGACCAATAACATATCATAAGTTTTCATCATCACAACTAGTTCTTGGTCAACAACCAAATATTTCTCATATTAGAGTTTTTGGGTGTGCTGTATATGTTCCCATTGCACCTCCTCAACGCACTAAAATGGGACCTCAACCTAGACTTGGTATTTATGTTGGATTAGACTCCCTGTCAATTATTAGATATCTTGAAGCTGTAACAGGTGGTGTCTTTAAAACACGTTTCGAGAATTGTCATTTTAATAAAACAGTGTTCCAACATTTAGGGGAAGAAAAGTCATGGCCAGAAGCAAAACAGGAAATTACTTGGAATTCCTCCTCATAGCTTATCTTGATCCTCGCACTAATCAATGTGAACTAAAAGTTCTAAGGATCATTCACTTGCAAGGTATTGCAAATCAATTGCCAGATGCTTTTACCGATACAAAAAAGTGACAAAGCCTCACATTCCAGTTACTTATGCTCCATCAAGGATTGATGTCCTATCAAGGATTGATGTCCTTGCAAGACATCCACTGAGAATGTAGTGAAAGCGTCTATACCACGACAGAAGCGTGGAAAACCTGTCGATGCAAAAGATAAGACTCCTCCGAAGAGGAATGTGAAAGGCAAAGATATCAGTGCTCCTGCAGAGACTATTCCCATGAATAGAAAAGCTCCAAAAGGGTTATTTATCCAAAATTTCTCCTAATAACTCCCCTCTAGAGGAATTTCTTGAAGAAAAATCAATTGAAGAGATATCTCTAGAAGAAGAACACGTACGTGATAATAATGAGATCTCAATTAACTATGGAGAAATATGTGATTGGACAAAAATTATTGTTATGACATATTTTCATTTAACGTCGCTCTCGACATTACTAGAAGTAATGATGGAAACTTTACTAAAAGTAATGAAGAAATTGAACCACAATCTGTCAAAGAATGTCGTCGTAGAAAGAATTGGTCGAAATGGAAAGAAGCAATTCAAGCAGAATTGAGTTCTCTTGTGGAACGACAAGTATTCGGACCAATGGTTCAAACCCCTAAAGAGGTACAACCTGTTGGCTACAAATGGGTACTTGTGCGCAAGAGAAATGAGAAAAATGAGATCGTGAGGTATAAAGCATGACTCTTTGCACAAGGTTTCTCACAGAGACCTGTCATTGATTATGAGGAAACATACGCTCCAGTTATGGATGCAGTCACGTTTAGATTTTTGATAAGATTGGTAGTAAACGAATGTCTAGATATGCATCTAATGGGCGTTGTTACGGCATATTTGTATGGATCACTAGATAGTGACATATACATGAAAATTCCTGAAAGATACAAAATGCCTGAAGCATGTCGTTCAAAGCCCATAACTGTTTACTCTTTCAAGCTACAAAAATCTTTATATGGTCTTAAACAATCTGGTTGCATGTGGTATAACCATCTTCGTGAATATTTTCTTAAAGAGGGGTATGAAAATAATCCTATTTGTCCATGTGTTTTTATTAAGAGATCAAATTCTGGATTTGCTATTATTGTTGCATATGTCGATGACTTAAATCTTATAGGCACTCCAGCAAAACTGACAAAAACTGCAGATTATCTAAAGAAGGAATTCGTGATGAAAGATCTTGGCAAAACCAAATTTTGCTTGGGTCTGCAGATTGAGCATTTGTCAAATGGAATCTTCGTACATCAATCAACATATACAAAAAAGGTTTTAAAACATTTTTACATGGATAAAGCACATCCCTTAAGCACTCCTATGGTCGTTGGCTCACTTGACGTAAACCCATATCGTCCTCAAGAAGATGGTGAAGAATCTCTGGGTCTGGAATTTCCATATCTAAGTGCAATTGGTGCTCTCATGTACCTTGTTAATTGTACTCACCCCGTTATTGCTTTTTTCTGTAAATTTGTTGGCTAGATATAGCTTGGCACCAACTCGACAACATTGAAATTGTATTAAACATATATTACAATATCTTCGAGGAACGACAGTCATGGGTTTATTCTACTCAAATTGCTCAAGGACACAATTAATCGGATATGTTGATGCTGGTTATTTGTCCGACCCACACAAAACCCAATCACAGACAGGATATGTATTCACTTATAGTGACACTGCCATATCGTGGAGCTCTATGAAGCAAACATTGACAACCACTTCATCTAATCACTCTGAGATTCTTGCAATCCATGAGGAAAGTAGCGAATGCATTTGGTTAAGGTCTATGGTCCAACACATTCGAGAAAGAAGTGGATTATCATCAATCAAAGGTAGCCCAATTGTTTTATATGAAGATAATGCTGCATGTATAACTCAAATAATGGGTGGCTATATCAAAGGTGACAGAACTAAACACATCTCTCCAAAGTTCTTTTATACACGTAACCTTCAAAAGAGCGAAGATATTGATGTTCAGCAAATACGTTCAAGTGATAATCTGGCGGATCTATTCACCAAAGTGTTGCCGACATCAATATTCAAAAATTTAATCCACAATATTGGAATGCGTCGATTCAAGAGCATGTTATGCAACGTTGAGGGGGAGCAAATGACATAATGTCATCACATAGATTGTACTCTTTTTCCTTCGTCGAAGATTTTATCCCACTGGGTTTTCCTTAGCAAGGTTTTAATGAGGCAATCCAAAGACATTCAAGGGACACAAGAATACTATACTCTTTTTCCTTCGTCAAAGGTTTTCCCACTGGGTTTTCCTTGACAAGGTTTTAATGAGCTATATTCTTAGTCAATGGTCATCCAAGGGGGAGTGTTATGAAATATCTATTTGTCTAACCATTGAGTCTTTGTCAAAGTGCCAATTAATCTTTAGTTGCATGCTAATACAGATACCAAAAATGGTTATAAGAGTATTCATATTTTTTATTAGGTTATCTCATTCCATTGTCTATATAAAGTTGTATATAGACATATGGAAGTTGTACTGAGAAATACAAAAGAAAGCCAGAAAGGAAAAGAAAGTTTAGACATAAACAAAAGAATCAAACAGAAAGGTAGTGAGATTAAGATCGGTCCGAAAGATTGATCAAAATATTTGTTTTACTTTACGCAACTTCTTTACTATTTACTTACTTTTATAACAAAAATATAATTTTCAGACTTTCTTTTAGTTGTATTTTTGTTGACCTTATCCACGTTTAGGGCATTAACATTTTCCTTAAACTTGCACATTTTTTCTTGTGTTTTCTACTCAAAATTTTATCAAATCAAGGGAAGCTCAAGTTTTTACAAAAAATTTACATGGTTATTTTGCTTCTCTCAAATTCATAAGAGCATCTTCACTCCTTACCCATTTTTTTATACCCAAATTCAAAATTTGAGTAAACCCCTCAAAAACCTACTCTATTCTTTTGCTCAAGTAAAGTTTTTACTCGGATCCAGAGGGACTCAAATTATTAATCAAATTAATTTGAGTAAAAACTTTCATAGTGCTTTGACTTAAAAGTTTAAACCAGATTATTGGTTTTTTTCGTTGTCTTTATTCAAAAAAAAAAATTGCATTTGTTAGTTTTGCGTCAAGATTTTGTAGTTTCTGGATTCTTCTCGACGAGACGAATCTAACAAGTATAAATTTATGGTGAAAACTCAAATTTTTTTTAATAAAGCCAAAATTAAACCAATAAACTAGTTTATTTTGGTTTATTTTCGGTTTTATTCAAAAAACTATTACTTTTGACAATAATTTTATATTCTTTGGATTCGTCTCGATGAGAGGAATCTAGAAACCACAAAATCTTGACGCAAAACTAACAAATGCAAATTTTTTTTTTGAATAAAGACAACAAAAAAAAAAAAAAAACCAGTAATCTGGTTTAACTTTTATAAGCCAAAGCACCTATGCTGTAAATTTGGCGAGAGAGGGGTTCCATTGACCATCAGATCAAAAGTCGCCTAATCAAGTAGCCATCTACATGGTTAAAGCCTACGTGAATATGGGTCCAAAAATGATACATACACACAAAAAATACCCACAATTTACCCACACACTCACACAAGTGTGTGGGCTCCACACACACTTGCACATCTAATGTGTGTGGAGCCCACACACTTGTGTGAGTGTGTGGGTAAATTGTGGGTATTTTTTGTGTGTGTATGTATCATTGCCGATATGGGTCAAGGGAATGGGTCCTTGCACTCATATTTCCACAGAAAAGGGCCCGACATACCGGTCGTACCAGACCAGAGTTTTCTCCGCGTTGACTCTGGAACAAGTAGAAATGGAAGTGGCAACAGAAAAGAAAAAGAAAAAACAGATTAGGGAAAACTTTCCAAGGCTCTGCTTACCATATTGAGCAATTCAAATTTCTAATTTTTTTTTTTTAAGGGCGAAAGAAAATTTATTAATCTTAATAAGCATTACAAAGATTAAAGGGACCAGGAGGAAAATGCATCACAACGAGAAAGAAGCATCCCAATTAGGTTGCCACGCAACTCCTCAACAAACACTTGCCACTCCAAAACTCAGAACACGTCGGTTAGCAAGAAACCAACCTCAGGAAAATACGGAAAGCAGGCTCGTACAATCTGCCCATACAGTACATACGATTAGAGCAGCCTAGAAGGAACAACTTAAACACAAGATAGGAATCCCAGACTTGCATTCGTATAGCCCTTGCATTCGTATAGCCCTTGATTGCATCTGACTGATGAGTTGCCATTTGGATTGGTTTGCATCAGCACTCACCTAGTAGCCTTCAAATCGGATTGCATTATCAACAAATGAAAACTAGCAAGCACCAAGGCAATAACAGGATCAGTAGCATATTGTATTTTTGTTGTACTTGTTGTAATCTAAGGTACTTGATAAACATATTGTATTTTTGTTGTACTTATTGGCGATTTTCTTCTGTTTCCAATTCCGAATTAACTTTTACAGTTTTTTTTTTTTTTTTTTCAGTTAAAAAAAAGAGTGCGCAAAACCAAGTTCAAGATCCTTGAACCCACTTACTTTGATTTCTTGCTTCGACATTTGCTAGTTTGCCGCCAAATTTTACTATTTTAAAAACCCACAAAATTTGTAAATTGTCCCAATTTGCTTCAAATGCGCAGAAACTGCAAGATCTCTCTCTCGAGTCTATTGTATTACAATTGAGACTATAATGCATCGTTTTCAGCGTATAATATGTCTTTGGGATCGATTACGAAGAAAAATTAAAGTTGTCAGTATTTATCTACCTTTAATTAACCTCTTGCTTCATTTGTTTTTTGGGCTAGTAGATAGTACTAATACATTTGCATATGAATTTAACTCACCTTACTCGTTTGTATTCTTTCATCTAAAAATCAGGCTTTATTGACTAGATTTACCCCCACTGTATCAGCATTTTCAGATCACATTCCACGAAATGTCTAGAGCAGAACTTTTCTTGACTTTGGGAATTGACTACCTGTTAAAAAAAGAAAATGATGATAAATAAAAGATTTCACACAGAACAAAAACTCTCAAATTTTATCAATTCTTTCACACTAATACAAAACACACATATGCTCAACCTCACACTACCACACAAATATTCACTGGTGGGGGAGACCTCCTTGGGGGCTCTCAACGTCTCCTGCCCCTTCTCTCTTTTTTCTCTTTCAATTCTCACACACTTGGTTACTTTGATACGGATTTTCGAAACCCTCTCAATTACATGCCACTTCGGTGTGGAAATCAAGCTTTATTGACTAGATTTATCTAGGGGTGGACATGCCTGACACGAAAAATAAAATAAATCTATATAATTAAGATAAATATAAATATTTTTATGAGTAATTTTATACATTAGATATTAGTTTCATAAATTGTCAAATTTAAAAATAAAAAATTTGCTAAAAGTTGGACTTTTTTTGACATGACATTACAACACGAACCAAGACATGACATGAAGATTTGGTGAGTTGAAACAACTGTGTGTGGAGCCCACACACTATATGTGAGTGTGTTGTCCACTTTGTTGTCCATTTTTGTTGTGTATCTAGCATTGCTCTTGAAACATGTTGTGAGAATTTATAAATAAGATTCTGATACATAACACAAAAATGACACGAAATTACTTGTTGGCCACCCTAATTTACCCCACTCTATCAGCATTTTCAGATCATATTCCACGAAATGTCTAGAGCAGAACTTTCCATGACTTTGGGAATTGACTACCCAAGTCTTCGTCTTCCTCGCCAACCCTCAAATTGTTTTCCACTTTTTTCATCACCAATCTCCTCCTCTCTCCCTCTCTATGATCATTCCCCAAATCTCTCAGTAGTTCCAATTCACACAAACAAATGCTTCCTTATCTACTCTCAATTGCACTCCCTCTCTACTTCTTCCTCCATCAAACTACTTCAACTTTACCCATCAACTCCCCTGGTCTTTATTCCCAACAGCTTGATCACGTTGCCGTTAACTGCGGCTCCTCCGGCAACTCAATTGCAGAAGATACCCGGCCATGGACAGGAGATACCGGTTCCAATTACATCACTTCATTACATGGGTCAAAGAGCAAATTAATCAGCTCAAAAGCCACTGACCAAGTCCTTCCCAATGATCCAATCCCATACGCGACGGCCCGGCTCTCCCGTTGGTCATTCACCTATACATTCCGTGTCACGCCAGGTCAGAAACTTATTCGTCTCCATTTCTATCCTGCTTCGTACCAGGGTGGTTTCAAAAGGGCTAAGGCCTTTTTCTCTGTGAAAGCTCGTCCTTATACCCTTCTTAGCAACTTCAGTGCTTCCCTTACTTCTGATGCCTTGGGCTTACAATATGTTGTTAAAGAGTATTGCATTAACGTGGAAGAAGATCAACCGTTAATCTTGATGTTCTCCCCATCACAAAGTGGTAATTCTGATGAGGTATATGCTTTTGTCAACGGGATTGAAATCATCTCAATACCGGCTGCACTTTATCATACTCGTGAGGGTACTCCAGCTACACAGATTATTGGGAAGAGTGATCGGTTTACGGTTGATAAGAGCATTGCTCTGGAGAAGGTACACCGGTTAAACGTTGGAGGAAGCTCCATTTCGTCCATAGAAGATACGGGTATGTTTCGGGAATGGTCTGAGGACTCGAATTATCTGTTAGAAAAATCAACTGTCAAGCCAGCTTGTACCACAATTCGAATCAAATACACAAGCATACCACCATACACTGCTCCTCAAAAAGTTTACCAGACATCTTGGTCACTGGTTCCAGACAAGCAAGCAGACAAGACCGAATTCAATTTTACATGGAGGTTGCCTGTGGATTTGGGATTTCGGTACCTGCTTAGGCTACATTTCTGTGAGCTTGAATATGAGATAAAAGAGACTGGCCGGATGGAGTTCAGTATCTTTGTTAATCAACAGGTTGTTGAGGATAAAGGTGACCTTATCAAATGGAGCGGCGGAAGTGGGGTTGCGGTGTATAAGGACTATGTTCTGATGATGGAAGGAGATAGGATGGAGGGCAAGAGTGATTTTCTTGTAGTGTTACGCCCTCACAACCGTGAATGGACAGAACCAATTGATGCAACTCTGAAGGGGTTAGAGGTATTTAAGTTGAGCAACCACGACAAAAATCTTGCTGGGGTGAATCCGGTGCCGCTAGCTACAAGGGCTTTGATATCTCCAAAGCCCAAGAAGTTAGTGTTTGCTTCTGGAGGAAATGCCATTGCAACAGGTGTAGTAATTTTACTCACCGTGTTGAATGTCATTGTTTACCAATTGCGTACTTTAGGTGAAAATAGTGTGGAGAGAAATCACTCTTCGTCAACATCAGAGGGTATCTGTCGCCGTTTCTCACTTGCTGAGATCATATCAGTTACCAATAGCTTTGATGATGAATTGCTCATTGGAAGAGGTGGATTTGGTAAGGTCTACAAAGCAATTATTGATGATGGCGCAACAACGGTTGCCTTAAAGCGGTTGAATCTGGGGTCTAAGCAAGGGGCAAAGGAGTTTTGGACAGAAATAGAGATGCTTTCCAAGCTTCGGCATACACATCTCGTTAGTCTTTTAGGCTATTGCGATGAACGCAATGAGATGATTCTGGTTTATGAGTTTATGGAACATGGTACACTTGCCGATCATCTCTACAAAGACAAAACCAATGGTAATGGTATCGTTCACCGTATGTCATGGAAGCAAAGGCTCAACGTTTGTATAGGTGCTGCTCGTGGATTGGATTACCTCCATACAGGTATTCGGCACGGTTTAATACACCGAGATGTGAAGACCACAAACATCCTATTGGACAAGGATTTTATAGCTAAGATTTCAGATTTTGGGTTGTGTAAACTGGGAGCAACAAGCCATTCCCACACGCACGTTAGCACAGATGTTAAAGGCTCATTTGGGTATTTTGATCCCGAGTATTTCTCGACCCGTAGGCTAACTAAGAAATCAGATGTGTATGCCTTTGGTGTCGTGATGTTGGAAATGCTTTGTGGGAGGCCAGCAATTGATATGCTAGTCGACGAGGAGCAACATAGTTTGGTCCTATGGGCTAAACAGGTCATCAAAGAGAACAGAATTGATCAACTTATTGACCCCAGTTTGAGGGGTCAAATCTCGGCACATTGTCTGAAGGCGTTTGTAGATGTTGCTAATAAATGCATAGATATTCATTCAAAGGGACGGCCTACAATGGCTGATGTGGTGGTGAGACTCGACTGCGTATTGGCTGTGGATGAGCAGTTTGGTGAGACCGCGCCAAGGGATGACTTTCTTCCACGAGGTGATGCTCCCTCCTCCTCCACTTTGGCGCTGTATAGTGAGAATACCCAACACCAGAATAGGTCAAAGGGAAAGGTAAGCAAGGTATTTCAGAAGACTATTGCATTTCTAGCTAAAGGTGCTGATATCAAGTGGCAAAGAACAAATGTATATAGTCCCAATGGTGAAAACTCACCTGTTAGTTCCACCGGTGCACGTAGAATGGTAATAGAACAATTGTTCTTGTCCTCGGCTGCAAGTGGCCCCAATGAGGCAGATCTGAAACGGCAGATTTTATCCACCCCGGATTTAAGGATTTTCAGCCTTTCACAAATGAAGACTGCCACTGAAAATTTCAGAGAGGACAGACTGTTGGGACAGGGAGGCTATGGGCCAGTTTACAGGGGTTGGCTCGTTGAGAAGAATGGTAATAGATCGGTCAAGAAGTTGGACGGAGAGATCACACAAGGATTTAAGGAAAGGCAGGTAATAACGCTGATACAAATTAGTTGCTGGAAATTTTGTAAATAGTCTTAACCAGAATTTCATATATTTGCTTTACCTGTTAGAGCTCGATATTTAAACGTACTCACACCTATTTAATCCTAGCATTTACTATTCCTTCTACTTTTGTATGCACAAATTGTATGCTTTTGATATTCAAGTAAAGGGTACTCTTTGCTCAACAAAGGGTCTTCAAACAATGAGTATTACTGTTTTGCATCTTCTTCTTTTAAATCAAACCGTGAGTCTGCTCCATGCGATCCGATCCGTTTGGAAAAATCAGAGGTGGGTCAGAACTAACGAAGATGGAGCTTGGGTGGCTTGGCTGAGGTCCTCCGGCAAATAAGTCACCAGATTCTGGCGTGGCGGTTTCGGCGACATCCTCAACGGTGGTGGTTTTCTTTTCTCCGTATTTTTGTTTGTTTTGCTGTTTTGTTCAACACCTCTCCTTCATTAACCACTACAGAGAGATTGCCGAGTATCGTTTCTCCTTTTATGCTGTCGCGGTAAATGATTAATAGGTGTAATTGCTGTTTATTTAAAATTTATATCATTATGAGTAGATAAGTTGTGTATCTAGTATTTTCTAGGCCATAGGTTTTATCAACAATACGACTTCCGTGTGATCAAAATAATTATGCCTTGATAGGAATATAACCCCTCCATCACAAATTTTTATTCCTTAATTACCATTTTGGAATGTGTCAAATCATTGTTCCCGTTTCAAAAGTCAAAATTACGATAACTAAATCTAGTGTTTTATGTGGCATTAAGTATTCAGCATGTCTGGGATATATAATACCATCACCATGGGGTGAGTGGTTTTAATGATCCCTTCGGTATTAGTCCATAAAGATAACACATTACTTGAGATTATATACCACTTCACTGGAAGTTCTGTGTACAAACGGGCCCATGAGGAATAGCAATGGGTGTTCGTACGAGGAAAACAGAAGTTAGCATTTCAAACTACAAATGCAGACCATGATTTTAGAAATAGACTCCAATAAGTTGTTTCTTGCCTTTTTTCTGGGGAGGAAGGGGGCTATGAAAGAATGGAAGGATCTAAACTAGAATCATTATTATATTCTTGTTCTTCTTTTTGTTTAGCAGAGGGGATTGTGGGGAGTCTCACTGCTAACGTACCTTGTCCATGCCTTTCTCTCGGGCTAACTTGTTCCCATATTGTGAGAGTCATAGTTTAAAGCGTACTTTATCCTGCTGTTTCTTTAACCTGGTATGAAATAAAATATGTTACCAAAGATGCAGCAATGGAAGACCTGCAGGGACTGGAAGTTAGGAATCAAGTGTGTTGTGCCTGTAGTAAGCGCCTTGTTTCGTATAACTACGTGCCGAAGTTCGATTGTGTTATACAGTTGATGAAAGTGTCTTGCAAGTATGAGCCAGTCGATATGGCAATAAAGTTGGAATTGAGAAGTACAAAAAGTGTTTCCCCTTGATTTGTATTTCCAGGAACTGGAGGATAAGCATTGCCTCCCAATGCAAAGTGTATTGAGTTTCAGGCGAATCTTTTTGAATCTGCTGTTTTTAGTCTGAGCTGTGGAATCAACATTTGAGTTCTGTTATTAACTGAGGATTTTGGCCTAGCTTTTTCCCCAAAAAAAAAAAAAACAATAATAATAATAATAAGAGGGGGACTGGTGTCGAAGTTAACTGAGATTTAGGAGCTCTTATGCTATCCTCTTCCGCAGAGTGTGTATGCCTGGTTTATATTTTGTGTTCTCTAGGAGAGTTTGACTCTTCGGATCTTGGTCAATTGTCATGTTTACTATGTTGTGTATTTGTTGAATGATTTGAAGCTAACAGATTTTGAATTTCTAAAGCAAGCTAATTGTAGTTGTTCTGGTTCGGTCGAACTTTTATTCAATTATGCCTCTGTAATTGTATCTGGTATATTTTCCTACAGGGATTGATGCCAAATGGTCAAGAAGTGGCTGTGAAAAAATTCTCACTGGATTCAACACTATGGCGCACAGAATTCATTAACAGTATGAAATTGTTAATGAAAATTCGGCACGAGAATGTGGTCATGTTTTTGGGTTGTTGTGAAGAGGGGCCTGAGAAGATGCTGGTCTATGAATATCTTCCGAACGGGAGTCTCGACCGTTTCCTTTTTGGTAAAAAGAATCTCCAACTTACGATTAATATGTTTCTCAAGTTATACACGGAACATTCAGAAGATCCTTAATCTCATTGTGAACATTAAGGTTACCTATCTTTTTTTGCCAGATAAAAAGAGGTCTTCATCCTTGGATTGGTTGAGACGATATCGAATAGTGACGGGTATTGCAAGAGGTCTTCTCTACCTACACGAAGAAGCTCCTGCAAGGATTATCCATAGAGACATTAAAGCTAGTAACATCTTGCTAGATGGACAGCTAAATCCCAAGATCTCGGATTTTGGAATGGCTAGGCTGTTCCCTGGGGAGGAAACCCATCTAGATACATCCCGAATTATTGGTACTTTGTAAGTAGTTTTTCTGCCACCTCTATGCGTCTTCTCAACTATTGTCCTAACAGTAGTCATCTTGACCACATGTTTGGTACACATCTCTCTTCTCCATTCATCTTGGCAAATTTTCGTTGAATAGTGAAAGAGCGAATGGGAGTAGCATTTTACTAAGCAATCTAATTTGTTTAATGCAGTCGCTATATGGCTCCTGAATATATAATGCATGGATGTATGTCTGTGAAGACGGATGTATACAGCTTTGGAGTGTTGGTATTGGAGATTGTGAGTGGTAGAAAGAACCATGATAGGGAGTTTGGAGGAGAACAGGGAGACCTCTTAACCTACGTAAGTTCCCGATCCGATTCTGCCCCCGACCTTTTGAATGACAGTAGTTACAGTTACGAGGTTATCTTATGCATAAAATTGTGGACAAATGTTTAATGGTGCCAAGGTTAATAATCAAGTTGTAACTCATACTTTTACGAGACGAAAGGAATGTATTTGCGATATTTTGCTGATGTGATAAATATGAGACAGTCATTGAAATAAATTTTGTGTTTCTCTGCTTCTGCAGGCATGGACGCTATTTATAACGGGGAAATCATTGGACTTGGTTGATCCGAGTCTTGCAAGATGCAATCCGGATGAGGCAGCGATGTGCATTCAGCTAGGGTTGTTATGCTGTCAGGAAAATGTTGCCGATAGGCCTGATATGAATTCTGTCCTTCTTATGCTGTCAAGTGATTCATTTACTTTGCCTAGGCCTGGGGTACCTGGATTTTTTATTGATGAAGGTAGATAACCCCTTTATATATATTTTTTACTTAGGGTTCGCCATGGATTTTGTTAGAGCAGTAGACTCAGTATCATTTTCCTGTATTGTGTATTTTGTTATTAGTAGAAGGGTGTAGACTGTTATTAGTTTAGACTGTTATTAGTTTAATTTTCTGTTAAACTGTGTAGTTAGTTAGTGGTATGCACATGTATAAATACCAATCTCGAGGTAGTTGTCTGTGTATTACTCGACTCTCAATGTTTTCTCTCACTCTTTCTAAAGTTGTTATGGTATCAGAGCCTCTCACCGACGTAAGTCGCTAGGGTTCGATCTATGATTCCACATAGACGAAAGTCAGGAAGTGAAGATCTTATCATTGATTGAAGCAAGAAGTCGATTCTCTTCTGCAGCAAGATTCTTGAAGGTAGTTTTCTGCAACAGCAAAGACTTGAGAAGAATTAGGGTTTGACAAACGAACGATTTTCATTCCGATCAGATTTCACAACTTATCAACTACAGGTTCATCAATGGCATCTACTTCTACTGCGACAGAGTATTTACCCCCTGCTCTCACCTTCTTGATAGCTAATTTCTCATCATTTGTTACGGAAAAACTCGATTCCACGAACTACTTTGCGTGGAAAACACAGGTCGAGAATGCATTACTTGCAAATTCGTTGTTTGATTATGCTAAAGGCACCGTTAGAGTTCCACCTCTTGAAATTTGTGATCAAAATGGCAATCGAAACCCTAATCCAGAGTATAAAAGTTGGGAAACTGTTGATCGCATGCTCATGTCGTGCATAATTGCAACAATTAGTTCTTCGTTGTTGCCTCATATTGTTGGATCTAAGCATACCAATGAAGTCTGGTCAAGGTTGGAAGAGAAATTCAGTAGTTTATCTCGTACTCATATTCATGATCTTAAGTGTCGCATTTACAACCTGAAGAAAACCTCTACCATGGAACAGTACATTGATTCGATCAAAGTTTTGGTTCAGAAGTTAGAGGCAACTGGTTCGCATATGGATGATGAAGAACTTGTATTCCACACTCTGAAAGGACTTCCTAATGAGCAATATCGCTCGTTCAAACAGGCTATCCGTACACGTTTTGAGACCTCTCCTCTTACATTTCATAGCCTTGCCTCTATGTTATTAGCAGAGGATCTCTATCTTGACTCTGATCCTGTGGAAACCACTACCATTTTGTTAACTCAACATAGTGGTGGTAAGGCATCTGGTATATCTTCCACCCCAGTAGGGTCTGCTACCTTGCCATTACACTCATCTCTTGTTCCTTCAGCATCAAATCAACAATTTCAGTATCCTATGGTGCCATCTCAACCAAATTACAGTGGTAATAACTTTGGTGGTAATCGAAACAATAGGAGTGGAAATCGTTTTAACAACAGGAATGGAAATAGAAATACCTTTCCACAGGGTTATACTTTTCCTGTTGGAGCATGTCAGATATGTGGAAGAACTAATCACCAAGCCTCCACTTGCTATTATAGGCAGAATCTAGAGTATAGACCTCCACAATATGGTATGCAATATGGCATGCAGCCTCAGTTTGGATCTCAAGGATTATCACAGACTTATGGTGCTGCAATGATACCAAATCAGGGACAAAATGGTGCTGCAATGATACCAAATCAGGGACAAAATGGTGCTGTAATGATACCAACTCAAGGACAAAATTTTCAGCAAAGACCTCAGGCACAGGCTCTCATGGTTGCTTCTGATTTTAGTGGGATTAATCCAGGCCAGTCCTACTATCAGCAACAGAATTGTTATTCATCATTTCCTGCTAATCTGGTACCTGTATCTGCACCTCCACAGGCTACATTTCAGAGTTATGGTGGTGTAACAACACCTCCTGTTGCAACAACACCTCATATGACCAATTCTACTTCAGTTCCTTGGTTTTTTGATTCAGGGGCTTCTACTCATGTAACCAATAACCTGAATCAGATTCAAGTCCCTACAAGTCAAGCTCCTACTGCTGTCACAGTTGGTAATGGTCAGTCTGTTCCTGTCTCTATCTCAGGTAAAGGCATTCTCTCTCTTCCTAATCACTCATTCCTCTTAAACAATATTCTTCATGTTCCTAAGATTTCCCATAATCTTCTATCTGTTCATCAATTTGCACTTGATAATCACTGCAAAATAACTTTTGATTCCTCTGGTTATACAATTCAGGATTCTCTGACCAACCAAGTGGTTCATCAGGGGTCTTGCAATCAGGGCCTCTATCCCCTTCTTCCTTCCTCTAACAAGCTTTCAGATACTAAAGTTCTTCTTCATACCCATTCTGCCACTTCTACAGAACTTTGGCACAGGAGATTGGGACACCCTCATGCTGCTCTTTTACATCATTTAGCTAAGCAATATCATCTCTCTATGTCTTCTACTCTACCATTTACTTGCTATGCTTGTAATAAAGGAAAGAGTCATAAAATACCTTTCCCTGTTTCCACTACTCACACCACTACACCATTTGAACTTGTTCATATGGATGTGTGGGGGCCATCTCCCATAGCTTCTTTTTCTGGGTTTAGATACTATCTCCTATTGATTGATGATTTCACTAGATATTGCTGGTTATTTCCTCTGAAATATAAAAGTGATGTTGCTTCTCATATTAAAGCATTTCGAGTGTTTGTCTCTAATCATTTTCAGTATACTATCAAGAGTTTTAGGTCTGATTGTGGAGGGGAATTCTTAAATAAGCTCATGCAGTTCTTTTTTTCTCAATTTGGCATCACACATCAAACCACATGCCCTTACACTCCTGAACAAAATGGTCTTGTAGAACGAAAACATGGTCATATCATAGAGACAGCTATTACATTACTTCAACAAGCTCATCTTCCTATCATCTTTTGGCTTGAAGCTATCACTACTGCTCTTTATCTTCTAAATCGTCTACCACATTCCTCTCTGAACTTTGAAGTACCCTACCACAAACTCTATAATACTCCTCCTGAATATACTCATCTCAAACCTTTTGGCTGCTGCTGCTTCCCTTGGCTAAGACCATACACTTCTAACAAGTTGGAACCTAGATCTATCACTTGTATTTTCTTGGGATATTGTGCTAACACCAAAGGGTACAGGTGTTTAGATCCTGTTACACAGAAGGTATATGTTTCCAGACATGTCAAATTCCTAGAGAATGATTTTCCTTATCCTACTCTAATTTCATCTACTCAGCATCTTTCTTCTTCTCTCTCTTCTAAAGTCACTCCCCATTTTGTTATTCCTTCTTCTTGTTCTGCCCCTGCTTCTAGTCCAGCAACTTCTCCTAGTATCCCATTCCCTTCTTTGTCTTCTTCCTTACCTACTACTCAACTCCCAGCCAGACCATCTCCTCAGACCTCTGTGCCACTAGCCAACTCTACTTCTCCACCTACATCTATGTCTGTCCCTCAATCCTCATCTTCTTCAAGGGCTGTTTCTATTCATCCTATGACCACTAGATCTAAAAATGGAATTTCAGTTCCCAAACAACCTTTTTCTTTCCTTGTTCATCTTCCTCCTTCTACTGAACCTTCCTCTTTCAGAGAAGCTATCTCTTTTCCAGAGTGGAGACAGGCTATGGCTGAGGAATACCAAGCATTGATGGCTCAAGGGACTTGGTCACTTGTTCCCTTACCTCCCAATGCCCCTGTGGTTGGGTGTAAATGGATATTCAAGATCAAAAGGAATCCAGATGGGTCTGTTTCTAGGTACAAGGCACGGTTGGTGGCTCAAGGGTATCAACAAACAGAGGGGGTAGATTACACAGAGACTTTCAGTCCTGTGGTGAAACAGCCAACAGTTAGAGTCGTTTTATCATTGGCTCTGCAGTTTGGATGGCAAGTCAAACAACTGGATGTTTCCAATGCTTTTTTGCATGGTCATCTTCAGGAGCAGGTGTTTATTAAACAACCACAAGGTTATGTCAGTGCAGAATTTCCCCATCATGTTTGCCACTTACATAAGGCCTTATATGGGCTGAAACAAGCCCCTAGGGCCTGGTATGACATGTTATCTCAATCATTGATCTCTCTTGGTTTTCAGAATAGCCTTGCAGACTCATCTTTGTTTGTGCTTCATAGTGGTTCTGATATGGTTTACATATTAGTGTATGTTGATGATATTCTCATTACTGGATCTAATCCAGATCTGATTTCCTCTCTGATTACTCAACTAAGTTCTACTTTTGCTCTAAAAGACTTGGGTAGTCTACATTACTTTCTTGGTATAGAGGTTCATTCTACATCCAAGGGGCTTATACTTTCCCAGACCAAGTATGCTCTGGACTTGCTTTCTAAAGCTGGGATGCAAGACTGTCGTCCTTGTGCTTCTCCTTCTTCTTTAAAGCCTGTCTCTCCTGATGCTCAAACACCAATGTCCAATCCTGAGCTATATAGGTCCTTGGTAGGATCCTTGCAATATCTTACACTTACACGACCAGAACTTTCATTTGCAGTTAACTCTGTTTGCCAATACATGCATCAACCATTAGAATGTCATTACACAGCTGTTAAACGAATATTGAGATATGTGAAGGGTACATTGACCCATGGGCTTGCATTTTCTAAGAGTTCTTTGAGTCTCTCTGCCTTCTCTGATGCTGATTGGGCTGGAAGTGCCACTGACCGAAGATCAACTGGGGGTTATTGTGTTTTTCTGGGCTCCAATTTAGTATCTTGGTCTGCCAAAAAGCAGACAACTGTAGCTCGGTCTTCCACTGAAGCAGAATACAAGGCACTAGCTAATGCAGCTGCAGAACTCATGTGGTTACAACAGTTATTCAAGGATCTTCAAGTTCATCATCAGATTGGTACTCCTGTTCTCTGGTGTGACAACATTTCTGCTTTGTCTCTTGCTACCAATCCAGTCTTCCATGCTCGCACCAAGCATGTAGAAGTGGATTTTCACTTTGTCAGGGAAAAGATTGCTCTTAAACAGCTCACCGTGAAGCATGTGCCCTCTGAATTCCAAGTTGCTGATATTTTAACCAAACCTCTCACCGTAGCTCGTTTTCTTCTTTTGCGTGACAAACTGAGGTTGTCATTCCTTCCAACATCAGTTTGCAAGGGGCTGTTAGAGCAGTAGACTCAGTATCATTTTCCTGTATTGTGTATTTTGTTATTAGTAGAAGGGTGTAGACTGTTATTAGTTTAGACTGTTATTAGTTTAATTTTCTGTTAAACTGTGTAGTTAGTTAGTGGTATGCACATGTATAAATACCAATCTCGAGGTAGTTGTCTGTGTATTACTCGACTCTCAAAGTTAATACAAGATTTGTTTTCTCTCACTCTTTCTAAAGTTGTTAGATTTGATTCGTTCTGTTTTCTCCCTAAGGAATTCATATAGAACTAAATCTTTTGCCTTTCGATTACGACACTTGCAAGTAATTACAACTGTTATGTAGCATTGCTTCTTCTTTTTTTCCTTTTTTTTGAAACGCCGTTGTGTAGCATTGTTGGTGGAAGTTACCTTGAAGCTTTGCAAATTTAATTTATTTCGGCATTAAGAAAATGTGTACCCCAATTTACAACCTGATTGGATTGAAGATCCAACATAATTTGTCAGTCTTTTATTCTTAGAGCTGTGTGCATTTTGGTTTTCTTTGTTTGCTCAGGAGGACAGAAGGGAAGAGACAGCAATACAATCAAGAAAAACACCCAGAAAACTGCAAAGAAAACTATTAGGGGGTGTTCCACTAACAAAAAACTGTTTTTTCCAAAAATCGAGACAGATCATTCTCTCACAATACATCACATAAAAAACTGTGAAAAACCAGTTTATTCAAAAAACTAACTTAGTGGAACACCCCCTAAGCCTTGTGTTGTTTGGATAGAACGTTCACTGGAGACAAGCTTGTCCTAAACAATATATTCGGATACAAAAATGATAGGTATACACCCTCTCAACCACTCTCCACCAAACCCTCTCTCAATTGTGTGGTGGGGCTCACCCGGTGGGTCCCAGTAGGCCCCACTACACATGTGAGAGAGGGTGTGGTGGGGAGTGGTTGAGAGGGTATGTACCTATCATTGTTCGTTCGGATAGCAATTCCAATCATTTTATCTAACGTTTTGCAGATTTGGTAAGAAACTTTTTAGCGTAAGCTGAAGCTCAACATCTATGAAAGTCTAATAAATAGTTGAATGACTGTGGTATCATGAGCTTTTTCATTTGAATGTTCTAAGATCCGCTAATACATTATTCATAACTTTGGTACAGCGAAAAAAAATAAATGGTCAAATAGAAAAACTTGATGTGAAAACACGAAAAGATAATCCATCTTTAAGAAAATTAAATAACCATCATTTTTGGAAAATTTATTTATGTTTTCATTCTAGTGGGTTTGAATCATTATATTCCCATCCTGAAATTTAAATAAAAAATAAAACCCAACGACACCCCTATACTCATTTTCCTATAAAACCTAATTAATAATCGCACACATATAAAACCTAATTGTTCATAACTCAATAAATCCTAATTGCTCGAGAAGCGGGGGCGCTTCTTTTCCCTGCAAATTAAATACCCAGTTTTGATTTGTTGTGGCGAGTGTAATTTATATTTGGCGTGTACATCTTTGTTTGTGTATGATGAATACATGTATACATTCTTACCTACACGGTTCCTTGATTTAATTAATCACGATTTCTTTTGGATTTTGATCCCTTTTTCCCCGTGAAGGACTAAGTTCTGGTTTACGTTGAAGTGTTAAAGTTTCTTCGTTGGAGACGAGGTCTACGGACCAGTATGGCCTTAGCGAGTTTGAGTACGATAGTGGGCTGGAATAATTGAGCCTAAAACAAATTGTCATTGATGACCATGTTCCATAGTGTTTGAAATGGTTGCCCCACCTGTGTCGTCACAGGTGGGCCGAATCATGAAAATAGGTCTCCAGACTCTCCACTGCGAAGGCAGAGGTCAGGCAAAAATGGTGGTACGATTATATTCACCTTGGCATGGAGGCACCAAGCTTTGATCAGCAAGTGATATGGCCGTACTATCCAACAGTGGTGACTCCAGGTATTTTCATCTAGCGCTGACAAAAATATATAGTGTCTCCATGATGAAAAGCTGCATGCCAAAAAAAAAAAAAATCTCTGACTTGGGAAAAGAGACTCCAACATATTACAATATCCCACTATGAGTCTTCATGTTTTGAACGCGTTAAGTTATAGCTTTATTATCAACACTCTTAAGCATGTTCTTCTCAATGAATGTGACCAAAGAATCATTCAACCATTCATCTTCCATCCAGTTACGCAATCGGGTTTTTATCAATTTCATCGACGAAAAAGCTCTTTCAACGGTTGATGTGGTGACTGGAAGAAGCAAAGTTAACTTCACAAGTAGATAGACTAATGAATATATATGATTTTTCTTTGTTTGTGCCATAGTCTATGCAAGTTCCCCAGCTCCTTTCAATTATGCAAAATCACTATCAGAGCGGACATCAACTACATAGTTTTGAAGTTGATTGTCAAGTGCCATAAGCTCTACCAGGGAAAAGTCATGTGGATAAAACCCGGCAAGACGAAACAATTTATCCTTATCAAAGGAAGAGAATAAATCACAAGGATTCAAGCAAAGAATCAACTCAGTAATTGTCTCTGAAAACAGATTGTTAACCTCTTCTTCTCAAAATTCATCGGCTGTTCTTTTTTTAGAGAGAGAGAGAGAGAGAGAGAGAGAGCAGAAGCTTTCATTCCACTATCCCCTTTTTTTATTTTTTGACCAAACCCACTATCCCATTATATATTGGGCTTCAAAAATCCACTATCCGATTACATCATATATTGGGCTTTAAAAATCTACTATCCCATTAATGTACATGATATTATATTCATATATTGGGCTTTAGGTTTGTTTTGTTTCGTTAGGGCTATAACAAGCTGGTTAAAATTTAGTTAGAAATATTTATTTCAATCTCGCATGAGTAACCCAGCGCTCACAATACTAAAGAAAATTTAATTTAAATTTTATTTTTTTTAGTGCATTTTTTGAACCCAACGAGATCACTTGACCTCGCTGGGTGTATGGTAGAGTCACCCCTGCTACGCTGCTACCCAATTGTAGTGTGATATTTAGGGATCGTACGGGGTCATCTACATGGCACAGATCTCCTTGCGATGTGTGGTTGTGCATCGTACTACCAGAACAAGATCAATTGTAGTACGGTCTGGCCACGTGGCACCTCTATTCGCTATACACACATCCTCATGATCAATTGGACCAACATACAACGCTTGCGGATCATCGTGCGCAGTGTTCGGTCAGAAAGTGGTGGCCTAGAGCTAATTGTTGGGCAGAAGATGTCGGTGCATGAGAACGACACGTAATGCCCTATAAATATTACAGTGATAAACTCTCTATGTCATTTCTTCCTCCTCAAAGCTCTTCCTTTCCCTTCTCATTCAAGGGTCTAACTTAGTCATCAGAGTGCCTAGGGCCGGCCTTGACATTTTAGGGGCTTAAGACGAAGTTTGAAAATGGTGGCCCTTAAAAAACGCTAGCTAAACTAAAATATTAAATCGATAAATTACCTTTCCAAAACAACATGCATGTATTTAACACGAAAAAAACCCAAAAAAAAACATAATATTATAATATTCAAAAGCATCACCATCATCACTTAAACATCATTCTTCTAGCAGTTTTAGCAACAAAAGTACGGATCATGCCCTTGCAATCAATCTCTTCCGCCATCTCATTTTGAATGGAGGAGGATGGCTAGTCTTTTTAACTCTCTGGTGACATAGTTGAACGAAGATAAGACTTAACCAACTTCAACTTTGCAAAACTTCTTTCTCTGGATGCAATTGTAATGGAATAGTCAATAGTATTCTATAAGCGACCCATGCATCTGGAAAACAACCCTCCATCCGATTTAGATAATTCAGCAATGCAATTGGTTTCATTTTCTCTTACGGTAAACAGTATTTCCTGATTTTGAATTCTGAAAACAAATATTTTCCATCAATATCGAAAGTCCCTTCATGCTTCAAAATGTCTTCTAACTTGGCACATGATATCATCAAACATTGGGTCATAAACTTTGATTTCTTCATATCAAACAAAAAACTCCATGCTTCCTCATATTGTTGAAATTGCACAAATCTGCTTTCAAGCGAAGAAGATGTTTGATCGATAATGAATAGAAAACAATTAACTCTAAATGATTCTTCAGTTGATAAACTCACCTTTTCACCCACAGACTCATTGAATTGTTTCTTTATGTGAATGACACGCTTCTCATAAAATACGGGCTGGATTTCCATCTTTGATGCAATTTCTTAGTTTCAATTATAGCATCCTCCAAACCACTCTCTACACCTTTGAAAATTGGTCAATAGCATTATCGATATGCATGTCTTTGTTTTGCAATGTCTTGCTTACAGAGTTAATGGCAAACAACAGACAGCTATGCCATGTAACAATGCTAACCAAGAATCCAAAATCTTTGATTTCATGTCTTACCAATGATTCGGCTTCACTCTTTGCACCTGCTTCATCATGGGAATTTGCCAATTCAATTTTTCCAATTCAATTAAAGCATCTCATATTTCCGGAGCTTGGTGCCTATGGCTTTAACACTATGTGACTTTCCCAACTCGTTTGTGATAATTGCTCAATGGCGAGACCTTCAATGTTGTCCTATAGCCCTTGCCAATCAAAGATTTCAAATAGATAGGGGTTGTAAAAAAAAAAAGAATTAGAATTATAAATCTTCTCAAGTTATTACTCAGTAATTACCAAACTAATTAAACCCTAGAGCAAATTACATCAAACTCCGAAAGAAGAGAATATTCAAAAAATCAAAGATTACCTCTTGATTCTGTAATTTATTTCAGAGGCAAGAGCCCTAAAACCCAACACATCGATTCAACTAAAAAAGAAAGGGAAGGAGATTTCAATCCAATATTCCAGTTTGACTACTAAGAAAATCATATAAAAAAATCCAAACGCATTCTACTACCTAACCTGTATAGTAGTCAACAGAGGAGACGACTGACAGAGTTTCCGAGAGGAGAAGTTTTTTTTTATCATTCGAGAGGAGAGTTCGTATTTACTCGAAGATCAGATGGCTTGTGATTATTTCGCAACAACTTGTGATGATTGGAGTAGTAGGTGCTTATGAATGAATTGTTAGTTCTTACTAAGGATTATTCTTTTTTTTTTTTTCTTTTTTTGGCAATAGCTTGTGATGAGTTGGAGTAGGCATGCATGTGCTTATGAATGATGGTTGCCCAGGATCAAATATATAAGAAAATTGAAAGAAAAAAAAAAGAGGGTAAACCCGTTTCCAGATAGGGGAGTGAATGGGGGTAGATTTTCATTACCTGGTCGGGGGTAGGGGTATATCAAAACCCACCCCATTGCTATTCCTACCGATAGGAGCTACCAAGTTATGTGCCCAGATCTACAATCAGCTGACCACTGAAGGAAGGAACAATTCCCTGGGATGTGACACAAGCACATTTCCAACCTTATTCTCAAACCCGTTCTCCCAGTCAATCACCACTGTGCCTATTTAATGTAAAGACCCGTGTTTAAAATTATTTTCAGGAAATAAAGTTGGAGAAATGTGAGGAATTGATTAAAATGTTAAAATGTTGGATTATTTAGTGTGGTGAGTAAGTTTGGGGCCTTTTTGTAACACACAAGCCAATACAAGGGTTCGGGGTGTAATTATTTTAAAGTATGTGTGTATTTGTGGTGTGGGAGAAGAGAGAGAGCACACTTTTCCCTCCCCCTTATCCAGCCATCTCTCTCTCTCTCTCTCTCTTCTTTCTCCTCCATTTCCTTCTTCTTCCTCCACCAAATCTCACCCAATCACTCTAGTCCCTTCACAACCCCTGCTCAAAATCAACTCCTCTACGCGTTAGGAAGCTTGGTTTGCACTCGTTTCACTCCGGAAGGTTGGGTTTTACTTGGAACTTGGAGAAAGGGTTAGGGTTTTGCAAATCATTCTCTTGGAAACGTGATTTGCTTGAGGTAGGGAGATTTCTAACTCTTCTAAGTGTATTTGTTATGTATGTGTGTGTGAATCTCCTCCTACACTTAATCTTCCTCTTGTTTGGTTGAAATCTTGTGAGTAAGTCATTTCTAGTCATTTCTGAATGAGTAAATGCTTGATTCTCCACATTTTTGTTGGATTGATCTTGAATTAGTACTTAGATATGTTCATTTGATGATTTTGTTGTATTTTGGAACCTCCCATTTGAGTTGGATTGAAGCCCCCATCAAGCTTGAAAAGCTGTCAAAATTCTATGCGAAGCCCGCTGGTATCGATACCCCTGCAATCTTGTATCGATACCAGCACGTTTTGTTTTTTTTCTAGTCGACTGCTATTGATACCCCATTCTGGGGTATTGATACCAGACAGCTCTGAACCTTATTTTTTGTTTAGACCTTTCCTTGACTCTTAGACGTCTTGGGACACCTTCAAATGTTTCGTTCACTCAAAATATTACTTATTACCAACCACTTAGTTGATTGGATTGTTTGCTTGGCTATCCTTTGACCTCCGGTAGGGTAGTTTGACCATGTGCTTGTTTGGCCTCGAAACACGCAATTCACTTGTATTAAGACAATTTCCACCTTGGTAGCACTTTGAAATCAAATGATAATGGGGATAGCTTGCTGTCTCTTGTTTCTTGCTATTTAATGAATTTGGTGAGTTCTCGGTGCATTTATTAACACTTGGCGTTCATTCGGGTTGAGTGCGGATTTCTGGATACATGTAAATGGATAATGTGACGTGTGAGTTATATATAGGACTATGTTGAAATTGTATTTTTATAAGTGATGATATGATTGTAAGATGATTGACACGGGGCCTGAAAGGGTATGCCCGGAGTGACACGGGGCCCAATAGGGTATGCTCGGAGTGACACGGGGCCTTTATGGCATGCTCGGAGTGACACGGGACCTACATGGCATGCCCGGAGAATAATGTAATGTTTAAAAGGAATGAGATGCTTATAATAAACGTGTTGGACACGTATGGCATGTCGGGTACATGTCGGGTACTAGTTGGGTACGAGGGACGAGAGTAAAAGAAATCTAAGTGTTCATGTGTTACTTTCAAGCTCTTTTGCCATTTAAGAGCAAAGCCAATGCAATTGCTAAAATAGCTATAGAACCAAACAGTTCCAAATTTAATAGAACCCAGTCTCCAATGCTTGGTTCTATTTTAGAACCAAACAGTTCCAAATTTAACTAACTTTCCCACCACCTCATTTTTAATTACGCTTTCAACCCCAATTCAACTATGTACGTTATTTTCAACCCCGTTTTTTAACCCCTTTCCGAATTATTTTTTAATTACGTGTTTTTTTTTTGTCCACTGTTTCAACTACCATTCTACCCAGGTATTTTCTCACCTAACTTTCTCATTTAACTTTCTAACCTAATTTTCACACCTAATTTTCTCACCTAACTTTTTCATCTAACATTCTACCCAAATTTTTCTATAAATACACAATTAAACTTGTATATTTGCCACACCATTCTCATCTGCAATAGATTTCCTATATTTCCTTTCCAAACTAATATCATGAGCAACTACAGTAATCAATATTCAGGTAGATCACTATAATAAGTTGTGGAAGTTGAGTTGGCCCATTTTGCCAAGATTGCAGCTTTGCGATGCTCATAATAAGCCTTCATTTGCGGGTCTTGTATGACAGACAAGTCCATCTGCTCCATCTCTCTATCCTTCCTCTCCGTCTCTTTCTCTTTCCTCGCTGTCTCTTTCTCCTCACATACTGTTTGTCTTTCTAGAGATGCAACTCTCCTTTCTTCCAATTCAATCCTCCTAGCTTGGTTATCTGTTACAGTTTTGTTGAGTGTCTCCAACAAATTAATATGTCTCGCATTCTCAACTTCTTGAACCTTGCACTTTGCTTTCTTTTCCTTTGCTAGCTTCTTTCCACCAGGCCTCTTCCTTGGCGAGGACACACTACTAGTACCTCCACTTGAAGGAGTGGTTTCTGCATCTAGAGACTCATAAGTGCTTGGAATTTGAGTTTCTTCAGGGGAAAAAGGGAATGACATCCCGTCTGGAATTTGAGGTGCTTCAGAAGTTTTTGCTTTCCTCCCACTAGGAGTGATATCCTGCCACTTAATAGCATGTTCTAAGATGGCCCAACAACCATCTATACCACTGAAATATTTTCCAGTATCTTCAAAGTACGCTTGCTTTGTCATATCATACTGTAAATTGGATAAAAGATTTTATTATTATTAAATAATAATAATAATAATAATAATAATAATAAGATTTTATTATTAAATAATAATAATTATTATTAGTACAAGATCAAAAGAAATAAGAAGATTTTATTTATGACCTCATTTTGATGTGTCATTCCACTTTGATGTAGAGCTTCAACACTTCTTAAACACCCACGAAATTTGTTGCAACACTTCTGGATTATTTGCCAATGAGATTTGATACTTGATTCAGATCGTTGATCGTCATTTGTTTTTCCTTCATACTCTTGTAGCACCCGGTGCCAGAATTGACTTTGTGGCTGGGAGTTACCAATAATCGGGTCTTCAGTAATGCACAAATAAGCTCGACAAATTGCTTCGTCTTGCTCGGGAGTGAAAGATTTTCCTCTTGACGATGCCATAATGAGTGGAATAATTTTGGTACCAAAATTGGTGCAAATTGTTGTAAGAATTTGGTGCACCCTTGCATTCATATTTATAGTAGGTGGGAGAAAAAAACTGATTTTGGAACAAAAGAGCCGTTGGTTTGAAAAAAAAAAATCAAAAAGAGCTGTTTGGAGCTAATTGTGCCGTTGATAGAGCTGTTTGGAACATTGATTGGTCCTATGCATTGGTGCACTGGATGATTTTTCAGATTACCCTTTACTGACTCTCCCTCCAAACTACACGTCTCTCTCTGTCTCTTCTTCTCTGTAAAAATCGAAAAGGGGCAAAACCCCTAGGGCTGGTCAACCCAACCGAAACTACACGTACGTCTCTCTCTCTCTCTCTCTCTCTCTCTCTCTCTCTCTCAAACACTCAAAAAACCATCAACAGTTGATCAAACCCATGGGAAAAAACGATGAAAGCCAACCTTTGATCGACGTGTTTATCTTTTCCGGCGTGTTTTCTTTTCCGACGGTTGATGGCAACGATCAAAACCACCACCAGTGTCTTCGTCTTCGTCAGTAATGGCAACAAATCCGGCGTATTTTAATTTTCCGGCCACTTTCCGATTATTTTCCGGCAAGAATCTGGTAAGTCCGATGTCCATTTCCCTCCCTTTTTCAGTTGGATGATGAGTTGTCAAGGCTGGCTACAGCCATCTTTGGTTCTATATTTAGCACCAAGTATCCATCTGTGCCATTTTGCATCTGGATTTGACTATGCGTTGGATTGCTTAGTTCTAAAATTGGTTTCATATTATGACTATAGCACCATGGATAGCACTACACTGGATTTGCTCTAAACTCTTTCTTAACCCTTGTACATGCCCTATGCCTTCTTCTATCACTCATGTACATATCATTGCATTTAGGATTGTTAGACATTTCTCTACTGGGCTAGTGAGCTCAACCTTACAAAATTTTAGGTACACATCAAGGAGCATGACATGGAGTGCTTGCATGCATATGTTTTGAAAGCTAAAGGGAAAAGTTATTTAATCATCTTAGAACTTGTATTTTGTTAAGATGATTTTGTAACTTAATTAAGTTTCTTCTTTTGACATTGGGATTGTAATAATTGTACACTCATCTTTTCTCTATTTGGGGTTCAAGTACCCATAGACCTTTGTGTATTTGGATGTTGACTTTGACTATTCTATTTGGGCCATGATATGGCCCGTGGACTTGTTGACCATCCACGTGGATTTATTAATGAAATATCCTTTAAATTTCGAGGGTGTAACTTGCATTTTTCAAGCATTCTGGGCCCCTAGGTCACCCTCAATTCTACAACTGACAATTACCTCATTCATAAGTTTTACATTCACGTTGAAAATGTTTTCCTTGATTTTCCACAACAAACCTAATATCCTTTCTTGATTCTCGTAGACAATAGAAAAAAATCATGACAAGTAATGACAATAAAAGATTTAAAACAATTTATAAAAATACAAAATCAATCTAAGTACGTGAAGTTAGCTGATAGGGGCGCAAATGTGCCCATTGGCGGCCCCTAATTTATTGTTGTTACGCCCTTTTTAATATATTACTTGGAGCTTAATACTCGTTTTTCTCGTTTCAGGACTTGCGGAACAATTAAATGGAACACGGTGCTAAATTGAGAAGTTAAGCATCACGAGCGATCAATCCATCCATCTTGACCGTTAATGATAATTGATGCAAGCCAGCCAAGTCCAGGTTGAGGATTACGGAAATTTACAAGGCTCATAATTGGGTCAAACTTGGAATTGGGCTGTTGACAAGAAGTGAAATAGGAATTTGGAGTTGCACTTTGTATACTTGTGGGCCCAAAAAGAAAAGACGTATTGTCCAAGAGTTGAATTGTTAATGGGTTAAGTCAAAGTTAAAATGGGCTTTGCTGCCATATTCACGAAGTCGGTCAGCAGCATTTATAAAAGGCTGCGTAGGGTTTTGTTCTAGAATCACTTCTTCACGCATAACAACAGGAGACACAAGGCTGCGGCTGGAATTGGAGTTTAACTCCATGAACGGCTAAACTACTCGACTGGGGTAACGAGGAAACTTTCTCCGAGTAATGTAATAGTTTAATTTCTAGGGTTTTTATTCAACAATAATTGTATGACTTGGGATGATTCATATTTTTATGAAAGAGCATATTTTTCCTATTAATCATAGTGTTTGTATTCCGGATGTCAAGCACCGTCATGCAATAGTTTTCACTGTTTCAGGATAGTCTCTGAGATGGGTTATACGACGTTAGACGGGTCGTGCCGCCCGTTAAGTCCGGTGAGACGACCCGCGCTATGTTGAGATAGCCTTTACGGAGTATGAATCCTGTGAATCCTCTTGACGATTGTCGATAGGGATTGCAAGCCCTAGCGATAATCTTATTTTTCTATGTTGAATGATTACCCTGGATTTTATTCGATTATACTACAAGGGGAAGGTGGAATCGAAACCCTAGTCCTTTCTCTCCTTTGCTTTCAAAACCTTTACTGCTTTCCTAGTTAATTTTAGTATTAATTTTAGTTTCACCAATCAAATCCCAAACTTCTCTAGTTCTCAAAATTAAATTAGAAATTAGTTGAAAGTACCGTAACTTAGCTTTTTACTCTCCGTGGACGATCTCGGACTTAACCACTGTTCTTCGGAATAATAGTTAATTCCCTGTTTTATAAATTATATTTTTGGTACAAAAACGACATATCATTAGCCTTTTTGGCTAACTAGGCGAGAAATGAAATGAAAGGATTATGGCTCTTGTCAATGGGGAGAAAAGAAAAGAAATGATTATATTTTCTTACATACGTTCTCATTTGGATAACCAAAATAAAAGAGAGAATGGACTCACATTTTTTTTTACCAATCTTATTGGAAAGGAAAAATAAGAGAGAAGAAAAGAAAGTGTCATATAACTTTTACAAAAATAACCTTTCATGTACCTGTTTCCAAAATAAATGTATAAGTGAAGTATTATAGCATTATATATCATTACTGGAGTGGGAAAATGGAGTTAAGATGAATGGAGGAGGAAGAAACTATGAAAAGTGAAAGGGAGATGTCTAATGCTTTGATACAATGCTATGGAACAATTGTGTATTTTTTTTAAAAAACATTAGGAGGGATAAAGTTGGCAACTTAAAAAAATAACCATGTGAAAGGAGGGAAAAGTCTAGGTCAAGAAGCAAGCGAACTCGAGGCTATGAAAAAACCATGAGCAAAAAAAAAAGAAGCTGAAGAACTCAAGCAGCACCTATGTGAGGTGGAAAAAGACCTGCATTAATTCTTGAACATATACCCAGCAACAAGGGCGGGGACACAGAAAAAGAGATCGCTATCATCAAGATGATGTGTCCACTTAAAGGAAGGACTCTCCACGAAGAAGGAGAGGAAGGAGTGACTCCTCCAATGAAGAGGGGCCTAGAAAGCACGCTAGCCACAGATATGAGAGATTTAGTTCCAATGATCGTCAATACAGAGACAAGCCTAAGTCTGGCCAAAGAGATGAGTGGCACCAAATTGCAAGAGAAACGGTGAGGAATGCCCTAAGTCAGATCACTCAATCGCCTTTCGCACAATGGATTAGAGACGAGAGACCGTCGATCAGAATCAAGCATAGAACGTTTGTGCTTTACAAGGCGAACAGTGACCCAATGATACACATTCAACAATTCCTGCAAGCTACTTTTATGCATGCTGAGGATGATAAGTTGCTTTGCAGGATGTTCCCCTCAAGTTTAGTGAAGGTGGTGTTGAGTTGGTATCACAAACTGCCTCCCCATTCAATCAATAGTTGGAGGCAGTTGGCCGACGAGTTCACTGCATTGTTCCTTATGAACCAAGCAACACCAAGAATTTTTACGTCTTTAGGTCAAAGAAGCAAAGGGATGACGAGACCATCCGAAAGTACGCGACGAGGTACTGGGAGACATTCACTGAGATTGAAAATTGCAACGAGTATGCCCTTGCTACTTTCAAGACATGTTTATTGGTGCAAGGGAAGATACGTGAATCGTTCACTATGCACCTAGTGAAGTCTTTGTCAAAACTGATGGAGAGAGTACAAGAGCATGCCTGTGTAGACGATGACATCATCCAAGAGAGGGGAAAGATTATTTGTGGTCGGCCTCAAACTCCAGAAAAGAGGAAAGCTGTGGAACAGAAGACTTAGAAGAAGACGTTATGGTGGACTTCTAAAGTATACTCCTTATTTATTACTATATTGAACAAGTTTCTAGTGTTGTGGTACATGCCTACATGGAAGGAACTATGTCATATCGATGTAGAACCGCTACGACTTGCATGAGTAGTTTGTTTAATAATAGTATTATGGTTGTGATCAATTAAAGTAAGGCGTAATACAGTTTTATTGCTCACCTTATGTTACCGTAGCAAGCCCTAATGCATTTCATTATATGGCTCAAGTGGGAGAATATTAGAATTGTTGGAGATTATGCCTTGAATTGACGTTTGAAGAATGCACAAAAGTTTGTCGCCGGCGGTTTTTCATTTTGGACCATTGGGTTTATTTTCTGGAATTCCCGCCTGGACGGGAATCAAAATCGTTCGGACGATTTTATACGGCTTTAACGCGGTTTGACGTGCGGCTGCGCGTTTTTAGGGTTTTTGACCTAGTTTCTTGTGTTTTCTTATAAATAGGAGCCTTATGGCATCCTACGATTTTGTATTTTCTTGGGATTTGAGATATCTAGAGTTTGTAATCGTCTCTTTCGTGTATGTGAGACATTGATGCTCTGTTAGAGTTTCTAAAAGAGATTTGTTCCTAGAAATTTATTGGATGCTTCAAGTGGGATTAGGGTTATACCCGGCTCTGTGTATTTCTCCCCCTTGATAGAGAATCCTCTTGCTCTTCCCCATGGACGTACCTTTAAAGTTTCGTTCCTGAGGGAGAACCACGTAAATCCTTGTGCCTTGTTTCCTTGTTAGTGCGTTTATATTCTGAACTTCAGGTTTTGGCACAACAAGAATAAATGGCCCACATGATAATGGAGCGTGTGATGGCATAAATGCAATTATCCTCACATATAATGTTTGGATTTTTAGGGGCCTTATCTTTCAATTGATGATGGTAGATTGGAAGATGCATATATAAGAAGAGGAGCAGGTCCTCTCTCTACCGTGTACTAAAATACTAGTATTCAGTTTTTTCCAATCAACTTAAGTTGGGTTGAAACATTAGGATTATTGGGGGCTAGGAGAGAGAAATATGTCTTCCACCTAGAGCATAGTGCTCTCTGTAAAATGAATGGCTATTTCAATAAATTATAGGATACTCAAGTTCTACATGACTGGATCTGAGTATGCCACACTTGGTCGTTTAATATTTGCTTAATGTATTGTGATAACCATGATAGTTCCAGATCCTAGCTTCTACATAGAGGTTAATTATTAAACACTATAAAAATTATTTTTACATACATTCCTCATGTTAGACTTGCACCCTGAAGCGTCAGCCCAATGTGTGATTGTGTAAACTTTTTTTCCTCGAATTTGAAAAACAATATACTGAGATGATCAAAGTCTGGGGGCCTCATTCTCTATCTATTTACAATGGACAAACTCTTAATAATGAAGAAACATTTAGGAAATAACATAGTTTTGTGAAGGGTATGTTGGTCATCAGATTTTTTGTATTCTATGTCTATGCAATTACTTTTACCTCTAAAATGACTTCATAATTTTCAATCTTCCTACCATTTTTCTAGGATTACTTTCCTGCAATTTTCCCTTTAAGGTGTGTTTGGACTAAGGGAAAGAAATACTAGAAAGAAGCGAAAGTTTTTAAAAATCTCTTTCTATTGTCAGGTTTCTAAAGAAAAGAAGGGAAAGTGTAAAATGCAAGTTTTTTCCTCTCTAATTTTTTTCGTAGTCTCTATTTGGAACTTAGAAAAAGAAAAAGAAAAGAAGGGAAAATGATTAAGAAGGACATTAGAAGGAAAATTGAGGAGAAACTAGGAAGAAAGTTAAATAGGAATTTGAATTTTCCTTTCTGAAGGAAAAATTTTAAAAATTTCTATTTCTTTCCACTTTGTTCTCTAAGTTTCAAACAGAGCCTTAACTTTCTCTCTAATTTACCACTTTATTATACTATTTTTCTTCTTTTTTTCCTTCTATTCCAAGTTCCAAACAAAGCCTTATCTTGTTTGGTTTGGTTTTTGGGTAATGATTGAAGGGATAAATTGGCATAATAAGTTAGAAGGAAAAATTAGTAAAAAATGCAACTTTTTTTTAAAAACCCTATTTAAGGAGAGGACACACGTTTTCCTTCTGTGGTTGTAAAGACATGGTCTTTTGAACATTTTAGCCATTAGGCCCAAAAAAAAAACCTTCACAACTACATTTACTGTACTGGTCCTCCCGCCGCTACCTCCATAACCACCAACACCACTTCCATACCCTCCACCACCACCACACCTGCTACCACTTCTATCAGGAATTTGGGGTGCCTGTAGTGAGCAGACTCATTACACCTGTGTAGTGAGCAATAATGACTGTCGATTCGGCAATCAATGATCCGGATTAAATAAGATTATCCTACACGTAAATTGGTCCAGATTAAACACATTTAATCCAGAACGTTGATTGCTGAACCGACGGCCGTGATTGCTCACTATAGGCCCTCGATTCCCTTCTATCACGGTGCCGCCACCTCCACTATAACCACCTCCGCTGCCACCATTCGCATTCCCTGCAGATCTGGTTAAACATGTAGAGCAATTTTACTTCAGATGACGATCCTCTGCAGCTGTGCCGTCGTTGACTTCGTCGGAGACTAAGGCCCGATTTTGTTTGCCTAGGAACTCCTCAGAGCTTCCAGAGCTAGGACGCTCAGCGTCGACTGAGAAATTGGATTTGTAATCCTTGGGAATACGAAATCAAATCGAAATTGAAGAACGGATTGGAAATCCCACTCACTGGGATTAAAAAAATCATATCGCAAGACGAAACTGAAAAATAATTAAATCCAAACCCTTATTGGTGTGGTGTTTATTTATATTAGAATTACTGAAGGTAATCGGTGTTCAATCCTTGATACCATTGTATGTGATTCATATAGACGGTTATATTGTTGTATTTTCCTGGGATTCTGATTCAAAGGTATACGAAATTGGTGACGATGAAGGATGGAATTGCAAAGTTTGTTCACTGATTTCGATCCATATGATTCCGTCGGGTGATTTTTTTTTTTTTTTGAAAATTAGTGAAGTGCCACTAATTTTCTGTATGAAATTAGAACTTCTAAAGACTGCCTACACCTACAACCACCTCAAGATCACGTGCTCCAAGCTCCGATGAGTCATCACTGACCTGATATCCCTCTCGATGAAGACGTGGGCTCTTGATCTGTACGAAATTTGAACTTTTAAAAATTAGAGAAATGTCACTAATTTTTTTGGTCGGTGGTCGGAGTTGGGGTGGTGGTGGAGGTAGGAGTTGTTTTTTTGAATTTTCTGTACAAAATTAGAACTTTTAAAAATTAGTGACACTTCACTAATGTTTTGGTCGCCGGTGGTGGTCGACTCAAGGTGAGATGGTGGTAGGCCGGAGGTAGGAGTTGAGATTTTTTTTTTTTTTTGTTGAATTTTTTGTACGAAATTAAGACTTTTAAATTAATGAAATGTCACTTATTTTTTGGGTCGTCGGAAGTGGTCGGTCGGAGGGGGGGACTAGCCTAAAGGCAAGAGTTGATTTTTTTTTGAATTTTGTGAACGAAATTAGAACTTTTAAAAATCAGTGACATTTTACTATTATTTTTTTTGTCTTTATGTTCGATAGCAAAAGTTCATTGTCCCACCCTTTAAAAATGTCAAATGTTTTTTTGTCTTTACATACGATTGCAAAAGTTCCTTATCCTTCCGTTTAAAAACATCAAATGTTTTGGATTTTTGGCTAATGGCCTTAATTAGAAATACGGGGTAATGATTGAGGAGAGATAGAGAGAAATAAGAATAATAATTAAAAATAAGAATAATCGGATAGAAATGTGAGAAATGATTGGCAAATAATGGAGAAAACCCAGAGCCGGTCCTGAGTTAAAGCAAGCGTTGCGGCCGATTTAGGCCTCAAAAAACTACGAACTTTAAGGCCCCCCATATTTTAGTACCCCTAGGTATCTTTTGTAATATCCAAAAAACAAAAAAAAAAAAAAGTACATCGGATACAAGAAAGGTTGAATGCACTTTCCATTATTCTATCTATTGAACATGAGATGATGGATAAGATTGACTGTTCGAACATAATTAGTACATTTGTTGCTAAAATTGCAAGAAGATTGATATTTTGATGATGCTTTTAAAATCTTGGAAAGTTAGGGTTTTTACTTTTTTTTTTAATTTTAGGATTATTGATACTAGGATGAACATGTGCTATGCACGGAGACATGAAATGAAATGATGTGTTTTTTTCTTTAACATCATCTTAAAAAATTATATTTTCAACCACAGTGTATTGAATTACCAGATCACTTAAATTAAAAGAATATAGCAATTCTATTTCTTATCTGCTCCTCTTGACTCAAATTTCTCATGGTGATTGAATCGGCTATAAAATCATAATCCAAGTATGTGACTTTTCGACAAAATAATTGAAGTCAACACCGTAGAAAAAAAAAACGTGCCGTAATTTTTTGTGATCGATGTAATTGAAAAAAAAAGTATAGAAGTATAAAAGTTTACTTTAATAAACATCTTTATGCATGCAAATTGTGCACCAACTTTCATGGAATCGTTAATAGCCTAGCGTTTTTATTCTTCCACAAACTAAATGTGGAATTGACAACTATGCCAAATTAAGCCATAAATGGTGGTATATATATATATATATATATATATATATATATATATATATATATATATATATATATATATATATATATATACACACACTAAGTTGAGAAAAGAATGAAAAAAGACCCACAAGATCTCTAATTTTGCCTTGGTATCGATAATTCGCATAAATTAGTGCATAAGTGGCGCTTAATTTCGAGCTATTCATGCAATCAATTTTACTCTTCATTCATTCATTCATTCATTATCACTTCCTACATACCAGTAATTTTTTGTTAGAAATCTTAGAGCAACAAGGTTTAAGAATGTATGCTATATATGCATCTCAATTAAAGAGATAATTAGTTACAATAAAGATTAATCAAGTAAAGAAATCTCATTTCAGTGGAGTAGACGTCCATCAAATAAGAATTTCAAGTTTTGAAATTAAATAAATTGGATCTGAGAAGAGATAAAAATAAAATAAAATGAAAAGAGATGTGACTGGAGTACACACTTAGGAGTGGAACTCAATTCGGAATGGTATAAAGAATAATTAGTCATAAATACACAATATTTTGCCTATTTAAAGGGAAGGACAAGGAACATTTGCAATTAAACATAAAGACAAGGAACATTTGCAATCAAACCTAAAGACACAATATTTTGCCTATTTAAAGGGAAGGACAAGGAACATTTGCAATCAAACATAAAGACAAGGAACATTTGCAATCAAATATAAAGACATTGTTTGTAATTCTAATTTAATAAAAGAGCTAATAGCTAACTTCATCTCGTGTCATGTAGGAATCTCACTCTTTCCTTCCTCGCTCATTTCACCCTGCAACACAAATCACAAATAACCACATAGACGATTTCGTTAGTTATCCTATTCGGTCTGATCCAAGAAAAATATACGGCCTGGACATGTGCTAATGACAAATTTTCAATGTATTGTCCCACAATTGTTGTTATTTACCTCATGTATACATCTCCCACATTAGACTTTCTAGGCCTTAACAAATATGCATTTTTTTACGAGAGCCATCGTACACATTTACAAAATTGATTTTTTTGATTTTTTTGTTTGAAATTCAAATTTTTAAAGAATTAGTGATATTTAACTAATTTTTTTTATCGCCGAAAGTGGTCGGCCAGAGGTGGAGTGGTGGTAGCCCGGAGGTGGGGTGATGATTTTTTGAATTTTATTTACGAAATTGGACTTTTTAAAAATTATTGACGTTTCACTAATTTTTTTATCGCCAGAAATGGTCGGCCAGAGGTGGAGTAGTGGTTAGCTGGAGGTGGTGTGGTTATTTTTTTTGAATTTTATGTTAGAAATTTAAATTTTTAAAAATTAGTGACACTTCACTAATTTTTTTGGTCGCTGGAACTGCTTGGCCAGAGGTGGGCCGGTGGTCGGCCGGAGGTGGGGCGGCGATTTTTTTGAATTTTATGTTCAAAATTTGAATTTTTAAAAACTAGTGACACTTCACTAATTTTTTTGGTCGCCAGAAGTGATCGGCCGTAGGTGGGGTGGTGGTTGGCTGGGAGGCAGGAGTTGATTTTTTTTTCTGTGTAAAAAATTTGAACTTATAAAAATTAGTGAAATGTCACTAATTTTTTGGGTCACCAGAAGTGGTTGGCCGAAGGTGGGATGGTTGTCAGTCAATCAGGAGGAGTTATTATATTGAATTTTCTGTACGAAATTAAATTTTTAAAAATTAGTGAGATGTCACTAATTTTTTTGGTCGCCAGAACTGCTCGGCCAGATGTGGGGTGTTGGTCGGACGGAGGTGGAGTATTGATTTTTTTGAATTTTATGTTAAAATTTGAATTTTTAAAAGTTAGTGACACTTCACTAATTTTTTGGTTGCCGGAAGTGCTAAGCCAGAGGTGGGGTGGTGGTCCGCCGGACGTGGGGTGGTGATTTTTTAAAATTTTATGTTCGAAATTTGAATTTTTAAAAATTAGTGACACTTCACTAATTTTTTTGGTTGCCGAAAGTGCTCGGCCAGAGGTGGGGTGGTGGTCGGCCGGAGTTGGGGTGTTGATTTTTTTGAATTTTATGTTCGAAATTTGGATTTTTAAAAATTAGTGACACTTCACTAATTTTTTTGGTCGCCGAAAGTGGTCGGCCAAAGGTGGGGTGGTGGTTGGCCGGAGGTGGGGTGTTGATTTTTTTGAATTTCATGTTCGAAACTTGAATTTTTAAAAATTAGTGACACTTCACTAATTTTTTTGGTCGCCGAAAGTGCTCAGCTAGAGGTGGGGTGGTGGTCGGCCGGAGGTGGAGTGGTGATTTTTTTGAATTTTATGTTCGAAATTTGAATTTTTAAAAATTAGTGACACTTCACTAATTTTTTTGGTCGCTGGAAGTGCTCGGCCACAGGTGGGGTGGTGGTCGCCCGGAGGTGGGGTGGTGGTCGCCCGGAGGTGGGGTGACACGTTACTAATTTTTTTGGCGCCGGAAGTGGCGGCCAAAGGTAGGGTGGTGATTTTTTTAATTTTATGTTCAAAATTTAAATTTTTAAAAATTAGTAACACTTCACTAATTTTTTTTTTGTCTTTATGTTCGATTGCAAAAGTTCCTTGTCCTTCCTTTTAAAAATGGCAAATGTTTTTTGTTTTTATATTCGATTGCAAAAGTTCCTTGTCCTTTCCTTTGAAATTGCCAAATGTTTTGGATTTTTGACTAAGTGGTATAAAGAAAGCTTTTTCATTTTTTTAAAAAGTTTGTGTATAAAAAAGGATGAGTTAAATGGTTGGATATCATAATTATTTCTTAATTTCTAAACTCATAAGAATAGGCATGCTATGAATAATTTTTTTTAATATGGATAGGTCTAATATCTGGCCTTCTATTGATATGAATATTAGGTGATAGATTTTATATATTCATACACCCAAATCAAATTATGGTTATTTTTTTTAAAATGTTTCCTTTGCACCGCAAACATACAAAATCGTGTGAGGATTAACTGGTCTTTTTTAAGTATTACTATATTTGATACACCATAAAAGAATGACCTAGATACCAATATAGACAGAGGTAAAACAAAAAAAATAATTGGAAAGATATTTCATTACATTATAGAAAGTGAGAGGAATATTTATGGAATAGCAAGCTTAATTCTTCAAATTTGGAAAAGGAGAATCTATGGAATGTGACAAAATTGTTTTACATGTATTACTTCAAAATTCAACGAACAATCCAATGAATTACTGCCACTTGTCGCATCCGCGTTCCTCCTCACAAAAAGTAATTCTGTAATAATATAATGTGGAATTGACAACTATGCCAAATTAAGCCATAAATGGTGGTATATATACTAAGTTGAGAAGAGAATGAAAAAAGACCCACGAGATCTCTAATTTTGCCTTTGTATCGATAATTTGCATAAATTAGTGCATAAGTTAGTGGCGCTTCGTTTCCAGCTATTCATGCAATCAATTTTACTCTTCATTCATCCATTCATTATCACTTCCTACATACCAGTAATTTTTTGTTAGAAATCGTAGCGCAACAAAGTTTTAGAATGTATGCTATATATACATTTAATTAAAGAGATAATTAGTTACAATAAAAATTAATCAAATAAAGAAATCTCATTTCAGTGGAGTAGATATCCATCAAATAAGAATTTCAAGTTTTAAAATTAAATAAATTGGATCTGAGAAGAGATAAAAATAAAATAAAATGAAAAGAGATGTGACTGGAGTACACACTTAGGAGTGGAACTCAATTCGGAATGGTATATCATTTAAGCGTTTAAAGAAAGCTTTTCCATTTTTTTAAAAAAAATTTGTGTATGAAAAAGGATGAGTTAAATAGTTGGAAATCATAATTATTTCTTAATTTCTAAACTCATAAGAATAGGCATGCTATGAATAATTTTTTTTTTTAATATGGAAAAGTCTAATATCTGGCCTTCTATTGACATGAATTTTAGGTGATAGATTTTATATATTCATACACCCATATTGAATTATGGTTAATTTTTTTTTAATGTTTTCTTTGCACCGCAAAGATGCAAAATCGTGTGGGGATTAACTGATCTTTTTTAAGTATTACTATATTTGATACACCATAAAATAATGACTTAGATACCAATATAGACAGAGGTAAAACAAAAAAATAATTGGAAAGATATTTCATTACATTATGGAAAATAAGAGGAATATTTATGAAATAGCAAGCTTAATCTATTATAGTATTGCAGGATGACTTTTCGTGAGAAGAGCCCAGAGCATGACAAGTGGCATAGTTTAATTGGATTGTCATTGGAGTATTTAGTTGGCACATGTAACATTACTCTTATTACCACTCTTAAATATTATCCATAAATATATTACATGATATTTAAAATTTACCTTAATTGTCTCCTTTCATAGCCGTATTTGAATAGAAGATTTTTATGCTATGATTGGATAATAGATTTCATCAATTATGCAATAAAAATTCTACCCAACTCTAAAATAGTAGTTACTATAATTTTCAAATTCAAACGGCTCTGATTTATGTTCTCTTTCTCTCTCCAAGGAATCAAATTTGACATATAGAAAAAACAATGGATGCTAAAAAGTCACAATTAGTTTCTTCCCTCTTCTGATTTGTATTTTAGTATATCATTAGTGATCGTTTTGATTCCTAACTGCACATATGTTGGCACTATTTGATATTTAATATATTGTCATAATGCTTGAAAGAGTTCTTGCGATTATTATTTGTAAAGTTCTTCTGAAGATCTTTTGTTTACTTAATTAGTATACTCTTTGTTGTGACAGGAATTAAAGTAAGAGTACTATGTAACCTTCCACAAAGGAAAAAAGAATTGGAAGAAAGGCCGATTCTACATTGAATTGTTTTTTTTTTCCCCAGTTATTACTTCAAATTCGTTGCAATTGTAAAAAAATCTCACGTAGGTATGTTAAAATTGTTTGTAGGATTAGATATAATTTTCGTGTTATTATTGTGCACGTATATGAAGTGAGATTGTAGGCCATTGGTTACTCCAAAGTCTCTCATGCATTAGAATTGTGTTCAATACTTTTTGCCCTTCCAAACATAATAAAAAGAAAAAGAAAAAGAAAAAAAAAGTGCACGATACTGTGCTTTAAGACTTTAAGTGCACACCTATATTGGATGAGTTTTTCATATACGAAGGCATATGTTCAACTCTAATATAATTAAATTATTACCCACAGATACATCCAAAGCTGCGTAGATGCATATATATAAGAGAAAAGACAGAGGTTAGATTTAAAATTCTTCCCATCTTAAAGTTTGTACTTTGTCCTTGGTTGTTGGCTCATTACCATCTAAGGATTATTAGCCTAACAAGAATGTAATTGGAGTACATGATTTTTGTGCAGTAATAATGATTTTTTTATTTTTTTTCTCAAAATCAATGGAGTTTTTTTCATTATTATTTTTTTTATTAATTTGATTATTTATGATATTAGGTACATTTCCATGAGATCTGTCGTAATTTAATTATTATAACTAAAAAAAAAAGTTTAAATTGGAGCAGGAGTACTACTCTTTTGATCATTTGATGGCCAGTAACTTTAGTTTCTCATATTTTGTTGTCTTCGCTTGAAGTATAATTTAATCTTCAATATTGCATATATCGCATTTTTTCTTATTATTTGAAAGAAAATATAAAGATAAATTTGCCAATCCGTGCACGCTTTAATAATCTTATTGATATTATTGAAAATATTTTTGAAAGAAAATATTGATAAATCTTGCTCAATCCCGTTGATAAATAGTTCCATATAAAATGAAGATGGTTGCCTTATTTGCAGGAGAACTCACCTTTGTGCATGTATAATTGTCCTAATTTAGATGAAAATGCGAAAATCACTCCAATCATATTTAGAAGACTAGAATCAACTTACAAATCAAACAATAAAATTCAAATTAAAAAATCTGTTAAGTTTATCAATGATTCATGGGTTTTATAAGGGGACAACTCTCTCACACCAGCTGTGTTTATTTCCTAGAGGCTAAAGGCAAAAATCATGTAATTGCATGTCAATACAAAAATATACTGAAATTGAGAGCAAGTAAAGAGGAAGAGATGCAGCGAAGACACACGAGACATCTGTATTGGAGCAAAAGATGTTTGATAGTATATTATTTATTTTGTTCTTTGTTTTTGCTCATTATAACAGCACTCCAATTTGTCGTTGCATGTGCCATTCATTTTTTTACAGTAGATACTTGAAAATTATTGTCAGTTGTTTTCCTCCCAAAATCACATAAGGTGTCCCCAAAGAAACGTGTCAGTTGTTTTCCTCCCAAAATCACAGAAGGTGTTCCCAAAGAAACGCTCTCAGAGCCGGTAATCTGGCAAGGAGAAAAAAAAGAAAAATCACTCAATCTAAACAGTAACATTTAAGATCTATATTTGTGGCATATCTTTATGTTTGTATGCATATTTGAACTCCAATACATGATATTATTGGGTCATTCTAGGATAAAATGTTGGAGTGGTCATGTTAATCAATAAACAATATTTGTCCAATTTGAGTGTATTTGTACAATTCGAGTGTATTTGTAACTAAGACTTGGTCAAATTATTTATTGTTATATTATTTGTACCAAGAATGTTCAAAGCAACGTACAAATACTAAAGTTATCTCTTGAAGTTTAGGACACAATTATACATAAGAATGTTTGTTAACCATTTGAGAGTGTTGAAATGTCTTGATATACAAATGCAATTAACAAGACGTGTCGGATTTCTTATGTGGACTAAGCAATAGGTGTTGCCTGTCTTTATTCATAATATCGACCTCCTTTTACTTAATCCAAGAGTAACAGTAGAAAGAGGTTGGTCGTAGTTGAGGGGTTAAGCTCTCCAAGGTGCTGCTATCGGAAGATATAGTTATAATTTAATTTAAAGTTTTTGGATTGAATTTTTTAGGATTATGCATTACCGTCCATTACTTTATTTCATTAAGTTACATACGTTTATGTAATTTAATTAGAATTAAGTTCATCACACTAAGTCATTTAATTTGAAATTATGCAAAGGTGAAACAAGTCCTAGAGGGGGGGTGAATAGGACTATCAATTTAAATATTCAATGTTACCAAGTGATTCACATTCACCCCAATTCCATGGCTATATAATCAAACCAACAATTTCAATCCAAAGTAAATAAACTAATGAGACAAAACACACGATATACGTGGAAACTACTTAGGGTCTAAACACCCTAAGCATAAAACCACGGCCTAGTCCTACTTATGGATTCCATAAATCAAAAGGTTTACAAGAATTAACAAGACTAGGAATTACCCAACAAGCCCCTTGTGACACCTAGCTCAAATTCTTGATGTTGTACCCCGTACTCGTCTTTGATTCCATGGACTCCACAAGCACACCCGTCTCGATCTCCGAGTGAACTCGGCACTGGTCCAACCGGCTCACGTAGAAACAAGGCAACACAACATGATGTATGAAAAAGATTTGATTTTTATGAAAGTTTTTGAAAACTAAAATCAACCTAGAGTAGATCCATGAAGAGGAAGACTCTAGATTGAAGAAAGATGAGAAGAGCAAGCTCAAATCATCAAGAACATCAAGTTCACAAAAAGAGAGAAGGGATGGAGAAGAGATGAGACTTTCTCTCTCTAAAAAGGGCTGATTTTCTCTCAAGTGGGTTCTGTGAAAATGAAAGAAAAATGGCTTTTATAGTACTCATTTTCGTGCTCCCCAAGACAGCCACTCAAAACATGACATGTGACCACTTAAAGAGTCTGCCAGACCCGTGTAGACACGCGCAGACGCACCATCAGGATTTAGACACTTGGCACAATCTCAACAGTTAAAGCCACAACGCCGCAGACGCGTATAGACGTGTGCAGACGCAATAAGCTCAAAGCTAAATCCTAATGCCAAAATCATGGGATAGCAAAACCCAAACAAGACACTAATAAGCCAACATTATGCACATTAAAACATGTTATTTTGGATGGCCTAAATGCAAAAATGATATGCATGGATATATCTCATTGGATTGAGCTTCGAAACACTTGTCTTAACTTTGGCTTGATGATGATGCTTGGGATTCTCGAATGGAGCATCTAGACTCAACCCTAAGCACTCTAACTCCCAAACCCCCAATAAGATAATTACAGACTCTGAAAGGCTTGACATAACCCGGAAAATGCCAACAAAACTAACATAATTGAATCATCAAAATTATTAATCTACCCGTGCATAGCACGGGTTTTATGCTAGTTCTTCAAATTTGGAAAAGGAGAATCTATGGAATGTGATAAAATTGTTTTACATGTATTACTTCATAATTCAACTAACAATCCAATGAATTACTGCCACTTGTCGCATCCACATTCCTCCTCACAAAAAGTCATTCTGCAGTAATATAATGTGGAATTGACAACTATGCTAAATTAAGCCATAAATGGTGGTATATGTATTAAGTTGAGAAGAGAATGAAAATAGACCCACGAGATCTCTAATTTTGCCTTTGTATCGATAATTTGCATAAATTAGTGCATAAGTTAGAGGCGCTTAATTTCCAGCTATTCATGCAATCAATTTTACTCTTCATTCATCTATTCATTATCGCTTCCTACATACGAGTAATTTTTTGTTAGAAATCTTAGAGCAACAAAGTTTTAGAATATATGCTATATATACATTTTAATTAAAGAGATAATTAGTTACAATAAAAATTAATCAAATAAAGAAATCTCATTTCAGTGGAGTAGACATCCATCAAATAAGAATTTCAAGTTTTGAAATTAAATAAATTGGATCTGAGAAGAGATAAAAATAAAATAAGACAAGATAAAAAGAGATGTGACTAGAGTACACACTTTGGAGTGGAACTCAATTCGGAATGGTATAAAGAAAGCTTTTTCATTTTTTTAAAAATTTTTGTGTAAAAAAAAAGGATGAGTTAAATGGTTGGATATCATAATTATTTCTTAATTTCTAAACTCATAAGAATAGGCATGCAATGAATAAATTTTTTTAATATGGACAAGTCTAATATTTGGCCTTCTATTGACATGAATATTAGGTGATAGATTTTATATATTCATACACCCATATCGAATTACAGTTATTTTTTTTTAAATATTTCCTTTGCACCGCAAAGATACAAAATCGTGTGGAGATTAACTGGTCTTTTTTAAGTATTACTATATTTGATACACCATAAAATAATGACCTAGATACCAATATAGACAAAGGTAAAACAAAAAAATAATTGGAAAGATATTTCATTACATTATAGAGAGTGAGAGGATTATTTATGGAATAGCAAGCTTAATTCTTCAAATTTGAAAAAGGAGAATCTATGGAATGTGATAAAATTGTTTTACATGTATTACTTCAAAATTCAACTAACAATCCAATGAATTACTGCCACTTGTCGCATCCACGTTCCTCCTCACAAAAAGTCATCTATTATAGTATTGCAGGATGACTTTTTGTGAATGGAGCCTCCTGAGCGTGCCACGTGTCCCTCAAATCTTTGCACCTTTTTAGCAATTAGCCCAATTTCAATAACTGTGTATAAACGAAAGAAATGATCCTTTTTAGCAATTAGCCCAATTTCATTTTCCAAATTGAAATTAACGGAAATAATGATTACAAAGTAAACTAATGAAGGAAACTAATAGATATTGCCGAAATAATATAATAGATATTACCGAAAATTTTAAGGAAAGTAATAATCAACCGAATAATATAATAGTTAATGCGAAAACTAATTAACGGAAATAATATAATATAATAGATATTGCCGAAATTTCCTTTTTAGGAATTAAATGATTCTTTTCCAATTTTATTATCCGAAATTTTTCCAAATTGAAATTAACGGAAATAATGATTACAAAGTAAACTAATGAAGGAAACTAATAGATATTGCCGAAATAATATAATATATATTGCCGAAAATTTTAAAGGAAAGTAATAATCAACTGAATAATATAATAGTTAATGCGGAAACTAATTAACGGAAATAATATAATATATTGCCGAAATTTCTTTTTTAGGAATTATCCCAATTAACGGAAATAATATAATATATTGCCGCTTCCTATATTGACATTCATCCAGTACATGAAATTGTTCAATCCCCAATTGGTAAGCTCTCAAAAGTATCTTATATAGATATTGCCGCAATTACCTCCACTGTTTTCCAAGCAAAGGGAAAAAAAACGTATAATGTATATACTTTCCCAATAAGTTTCTTTCGGATTTACTCAGGAAATGAGGCATAATATTTGCAAAAAGGCAAGAATACAACCGGTCAACCATTTAGTTTCCATGAGCAATATCAATCAAATATTTATCTTCCTTCCCAAGTTAGACTGCCGGAAAATCAAATATTTAGTTTCCCTATCGATTTGACTCGGCGGTCACGATATATCGTAGCCCAGAGCCGAAAAAAACTACACACTTCCCTTCCCATTGAATCCAGAGCCGGGCAAGACTATTGGTTTGAGGCTAGAGTCAAAGGTTTGCGCTCTCCCTGCACCACACTTTGGATTTCTATTTGTCAAAAGTGAATGCATGCATGGTCTATTGACGTGAGAAGAATGACCCTCTTCCATTTTTCTTCTCTTTTGTTTGATTAGTTGATTTTGCAGGTTGAATTTTGCAGAGTTCACGACGCCACCGAGTGATTTGATTAGGTTTTTCTCGGATCTACTTTTACCTCTCTACTGCTGACAATAGTTTTTATCCATATGCATCTTAAAGTTTTGAACTATTACTATACTAATGTTTTGAAACGATGGAAAAGTTTACTACTATACAACGTATCATGTATCTTATATGTATCATGTCAGTAAAGCAAACGTATATGGTGATCTGTATAATGTATATTGAATGATACGTAACGAGAATCAGCTGTCACGATCATGAATTTTTTAAAATCATTAGCAACTCATACAAAATTGTACTATGTTACATGTTTTTTTCCCCTCCTTGACTTAGACAATCTTAGGACATGTAGTAACACGATTTCTTTTAGCGGAAAGTATCCTTAGAATTTCATTTTTAATCACTTTAAATGTTGAAATATTTTCTAGATATTCCCTAAAAATACTAGGAATGGCTCTGAATTATATTAAAAAATAACAGAAACCATTAAGAGATAAAAGTATCTGTAATAATAAATTCTGTACATTAAGAAAAATTCAACAAGGTATCTCTCCACTAATTAATTCTCTTTGTTTTCCATAAAACACAAACAAAGAAAGTTTTCAAGTCTCAAGATTTATTTTCAATGTTCCTTTAAAAAAAAAAGGGCGCTGCAAAACACCATAAAACAAAACATCCAGAATATAATTGCACCCTACAAATAAACTTATTTATGACAACTTTATTTTAGTATTTTAAGTGAAGCAAGAATTAACTTATTTATGAGAACTTTATTTTAGTATTTTAAGAATTAACTAATTTTAGTATTTTAAGTACTTCTTGAATTATGAATCAATTTGTCAATGGGAATGAGCAACACTAAATAGTCATTCGTGTGCGTCCGCACGCGGGGTCACATACAATTTGTGTGTCAGACGCGAGAGAGGTCAATGAGTCGGGACATTTTTGTCAGTTTTGGACTTTAGACCCTAAAAAAAAAAAATACTTTAACGTCCTCCTCTCCCTACAGAAACCTTGGCTGGGCTAAAAGCCTTATTAGCCCCCTTTTGTGATCCTTGACCCAATTTCCCGTTTGAAAAAAATAGAGACAGTTTTACTGCTTTTAATTTCCAGTTAAAATTTTAGTAGAATTCTGTTGGAGATGTTCCTACTACGTAGATGACTATGTGACCTCCGTGTGGACCCACGGGTTGAACGAAATTTCAAAAAGAATTGCGTGTTGAACGTAATTTCAAAAGAATTGCATGTTGGTCTCTTTATCTATTGGTCTCTTTGTCTAAAAAGTGACCTGGACTTTTATGGAGTAATTTGAAACCAATTTGGTCGTCATGTCTCAACATGTGGCCGTGTTGAACTGTTGATTGTCAGTTTTTATCCTTATGCATCTTAAAGTTTTGTTTGCTGTTATCACTCTCTTAAAGTTCATTTTTTGGGTTCAGATTTCCTTTCAACATGTCTCTTTTTTACAGTATCATAGGATTCACCTTCATTTATTTGATTTGTATGATTTCTCATGTAAATTTACTCAATCATTTGTAGGAAGTGTTCAAGAAATTGAATGGATCGTGAGAACAAAGATCCGAATGTCAAACAAAGGTCTCAACAACGGTCTCAAAAAAAAAGAGCACTACTAGAAACTATCGAAAAACAACCTAAGGAAGCGGCAAAAGAATGTCGCCGTGTAAGATTGGTAAGTTTAACATATATAGATATATTTTTCTTGGTAATCAAGTTAAATATGTATTAATCATTCAAGCTATATCAATACAATATGTTAACCCTCAATCTACATCATAGAATTAAGATGAATATTATTTTTCTTGCAATTATTATCAATAGGACTAACAATCCGACTTGCTAATCTAGGCTCGCCAATGACAAATGCATAAATAAGTTGGTAGTGTGGAATCGGATGAATGGATTTTCAATTTACCAGTCAGTATTAATATCAAATGCAAAGAGGATCCACATAAAGGAGTTTGTGTCAATGTTGAATGTAAGATTTCTTCGTGTTTGATTTTGTGGTTAATAATTTTGTTCCATTTTATACCTATGCCTCAATTATTGAAATATTTGTGTAGGTTCAACATTTTCGCATTACTGGACGCATCGAGAAAATAGACATTGAACACTTGTGGGTTAATTTGTGCAAGACCTGTTTCCAAAGAGTGGATGATCAATATGGTCATTATATTTGTCATCGATGCGGACTAGAGGATGCCCATACAATAACTAGGTATTAAACATTTTTTAAAAAAATATCCCCATGCATAAGGTATCATATTCAGATGGCTTGAATTGATTGCATGAATCTTTAGGTATAATGTCAAGATGACGGTGAAAGACTCCATTGGATCAATGGAGATTTTGGTAAAGGACACAAAGGCAGAATTTATCTTGCGATGCGTACCGTCCTATTTGAAAAAAATTATGTCAAAGGTAAAAAACCAAACAATTAAATATAAATTCAGTGTATAACTACACCAACACCTTACTTTGTATTGTTTTAACAGAATAATGGGGTCAACATGTTACGAGAGTACATTTCTCAGTACCATGATCGTGCATATGCATTCATTATACCAGCTCCAAAACCTCTACGTGATGAACAATGTACTCCTGTGGTGACATACGTGTTAACAATTGATTGGTCCGAAGAATGTTTGTACCTATTCAAAGGTAATAGACACAACTGCCTTCATTGCCAGATGATAATAAATATAAACTGATGTTGTCTAATATGTCTTGATTTTAATAATTTTTTAATCTTATACGTGTAGGACTATCGAGGAATGACAAAGGAGCATTGGAATCATCGTGATGACAACTTTAGAAAGGCATTAGGAATCATTATGACAGTTTTAGATATTGGGTTAAGTTTCAGAGACATTTGTTTAGTTTACTTCTACTGGATTGTGAGTAGATGTCATGAATTCTTTACGAATTGCGACAATTTAAAATATGTCGAAGTTTGTTTGGTTTGAATTTTGATTAAGCATGTGCACTTGGCTTCGCTCCGTGCATAGCACGGGTTTGATGCTAGTCTTATATATTATAGCAGAATGACTTTTTGTGAGAAAGACTCTCATCGCGACAAGTGGCATGAATTAATTGGGGTGTGATGAAAATTGTAAAGGCAGCATGTAGCATTATCAAAGTAAATATAACACATTCCATAAATCTTTTTTGAAATTTCAAACCATGAATCTTAGTGTCTATCCATAAATATTCTAATTACCCTTTCCATAATCGACTAATTTTTTTTTATTATAACCTATAGTACACAATCTATATTATAGAATACACCCATTCCTATATGGAAATTGAGTACTATACACAAATTTCAAAATTTTTACATGTTCTATAGTTACCCATTTGTTTGATTACCTTTTATCATTTCTTTTCTTCTTGCTTTGCATCTGATATAGTATTGCAGGATGGATTTTCGTGAGGAGTGTCGTGAGAGCGACAAGTGACACTTATAACTTTTTAATGGGAAAAGAAAAAAATTTAATGTGTAAATATTAAACTAGAAAATTCAAAAGAAAAGGTGAAAAGGAAACCTAAATGGTTATTTGATAATCAACATCTATAAATCAATCCATATACCTAATGTTGTACGTATCTAAGGAATTGATTGGAAATTTGAATTTTGAATTGTTAATTTAAAAGCTATTTTTACTAAATTTTGAATATGACACATTTTTTTGAACTTGAATTCCTATACCTAATATAATCCCTTCTTCCTATTACCTAATTAATCAAAGATATCAGTTGACACCCGAGTAATCCAATTACTAACTAAATCCCTTGATTTATGGGATTGTTTATTTTCCCAAAACAATTCTCCCTCCCACCTTTTATATCTCAAAAGCCCAAAAAATATTGTACTCATTAGAACGCCATTTATCCATCAGGATCTAGGCCAACTAACTTTACACGTCAAAGACATCGGTAAGTTTTTTATTCCAACACTATCCTTGACTCAATTACTTCTTTAACTTACGTATTTTCAGTTTTTCAGTGCAATCCCAAAGATTCAATATTGGAACATGAAAGGTATGTTTTTATTTGGACTTGGTGTTTGATTCAAACATCGACCAAGTAACATAATCAGGTATACAATATGTGGATTTGTAAGAATGTGTTTATATACACCACTGATGTAATTATATATAAGTGGAGTTCTAAATTTAATTCATAATTTGGTTTCTTTTGCAGAAAATTGGGAGAAAAAAACATGAAAGTGTGAGAGAACAGTCTCAAAAGATTTAGTATTTAACGGCTTAATGTAATTCCAGAGCAATTCATTACTGCGCCTGTCATTTCTCATGTTGGGTAATTGCTTGATAGAACTTTTATTCTTTCTTCGTTCTTACCTTTTTGTAAAGTCATCTCAATATTTTATTTTTTATTTTTTTGGTTAGAATTGAGTTTGACATTATAAAATGTTGATGTGCTATGGGTTTATGTATTTTGTGTCCATTAACTTTTGTTATTTCACACCAAAGTTTTTTACTACATATTGCGATTTCAATTGTATGGTAATTTTTAGTGACATTGACAATAGTTAGTTAATACGCTCTCATTGATACGAAAATTTTGACTGCACACTATGTTGTATAGTTGTAATTAAACATCAATCAAGTGCTATGTATTTTCATTGTGCTATAAAGCATTCTCTCTTTGCCATAAAGTTGATAAAGTTTGATGTTGTTGGTTGAGGGAGGTGGAAGTTAGGGTTAAATGTAAAGAAATTAAGAGAGGACTTATATGCTATTATAAAAAGGAGAGAAAATATATTTTCAAGCCATTTTCCAACATTCATTATAGGAAATCTATAGTCTACAGTAAGGCAATGTGACTTTGCATAATGAGAGATCTGAAAAAAAGACACTATTGGAAATTTCTAATTGTTTAGACATTTTTAAAAAATGCTACTATTGAAAAAATATTGAAAAATTGGTCATAATAAAAAAGTGAATTTATTTATTTCAAAATCAAAACTCTAATGCCTATACAACCCGCAGAATAATATCCGATTTGAAAAGAAAATGTGTAAAGCATCTATTATCTCTACCATTAAAAAAGCCATAGATATCTCCTAAACAAGTGTTGCAAAAGAAAAAAACTTTTCCCATATCATATTTTTTCTTTTAGAATTTGCAAGTGAATTAGATTTTGTTTCTTTCTATCTGAACTGCATTTAATTGAATTTAACTATTTAAAACCAATACGTTCTATAAATTGTTGCAACCTAATTTTATTTTTTCGGGTAGGTTACGATGCAATCAACGAGGCTCCTATTCACTTGACTTACTATGCAACTAGAGATCCTTCATGTTCTCTAAAAGATGAAAGTATATAATATTTTACGAATCTGTTTACTCGAGGGCAAAGTCAAACGAAAAAAGTGCAAAGGCATCCATTATAATGGAACCCAATCTACTACTAGGCCATTCTTCTGTTAAATTGTTGGCATCAATATTACTCCCTCTGTCCCATATTGTTGGACCTCTTTACCTTTTTGAATGTCTCAAAGGGTTGTTTCTATCTCATAATCTATGATTTTTTTTTTGTCATTACAACAACTTTGTTTAATAAAATTAATTGAGATCTATCAAACAAGATCCATATTGAATACAAAAAAACTTAATAAATTAAAAATTATAGACAATTATTTGAGACGTCCAAAAAAGAAAAGAGACCCAATAATATGGGACGGAGGGAGTAATTGAAAATAGTGTTCCAATTATCTAAATGGAACTGTTTGATGTTGATTGCGTGATATGACTCTAAAACTACCCATTTATTGTTTGAAGACTTGGGAAGTTAAACCTCTTGAGTCTTGATTGATTATTGTACTAATTAGGGTGAGATAACCATCTTTGTTAACTGGTTGGGGTTATTGTAATCAATAAAATTTCTACCATTAGTGTAGGTTTATACTGATTGAGAGGTTCAAAAGTATACATTTTTTTTTTTGCACGGCAAAAAAGGATTTTATTAATCAAATATCAAATATACAATATTAAACAGGGCAAGAGAAAAGCAACAAAGCCTCTCGAGACCGAAAAGATTGGAAGGCTGATCAGAAGACAAATAAACAATCAAAGGGAAAAATAACCTACACACAACCTCAACCCCAACTTATACCAAAAGTATACATCTTTCATAGGCGTTATTTTAAAAAATAGTACGCAAACATTTTTGTTTAATTCCCGTGCATAGCACGGGTTTCACGCTAGTTCTGTAATTATATATTAGATAGATTGATAAATTTAAGTGACGAGTTTGAAATCTTGAAATGCTTGGCCATTGTTTTAGGATTATTATTTCTTATTGATGAAAAGTGGTATTTGTTTTTGAAAGTATAATTTACCTATTACATTTTGTTCATTAAGATTTTGAAAAAAGTTTCCTTTTAATTTTCGCTTTAAATCTCTAAAAAAAAATAGGACCGGCTCTAAAAATACCGGTCTTCAAACTCAAAACGAAAAAGTCCAGTTTTCGTGTTCAGTGAGGTTACTGTGTCTAAATACCCTTTTTCGGAACCAAAAAGAGTCCTCTTCATTAAAGCATAAAGCAAAAGTGCCAAAAGTCCTCTCTCCCTCCACAGTGGAATCTGCGTATACCCTGATTTATGATTGTTTACGGTTTTATTTAATTTAATCGATTGATAAAACCTCTCCACCGATTCTCAGATCAATTATTGTTGCTTGATTTTGAAGCTTTCCGTTTTTCTCTGAGAATCGAGAGAGAGAGAGAAGGGGGAAGAGAGAGATGGTGTCGGCAAACAGGGAAATGGTGGTGTATTGCTTTGACACCCTAGTCGCTCACTACAACAGCGAACAACCACCTCCCCCTTCTTTCGACGACGGTCAACAGTATGCCCCCTTTCTCTCTCTACAAATACATCTCTCTCTCTCTCTCTTTGTCTAAGCCCACATGGTGAAACTGTGCTGATTCATTTGCATGTTTGTTTCCATGGTTAGGTTGTTTGGTGAAAGTCTCTACTTTTAAGGATTGTTTTTATTAGGTTCATAGAAATGTTTTTTCCTGTGTGTTTGTATTAGTTTTTGGTTGAGGAATGCTATACCGTAGTAGATTTTAATCAGTGTTATGTATCACCGCTTGGCTGGATGGTTGAGCTTGGTTCCAAATTTCGGAAAATTTTATGGAAAAAAATTTAGGTGATTGAAATGTATCAGCCTTGTCTCCGGATTCATCAGCTTTGATTGTATTTGCCTCCTCTCAATTAAGAGAGATGAGCCCTCTACATAGACTCTTTATATACTAGAGAAAAGGTAAATTTAGAAATTAGCCCAACTACTAAGCTATAATGACTGAATCAAGCCTTAATTCTTGTAGACCGGAATGACATGTTTATTCTTTTAGTCTTGTTCCGCATTGATTAATCATCTCCTCAAAACTAGTGTGCGAGCTTGGGTGGCCTCTCTACCCTATTGCCAATTGCGTTTAAGTGGGATGCTTTAATATGGTATTAGAACTTAGCTTTCGGAGGCCTTTGGACGAGAGTCTTGTCTTTTTTGTTATTTTTTCAGAAGTGCACCTATTTAACCTCTCCATGTTTTGGATCGCACGTGCAGAGGGGTGCTGAAGCTTGATTAATTAATTATCACCTCTGAAACTAGTGCATGAGTGTGGGCAGCCTCTCCAATCATTGCCAATTGATATCAAGTTGGATGTTTAGCAATTTTCCTTTCTGGTATCCAAGAAAAATGTTGTAGTTCTTCGACTTCTATCTACTGCAAGATGTGAGGGAGTTCTACCTTTTGACTTTCATATTGTATACAGCAGCGCACATGAAAGTACCCCACAGCTGTTAAAAACTTAAGAACCACCACTGAACCATGCTCAAGAACCACGTCAAATGATTGGAATATCAGTAGATTTTGATATTGATTGTTAGATGCATTTGTTAGGGTATCTTGGTAAGATACATGGCAAGACCTCTCTCTTATCGAATGTTCGGTCGAATAGTTTTTCTTGAACTCATCCACCCTGTAGGCTTTCTAACTGAGGCTGTCAAATTTAGGACAAGCTGTGGTTGGATAGGTTGATCGTCCTTCATTGTAGCATAGTATTTAGTTTCATGAATTGCGGATGGGTTTTTATATGATGACGTGCACTCATAGCTTGTCGATTCTCTCTCTCTCCCCTCATGCTTTCATCTTTTGTTATGTGCACCCTCTCTCTCTCTCTCTCTCTCTCTCTAGCACTTTTCACATGTTGAAGTGCATTTTTTTCCTACATTCCTGATAGCATACTCTCTCGCTGTACATCTCGCCGAAATAATTGTAGATTTAAAAATAGGAAATTTATTGGAACTGGTGTAACCAAAGGCAGGAATTGAAAATTTTCAGCTTTATTACTTTCTTCGGGTTTTTTTTTGTCTTCTAATTGTTAAATCCACGTCAATCTTTCTTTTTTGTCTTTTGTTACCTGGGATCATATGTTTTGTGTCCAACTAAACCATCACTCACATTCTTATCCCATTAGTTTGTCTTGTAACATTGTTAAATGTATACATCACCAACCAGAACCCTGTTGGGTTTAATGTCCTGATCTGGCCTGAATAACATTTCAGTCCACTATTTGTTACTTGGAAGAAAGTAGTGAACGGCGGGGAGCCTCGTCTGCGTGGGTGCATCGGAACTTTAGAAGCTCGTGGCTTGGTTAATGGCTTTCGTGATTATGCGCTAACCAGGTAAATGCATATCACAATCCCCTTCTGTCAAGTTGTGTTCTTGTGCTAAATTATATTTTGAACCCAGGTAGTTGGGGAATACTTTGCATTATTGGTGCATCCTCATTTATTCTTTCCCTAAGTTCATCTTATTTCTTGTTTATATACTACAAGGTGGTCTAGACACTATTAGCTTTTACTTGAATAAGGAAATGGAGACAAATTTTACTGTTATCTAGTTATGTTCCTTCTTTCGCTTATGCATGAGGGAAATGAAAATTTTGTCCAAATGTCTACTGTAGCTACGGCCTACGTGTGTTTTTTTCTTCCATTTTTGTGGATGCCATGACCTCTGGATTAATGTGTATTAGTTTCTGGTTTTTTAGTTTCCTTTTCTGCCAACCTGTTTTAGAATATGCATTCTGAAAATTTTCTTTTTGGGCTGGAGTTGGGGTGTTAAATTCCGCAGCAAACGCGACGGTATAGGGGGACCACTGTTTCAATGGTATTCTGTGAGCAGCCACTTTGTGCATTCATTGCCAAAGGTTAGGTCTGTCTCCAATCCATCTGTTTCAGTGGTATTCTGGGAGCAGCCACTTTGTGCATTTATTGCCAAAGGTTAGGTCTGTCTCCTATCCATCCCCCACCCATACCCCCAATTATTGGGGACTTAATGGGTTATGTTATTGTTGTTGTGTTGATGTAAAAAATAAGAGCTAGACGGGCCAGCAGATTTATTGCCGCTTCTTTGCCTTGTGAGTTTCTATTATCATTTTACTCTGTAGAGATTGAAACATTTATCTATGCTGATGCTTTTAACAAATCATGGAGCGCATATGATTGAATGGAATCCATTGGCCAATTGATTTTGTTGTCTGATAATTGTTGGTTAGTTCCTCAAATTTCTTCACTCACATGCTGACACAGTACAGTTTACTTTTATAATCACTTTAGCTCTATTGGTATTGATGTTATTTGAAATGTCATATTTATTCTTGCTTTTTCAGTTATATGTCTATCTCTTACTGCATGCTCACGAGGCTTTGGCTTATACATTGCTTTAAATTTGGAAACATTTACAGCGCTTTGAGAGATCGCCGGTTCCCCCCAATACAGGCTAAAGAGTTGCCTTCTTTGGAATGTACAGTCTCCATTCTCACTCATTATGAGAGTGATCTCCACTACCTTGACTGGGAGGTTTGTCCTCTCTAACCTGCTTTAATTTTGGGAGATGGTTGAGGGCACTTTTCTTGATTGTAGCATGCTCAGCAGCGAATACTTTGCAACGACCTATTTGAGTCACTGTTTCCGATATCAGGTACCCAAATGGATTCCATTTGATGGAAACATAAAAGCTTGAAGTCAATGGATATTGGATGAATCGTTAAGTTCCATACCATTGTTGCTTGTAAATTCCACCAAAGCATTGTTCAAATGTTCCCCATTTGCAGATTCTTTTGTTGGACGGTATTTAAGTGGGAGTGGGATGAATCTACTTTTTGAAGTGTTGTAGTAGGGGATTGGTCCTATGATCTATCCCTATATCTCGTCATAACTTTGCAATATGAGATGCTGGATAATTTAGTATTTTGTCCAAAAAAAATTAATTTATGAATACATAATTCCTTTTAATACGGTGTTCAAATCACAGTTTTTACTTTATTTGATCCTGTATTAGTGTTCCTATAGTTTGATACTTCTTCTCTTGCAGGTTGGGAAACATGGTATGATTATTGAGTTTACCGACCCTGACTATAATACGAAGCGAAGTGCCACATATCTTCCTGAGGTGGCTGCCCATGAAGGTGAGTTTTGCGCTTTTGTTTAGTTTAATAGTGTCTCATTTCTGCTAAGACAACTGATGTTATGATACTTGTTACTGCGAAGATAACTTGATTGGTTTGATATCTTCTTTTTTTTGGTGTTTGAGAGGACGGGGTTCCCCCTTTTAAGGCGCTGATGCTGGCATTGATTTTTGTGCTTATTAGGAAAAGTAAGGAAGGAAAAAAACAGAAAAGCATGAGTAAGGGAAGGGGAAGAAAACCAAAAAAGTGCATTGATAAACCAATATTTTTGTACACGAGAAACAAGTAGGATTACACCTATTAGTCTATCACAACAGGATTACACCAAGAAAAAGGGTCAGCTGATTTGCTGTAGTTAAAGATGAAATGGCTAAACATATTAGGATGACTGGATGAGGTTCCCGTTCCAGGGTAGCAAATTATATTGTTTTAGTGGGAGATACCAAGTGGAGGAGTTAGTGCAGAAATTTGGAAACAAGTATTTGAGTAAAAGAAGTTTAGAATAAATAGGAATAAATAATTTGTACTACTGAAACCATTAGTTACCAGAAAAGAAGATATAGTTGTTATCTAGGTTTTAGTTATTACCCAGTATGAGGAATTGCAGATGATTTAACCTGTAGTATCAAAGTAGGTTGGCTTTAAGTGGATGGTTCATTAGCGATCTAATCCATCCATGGATACCTGGAAATTTGTTTATAGAGTAGCTATACTATAAGGCCACTTGTGGTATACGCAATCAAATATTTGTCTTTTAAGAAAGAGAACAGCATTACTGAAATGAGGACGTTAAGACTAGGAGGGATAGATTTAGAATTGAACTTCCATTAAATAGAAAAAGTGGCACCAATTGACGTTTTGTTTTTTTATAGAGAAAATAGACAATGGTGGTTTGATCACATACCACTAACTGCAGCAGTAAAGAAAAACAATAAGAATCTCTTTACAGAAGCACTGGGGAGGGGAAGACCTGAATTGACATGGAATGTTGGGATAAAAACAGATACAATAAAAATAATCCATCTGCGACCCCATACAATTCTAATTTGGCTTGGTTGATTTTTCATTTTGAGGGTGTTTTATGAAGTATAGTTGCGTAAGAGGTTCCTTGTCCTTCTCCCTCTCTATTTCAAAAAATGGTTAGGACATGGTGTTCTCGGAAAGGACCTGCACCCCCCACTCTGTTTCCCTTTTGCCAAAATTTTGAAACTTTTACCCTCAGATTACCTGTTAGTTTTTGTCTCACTTGCCGCCCTTCTATTGTTCCTCCTCTGTATTGGGGCAGTATTGATCTAGTTTGTGATAGTACCACCACTTGCGGACACTGGATTGTCACGCGAACTCATTTTTGCTCCTGCCGATGTACCTAACTCATGTCGCCTTTTTTGACCCATTCTCATGCTTTCTGCATTTTGCTTTTATGTAATTTCTCTGCCTGCATTTTCCTTAAAGTAAGAGTGGAAATGAACAATGTTGGGTATGATACAAATACGGAAAGTCCACTGTGGTAAAGTTCCTTGTGTTCTCAATTTTTTCTTTTCAGGCTGGACACAAACAGAAGCAATTGACTCGCTGATACGAAAAGCAGGTTACAATGGCGCCATAACTGAATCACTCCGCAAGCGTATCAAACTGACCCGTTATCAGAGTACACTCTTTACTATGCATTATAGTGAATATGTTGCCTTTGTCAAAACCACCCGAGGCGGAACTCCCTCTATTGCTGGGGCAGCCAAGCCCGGCAATCATTGACCGTTTGAAATGACTTCCATTGAAGCCATTGAACTTGTTTGTTTACTGGAGGACCTCCATTGGATAAAAAGACTGGGTTGGACTAGATTTAATTGTGTTCCAACCCCCACAACCGTAACTGTTGTTCTAATTCCCTAAATTATTCTTCAAATTCGTTTGATTTTGAAGGGTACACCCGACAATGGTGTTTATCGAACCAAAATTCACATCTGCAGTCTTGAACAGTTGCAGTGGTGTAAACTCTCTATTTTTAATATATTAAGCTTATCCCATGTGTTTAGTTATCGTCGAAAGCTTATTATTGATGGTAATATCATTGTTAATATATGATTATATAACCTTTTTTTCGTTAAGCGAGATGGACTCTACCGTGTGAACTCGAGCGTGGGTTTCAATGTTTTTTTACGAAGAGAAACTTCGTGTACATATATTTGTGCGCACAAATCAGAGACACAAATTCCTCCGATGCACTGCATCTGTTTCTTTCAGGTACATTTTATCATTATGTCTGGATCTGTGCACGTAAGTTGTGTGCGCATTGGTTACTAGCATTGCTCTTTTTACCAAACCTTTCAAACAATATTCACCGATTGCGTGCATTGGTTACTAGCATTGCTCTTGTACAGTACATACACTGATTAAAGTGAGAAATTTTGGGCAGTACAATAATCAGAGGGAAGAATTGTTGTCAGCAGGAAAAAAAGGGTTAGGATTAAGTTTTTTTGCTGAAATAATTTTCCAGCAAAAAAAAAAAAAAAAAGGATGGTATGCACGTTTAAAAAAATATTACCCGGTGTGACTTTTAAAAAACTTCCTAAAACAATATTTATACACATTTTCAATATCGTAATAAATAAACAAGGACAAAATAATAAATAACCAATACATTACTCATTTTCATTATTATTTTTTCAAACACTACCCGTATTGCAAAATGCATTCTATGCATTTCTCTCATAAAACACTCTTCCCAATTTGAAACACATTTTGACTATAATTAAAAAAGCTGAAAATGAAAATTTGAAAAGTTGCTCCTAAACACCCTCTAAATGTGTTTTGATCATACCATACCAAACAATATTTGATGTGATTTTTATCGAGAATAAGTAATTTCCAGATGTGGCGTAAACCATGAGTTGCTGCCACCGCAATTCGTGGGTCTTGCTGTGCGTTTGTTTCGATAATTTGAAACGTTCATATTGTAAGCCCCACAGAGTAGTGTATTCATGCAAAAAAATTAGCTTGATCGGACATTGATAGATATATAAATATTGGATTTTTATTCATAAAAAAGGATACATGTTGGCTTAATCTGCCAGCTTTTAAGTTACAATGAGCATGACCGTCTATTTTGTAAATCAAAATTGGATTTTTTTTACTACATATCGATGTCAGGATCAAACTGATTTTTTACGTGAACAGACTTTTCTGCGGGCCCTATATGATGAACGTTTCAGATTATCAAAACCTAGCGCACATTGGGACCCACAATGGGCTACAGAATCCCGAAGTAACTTCAACTCATTTTTATTTTCAACAAAGTCTACTCTATGCAAACGGTCCCGATCATCAAAATTAGCTCCGACCCGCACGAGAGGATCCCCTCTTTGCAAGTGATGGTTAGCTCATGCGATAGAGCATTAGAGCTCTTAGATGCTTCATACTGTATTTCGGGATCGAGTTCTATTCCCCCCTCTACCCATGGAATTAGATTAGGAATGACTAATGCCAAAAGAAAAAAAAAAAAAAAAATTCCCATTCTTTTAACTTAATTTAACACAAATTTGAAATCCGCAACCTCGGCCCTTCAACTTTAGAGATTCTAACTTGAAGGCCCTGTACAGTCTTCTTCCTGCGGACAATTCAACGTGTTACTGACTTGTATCCCGGATCAAGTTCAGGGTCACTTCTGCGCCAAGTACTTGTTTCGTTTCCCCTAAATTCCTATTCGATCAGATTCAGAAGTCAGAACCACCCCAAAATCTCAAATCGAACGGGTACCCTCTCTCTCTCTCTCTCTCTCTCTCTCTCTCTCTCTCTCTCTCTTCTCTGTCTTTCTCTACCCTTTTGTTGTTCTTTATGTCTATGCATATGTGTGTGTGTGTGTGTGTGTGTGAAATTGCGATGCTTAAACATGAATAAGTTTGGGGTCTATTAAAAAAGCACGGATTCAGGTGTAAAGGGAAGTCCGATCCACACTCCAGGAAGTAAGAATTTATTGAAGATTCAACACAGATGTAGGAGTATTAATCATTTAGGGGCCCTTACTGTAGCAATTTTTTTAGGTTTTTTTGGGGCCTTAAGTCTTTGGCAATCTAGGCTTCTGCCCAGGGCTGGCCCTGAGTATATGCCATCCATGTTGATGTACTCATAAAATTATCCGTGGAATTTTATGTTGAAATGTTAATAGGGCAATATGGGTATAAAATAGAATATATATGACATTGAAGTAGATTTTAAATAGCATTGTGTTTCCATGAAGATTCCATCCATTTGACGTTAGCTATATGTATTAATGGTTATCTATAAGCTGACCAACTTTATTGCTTAAGTTATGTGGTGTCCGCTATAGAAACTACCGCATGCCCGTGCCTTGAAGGCATGGCTCAAACAATCAACACATTCAAATCAGTACTTGGCTCACTTGCAATATCTCAGCCCCTTGGCCAACCATTCCAACTATGCGAAACACAATAGCCCAACCATATTCATTGACCTGGTTAACTTGAATAAGCAAATAAAGAACAACCAATTTTCCAATCTCTAACTTTTTGGTGCACAAAATCGAATATATAAGATCTCATAAAATTCAAAGTTATCAGGAATCTTTCCCTAATCCAAAACACCAATGGGAAAAAAAAAAAAAAACAGGGAGACCCAAGCTACAAAATGCGTGCCTTATGAGATATAAAAAAACCATAGGAAAACATGTCATACTTACAGGGAAAAAATAGAAATAGAAAACACTAAGATCTCCTCTAGAAAATTCAGCTCCCAAACAGAAAACTAATGTTGTATTGTCGGTAAAAGAAACAAAACCGGGCTACTTTCGATGCCAATGGAGTTACTTTTGGACTTATGGAAAAAAGTAAAAAAAAAATTGGTTTAGAAAGGGATCATACTGATGGTTGATCAAAATTCTCATTCCTTGTTCTTGTCATAAGAGACACTACCAATTTATCAGGGGCGGAGTTAGGGGTTGCAAGCGGGGCCCGCACCTCCTAATTTTCTCATTATTTTACTGTATTTTAGGTTTTATTTGTAAAAGTCATGAAGAAAGTTAGGTCCTCTCACAATTGTGTTCTTAGTATGTAAGAATGATATTTTGTTGTTAATTATGAATACTATGTGATTTGGGCCCCCCTCATTAAGAATCCTTCCTCTGCCACTTTGGTCTATACTCAAATTTCCTCTACTAATATGGTTGTTTAAACCCCCTAAGCTTCCAAACTAATGGAAATGAGGGGAAAATACACAAAAAAATAATTTTGAGGGTGTGTTATAGAAGCAAAACTGATAGGGAGGAGGTAGTTAAAAGGGATCATGACCATAAACTTGGCCTGAGATAATATGCCAAACAGTACAGATATCCACTTTTTATCAAATCTCACTTTCTGATGAAATCAACAGAATCCCTATCAAATCCCCCCACAATTATATTTATAAGGTTTACTTGCAGCGGTTGCAAAGAAAGATTGAACCAAACATATCAGACCACAAATATAATGAACATACAGAATATACACTTTTCACATGTGATTACATAGATGAAAACAAAGACTGTGGTCCTCCCTTATGTAAGGTTTACAAAGGGGTGAACCTACAGATTCCAGATGGGTTTGAGCCTAAAAGGAATAAGTTTTAGAAAACTAAACTGGCAAATTTAACTCTAAATATTGCAATCCATCTCATGAAAACCAACTTGCCCACTACCTATGACCACCAAAACCTCTATTTCATCCCATAATTCTCATGTTTCTCTCTTTTGATGATATCCCCAATCCATAGCCAGCTAAAAGAAACAACGAAAAGAAGGGAAAAAAAAATACAATTGATTCGGTGCCAACATCCCACTCCTCTACTCAACTAGAAAAAAAAGAAAGAACATTTGAGTCATTTGACTTGGTTCCCCATCTCTTATTCTCCCTCATTGAATGGAAACTTACCATTGATTTCTACAATTGCACTCCTAAATTATTTTCAATTCGATCTTCTCCAACCTACTTTATGTTCAATTTCCTTCCAGACATTTGTACTGTACTCGAAAAATCTTACATTAACACATTCACATTCAATAATATCTATTTTTGTATTTGACATTCATTCAATAACATCAACACAATTACTTTGATAATGATTCTCAACACAAACTTAAAATTTAGTCATGAACAGAGAAACTCGTAATTCCTTACGATTTGGAGGATACAATAACGATAATAATCAAACACTCATGTCTCGTAAAATCTGTGCAAAGCCAATGCTCTAGATTATGAATGAAGGAAAGCATGGTAATGAGCATATAAATTGATATGGATCTCTAGGCCCTGCCCTTTCTGATGCCTTTCGGCTTTGATTTGGGGGCATGGTCCTATAGCAAAACACCCCTTAGCTCCTCTGTTCTTGGAGGTTTAGGGAGGCCACTGTTTCAGTCAGTATTCTGAGAGCATCCACTTTGTGCATATATTGCCAAATGTTAGGTCTGTTTCCAATCATACCCCCATTGATTGGGGACTAGATGTGTTCAGTTATTGTTATTGTTGTTGTTGTGTTGTCTTGGTTCTCATAAAGGTGAGACAGGTCTCTGATCCCACCCCTCAAAATCAACTCGTAGATCTTCTATTGGAACAAAGGCGCTGATTAACACCAATCATTTCATTGGGAAAAAAAAAAAAATCTAATGAGAAATAATGAGGGGGCGAACTACCAACAATATCTCTGTCACATCTGGCAAAGAGAACCATACTAAAAACAGAATACGAAGTAAGGCATAAAACAATAAAACTGCATGAAATTTGATTGCAACAAACTTGTCCCTAACACTCACCTGCCTCTTCAACAATTCCAAGCTATTTTGTCAAAAACCTTTTCAGCTTGTGGCTTCATGGCTCTTTTGCTCTTCATCTATAACCATCATCAAGAACAGGCTGCCATACATAGTTTCAAAATTTCAACACACCTTCAAATAGATTTTCAAATAAGTTTTCGATTGCAAAAAGGAACCTTAAAGGGTATATAAAAATATGGGATTCAGATCCGTTGCTTTACGCCAATAGGGACAGAAAATAGGAGCCGATGATTGCAGTGTTGGTGATTTGGTAGTCCAACAGGAAGTAGAAGATGAAATCAGTTCTTAGATGAGGCTGCATTCGCAGGAGAGGGCAGAAAGCCGCCACTGCGACTTCAAGCGAGGGTAGATGATGGAGAGGAGGAAGGAGATTGAGAGAGAAACGGAAGAGGGCATGGGGGATTAGGACCTCATCATCTGGTTTTAGAGACCTAATTAACACTTGAAAAAGGCAGATGAGGTTGGGTGGTGTTGGGGACACGTAGAACACAACGTGGGGTTATGGATATGGGAAGTTGGGAACGTGGGGGGTTCATGGATATGGCACACGGCTGCACGGGCGGCAAAAGGCAGTGAGTGGGAACAATCCTGGCCTTTGGTGTGCTTGGGTTTCAATATGAACCCTTGAAAAAGAAGTGGTATGCAATCTTAACCGTCAATCTAGGGCAAAACAATTCTGGACCATTAGATTTATGTGTGTTCTAAAAAATCCACCCTTGTTACATAGATGACTGTGCGCTGGGCTTTGAAGAGACTTTGTTCTATTAGTTTACGCTTTTGAGGGACTAAATTTGGCAGTGTTTGTAGGTCTTGGCAGTTTTGACGCAATAGTCTGAGATGAGTCAAAAAGGGTTGATTTATAGCTTTGTTGCAAAAGGAACCGTCGTTCTTGCTGAGCACACTCCATATTCTGGGAACTTCAGTACCATTGCCGTGCAATGCTTGCAGAAGCTACCTTCAAATAGCAGCAAGTACACTTACTCATGCGATGGGCACACATTCAACTTTCTCATTGACAGCGGATTTGGTATTTTGCTTCTTCCTTCAGATTATTATGTTTTGAAAATGCACATCAATATGATGTTAGTTCCCTTGGTTACATGTTTTACTTGGCTATGCAGTTTTTCTTGTTGTGGCGGATGAGTCAGCTGGGAGGAGTGTGCCTTTTGTGTTTCTTGAGAGAGTGAAGGATGACTTCAAGCAGCGATTATGGTGCAAGTATAAGAACTGATGATCAACATCCGCTGGCAGATGATGATGAAGACGATGATTTATTTCAAGATCGATTTAGTATTGCGTATAATCTTGACAGAGAATTTGGGTGTGTATATGTTTTGTATTATATTTTATTAGCCTCTGTTTCTTTGGTTGGGTTGGGTTGGGTTGGGTTGGGCGGGTGGAGGGATACATTAGTGGAAATGCCCAAATATGAGAGGAATCAAGCATCCTCCATGCCAATGTTTGGACTTAACAACCACAATTTTTGTTTTTAGGCCAAGGATTAAGGAGCACATGCAGTACTGTATGAACCACCCAGATGAGATAAGTAAGCTTTCGAAACTGAGGACTCAAATAACAGAGGTCAAAGGGATAATGATGGACAATATTGAGAAGGTACGTCCTTTTAATTGGTTGAGATTATTGAGGCTATAGGAACAATTGAATTGCAGTATCCAACATAAAAAAAATTAGCACAACTTCTTTCCTGTGTTCTCTGGTTTGTCAGTTGCTGCACTTACGTGTGTAATATGGAGATTTTAAGCAGTTACTCAAGCAGTCAAACTAGTTAGAGAGTTCTGGCCCCCGCTTTGTTCTTATTCCATCTTACAGGCCACAGCTAAATACAAATGAAATTTAGAAAATGAAACTGAATTGCCATGTAATATTATTTCCTGTAAATAATGGCGTGCTAGGGTTTTTTATTCCGAGGGGATGGAGAATTTGACTGTTGAATAATAGTTTCATGGCTATGGTCCAACATCCATAGGACTACAGTTCTTTTAAGAATCATCTCATGTGGGATTTAAAAGACTTTTTTCATGGATTTTTGGAATGGTGTAGGATGGCTATATGTTTTCTTTGCATATGCAGATAGTGGGATGGTTCGGGAGAGGTTAAAACATGGCACCGATAAGAGTTCTTCAACGACTGCTCAACAAATTTCTTAATTTAATTTGAGGACTGGACAACTAGTAAAACATGCAATGAAAAAGACTATTTCTGAAGGGTTTTAGAGGATATTGTTTTCCTAAGATTTCTTGCTTAATTGAATAATTATTGAACTTTAATGCTGAATTATCAATTTACGAAAAGAAACCAAACCAAGCTAACTTGCTAAGCCTTTTTTTTTTTTTAAAAGGAACTAGGTAAGGCTTATGTTCCTATCAATTGGGGTCGGTTACATGAATCTTTTTCGGTTATTTTACCTCTATCAAGGGCTATTTGTTTAGCTAAAATTAACGTGTCATCCTTCTTTTCCCATAGGCATCCCAAATCGAATGAAACGTCGAATTTTTTTTTTGAGGGGTAAATTGAAACGTCGAATTTGACCCATGTAGTTTCAGTTTGAGTGGTATTGCTCAATACTGTCTGATGGGCAGAATGGTCAAGCCTTGTCAGGGACAGAATTTGTACATCTTTGTGGTCAGGGAAATAGGTGATCAATTATTTTTGTGATAGTGTATGCTTCTCTTGAAAAGGTGAATATGGCCCCTTAATCATTAAAGGTTTTGTATTCACGGTTATCATCCTGGACGCTGAAATTGTCAGCATCCTTCAAATTTAATATGTTAATATACCAGATTATGTGGTTTTGTTTTCGTTAGCAGAACCAAATTGATTTCTTGCCGTTATTGTAGGTCTATTGGCATTTATAAATAGGAAACAATAAACAAAAAGTTAATAGCCTTTGAATTGTACTAAGAATTGTTAAGAAACCTTTTGTTTACGCTTCTTCCTATGTTTCTTATGTTACGACATTTATCAAAATCTTTTCATTTCCCTCCCACTTTTTCTTAATTGTGGGGTGGGGGTGGGAGTTGGCAAGATCAAATTGGTGGTTCAATATCCTTTTTCAAGGAAGTGGACTATCTTAAATGGCAAGCTATTTTTTTTTTTTTTTGGAAGTTTGCTATTTTAGTAGATAGCCCGTGCTTCATTATTGGCTTTGGGATCCCACTGTTGGTGTCTTGTTTCTAAAGTTGTTCGAGTTGCATCAGGATTGTTGGGAACAATCACAGCATAGTTCTAATCTCGATTGCTGCCTTTACTAACCATCACATTCAATGACTGTTTGTTGTAAACTGAGGCGTTAAGGGATGGCTGGAAATAGATACAAAGAGAAAGAAGAAAGAGAGAATAAAGATGAGGCTTTATAGATGACTAGCCTTCTAGTTGCTTAAGTAGTAAAAATGCAGTTTATTTTGCCAAAGATAACAGGTTTGTAAGGGTAGAGGAGGATTATTTCCTAACATATTTTTTTCCAGTACATAATGTAGTATTCTGATAATAAAACACTTTTGTCAGCTTCTCTTGAGCCTTCTCCTGTACATGGGGCCATCCCCTTGATGTTTTTTGCATAGAATTTACTACTATTCCAAAATAAGTTTTTTTTTGGCAAAGCATGGAAGTTGCCTACTTTGGAAGCTGTCTTGTTAATGCTTCGGTGGAACAGTGCTTTTACTTGATACTCCTTGTTTATATAACTGTACCTGTTGGCCATACCAAGAATCCTAAGCTATTATCCAAGGAGTGATTTTGTCCTTCTTGCGTGTCAGGTTTTAGATCGTGGGGAGAAAATTGAACTCCTCGTGGATAAAACAGAAAACCTCCAGTTCCAGGTATTCATCTCCTTTCTACTGTGATTGTAATTTGAAAAAGACTACCTTGGAGTTGTTAATGTGCTTGTGACATTCTTTGAATTTTCAGGCCGACAGCTTCCAGAGGCAGGGAAGACAACTGCGGAGGAAGATGTGGCTGCAAAGTCTCCAAATGAAGCTGATGGTGGCCGGAGTGATCTTTGTCATAATTGTCATAATGTGGCTTATAGTCTGCGGAGGTTTCACATGCGGAAGTGGTAAACAAAACTAGATGTGGTATTTAGTAGGAGTTAATGTTTCTTGTTTTTTCACTGCACAAAAAACTTCATGTTTCTGTATATGAAGATTGTTTCTTGACTGCTGAATCCTTCTTGTTAGACCTTGTGATCCAACCATAACTTGCCATGATTGTTACATCTGTAACTGATATACTTTATAATAATATCCTGGATTTAGTGTAAGATGCACATGTTTTACATTAGGTGTGCTAATATATTGTTTCCCTGGCTGGTTGTAATATTTAGGACATTCTTTGGTGATTGTCTTTGGCCACCTATGATACCTCGATTCGTCATCATGACTAGATTGTTGAAACCAACTGGAAAATACTGCACAAACCATCTTTTCTATGACGTTGACATACAGGACACAATCTGAGATTGGTGGACATGCTTTACATAAGATATTCCAATATGCTAGATACTTTACACCATGAATACTGAGATATGTCTCAACAGTATAGACTAGGGTAGTCCATCAAAATTTAGGAAAAAACTCTATTGTTGCCAAAAGCTCCATTGATATTAGTGTCAAAGATAGACGTCATTGTACATCGGGTCCGAGGTCTTAATAAATGTTGGCCTGCTTCCAGCTTTAACTCTATTACACACTTCGTTCAGCTTAATAAACTTGATTTGGCGGTATGAATTGTTATTTAGGGCTGGAATTTACGGTCTGTTCTTGGTCCAGGTATTCTCTTGTTAAAATAGAATGGCTTTGTTCTAGCTTTGAATCTCTACGGAGAGAGTAGAAGTTTCTCATTGTTAGATTGTGCTTGTCCTACTACTTGAACCCTTGTGCTCAGCGGTCACCCAGGTCACCTCCATAAACATATATAGGAGTATTGTGCATCTAGGTATGGTTGGCCAGTGGTTATGATGTTTGTTTTTTCTTTTCAAGCATAGATGTTGATTTTCAACAGGAATTAAACGTGGAAATTGTTTGGCAGACTGCATTAAGATTTTCTAGTGTTTTCCATATCATACTTATTTCCTTGTCAATCTCAGAATGACACTGAGGTGGTGAGTGTTAAAAGTGGCTGGAGATAGTTTCCATAGACAATGGGAGTGGATGCTGTGCCTAATAATAAAATTCGTACGCAAAAGGCTCTCACTTGCAGTAGGGTCTTGAAAAGGAAGTAGGTAGACTCTCTAACTCTCCACTTTGTTGTAGAGAGATTGATTTTTGTGGCCTAAATATGCACGGCGAAGTATTGGACAGGTGGTACTTAGATATTACCTCTCTTGAAGACCAACCCTAAAAATCAGTTAGATTTGGCTTTGTTGAGAAGAGAGAGAGAGAGGGGTTGAAAAGGTGAAGTCGAGCCGATAGCTTGTTGGTATTGGTTATACTACGATTGAGAAAAGGCAATGCATACTAAGATCAAGTATCTGAAAGGTAATAATATGTTTAAAATTTGTCCAAAAATAGTGCATAAAGAGCTTCTGTAAATTAACTGAGTTTGTATTTGTTCAAAATTTAGTGCATAGCAAACTGATCTCAAACGAGTTTTGACAAATGGAACCCAAGTTAATATTGAGAAGCTTATTTATTTTCCCTGCGCTAGCTTTAAACGGCAGGCAGTCTTTTGACAACACCCAAGCCAATTGAGAAGGGGGAGAATCTCTCTTGGCAGATGTGAGGCTCCTCCTATTGAAAGGGGATATGTCGTATATGTATATTGGTTAGGCTTTTCCACCCCCTTTGCTTTAGGCTGATTATGTGCTTTATATTTGAACTTGGGATCAACATGAAAATGAGAAGCTAAAGTTAGCTTTAATTATTGGTGTGCTTTTGTAATCATGCTTTGGTGTCTTTAATAGCATATGTTCACGGCTAGAAATTAAGTGATTTAAGTCCTGCTTGACATTATGTGTGATGTACTTGGTAATGTCATCATTAAAGGCACCCACCTTTCAGTCACCACTAACCCCTATTAAACTCCCCTTGTATCTGACTTTTGGAATAAAGAGTTGATGTAGTCACTTTAGTGCATGATTCACAAGTTTGAAGTGAAGAGATTTGGCCACTTGGGGGGTAGTTCAGGTGGTGAGGTCTCACCCTTCCTCTTAAGGTCTTAAATTAAAACTTGCTAGGTGCTTCCAACTTTTCCTATTGTAGAGGTTGTGGATTCAGGCCCCATTCGGACTGTGTTAGATGTAAGCCAGTGTAGGTCCTAACGATAGTGCGAGGGAGGGTGGGAGGGTTGTTGACTTATTATCTAATGTGAAGAAAACTCTTACCGAGGGAGGGTTGTTGCCTTATCAACTAATGCGAAGAAAACTTTTACCAAGGGAGGGAGGAGGGAGGAGGGAGGGAGGGAGGGTTGCATTATAATCTACTGTGAAGGAAATTTTGACTGAGGGAGGGAGGGGTGTTGCCTTGTAATCTAATGTGAAGCAAACTTTTACCGAGGGAGGGAGGGCTGTTGCCTTATAATCTAATGTGAAAAAACCTTTTACTAAGGGAGGGAGGAGTGTTGCCTGCCTTATTATCTAATGTGAAGAAAATTTTTACTAAGGGAGGGAGGGTTGTTGCCTTGTTATCTAATGTGGAGAGGTGATTTGCTTCGTAAGAATAAGAATTCACTTCTATGAGAGGTGATTTGATCGTCGGATAAGGCCGGACATGTGTTCTATATCCTCCTCTTTCTTTCTCAGGTTATTCATCTGTATCTGTCTAAGCCCAGGCAGTCAAAGTGCCGAAGCACTCTTCTCTATCTGTTAAAATCTATCTTGATCGACTTCAGGTAGTGGATGAAGGAGTACGGCTTGTATTGTAAGAGTAGGAACCTTTGATGTCCCAATCGAAGAAGGGAAGGGGATGCATCAAGGCAAGCGAAGGATAGACCGTGTACAAGCGTTAAGAGTCCTTTTTATCCTAGGGTTAAGGAACGTAGTGTAGTTGGAAGGTAGAAAGCAAGCTAGCATAGCAAGGCAGCAATCACATAGCTCAATGCATTCCTGGATTCCATAAACCTATTGGGATGGATACCAGGAATCTTTGACTCATAAACAAGGGAACGATATGCACTGCTATTATAAGCATAACCGATGAAAACACAATTAACGGTTTTTGCCTTTTTGGTCTTATCTTAACTTTTTTAGGATTGGGAACTGCTACCTCAGATTGGGGGGTGGGGGTTTTGACGGAAGCATCAGGGCAGGCTACAATCTTCACATTTATTAGAATGTTGGGGAAACTGTAAGAACGTACACGTGATATTGTTGCACGAGTCAAGATCTTCTCATGTTATGAGCTTTCACGTGGCTCCTAAAGGACTAGTCTTATTACATGGAGAGAGAGAGAGAGTGGAGAAAACTTTTACCGAGGGAGGGAGAGGGTTGTTGAGCTATTACATCTAATAAATGTGAAGATTGTAGCCTGCCCTGATGCCTTCTGCATTGCCCTGTTTATAGTGCATGTTGCGAGGGCGAATTAAGAAGTTTGTGAGTAGTTCTGATGGGATGGGTGACAAGAGGTAACCCCACTTTATATTTTCTAAGACATTTGCTTATGTGTCATGAGGGCTTCCCATCACTATCAATAATGAGTTGGTGACTTATAGTCTTTTAGTATTATTATGAGGCAAAATGTAGCCGCATTCGGCTTATTGCATCTCCTCTCTCCTCTCTCTCTCTCTCTCTATAAATACCCTACTTCTGCTGCTGCTGCATTGATCATACTTCATTCATCTTGATAAACCAAATAATGGAAGCTTACAGTTTCTCCAGCCTTATGGATATGTTAGAACGACCCCCATCCCATAATTCACACTCGCACTATCCAATTTCTAAAGCTCAAGCTCCCCGTGAAAACCCTCCTCATGTCACCGAAATGTTTGGAGAGCTCTACTTCAACGAGAGTAATTCCACTTCATCAACAGATGCATTTTTCCACAACCACCACCACCACCACCAACACTGAATCGTTCTCTTCAAACCAACAGTATTGAAAATCCCAGTGACAAAACCAACTTTGGGATGGATAAAGTTACAGAACATGGGTGCATTTACAACAAGAAGTCACGGCGGAAGAAAGAAAAACTCATTTCCCCCACCAATTTCTTGCTTAAAATCAGCTAAGAGTGGTGACCCTTTCAATTACTTCAGATTTGATAAGAATTCCAGTACGTTTGTTCCTGAGGAGATAAAGATTCCCAGGCAGGGTTTATTGCGTGCTTCGAGGGATGGCGGACGCCTGAAGTTGAGCTTTGCTGACGAGCCGGAGGAAGAGGAAGATGAACAAGAAGAAAATAATGGAAAAGAAGCAAGTGATGAGGAATGGGAGGTTGTTGATTTTGGTATCTGTGTGCTTGATGAGTAAAGGATGTATTTTGTCTGGTATCTTTAGAATCTTGTTATCAACGCAGAAATCTTGTAAACTGCGGTACTAATATGATCATGGAACCAACTACAAGAAATGAAAATAGTACTCCCAATACTATGAGAAGAATTTGGGTACGGGGGAGGTTACCACGTGATACCCTCTTTGTGCATCTGAGCCGTCCAATATTGCAATCGACGGTCCGGATTGAAAGTGTCATCCGGATAAATAAATAAAAATTAGGAAAACAAAAAGTGCATTTCAACCTTGACCGTCGGATGCATTTTTGGACGGCCCGGATGCAGTGCGCGGGTAACACGTCATCCATACTCTATTTGCACCTAAGTTTACTATAAATGTCCCCAATTCTTTGGTTGGTTACTAATTGCAAAATTGAGGTTCCAAAATCCATCCAATTTTACCACCGAATACTTGAAAAAAAAAAAAAAAAAAGGATCGGGTAATATGTGTTCCTAGAGTAATTGCATTTGATGCTCCAAATGGTATGTGATCGGGTAACATGTTGTGGGATGCATATCCTTGTGGGGTTTGCTCCAGCACCAAATGGTATGTGATGGGGTAATATGTTGGGGGATGCATATCCTTGGGGGGTTTGCTTCCTCCACCCCCTAAGGTGTCAGGTCACTGAAGGTTTGTCCGGTCATTAATTTCAGCGTACCAAAATTAATCGAAGTGTGCGAAAGTTATTGGACACTTGGTTATAAAAGAAAAAAAGGTACAAAATGACACATGACACTCTGTGAATAGTGTGGAGCAATGCTCCAAGAACGCCATATAATCTATGAATGGTGTGGAACAGTACTCCAAGTACACTAAATAACCTCTCGGTGACCATATCATGACACACTTTCAATGGTGTACACCAAATAACCTTTCACGTTGCACACCGTCAATAGTGTGGAAAAATGTAAGGGACATGTCAAAGTTTATATCCGTTTTTACATCCTCTCTCACAAGTGATGGCGAGACCTTTTAAAGTTGGAAGTGTTCACTCAATCGAGAGCTAGAAAAGGGGCTCGCAAATGGGGACAAAAGTAAAAAATTGTTTGTGGTGTGGGGCTAAGGTACATGTGCCTTAAAAAAAAGGTTTTGCTGTAGTTTTGGCTTTATTAAAAAGATGTTTATGAGAAAATTTGACTAGATTTACCGAGTAAAAAATGTATCTCTGCTGATTTTCATAGTTGAACAGAAGTAATGACAACATATTTATGAAATGACTTGACTGAATTTGTGCTAATTTCAAAGAATAATCATCAAATATAGGACTGAATGCCCCCACCCCACCCCACAAAGCCTTTGGGAACACGGCAACCAAAGGGTCTGATCTAAATTTGTAGATGTATATTTTGGTATTTTTAGTATAGTGAAATTTAATTAGTATTAAATCTTGGTAATTTTACTTTAACCCCTTCATTTTATTTTTTTTTAAATGTAGCGATCCTTCCCAACTCAAAATAAATTTTCATTAGGGCATTTCTTCGTTAAATTTATGTGTCCAAAAATGTTTAGGGAACTATCTCAATATTATTTGAGACATCAAGAGATTCTTATTTTTTTCTTTAGGTTTCGAAAGTTGAGACAAATCTGCATATACTTTGAAGAACAATGTTTTTATTTTTCGGTAAACAATATAGTACGAGGTTTAAGAAGGGGTGAAACGCGAGGATTTCTCAAGGGTACCCATTTAATGCTACTCTTGTCAAGCACACTTAACTGCAAAATTCTAATGAGATGCGGAAAAAAAAAAACAAGTCTGGTTTGATATTGTTCTCTTTGAAAAAAATATGAAGTACTGAAAATTTGTCACGGCTTTATCTCGGTTCTTTGCTAATGAGCAATGAAATTAGTTTACATTGAATTGGTCGAGATGTATGCAAACTAATTGGGATATCTTGAGATGCCATCAGTTTTCATTTTGGGATGTGAGGGCATCCTTATCTGACACACAAAAAAAAAAAAAACCTCAAAAACACATTTTATAATTTAACAAGTCACTTTTTAAAAAATTCACAAAATCTGACTCTCTATTCAAATTTTAGCAAACCACTTTATCAAAAACTCACAGAATCAGACTTTCTATTCAAACTTTTACTCTTTCCTCCCTCCTCCTCTTTTGGTGAGTGAACAGTATGTCCCCAAATTTGTTAAGTTACTGTAGCAAAGTTAAGAAATCTTCAAATTGGTGAGGCTGATTTTTAAGATTTTGGAGGAGTTTGCTCTCTACTTTAATTTAAAAGTAAAATTGTTAAGCCACATATTGATGCTCTGATTGAGTGGTTTGTACATGTCCTAAAACTATAGCAAACTGTGAGCTACAATGATCAATTTGTCAAAGAATTATATTGATGGGAAAGGGCACTAAAGATGGTGAAATGAAATATGGGCACTAAAGAGAAACGCATACGCGTGTAAATGTAGACATCAAGAAAGAGAGAGAGAGAGAGAGAGAAGAAGATTTGCAAAGTGCCCAAATTGCACATGCATGTCACTTCATTTTGACAAGCAATATGAAACATACCATAAAGGAAAAAGGAGAATAAAAAAAGGATCCCGCTCCTCTCCAATAATGGAAGGGAAACTTCTCGTCTAGTCTCCCTTTTTTTTCAAGCCCATAACGGACTCACATCAACAATCCGAAGCATACATTTCGTAAATCTTGTTGAGTACTTCAACTTTGCAAAAATTCTCGTCGATTGGTTATCGTTTGGTACCTGATCCAAAAGAATTAATCTTGGAAAAATTGGGAAAAATGATTTTTATTGAGTGTGTTTAGTACATTTTTTAAAGATTTATGTGATTTGATCAGTTATCAAACAATATCCGCTTGACATGAATTTTTGAATGATTAAAGTACTCGACGAGATTTACGTAATGTAATGTATGATTTGGATCATTGATGTGGACCCGGTATGAGCTAGAAAAAGAAGAGATTGGACGAGAAGCTCCTCTCCCATTAACGGAGAGGAGTGAGATCCATAAAAAATATCCATTGACTCTACCAACATATCCCTTTTAAGCTAGCTACTCGCTCAGTTTCAATTTGTTTGTCCACGTTGGGAACCCAATTTTTTTTAGAAAACACAATAATTGTAATTAGAAATGTTCAGTTTCAAATTACAACTTTTCAACATTTCAATATTTGCCCTTCAGTTTTTTTGAAAAGTTATATTTTATTTTAGAAAAGCATGGGTAAAAAGGAAACCTTTTTCATACAGAAAGTCACATAGACAAATATTTTGTGACATGTAAAAGTCTAGAAGGAAACAAACAAATTGGAAAAGAAATAGTAGTGTATTACACATAGGGTTTAAGCAACTTTAATAAGGCAAACTAAAGGAACATAGAAAACTTTAGGGAGTTGATTTTGGGGCTCCCTTTTTTGATGCAAACACTCCAAAATTTAATGAAGTTACAAAACTACCCTTTTCAAAATATAAAAGTTACTGGAGGCACTCCACCCTAAAATTATCTCCTCATTTACTTGAGGCACTCCTAATAGAGATATGAACCAAAGCCTCTCTCCGTTGGCAGTGGATCCTCTATCTGAAGCTGCCCTGTCTGACACCTCTGTCCCACGCCCTTAGTGCTGCCATGTCGCCCATATTTCCCCTCCATTAAACCCACCAACTCTGTTAATGACATTGTTAACTCAAGGCAATTGTTTCTTTTCTTTTTTTTTTTGGTTTTGCAATATCCTTTGAATAAAAAAAATAAAGTATTTCTGCGTACAATTTTTTATTTTTGTTTGCTCCAAATTAAAATTCTAGTAGAGATCTTTCTTTTGATGCGCAAAAATTTTAAAAATTATATATGAAAGTATTTTACATTGTTGATTTATTGAGTTGGCTTTGTACTATCCTTCGGATAAAAAAATAAAGTAAATCTGCACATAATTTTTTTTTATTTTCTTTTGCACCAAAATAAACTACCAAAGAGATTTTTAATTTGATTCGAAAAAATTTTAAAAAATTTATACGAAAGTATTTTATATTGCTGGCTTGTTGGGTTTAAATTATTTCGTACAAAAAATTTCAATTTTTTTATCAATGAAAAAAAAAAATTATGCGTGCAATTACTTTATTTTTTTATCCGAAAGATATTGCAAAGCCAACTCAGCAAGCTAACAATGTAAAATACTTTCGTATACATTTTAAAAAAAATTTCACACCGAATTAAAAATCTCTATTAGTAGTTTAATTTGGTGGAAAAATAAATAAATTTTTTTGCGCGAAAGTACTTTATTTTTTTATCCGAAAGATATTGCAAAATTGCTCAACAAGCTAACAATGTAAAATACGACCCAGATCTATCCCACTCTCTCTCTCTCTCTTTCCTCTTTTTCTCTCCTTTCTCTCTCTTAATCCAGGCCGTCCAAAAAGTGTTTTGGACGGCCGAGACGTGCGCTTGTGCACCACGTAGGATGGTGCCTGCTCGGCACTGAAAAAACCCACATTAACAAAGGAGGAAAAGGAGAAGAGTAAATTTTTTTTGGAGTGCCTAAAATAAATTATAGAACTTGTAGAAGGATAGTTTTGGAAAACCACTGTAGCTTGGAGCCCCTCCATCAATTTTTGGAGTGCGATTATCAATTCTCAAAACTTTATCGTACCGTTCGTACGTACTGTTACATTCTTTTTTTTTTTTTTTGTCCAACGAAAATTCAAAGTATGGATACAACTCAAAAGCCTAAACAACAACAAATACAAAAAAATATAGGCATGGTTTTTTTTTTAATACCAATTATATTAATAGGAAAAAAAGATTACAACTAAAACAACAAAACAAAATACAATAATAAAGAAAAACATCGAGCAAAAAATACAACGGTGGTGTCGAAACCCAAAGAGATGGGTGGAGAGTACATAAGACCAGAGTGGCAAGCTCATTTCCGATGCAATAGGCTAGGTGAGTGGAAGACATGTTGCGAAACCATGCGTATCTTAAGTTCAGTAATGGATTCCCACACCGCCAAATTAACTTAAGCGTCTCTAAGCAAAAAAAAAAAGAGACAAAAAAACACATTCCATTTTACTTTTTACACATTTTAAAATACATTCACAAATTTTATACACTTTTCACACATTTTAATACATTTTTAAAATTTTAACGATAGCCTATCGAACTGATTTTAGAATTTTTAACTTAAAACTAAAATACACTTCTTAATGTAGTACTAATTTATTTCAATCTAAACTGACCAACCACTCTGTCAGTCACACTTGGAAAAAACAAAAACAAAACAAAAATTTTGTTAAAAAAAGGGGGGGATTGAATGTCTTGCGAATAATAACAATGTGAAGTTGGTAACTTGGAAATTACTGTACTAAGACTATCGTTTTTCTCTCATATGTTGTTAAACTTTATTTGTCTTAAGACAGAATATCAAACAATGAAATTTTTTTTTTCCCGGAACAGAAATCAATTTGAAAACTGTTTTCAAAACATTAATCAGTCTTATTATTGTAAGAATGTGGTGCGAAAAAACATTAAATAATTCTATTGAATTCTGGAAATTAACAACGGAACAAAAATATTATAGAAATAGTAAACAAGAACTATAATATTAACAAAATCGAAATTGGGAATTGAATATGCAAACGAAGGCTTATATATCACAATTCACACACCATTGCCTTTAAAACAAACTCGTCCCCTCACCGGAGGTTCTGGAGAATCCTGTCACCGTCTATTTCTACAGTACAACGGCTTCAATTCAATCACCGAAGCTGTAATCGATTGACAAACCGAACTGTGCTTACGTTCTCTCTGGAACGACAGTAGAAGAACAGAACAATGTAGTAAATACGTAGGATGTTCTCGGTCTCGAATTAGGGAAATAGAGCATCAAATTTATAACCACCAGCGTGACCTTTCGGTTTTCGCGGTATAAAACCAATTAACTAGATGGGATTAATCCGGTGGTTAATCTCTTGCAAACTGAAAACCATTTAGTTGCAGCATTCAACGAGTAGTGGACAACTGAGGGGTCACTGACCCTTACGTTTTGGTGCAAATCCCATATGGGCTCGGACAACCCCAAGTCCCATTCCACAAGCCCAATCCAATACCCAAGTTTGTTATTAAGAGTTTTGGATCCAAAATAATCTAGACCAAGAATCCTGAGTTCCGGCCCCGGTCTTGTCCAAGTGTTTGGTGATGGCAAGCGCATTCATGTCCCTTAACTAAACTAGGCTTCTCCAATTCCCTCAAATTCTTAATCAAAATGAATTTTGTTCATATTTAGAGTCACCAAAATATTCAAACAATTCTTCCATTTTTCCAACATTTCATGACGGTGATAGAACCTGATAGAGAGACACAAACCCTAGATGGAACACAGAGACAATTCAAAACCCTAATATCAAAGTCCTCAATACAAAAGACAAAACCCTATGAACCCCCAAGGGCCCCATTTATAAGAATGTGCGGAAAATAAGCCTTAACCGACTTAAAACGGGGTTTTTTGGTGCTGACCGTATGTCTTGACAGTGGTGACTCCCGTCCAGACGGGATTTTCAGAGAGCAACCCCGCGAGCAGAAAACTTCACATTTCTTAAATTCAAGCCATAACTCCAACAATGTACTTGGTCTTGTCATCATTAAACTTCCCTTGCGTTATTTTGTAATCATGCTTTGGTATCTTTAATAGCACATTTTCATTGTTTGCGGCTAGAAATAAAATGATTTTGAGCCCTACCTGACATTATGTGTGATGAACTTGGTAATGTCATCATTAAAGGCACCCAACTTTTAGTTACCACTAACCCATATTAAAAACTTCCCTTGCACCTGACTTTTTGAATAAATAATTGAAGAGAAGAGAAGAGAAGAGAAGAGAAGAGAGTTAGCCACTTGGGGCAGTCCAGGTGGTGAGAGCTCACCCTTCCTTTAAGAAGGTCTAGAGTTAAACCTTGCTAAATACAATGTGCTTCCAACTTTCCTATCGTGAACGTTGTGGATTCATGTCCTATTGTAACCCAGATCCTTTGTGCTGAAAAATACGTGCGCTTCTGTGCCGAGGAGTTTTTTGGCCATTGAATCATTCAGAAATTGCATTTTGAACTTCTTTAGTTCCTTTTTTATGCATACTTCCTTACAATTCCTAATATTTTTTTTGATAATTCAGTTGTTTGGGTCAGTTTATGTGCACCTCAACTGATCTTCGGAGACCGACGTCTACTAGTAAGAGTCTCAATTAAAGTCAGAGCAAAACTTCACATGGATAAGCTCCGATACAGTTGATAACATTCTCGGAGATTTCACTTATTATTCTCATTTATGTAAATGTATTATTGCAACCCTTGATGTACTAAAAATAAATTAATATAAGGATAACAGTGTAAATCTACATTAATTAAAACATAAAAGAGGCCAGATGATAAGAAAGAGAGTGCAAATATCACTACCGTTAATGTATCTAAACTAATGTTGTTTAACTACATTACGCAAATTTTTATATTTCCACTTTCTTTTTCAATTAAACGGACGACAAAAAAATGTAGTTGAGTAATTTTGGAAGCTTAAAGATTTTTAAGTTCACTAATTGTTTTTCCGTTGAAAAAATTAAATTTCATATAGACAAATAAATTGGGATGATTAGAGTATGCACTTTCGTATTTTTAGGCAAAACGTCAGTGCCAATTTATTTAAGCTTTTTGTGCATGTCTTTTAAGTATGATGAAAAAAATTCTTATTGATACAAAAATTCCTGAAGCCGCCCCTTTACTCGGAGATTGTAGCCTGCCTTGATGCTTTCTATCTTGCCCTGTTTATATATAGTGCATGTTGCTCTGATGGGATGGCTGACAAGATGTAACCACACTTTATTTTTTCTAAGGCTAGTAATGTATCATGAGGGAAGCCATCCGCTATCAATAATGATCTGGTGACTTTAGTCTTTCATTATTATGAGGCAAAATGTAGCCGCATTGGCTTATTGTATCTCTCTGTCATAATATTATTTTGGTAACAATTTTGGTATTAGGAGATCTTATTTAGTGCTGATTGTTTAGCCCGATTTGAGTTTCTCATTTTCTAATTTTTCTAGAGTTTTTTTTTTCTTATTTATAGGCGAAACCCTAACTCAACTAGGAAATAATAGAATTTTGTTAACCATGAAAAGCAATAAAGGAAACTAAAGAGATTAATAACAACTAAATTAGGAACGTGTAAAACAGGCAGCACAAATCAGATCGCCTAATAATAATTGTAAATAAAAGTTGTTATCAAAATAATATTTCCACAAGTGATAGGGGTGTATATCTTATCCTACATCACTCTCTCTGCATAAATACCCTTCTGTTGCTCCTGCTAATTTGATCATACTTCATTCAACATAATGTTTCCATAAGTGATAGGCGTGTATATCTTACATCACTCTCTCTGCATAAATACCCTTCTGCTGCTGCTTTGATCATGCTTCATTCATCTTGATAAACCAAGTAATGGAAGCTTACAGTTTCTCCAGCCTTAGGGACATGTTAGAACGACCCCCATCCCATAATTCAAAGTTCAGTGGGTTATTATCCTCACACTCACAGCATCCAATTTCTAAATCTCAAGTTCCCCATGACAACCCTCCACCGAATCGTTCTCTTCAAACCAACACTATTGAAAATACCAGTGACAAAACCAACTTTGGGAAGGATAAAGTCACAAAACATGGGTGCATGTACAACAAGAAGTCACAGCGGAAGAACGAAAGACTCTTTCCTCCACCAATTTCTTGCTTAAAATCAGCTAAGAGTGGTGAGCCTTTTAATTACTTTAGATTTGATAAGAATTCCAGTAAGTTTGTTCCTGACGAGATAAGGATTCCCAGGCAGGGTTTATTGCGTTCTTCGAGGGGTAGTGGACGCCTGAAGTTGAACTTCGCCGACGAGGAGCCGGAGGAAGAGGAAGATGAAGATGAAGAAGAAAAAAATGGAAAGGAAGCAAGTGACGAGGAATGGGAGGTTGTTGATTTTGGTTTGTGTGGGCTTGATGAGTAAAGGGATGTATTTTATGTCCGGTATCTTTAGAATTTTGTTATCAATATTGCAGAACTCTTCTGAACTGTGGTACTATGATCATGCATGGAATCAACTACATGAAATGAAAAAAGAGCCGAACATGAAAGAAGAACATGAAATAGAACATGAAAACACATCCGACGGATGAGTCCATTCGCAGACAAGCCAACAATGTAAAATTCTAAAGTATAAAATTTTCAAAATTTTTTGTATCGAATTAACAATCTCTAGTAGTAATTTAATTTGGTGCAAACAAAAAATAAAATTATGCGCGAAAGTACTTTATTTTTTTATCCGAAAAAAATTGCATAAGGATAGGGAACTAAAATGGGGGGATAATCCCCCCGACTAAACATAGACACCCCTCCCCCCTACTTATATTTAGTTAGGGAGGGGCCTAACTATTTAATCCCTGGGCTAATTAGTCATGGAGCGTTTTTTGTTGCCAGACAAGGTAATAAGGAGGGGAAGGGGTACTAATTAGCCCACACTGCAACAAAATTGGGTTTTGCCGATGTAAGCTAGTACATTGGGAAACGTATATTTGCATCGGCAAAGGGTTTTGGCGATGACAAACCTTGCGTCGGCATGCTGTCGCCGTAGGCATGTCGGTAAAAGATTTGTCGATGCGAACTTTCTTCATTGCCAAAAGGCAGTAGTTTTAGCGACATGAATTCTCATCGCCAAAAGTGTATTTTATTTGAAAAAATAGACCTTTTGCCAACGTGATATTACATCGGCAATACTAAAACTATTGGCAACGCAAGATTTTATCGCTAAAAGTAACCTCCAGATATTTGCTAGTAACTTTTGGCTATGCCTTTGTGTGTCGGCAAAAGAATTTGATACAAAAAATATATATATTTCTCGCTTTTTTGTTTCCAATAAACACGTAACATTCATTTATTCATTCATAACTATTATTAAGACATTAACCTGGATACATTCATTCCATCCAACTCATTCAAAACTTCATCGGAACCAAAATATACATTCATTGTAATACCTTAAATATATCGCAACCTCGAAAACAAATTATCCTAAACTTATCCAAACATTCAAAATACAGTAAAAAATGTTCACGACCAGCAATGCAATCCAAAAACTAAAAGTGGCTTGCAAATAGGGACAAAAGTAAAAAAGTGTTTGTGGGGTGGGGCTAAGGTAAATGCCCCCCACCAAAAAAAAAAGAAAGTTGTGCAATAGTTTTAGCTTTATTAAAAAGAGGTTATGAGGAAAATTGACTAGATTTACTGAGTGAAAAATGTATCTCTACAGATTTTCATAGTTGAACAAAAGTAATGACAAGCTATTTCTGAAATGACTTGATTGAATTTGTGCTAATTTTAAAGAATAATGATCAAATATAGGACTGAATGCCCCCCACCCCACAAAGCCTTTAGGGACTTGGCTACCAAAGCTTCTAATATTACATTGTAGATGTATATTTTGGTATTTTTAGTATACTGAAATTTAGTACTAAATCTTGGTAATTTTACTTCAATGCCTTCAATATTTATTTTTTGAACATAGCGATCCTTCCAAACTCAAAATAATTTTTCATTAGGTCATTTCTTCGCCAAATTTATGTGTCAACTAATGTTAGGGAACAATCTCAATATACTTTGAGACATCAAGAGCTTCTTTTTTTTTTTTTTGGTTTTGAAGGCTGAGACAAAAATCTGCATATACTATGAAGAACAATTCATTTTAATGTGTACTGTTTTTATTTTTCGGTAAACAAGAAAGTATGAGTTTAAGAAGTTGGTGAAACACGAGGATTTCTGAAGGATACCCATTTAATGCTACTCTTGTGAAGCACACTTAACTCCGAAATTCTAACGACATGTGGAGTATTAGGGCTGGTATGATATGACTACATCCAACCTCAACTGTTGCACCTGGAAAGGGAGATATATGGAGATAATGAGGGCGATGACAATGGTTAGAAGGGAAAAATAAGTCTGGTTTGATGTAAAGCTTGATCTCTTTGAAAAAAATAAGAAGTACTGAAAGTTTGCCCTAGCTTTATCTCGGTTCTTTGTTAGTAGACGAAATTAGTTTACTTTAAATTAGTCGAGATGTAAATGAACTAGTTGGGATATCCTGAGTCGCCATCAGCTTTGATTTTGGGATGTGATTGAGTGGTTTGTATGTCCTAAAACTATAGCAAACTGTGGGCTACCATATATGATCAATTTGTCAAAGAATTATATTGATGGGAAAGGGCACTAAAGACGGTGAAATAAAATGGGAATAATGATACAGACACCCTTTATGTGGGTTAAAGCACTAAAGGGAAATGCATACGCGTGTATATGTACAACACATCAATATGTACAACACATCAAGAAAGAAAGAGAGAGAGAGAGAGAGAGAGAGAGAGAGATAAGAAGATTTGCGAAGTGCCCAAAATGCACATGCATGTCACTTCATTTTGACAAGCAGTATGAAACATACCAAAAAGGAAAAAGAAAAAGAACGGGTTGGGATATGGGGGTGGGATAGAGTGGGATATGAGGGTGGGATAAAGTGGGACCCAAAATCCCATATTTGGTTCCCTTATTTTGGATGAGATTTGAAATCCCATGGCAATTTTTATCCCAATCTGCACGGGATATAAAATCCCATTTGTGTGTGTGTGTGTGCGCGTGTGTTGGGGGGGGGGGGGGGGGGGGGGGGGGGGGGATTTGAATGGGATATGGGTTTTCCAATGGCTAAAACAACAAAAAAGTGCTTTCCAGTGGTTATATCCCGTTGAACACAAACACCGGATATGAATTTTCTCTATCCATTGATATCTTGAGCAATATCCCAAGGATTTCATATCCCACTCATATCTCAAGGGATTTCATATTCCATCCATTTATCTCCGGTCAAACAAATGAGGGCAAATCCCACCAAACAAACAAGGCCAAAGGGAAGAGGAAAAAAAAGGATCTCGCTCCTTTACATTAATGGGAGAGGAGTTTCCCGTCGAGTCCCTTCTTTTTCGGGCCTACATCAATGATCCGAAGCATACATTACATAAATCTCATCGAATACTTCAACTTTGTAAAAATTTGCTTCGACTAGTTACCGTTTGATACTTGATTCAAAACCATATATCTTGAAAAATGTGGGAGAAAGTTATTTTTATTCAATGTGTCTAGTACATTTTTTTTAAGATTAATGTAATTTGATCAGTTATCAAACAGTATCCAACCGACATGAATTTTTGCATGGTTAAAGTACTCTACTAGATCTACGTAATGTATGATTTGGATAATTGATGTGGACTCAGTATGATGCAGAAAAAGAATAGATTGGACGAGTAGTTCCTCTCCCATTACTGGAGAGGAGCGAGATCCATAAAAAAATCCATTGTCTTCACCAACATCTCCCTTTATTTGTCCAATTTTGGGAACCCAACTGCTTTAGGAAACACAACGATTGCACCTAGAAATGTTACTTTTTAATATTTGTCCTTACAATTTTTTTGAAAAGTTATTTTATTTAGAAAGGCATGGGTAAAAAGAAAACGTTTTTTGAAAAGTTATTTTATTTTTGGGCATGTAAAAGTCTAAAAAGGAACAAACAAAATGCGATAGAAAGAGAGTACTACACATAGGGTTTACGCACATTAAAGGCAAACTATAGGAACCTAGAAAACTTTATCGTACTCAATATAGTACCGTTCGTACGTAGTTGTTACATTCAATCAATGTAAACATGATAGGGCACTAACAAGGCTCCCCGTGGAGCCCACATGGCGCTACCCATGGCGGGCAATATTTGCTTGCCCTAGGAGTCAAACTCAAGACCTTGAGCTCCTCGCACACGTGTGTTACGAACTAAGCTAGCACACTTGTTATTGACAAAAGACAAACAAAAATATTTACACTATGTTTTTGAGAATTTCTGATAGTGTAAGTTGAGCAATTTTACTGTCAGTATTAATTAAGAGAAAAATGACACTTTTGTACGATGACGCTTTTTAAGGGAACTAACATAAAAAAGAGGCTCTTTGTTCTTTTATGACGCTTTCGTGGAAACTTTCATGTTTCTAATTTTTTGAGTGTCATTTTTTAACGTTATTGTAGTAGTGTGTATTAATAGGAAAAAAGATTACAACTAAAACAACAACAAATATAAGAAAAACAAACAAAACAAAATACAATAGAAAATACAACTGTTAGAACCCAAGGAGGTGGGTACTGGTAGAGTGTCTATGAAATCCAGAGTGGCAAGATTGGTTCTGATTTAATAGGCTAGGTGAGTGGACATGTTGAGAAAACATGCGTATCTTAAGTTTGGTGAAAAATTCCCACACCGCCAAATTAACTTAAAACTAAAAGACACTTCTAAACGTAATTTGTTTCAATCTAAACCGACCAACAACTCAGTCAGTCACACTTGAAAAAACAAAAACAAAACAAAAATTTTGCTAAAAAAAAGGGGGGGGATTGAATGACTTGCAAATAATAACGATGTGAAAAAAACAGAAATCAATTTCACCGGAGGTTTTGGAGGATTCTGTCACAGCCTATCTCTACGGTACAACGGCTTCAATTCAGTCATTGAAGCATCATAGTGGACTGACCCGGCAAACCGAATTGTGCTCGCGCTCTCTCTCCGGAGACAATAGAAGAACAGAAGGATAAATACGTAGGATGTTCTCAGTGTCAAATTTTGGAAATAGAGCATCAATGATCAAACTTATAATTAACCACCAGAGAGACCTTTCAGTTTTCGCAGAATAAAACAAATTATCAAATATGAGAACCATTTTGTAACATTCAACCCGTAGTGGACAACTGGGGAGTGATCACTGACCCTTAAGCTTTCCTTTTGAGGCAAATTCCATTTCCATTTTCCATATGGGCTCGGTCACCCCCAAGTCCCATTTCACAAGCCCAATCCAATACCCAAGTTTGTTATTAAGAGTTTTGGACCCAAAATAATCTAGACCAAACCACTCATACCATAGACCTCGGACACACGAAGCAGGCCCAAAAATTCTGAGTTCCGGCTCCGGCCTTTTCCAGGTGTTCAATGAAGGCAAATGCATTCGCGTCCCTTAACTAAACTTGGCTTTTCCAATTTCCTCAGATTCTCATTCAAAATGGATACTGTTTATATTTAGGGAAACTGAAATATTTAGCAATTCTTCCATTTTTCTAGCATTTCATGACCCAAAATAACAGAAGCTAAAAATGAATATTTCACATCATCTGTATCTTGCATCTAATAAAGGAGTCTCGCACGTCGAACTAACGTTCAGTTTACAGACATTTTCAAACATAATTTGCCCAAATTTAAGCAAATAAACAACCACTGAGCCACACTATTAAAATCAACAAAAATTCCCTAGTCCCGACATGGATGACTTAACTTTGACTTAACTGGGGAGGAGATCTAATCAAGGTGCGTATAAGCTAGCTCAAAAACCCTGACCGCCAAACTAAAAAACAAAAGTGTGTGGTGCTGTTAGTGTGACAAAAAGAAGAAACTATGGTAATGTGGTGTTTTTTTTTTTAACGGCAAAAAAGATTTTATTAATTTTTAAAAACAAATTACAAAGATTAAAGAGATCCGAGATATCCCAACAAGGTTGTCACCCCTCCAACCCACAATCATATGCCCATGGTAAGTGTGGTGTTAGTGTGCAGCAAGTGCAAAATAGGAAAACAGAAGAGGGAAATCTTAAAGCAACTAATAAAAAGACAAGTGACAAAACAAAAAACTAAAAAAAATGTGGTGGCAACGCATGCATACCTGAAGCCAAAAATAGGGGTTTGGAGTTGGTGCGGCGCAAGTGGTGCACAACACGCGTGTTGTGTAATCCGAGCCGTCTGCTCGGTAATCTAATGATCCAGATCTCATCTCAACTGTGCAACATCCGACAGTTCATTGCAAGATGAAATCTGGCCATTAGATTGTTGAGCGTACGGCTCGGATCACACAACATGCGTGCTATTTAAAGTTTGGGCCGTCCATAACATTTTTGGACAGCCGAGATGCTTGCTCGGACACCACGTAGGAAAAAACTTTCTCCAAAAGTAGATACCAAGATTACGGTATAGATCGAAAATATTTAGAGATTTCAACTTTCCTTGATAACGTAAATTAAGATCGTGTGTGAATTAAGAAGAATTATCCAAATGGGCTTTGTACCCTATAATATCATCTTATTCTAAAAAATCTCCGGATCAAAATCACCTTAAAAAACATATTTAGGTATTAATATTCATTTTGCGAATACAAGAAATAAAAATATTCAAGCTGGTGAATTTTGAATTAGTCATGTCTGTAAATGTAGAGATTTCAAAAATGGCAAAAGATTTAATAAGTGTAGATATTTTTTCTTTTCTTTTTTTAAAGAGAAAACGTGAAGTAAGATCTTGTAATCAGAATGATTTAGTCACATCTGCGAATTCATTTTGTGGTCAGAGATAACGTTTAATTAATATCTCTCTCTTTTTTTTTTTGGAAGGTGATTTAATTCATATCCATATGAATATCTCACCTTAATTAATCTCTCTCTCTTTTTTTTTTGGAAGGTGATTTAATTCATATTATATGAATATCTCACCTTATAAGAGAGCCACACGACCAGCTGGCACGGGGTCAAAAAATATTCTCTATTCAATACTGTTACTTGTAAGTAGTGGCTAGCTCATGCGGTAGAGCTCTTGGATGTCCTACACTGCATTCTGGGATCGAGTCATTCCCCCTTCCCTCGTCTAATAGATTAGGAATTAGGAATGACGAATGACAAAAAAAAAAAAAAATTACCATTACTTTTTCTTCATTCTTTTCTGAAATTTTTTATTATTTCAATGCCAGATTGGCAGATACGTGGGATCAAAATAAAATACTATACAACAGCCAAAGTACCAATAAATTCAGATTCCTTTAAATTTTCTTTCCTTTTTTTTTTACGATGCACGAAGATTTATTCTACTCTAACTTAGAAGATAATGTGGACAGGGTTTGGAACCGGAGGAGTAGCTACTCATCCCCGTAGTCATACAGCATGCTGCATAGCACCTCCCCCGGTTGTAAGTTTTCTATCTCTTCTGGTTTCACTTTCCCATGCATCCCATCCCGAGTCCCCGACCCGGCTCCTCCCCAAAACAGTTTCAATTGGGGCGGTTATCTGATGTAGGATTTTAGTTTTTAAGAAGAAATTTGGTGCATTTATTAAATGAAATTGTCAACAGATTTTGAACTTTAATTTTTTTTTTGAAGAAGCTGAGTTTCAGATGTTTTGGGACTAAAGTTTGGGTTCTATATATATTGAAATGGGATTATCTGCTAAGGTCCTTGCAAAACGCACCGAGTTTTAAGATTGTCCATGTGAGACTTGAACCATCCATGCACTTCATACATTATATACATAATGCATGTATGTGGGTAAAAAGAAAAAGGTTAGAATTTATACAAATCTCATAAAGTGAAAGGGCAAAAGTACAATTTGCTATAAGTTGTGAAAGAATGCGTGCCTCGCGGACGCAGAATAACAAATTTGACGTAGTTTGCTAGGATCAGTACTCTTCAGTAATTTTACAAAAAAAAAAAAAAAATGAAAGTGTACTATAATTCGGAAGAAATTTGGGAGATGTGCCGTAAAACCCTATAGTGCACCCCTGAACTGTAGGGGCCAAACACCACCTCGCAACACGGTCCGCCCCTGGCCACATGGCATGTTATGGAGCTTGTCCGTATCATTCTAGTAGAGAGAATGTTATCAAATATTGTTATGTATACGTAGGTGGCAGGTGAGTACTCACATGGCTTACTAGTGGTGGCGGTGTAAAGGTGGAGAATAACAAAGGGAAATGGGGAAATAAAGAAGAAAGTTAACAAAAGGATAAGCTCATGCCGAAAGAAAGGAAATAAGAAACAAAGGAATCAAAGTGCATGTAATTGGACCACCAATTGGTAACTTAAGCTCTGTCTGTTTCGGACGGAAACATTTTCTAGGAAAACATTTTCCGTAGAAAACATTTTTCGGTGTTTGAGTACAACAAAAAAGAAAAGTCAATGGAAAACTTTTTCCAAAATAAAAAAGTCAAAAGAAAAATGAACCATCAAGCCTTGAAAATGTTTTCAGTGGCAGAAAACATTTTCCATCAGCTCTGCTCCTACCTGCCCCGATCTGAGAATCACACCTCCCGACTCCCCGACACAGGTCTTCTCTCTCTATCTCTCTCTCTCTCTCTCTCTCTCTCACACACACACACACACCCCGTCCCTCTCTCTTCCATTCTCTCCGGTGTGAGTATGGTTCTTGTGAATGCCAAAAGTCGTCCTCGTCTTGAAGCACTGCCATCGTCGAAGTCTTCCTCGTCTTGACTCTGCTGTGGTTATATCTCAAATTTTTTTTTTTTCGAGCCTAACTACAAGCTCAAATGAGTAATGGCCATAACTGACGTGTATGGTGTTACCTTTGTTGGGGAAGGCTTTGTATTCTACATGAACTTTAGTCTCCTGATGTTTTTAGGATTATTTTTAATACTATTACTTCTGTGGATATTTATCAATGTGCCATGTTTCTTCAGTGTGTTGTATTCAATGTCTAGTGTAGTGCTTGTCTAGTAGTAATTACATGGTGTGTCCAAATTGGGGTATTACCTGTTTGATCAAATGTCTGAGACACTGGGTTTAAGTTTTTTATGCATCGGTAATGAGGCCCTGTGGTTGTTAGACATTCCTTGTATTGAAAAATAGAGGACAGAGCCAAATTGGGGTATTACCTGTTTGATGAAATGTCTTAGACATTGGGTTCAAGTTTTCTACAGTTTTCCTAGTTTTCTGGGTCTACTAAAGCATTCATTTTGACAAAAAAATGTAAGCCAATCACAAGAGGTCACTGCACTTCCTTTACTCCAATTGTTGTAATCTTAATTTTCCAAGATCCTAGTGTAGCCAATAGTTAGACTTTACAGGTTGCCCACCATTTAAGAAATGTCTGTTAACACTACTAGTTTTCTATGCCTTATGAAAGCTAGACTCAAGGTTGACCATCAAATTAGATTGTACTAATATTCCAGGTTGAGACGCTTACTTTCTCCTTGCTTCTCAGCTCTCACTATGAATTGGTTTCATGTTTTCCCACTGCAAGTAAGAGTATCCCAAATCTCTTTTGATAATCACTACATAATGTTGAGTATGGTGAGTTGAAACCCGCCTAACTAGAGGGAGCTGTCCTCTAGTTACCTGTTATAACTGGGATTTATCACCGGAGATCAAGTAACAATCCAGTAGCCTCAAAATGGATAGCAATTTGCATATATATCACCCTGTTATACCTACAGCCTAACTAGAGGGGGCCAGTGGCGGAGCCAGGATTGAGAATCCGGGGGGGCCGAGTTCAAGGGCGGCTCTAGGATTTTCATCTAGCGCTGACAAAAATGCACAACGTATTTATGATGAAAGCTGTATGCAAAGAAGTCGTCTAATTTTCTTCAATTTTTTTGTGTTTCCATATTAAACCTAATGTCAGACAACTATTTTTTTGTGTTCTTTTGACATACTGACCATCATCAGCTCATGGCTAAAGGAACATCATCAGATAACACGGCTCTAGGATTTTCTGTGTAACACATAGATGGTCAGTATGTCAAAAGAACATCCTGAAACTATGTAGGATAATAGTTGTCTGACATTAGGTTTAATATGGAAACACAAAAAAATTGAAGAAAATTAGACGACTTCTTTGCATGCAGCTTTCATCATAAATACGTTGTGCATTTTTGTCAGCGCTAGATGAAAATCCTAGAGCCGCCCTTGAACTCGGCCCCCCCGGATTCTCAATCCTGGCTCCGCCACTGGCCCCCTCTAGTTAGGCTGTAGGTATAACAGGGTGATATATATGCAAATTGCTATCCATTTTGAGGCTACTGGACTGTTACTTGATCTCCGGTGATAAATCCCAGTTATAACAGGTAACTAGAGGACAGCTCCCTCTAGTTGTCCTCTAGTTAGGCGGGTTTCAACTCACCATACTCAACATTATGTAGTGATTATCAAAAGAGATTTGGGATACTCTTACTTGCAGTGGGAAAACATGAAACCAATTCATAGTGAGAGCTGAGAAGCAAGGAGAAAGTAAGCGTCTCAACCTGGAATATCAGTACAATCTAATTTGATGGTCAACCTTGAGTCTAGCTTTCATAAGGCATAGAAAACTAGTAGTGTTAACAGACATTTCTTAAATGGTGGGCAACCTGTAAAGTCTAACTACTGGCTACACTAGGATCTTGGAAAATTAAGATTACAACAATTGGAGTAAAGGAAGTGCAGTGACCTCTTGTGATTGGCTTACATTTTTTTGTCAAAATGAATGCTTTAGTAGACCCAGAAAACTAGGAAAACTGTAGAAAACTTGAACCCAATGTCTAAGACATTTCATCAAACAGGTAATACCCCAATTTGGCTCTGTCCTCTATTTTTCAATACAAGGAATGTCTAACCACCACAGGGCCTCATTACCAATAAAAAAAAAAAAAACTTGAAACCAATGTCTTAGACATTTCATCGAACAGGTAATACCCCAATTTGTACATACCATGTAATTACTACTAGACAAGCACTACCCTAGACATTGAATACAACACACTGAAGAACCATGGCACATTGATAAATATCTGCACCCAAAAACCCACAGGAAGGAAAAAAAAAAAAAAAACGAACCACTGAAGAACCATGGCTAAAGGAACATCATCAGCTCAAGGCACAATATGATATATAGAGAATGGAAGAGAGAGATAATGGAAGAGAGAGAGGACGGTGTGTGTGTGTGAGTGTGTGTGTGTGTGTGTGTGTGTGTGTGAGAGAGAGAGAGAGAGAGAGAGAGAGAGAGAGAGAGGACCTGTGTCGCGAGTCGAGAGTCGGGACATGCGTGTTCTCAAATCGGGCAGAGCCCTTATGGAAAATGTATTCTGCCTCTTAAATCTGGAAAACATTTTCTAAGGCTTGTTGGTTCATTTTCCTTTTAACTTTTTTATTTTGGAAAAAGTTTTCCATTGACTTTTCTTTTTTGTTGTACCCAAATACCGGAAAATGTTTTCCATGGAAAATATTTTCCTAAAAAACGTTTTCCACCCAGAACAAACGGAGCCTTCTTTGTCTTCCCATGTTAAGACAGAAATAGAAATCAATTTGAAAAGTGTTTTCAAAAACATTAATCTGTCTTAAGATTGTACGAATATGGCGTGAAAAACCATTAAATAATTCTATTGAATTCTGGAAATTAACAACTGAACACAAATATTATAGAAATAGTAAACAAGAACTATAATATTAACAAAATCAAAATTGGGAATTGAATATGCACAGTGAGGCTTGTATATCACACCATTGCCTTTATGACAGACTCGCCGCCTCATCGGAGGGTTTGGAGAATCTTGTACAACGGCTTCAATTCGGTCACCGAAGCACCATAATACCGGACAAACCGAACTGTGCTCACGCTCTCTCTGTGGAAACAATAGAATAACAAAACGATGTTCTGAGCTCAAATTCAGGAAATAGAGCATCAAATTAACTTACAGAAAATTGGTCTAAAGGCCAAGTTTAAGGCTTTAAAGGGTGTTTAGTCCAGTCTATCTTATTTTAAAGTCTCTAATACATTGATGTGAAATTTTTGAGGGTTCAATGACGACACTAGACAAAAAAAACCTTAATAATAATAAAAAAAAAATACAAAGGCAAGCCGACACTTTTGCCGTTGCTGAGTGTTGACCGACTAATTGGGGGTGTTTCACTAACTAGTTTTTTTTTCTAAAAACTAGTTTTTCCCAAAAACTAAGACAGGTCACGCTCTCACAATACATCACATAAAAAGGTGTGAACACAAAAACCAAGGCAATTTTAAAACAAAACCTCCTTAGTGTATAAAAGTGCGGTTTCTTTTTGGGGCAAATTCTGTGTGGGCTCGGAGAACCCCAAGTCCCATTCCAGAAGCCCAATCCAACACCCAAGTTTATTATTAGTAAGAGTTTTGGACCCAAAATAATCTAGGCCAAACCACATAAACCTCGGAGGCTTGGACCACAGGATGCGGGCCCCAGATTCCTAAGCTCCGGCCCTGGCCTTGTCTAGTTGTTTGGTGACAGCAAGTGGGTTCGCGTCCCTTGACTAAACTTGGTTTTTCCAATTCCCTCAAATTCTCAATCAAAATGGATAACAATTCTTCCATTTTACCAGCATTTCATGACCCAAAATAACAAAAGCTAAAGACATATCTTTCACATCATCAATATCTTATGTCTGGTAAAGGGGTCTCGCACGCCAAACATAATTTGCCCAAATTTAACCAGTAAACAACTAAGCCACACTATTAAAAATTCCTGACTAATAGTGAAATTTTCTCCCCTGGGACGTGGGCTTCACTCAACTGGACTCGGTTCTTCTCCGGTGAACTTTTCCAGCAAAATTTTCCAGCGAACTCTCCCTTCTCAGCTGAGTTTCAAGGCTGAGGAAATTCTTTAGTCAATATGGGGTGATTAAGGATGCTTATATTCCACGTAAACGTAGCAAAGTGACCAATAGGAGATTTGGATTTGTGCGGTTTGATTGTGCTATCTCGGCTGAGGTGGCTATTTCCAAAGCCAATGGGTTTTGGATTGAAGATAGAATGCTTTATGTGAAGAGGGCCACCTTTAAAGCTCAAAGGAAAAATCCTAATAGGATAGTCGAGAATTCTGCCTCTCAAATGCCTCAGAAATGTTTTATGGAATCTCATCCTCAGATGCGAGGTCATAACGAGGAAAGGCCTACTTATGCTCAAATCACTAGAGGGGTGGAACGCTTTGGAGAGAAATTAGCAAATAAAAGTATTCAATGTCACTCTATTGGAAATGGTTGGCTATTCAGGAGCGCCATTGCGAAAATCCGAAAGCTTCTCTCTGCAAAAGATTTGATAAATGTCTTCAATTTAGAGAAAGTCCATGACGTCCAAATAAAAGCGATTGGTAGAAGATATGTGGTTATAACGTTTGTCAATGTAGAAACCAGGGACAAGTTTTTAAAAGAAAGATGGGTGACAAATTGATTCGATGATGTTAAGCCATGGGAAGGCGAGCAAGCCAAAGAGGAGAGGTTTGTGTGGATCTCATGCTTTGTGATGCCTTTAAGTGCATGGTCTTCACAAACTTTCAAAGATATTGGTAGTATCTGAGGTGATTTTCTAGAAGTGGACGAGAACACGCTGAATGAAAGATCATACGAAAAGGGCAGAATCTTGATTGCGACTAACCAATCACAAAGGACTGATGGGAATGTTGAACTAGTAGAAGATGGTATGAGTTACATAGTTAGAATAGAGGAGGAAGATTCTTTCAGGAAGGTGGAGTCAAGTAATTTTCTTGCGGAGAATGATTCAATGAGAGTCCATGAAGACCAGCTCTCACAAGTTCCTAAGGTGGCTCAGCCATTAGAAAAGGGAACAGAAGAGGTTCCAAATGTTTGTAGCTTTGAGGCCACTAAAGGTTTGGAATCGTTTGTGGAGGATTCTATGGGCCTTCAATCCCTTTTCCATGAGGCCCATGATGTTGAGACAATGGAGAAGATGAGAAGCTAATAGATGTCAATTTGGATGATTCAGGTTCGACAGCTAAGGTGGTTTCAGGGGATTCTGATTATGATGACTGGGATCTTGTTTCAGATGAACCTCTTCTTAAGTATGTGGAGTTCATGCATCATAAGAAGACAAACAGGATCAAGAAAGTTAATAGGAGAAACACTCTTTGGAGCAAAAATTCTTTAAAGACAATGTTGTTTTCTAAATCGGTCAACCGAGATAGCAAAAGGAACGCTTCAAGGATTGGGTCGAAAAAAGGAAGTTTCGGTGAAAGACTCGATGGGGCCACACTGTTAGATGTTGAGAAGGAATTTCAGGAAACTCTTCACACTGGGAATCGTCTGGGGGTGGTTCACTCGAATAGTGATGATTTGAGGATAAAGGAGATGATAGTGAGAGATTACAATAGATTTGCTGCTCTTCAAAGGCACCCATTTCCTGCTAATGGGCTTTTGTAGCAGGGCGTCGCCTGGAAGGCTTTGAGGATGTTTTTGGCATGTTTTGTGTTTGGATCTTTGAGCTACTTAGGAGTTTGGGCTTCCCATGTTAGGTGTTTTTTCGGTTTTGTTTTTTCAGGTGTTTTTTCTTTATTCAACCTTGGTTGGATTCCCTTCCCCTCTCCCCCCCGGCTTGATGTGCCCTTTGTTCAAGTCTTCTTTAATAAATTCTTTTTGCCGATCAAAAAAAAATTCACTATTATCATGGGAAAATTTTGGAGTGGTGTAACCAAGCGGGAAAAACCAAGCTGACAAGGAGTCAACATAGAAAGGACAAAAAAAAAAAAAAAAAACCAGTCCAAAAGATACATATCAGATCATAAGTAACTCCTCATCTGATACATCCAACAAAGCATAGCAGAATATAGCATTAGCAGCAAAACCAGAATCCAGTCTTCGAAAAACAAGAACAATACGGCCGTGAAATGCATCCAAACTCACTCAACCCGAATTGCAGCAGTAGAGTTATTATGAAACTGATATACTTAAAAGAGTACATATTACTGTATATGTTTTGTAACATCACCTTTGTACCGCACAACCCAATGAACTAAATGGCATTCTGGACGTTATTCATGGCGGGATCAACGCAATTGGCAAAAGGTCCAGGTATCACCTCATTCCCCAAACCCAAGGCCCAAAGTGATCCAACCGAAATTCACATTATGGCGCGACATTAATTCCTGTTAACCCATTGAATTGCTGCAGCTGGCCGGCCGGGCTCCTCCCGAGGCTTGTCAAATCTTCATTCCTCACACCGAGGGAGACACGAAGATTTGATCCTTGCAACGCGTTGAGCACTTCGGGACAGGGATCGAATAGCCTGATGATTCGAATTCTGCACTTTTCGAAAAAGCTTTATGACGTCTCTTGGCGGGAGGGAGATTGTTTCCAAGCCTGCCGTATTTTACACCTATGTGGACAGCACCTACAATATAACAACAGAACAGTTTAGTATACATAGAATCGAGTTACTCCCTCCGTCCTTTTTAGGTGATCTATATGAGAACGTGTGCAATTTCAAACTCCTAAAAAACATATTTCTCTATATAACTTTTTAATTTGTTTTATACCAAATTAAAGTGCTCATTGAGTACTTTAATTTGGTACCAAAAAAATTTAAAAACGATATACGAAAGTACATTTTTAAACGTCCCCAAAAATACATGTTTTCCAAGTGGATCACTTAAAAAAGGACGGAGAGAGTACTATTTAGTATTTTTGCATATAATGTATGGAACGTCTTTTTGCTTAAAATTACAAATACCATACCTATGCAACCACTTTATGTACTAGTAGGACTTTTAAAAAACTGTTACTGTATTAGCACAAATCTAAAATTATTATCTGGAAGATATACATTATTCAATCACATATCCATTTAAATTCCATGCCTGGTGAATTAAGAGAATTGAGTAGACATTGTGACGCTTGATCTGAAAATTGTGAATTATAACCACAAATTATATTCCTGTTGTTTTTGGGAATCCATGATGTAATTGAAAAAAGAAAAAAAAGAACTCAGACTATAAAACAGAAGATGGTGATCAAAGAATAGATGTAACAATAAATATTAACTAGAAAAGAGATTTGGAAAGAACTAAAGTAAGCATCTCATTAGAAATTAGTTTCCAATCATCAATTTTGATACTCTTTTTTTGTTGTGTGGGTTGGAGAAGTTTTTTCAACATTACTCAAAAAACAAAAAAAAATTTGGTTGGCAGTTTTGAGATATAATTTTGAGATAGTGTTTGGTTTGGTTTTTAAAAATGGTTTTTTGGTTAATGGTTGAAGAGGGAAATGAGAGTATTTTAATTAGAAAAAGGGGTAACAAGTGGAGAGAGATAGAAAAGAAATAAGACGAATGATTGGAGAGGGATAATGAGTAGAGAGAAAAATGTGAGTAATGATTAGAGAAATGAGTAACGAGTAGAGAGAGAAAATTATTCCAAAACTATTCTTGGAAAAAATTCTCAAAAATGGGTAAACTTGGTGTTTTATTTTTCTGTGCGCACCCGATTCTTTTTTTATTGCGCTTCCGTTTCGGTCGGACTGAATTTTTCCCTACACAACCTTCACGTCGAACTGCATTTGGGTCACTTACGACAAGGAATGCTAAAGACTGGTAAAAGCTGATCCACAAATGCCTCACCAACAGGCTTGGCAAAATGCAACAAAATTCTTGAGGCTTGTAGTTTCACGAGTAATACTACTGTCATATGTTTGCTGTATTTCCCCTGAGGTATTCATTCAAGTTATTACGAGAAGGCACATCAAATTTGAATCTGCATCAAAGTGGGCAAAAACGCGAGAGAGAGATATAAGAACTACAACTTGAGAAGAAAGAAAAAGCACACCAGGAAAAAATTAGGACAAAAGGGAACGAGAGAATTACCGATCAACGTATCCAAAAAGAACTGCGATTTTCACAACTTACTTGCCTTCATATATATAAATTCCTAGCTACAGTTCCCCCCTCCAAAACAGTGAATGAATCTTCTAAAGTTTGAGACGTTACTCCTGAAAGTAAACCCGGCACAACATTTCGATATTGATCTCAAATGCAAATTATATAGGTATTCTTTTCAAAAGATTCAAATCCAAATAACTCCTTGCTTTGTACACAGTCAGCACCACCACATGCGTATCGAGCAAAGTCAGGAACTTTGCCGAATCGCAGCATAACTGAAATGGCAAAAACCCAAACAGTCTAGGGATGCAACAAGCCGTATGATTTAGTTACACCTTTAAAGGAACTAAAATTACAGAGACAAAAAAAGCAGCAAACTCGAGCAGTCTCAGCACTCAAAGCGCTCTTTCCTAGTATAAAGAAGTATGATGCTCAAAAGCGCACAAAACCAAACCCTTGCCGTCATAATTCCACCTGAATTCCGCCTTCAACTGGGACTAATTGGAGCCAAATCCCCAGACAAAAGTCTTCCGCTTCCTTCTGCATTTTCCACAGCAGCTGTCACTGGACTACTACTTGCTGGAATAATTTCTCTCACAGCAACACCACTGTTGTTTGGTTGAGTAGTGCTCTTTGCTATTTCGGGGCTCGTATTAGGGGAATTGGAACCAGAAACACCTAGATCTTTTGACCGATTCAGGGCATTGCAGTGCGGGCAATAGTATACTATGTATGGGAAATCTTCCTTCCTTGCAAGCCCTGCAAAAGATGACAGGACAACAAATCAGGGGTGGCTCTAGGATTTTCATTCAGCGGTGACAAAATATACAATGTTACTGACGAAGAACTCTATGCAAAAAATAAACTATGACTTGTGATACATATTCTACACAAAATGAAAATATTCATCTGCATACATATAATTCACTATTTCACAAAAAGTCAATCCATATAATGTTTTACAATATCTCACAACGAGCCTTCATATTTCGAAAGCATCGAATTATTGATTCATTACTAATAGCACTCAACATGTTCTTCTCAATAAATTGAGGCTTACAAAGTAGAATCAAGACGTGGAAATAAAAATCAATGGAATAGATTAATACATTGTTCTGGAGTATTAAATTGTTGATAAAAAATCCTGAAGTCTTTGAAGACAACAAAAAAGAAATAGCTTGAGAAGAGCCCTAGGTGACTTGGTGATCAGCCACGTTGACGTGGGAGTACTCCATCCTGCCTTGGCTTCATCTGATTCCTTATTGGCTTCATGTGCGAACAAGAGAGGAGAGAGAATAGTTTAGGTTCCTCTTGCTTGTTTACCGATGCAACAGTATTTTTTAGATTCCAAAATTCATTGGGTTGGACTTATTTTGTTTTGTTGGGCTATATGGTTTTAGTTGTCCAACTGTAACTGGATTTTCATACTATATTTTAACTCTGACACTAATCCAGTGGTGACAATATTAAAGAATTTAACTTATATGTGCAAAAACAATTTGCCGGTGCAATTTCCGAACCCGGAGGGTTCACTTGAACCCTCTGGAACAAAGGTGCAACTACCGCTGCAACAAATTACCTTTTATCACCACATTCTGCACGAAGCCAAACTGATTATGGTAAGCATTGTCAATCTCTTCTTATGTTTGTCTAAAAGATGGGCACCAAAGTCTACTCACCATTGTGCATATGGCAGTTGCCACATATAAGAGCATAAGACTGTGTTGGATCCTCACCCACCAGCAATGCTGCAATCCGAGCAATCCACCCTCCATCGTGGGTGGTTGATCCTGGATTATGATGTTCCACAACTAGCGGATTATGCTCAGAAGTGTCAGAACCGTCATTCCCTGTATTATGGAGCATTTGTTCGTCAGTGTGTTGCAAAACAGGGCTCCCCGTGCCACTGGGTCTCGTCTGGGGCTGATTTCGATTTCGAAGACCAGTAGATGGGACAATCTCAACATCGTTGCTCTTTCCTGTCGGGGCATTGAGCTTAGAGTCATCTCCTAAATACACTTTCAGGCCAGAATCCGAACCCAATTTGGATGCAAGGACACTTGCAGCAGCTGCCTTTGCCGCTGGGTCAGGGTCATACCTCTGCAGTTGAAATTTTGCAATTAATCTACCAAGCATTTCAGGCAAGGAAAATATTTCATTCGCTAGGCATTGTTACACTACAAGCTTAAAGACCCTGCTAAATACAACCCCCTCTTCAAATATCCGTATTAAAATTGGCTCAAATTTCCAAAGTCTTATGCTTGAGAAGAGGCATTAATTAAGAGAACGATAAATATTACATAAAATACCAAACAAAATACGTTAGAAGGGGAGGGAAAAAAGGCTCCATAAAAATCTTAAAGTATGGTTTCCCTTATGCCAACAATTTAGGCTTTGTCAGCAGCCTGAAACCCAGGGAGCAGAGCTTCCTAAGTGGACAGGAAGTCAACAAGCCACCTGAGGCAGGTGAATCTCAACATTAGCACTATCTCATTCAGAACTAGTTCATTCAGAACATTAGCAGCATTTTATGCCAGCCCATTTTCCAAGTGAGCACTATCTCACTCTACTCCCCACCTTTCAACAAATCTTTCACTTAAGGGAGATTCTATCCGCAGCCCGGGAATTGCCACATGTTACCCGATTGCTACAGACCAACCCTGCTGAGGTGGCAAATTTACTTATCTGCTTCATGTAACCCGGCAAACTTCCCAAACACTATTTTCCCCCAAAACTCTCCTCCCTCTTCCTGTTAACCCTTGCCATACCCACCTCACCCCACTGAGTGCCCTCACCCCACCGACTGCCCCTCCCCACGATGACCCACCGAGAGTGCCTGACCGCCGATCGCTGACCACCCCATCTCCACCAGCACCGTCGATCAATCCCTTCCTCTCTCCTCCTTTCCGCTCTATTTTCGGCATATAAAACTACGTATATTTATGTCTATGTTTGAAACGGGAATTGAATCCCGTATTTTTGAGCCATAATCAGGAAATAACTCCCGAAAAACGAATCTCTTTTCGGAATTTAGAAGTCGAAAAATAGTTCGGGTATTAAATACCAAAATTTTAGTATAAATTCGGTTTTAAATTGTTGAAATAACCATACAATTTTGACAGTTGACTATCGAAATTTTGGAAATATTTCGGGACTGTGCTACCATTTCAAACACAGCGAACAGACTTTTCCTACAAATTAATGGGTTACCTCTTGGCTCGTTTTTTGGTCAAAAATCTTCACTCTCCACTTCCATGCTTTCTTGCATCGCTTCAATCCTCTCTATTGGTGGAGTTTGAAGTTCCTCCATCACTCTCCAAATTTCTTCTTCAAAAAGTAATGAGGGAGATGATTTTTCCATTGAGAGACATGAGAATGGAGGAATATATTTGGTTTTGATTGGTATTGACGAGCATTGAGGAGAATGAAGGATTAATAACCTAAAGGGAGGAAAAAGAAGAAGACTGTGAAGAAGAGGAGGAAGAAGAAGAAGATGAGTAATTTAAGGGGCAAGACTGTCTTTATGCATGAGGGGATTTAGCATTTATTTTTACCGGGTTGCATGTAGCAATTTGCGGGTTGCAGATGGATTCTCCCTTCACGTAAAATTTCTAAGGCTAAATTACACAAACTGGGACTTCAAAAAACCATTACATCAATAAACCTCGACAATTACAAGAACCTCCCCTAAGGTTTAAAAATGACAGTAACCTCCGCCATGCTTTAGTTGTCAGTATCAGATGCCAGGGAAAAGTCTGACATCATCTTCTTGTTTTCCAAACATAATCTTATGCCCATTTTCACCATTGCTGAAACCTGCAATCAGTAGGGCGTTGATAGCCTCCTCATCTCAACTTTCTCTTTGCGGTGATCAGTGGGCTGTTGAATGGTGGACATCAATTTTGAGTATTGACTATTGCCTTGGTGAAGGGTTTGGGGATGGTGGTCGACAATGATCGTTTGGGGATGGGGCTGTGAAAAAAGAGGTGAGTTTTGCCCTGGGGCTGACATCCTCGTTTACCTCCAACATTAGCAATTACATCTGCTGTTAACAATAACACAACACACCTTAAACCACCCCAAATTCTCTTTGACCAATTCAACATAATTCAAATTAAACCCTTGCACAATCAAATCAAACCACCACCATTTCAAATTTAAAGAATTATGCTTGCAACAAGCTAAGCCCCATCAACCAAATTCAATTCAAGCGATGGCCGACTTAAATTTCAGCATGAAGCAATTTGGCTTCACACACAGAGAGAGAGAGAGAGAGAGAGAGATTTTTGGGCTTTGCGGGGTATGGCAAACTGGTTGGGGCTTTGGACTAGATGAATGATGGTAGTCGCATCAGCTATGAGCGCCATTTATGGTAGTGGGCACCAATGGATGATGGAGGTGGTGAAATCCAATACACATCATGAGCAAAATTCACGACGTGGGGTTACTTTTTGGGCTAGTTGGGGTATAGCATGGAGGTACGTGGTGCTTCAGTGTGTGAGAGTGGACAGTGGCCCAGGGGGCCTAATTGTGGCGATGTGCTACGCACCCATACAATCCCACAGGTTCGTCTATTAGTGACTTTGGAGTGTGAACAATGTTGTAGATTTCACACATTTCCTGGAATGAAATCATGATGCGCCCTAAATTATTGGTCTTTGAAAATGTGTCGCGTTCTCTACATCTAAATATCAGAAGGGTAATTTAGCAACATGCCAGTGTTCATAAAACCCTTATTGGAGGTCCATGTTAATCCTCATCCAGTTGAAAATCACCCCATGCATTCACATTCTGAATAATAAATAGTTCAATAAAAGCTACACAAAGAGATCTATCAAATAGTAGCAAAACGCCACAAACAAAGACTAGAACGGTACTGGCTCTGTAGTCTTATCACCTGAATTAGCTGTTGTGTAATATAGTAATTAGTCTTCTCTTTAAGCTCATCAATCTTTTCTTGCCTTTCAGCCCGTAGCCTCTCCAAAGTTTTCTGATCCTTACGGTCACCTATGAGATCATACACGAAAGCACGAATAAATGACAAAGCCTATTTATATTCAGGATGCCCATGTATGGTATTTCAAATCCATGACAAAGCCTATTTATATTCAAGATGCCCATGTATGGTATTTCAAATCCAATACATAGTTATATGCATGACATTCTACCAAACATTGAACAAAAAACATAATCATGCAGATGTACAGGCCTACTTCGTTTTGCAAATCAAGAAGTGAAGGAAAGTAAACACCAATTTGGCTTCAATTAGGAATGTTATCAGCATGGAAATTGATTTGATTAAAATAAATTCTATCCAAAGTAAAGGGGAAGTGCTCACATACTCTTTTGTGAGAGTTGGTCCTTTTTTTATGGGGAGGGGAGAGACGGTATGGTAGAGACACCCTCTTGATTCAACAAAATAGAATTAAACCAATCCTTCTTCGTCTATCCCACTAAGATGAGATAATGCTTGGAGTTTACTATTTATTTCAAGGCATAAAAAAATACTTTTGCAATTTTTAATACCATTTCCCTCCACGAGGGGAAATTTCACCGAGCAAAATTTGTCATATGCTCGTAAGGAGGACTTATAGCAAAGTTTAAAGTCTCAAATGTTACTATTCAGCATCAATTGAGTTAATCTAAAGCAAACCAAACTAAGCCTTAGGTCCTAATCAATTGGAGTCAGCTATGTGAATCCGTTTTCTCCATTGAGCTTTGTCCATTAGATTTTTTTAAACAATCATTCTTATATCATTCTTATAAAGGGAGCCGTGGTTCAGCATCCAATACGAAATTTGTATAGATCAACATGCTGCAAGGGGGAAAAAAAGAATAGTAACATTGTTTTAAATATCAGTCATCACCTATCGTAACGACTGACAGGTAACAGGATTTTGCACTTTCGATACAACATATTCACCTGAATAGTTACCTAAGGCACTCACTTAGCAATCAACATAAGTGGCAACCTACGGCACAATGCTAAATTCCAAAGAGCATATTTTTATTAGTCCAGGATCCTAAGTTTCCAAAGAGGATGTATCCCCTAATAAAGACACACGACTGATTATAAAATTTGGAATACTAAATCGCTTCAAGGCATGGTTGAGCCAAATAATTGAAGAAAAGCATCCAAAGATAGTTTAAACCTACAAGGATTCAAAAGCGGTGAAAATTAAATGGAATCCAGATACCAACAATGCAGACTTAGCAAAAATACAAAAAACAAAACATAAAGTTCAAAGTGACGCCTGGACAGAAGGAAATCATCAGATCAATAACCAACAAAAAAGAGGGAAATTTATTTAGCAGAAAGGAGGAAAATAACAAGAGTAAAATAGTGAATCAAAAAACAAGAAAATATAATATGGGACATAATAAGACTAAGACAATACAACATTCTGGAAGAGTTTTCAGATACTTACACATCCTTGTGAAGGTTACAAGAGCTGAATAAGTAAAAGAAGACAACCCAGGCAAAAGAAACATTGGCAGAACCCGAAATGCCCTCATTTTCCAGTTCAAATCTAACGACCTCGTTGTCATAATAGCATAAACCACTGCAATAACCTGGCAGCAAAAATCATCTTAATGCTCAAAAGGACCTAATAAAGTAGTTCTTTTGCACTGAGTAAAGCAAAAAAGGCTGCTCCAATGAAAATACAATGATACAATATGCCATATATTTCTTCAATGTTCATTGACAGGCAAACATCATCTGCTAAAAGAAAATAACAAGATTAAAGTGGACCATGAGTTCTCACTTTTACGCCATGAACCATACCAATGCAGACCAGCCCGAGCAACATTTTTAAACATGAAACTAGTCTGCAGGACCAACATACTTGAAATCAAAACCATTAATTTCCAACATTACACCTTTAGCTCAATTTTATAACTACTCATAAACATTTTGTAAGGGGCAGTTTTGGAAATATATCAAGTTTATGCTTTGACTTTTCAAAGTGGACCATTATTTTGGGACATCTCAAATTGGGAGTTTGAAGATGGACAAACAAATGGGACGGAGGGATAAACTAATAACCTTTTCTATTCCAACTCAAATACAGAATGACCAACATACTCTCTTTTTGACAAGTAGAAATCGGGAAATCCCAAATTAGCTTGATTTAATTGTTAGAACTTAGAAGGCAGCTGAATCAAACAGTCTCTACTAGTCACCCTGGAGTCCAAATATGACAATTCTGGTTACAATTAAAGATGGAAAGAAATTTATATAAGCATAGAGATGGGATACTGCTAGAAGCTACAGAGAAAGAAAGATTCCAGCAGCAAGTTGACAGGAACCCCTTGCTAGCTGTGTTTTTTATAGTTTAAATAGCAAAGTGTGGCTAGTGGGGAAGAAGTGAAGACAAGTTGTTTGTTCGATAAGAAACAGGAAAAAGAAAAGGAAAAAAAGAAGGGGGGGGGGGGGGGGGGGGGGGGGGGGGGGGGGGGGGGGGGGGAGGAAACAGGCAGTGTGTGCACATGTCAAGGATCTATGAAATGAGGGGGCCCAACCATGGAAGCTCCTGTAGAACTCCAGGGACAGCATCAGCCATCACGTCATCTTATCTAAAATAACACTCAGAAAGCAGAAAATCTAATGATGATAACTCAGATATCTGGGATGTGAATATAAAAATTGAAAGCAAAAAAAAAAAAACTCACATTGAAGTTTACTTTTACTACAATAATCTAGAAAACTGTCGAAGAGCAATCAATATAAGTCCAATTCTCACATTCAAAAAAACTAGCCCTTAAATCAAACTTGTATCAGTTTTGGTTTACTATTTGAGCATGTAGCAGGATGCAAGGACCCAACTAAACAAGTCTCAACAACAGTTCACCAAATAAACTGGAAATAGACTAGAATGTAGATGTCCATCAGTTATTCATCTGCACAAACAAACATGAGCTCAAGAAAACTCAAATTATCATTTTGATAAGCAAAAAAATTTATTGAAAAGGCATTGAGGGGAAGCCACTCATGTACAAAAGAAAACGAAGAACCAAAAGGCCAAAAAGCTGGCAACACCAAAAGAGACCAATTAAGTGAAAAAATCTCAAATTATAGTCAACAACAAAGTTTTGCAAATGCATACCTAAACTTTTGTGCCACACAGAAATACCCAGTCCCTATTTAAAGAACTAAAAGGAAAACACAGCTTACCTCAAAAATCACGGAGAGTATTATCAGATACCTAGTCATCCTTCTGCAACTCCGGGATCTCTTTTTCATTCTAGCAAGAATAGTAGCTTCTTCCTTTGAAATGTGTTGCAGTCTCTTCTCGAAATCATCACCTTGTCGTCTAAAGAGTCCATTCCAAATTCGAGATATTAATCCTTTCTGCTTCTTCTTCACAATGGTCGCACTGTCATTCTTTTCAGCAGCAAGCACATCCTCTTGGGCCTTGTTGGACTCTCCAGCCATTCCTACGGGTTAGTTCTAACTCAGAAACACGTAGATTCATTTTATATAGGTGACAACTAAATGTAAACAGGTCGGCCAAAAAAAAGGTAAACACAACCATATAAGGTCGAATACTGATGAAGCATATACATACATAAAATGTTCACTGTGAAACAACACTAATTCATGGTACCAGAGGCACTACGCCTATTTCTCTTGAGGCATGCGATATCATTGGTACCATGCAACACACTTTCTAGCCTTAGAGACTCTAGGCGCAGCTCCTTTCAAAATGAATAAGAAACAGTGCACCATCTTCCTAGGAAAATTGAACCAATCAGAAAAGTACCCAAGAATAGCACAAGGGCACACGTCCTAGGAATGTATTGTTGAGTTAACGCGTGTAAGGGAGGATGTGAAGCAAAGTCCCCAATCGTCTAGATAAGAAAATGGTCTTCGGTACACAAAACTGAGGGCACCCTCACCTTAACTACTAGTAATTTCCACCTAAGATCCTCTGGGGCATAGTTGTCGAAATCGATTCGCGATTCAAATCGTGCGATTCGGTTCAATTCAGGGTATAATCGATTCAAACCGATACTAAGAATCGCAAATGGTGTAGAATCGTGGATGGAATCGAGGAATCGATTCAAGAGTCGCTAAATCGCATGCAAATAAGGCTTCTAATATTCTTTCTTTTGTCCACTACAAATAAAGTTGTATATTATATTGTTATTTGTCCACTACAACCATATATTCTTATTGTATTCTTTTTTTTTTAATAACCTTTACTCTTATTAAACCAGAAGATCATCTATTTATGTTTTGAAACAATACTTTTATTGATTCCAACTTGAAATCTACCATTTTTATGCATTTTTAAAAAAAAGACTAAATTGCAGCGATTCACAATTCGATTCACGATTCGCAATCGAGCCTTTTTGATTCTCGATTCGATTCACGATTTGACAACTATGCTCTGGGGATGTTTTCTCCCATATGAAGTATGAAGTAAAAATCGGAGCTCACTACCAGAACAAAGGAAGGGCTGAAAGTCATTCACTAGATGTGTACAATGAGTCTAATCTAATGTGTAAAGTGATAGTCACCGAGGAAAAACCAGTGCCATGATGACTAGCACTCAATCCCTTCTCTAGGATATGGGGCTGTAGAGGTTGGGGGTCTGTGATGACATATCCCACTTGGAATGGCTAGGTATCTGGGTTATGCAAGGAAGAGTAACAATCCTATTGCCATATCCTTGGCTTCCTGAATTTTTTTAGTGTTTGGACATCATAAAATAGGAATATGCAAAAAAAAAAAAAACTAAGCTTACGTTTTCTTGAAATTTCAAGTGTGAGAAATTCCGCTAGACAAAGTGCGGGCTTGGTTTTACAAGTCGACAGGTTAAGATAATGTGTTCTACGTAAAGACCCATACAAGCTCACCAATTCTGGATCTAAACTCACACTAACCCGACAAAACTACGTGCAAAAGATTCATAACCAAAGCAAAATGCAAAAAAAAGCTATATTTGGGGGCGGCCCTGAAAGAACCCAAGAAAGCAACTGCTTCACGCTCACAAAAAAGAATGGTGCTATTGCATCTGCGATAAATTGATTCACACTTGGATCGAACAATACTCTTTCAAATGAGTGATTATTTACTAACTAGGACCCAAAAATGTCATGTTTAAGCATCTAAATTAAGCATAACAAAACAGAAAACAGCGATATAGGCGACGAGAGAGAGAGAGGTACCTGCTCAATTATGGGCTTGTTCAAATCGCTCAGTAATTGGGATATATGTGGCGATAATTATAAAGAAAAGAAAACCCTAGGATTTGATCACCGTCTCGAATCACTCCCGTCGCAGATCGCACAGTTCAGAGAGATTGGCAACTTGGTGCGATGCAACACTGGATCTGGGATCTCGGGAAGTTTTAGAAGATACTTTCTTGTTTTGGGTTTCTTCGTTTAGAATGTATTCTGCCGCTTTCTTTGTTCTTTGTTTTTTGGAGTAGACAGACAATATATATTTATATATTAAATATTAATATTTTAAAACCAGAAACATCAGAAAAGTTCCATTTGTCGAGGTATGAAATTAAGGGGGTGTTCCACTAACAAAAAACTGTTTTTTCTAAAAATCGAGACCGGTCATTCTCTCACAATACATCACATAAAAAATTGTGAAAAATCAGTTTTTTCAAAAAACCGCCTTAGTGGAACACCCCCTAAATTTCTCTCCAGTTCAAAAAAAAATTACATTTCTCTCCAAACAGAAATCGCAGGCCAAAAACTCCCAAACACGAGAATATATTAATTCACACACCAAGAAAAAAAAAACACTGAAAACAAAATATCTAAGATTGAAACTGGGAGTTTTTGGCCTCCAATTTTCAATCTAAAAAACCCAGTTTCAATCTTAGATTTTTTTCTCCTCCCAAACCTGCGCATGCCCCGGTGTTTTTTGTAACTTTTCTGTTCTTTTTGGTGAAATGAATTTTACTTACAAAAAAAAATGTCTATGGCTAAACGCATGCACAGATACAAAGAGATATTTCACCTTCAAGCTTCAAGATTCAGATCTCTATTCGACTGTCTGTTGACCGGAATCTGTGAATTGGAATACCGATGTCAAAGAGAGGGGGGAGTCGGGGAGGGAGAAAGACAGAGAGAGTCACGGGATACTCTGTTTGGTCGCTACATACTGTGTTTGGAACTTGTAAAAAATGAGAGAAAGGAAAGGAAAATAAAGAAAAACAAAAATAGGAGGAAAATAAGGAAAATCTCACTATTCCTCTAGATTTGGCTGTCTATCATAGGAGGGGTAAAGGTATGCGAAATTCTGTGTATAAATTGTCTTTGGCAGCATCCATCTACTTCATTTGGGGAGGCAAAACCTGCGTATTTTTCAGGAGAAAGCCAGGATTGAGGTTGATATGTCCTCTGCTATTCTTGAGGCTGTTAGAGCCAAGCTGAGCTCTTGGACGGCTGTTTGGACGGCTGTTAAGTTTACCGTTGTTAATAGGAGAATTTGTGATGATTGGCTCTTAGATTCTAGAATTTTTCGAGTTAACAATTAGTGTTAGGGTATTGTGTCGTTTGCCTTGTTGAGGTCTTTTTCTTTTGTTGTATAGTGTTGTTCAACGGTATGCCCCGGTGTTTTTTGTCACTATTCTGTTCTTTTTGGTGAAATGAATTTTACTTACAAAAAAAAATGTATATGGCTAAACGCATGCACAGATACATAGAGATATTTCACCTTCAAGCTTCAAGATTCATATCTCTATTCGGCTGTCTGTTGACCGAAATCGGTGAATTGGAATACCGATGTCAAAGAGAGGGGGGAGTCGGGGAGGGAGAAAGATAGAGAGAGTCATGGCATACTCTGTTTGGTCGCTACATACTGTGTTTGGAACTTGTAAAAAATGAGAGAAAGGAAAGGAAAATAAAGAAAAAGAAAAATAGGAGGAAAACAAGGAAAATCTCACTATTCCTCTAGATTTGGCTGCCTATCATAGGAGGGGTAAAGGTATGCGAAATTTTGTGTATAAATTGTCTTTGGCAGCATCCATCTACTTCATTTGGGGAGAACAAAACGTGCGTATTTTCCAGGGGAAAGCTAGGATTGAGGTTGATGTGTCCTCTGCTATTCTTGAGGCTGTTAGAGCAAGCTAAGCTCTTGGACGGCTGTTAAGTGTACTGTTGTTAATAGGAGATTTTTTTATGATTGGCTCTTAGATTCTAGAATTTTTTGAGTTAACAATTAGTGTTAGGGTATTGTGTTGTTTGCCTTGTTGAGGTCTTTTTCTTTTGTTGTATAGTGTTGTTCAGGGGTATGCCCCGGTGTATTTTGTAACTATTCTGTTCTTTTTGGTGAAATGAATTTTACTTACAAAAAAAAATGTCTATGGCTAAACGCATGCACAGATACAGAGAGATATTTCACCTTCAAGCTTCAAGATTCAGATCTTTATTCGACTGTCTGTTGACCTGAATCGGTGAATTGGAATACCGATGTCAGAGAGATGGGGGAGTCGGGGAGGGAGAAAGACAGAGAGAGTCACGGCATACTTTGTTTGGTCGCTACATACTATGTTTGGAACTTGTAAAAAATGAGAGAAAGGAAAGGAAAATAAAGAAAAAGAAAAATAGGAGGAAAATAATGAAAATCTCACTATTCTTAACACTCTATGTACTAATTTTTTTTCTTCCTTTTCCTTTCAAACCAAACAAAGGGGAAGAAATTTTTTAAACTTTCCCTTCTTTTCCTTTCTTTTCTCTAAGTTCCATACAAATAGGGTTGGGTTGGGAAGAGGGAAATGTTTTTAGGGCTAAGAGCAACTCCACCCCTTACTCATATTTTTACTCAAATTTGAGTCAAAATTTGAGTAAAAACTTTATTTGATATTGTGTACTCCAATGGGCAACCTCAAATTCAAGTGAAAATTTGAGTAAAAGGTTCATTAATGACAAAACTATAAATAGGTGGGTGTCAAATTGCCTTCAAAATTTGAGTAAGAGTTTGAGTCTAACTCTATTTGAGTTCAAGTTTGAGTAAAAACTCAATTTGGTATAAGTATGGGTAAGGAGTGGAGGAGCGTTTTAAGGGCTTTTACTCAAATTTTGAGTTTGAGTAAAAAAAAAGAGTAAAGGGGTGGAGTTGCTCTAAGGGGTCTAGTGGTCTAACTTGAGTTAATATATATATATATATATATATATATATATATATATATATATATATATATATATATATATATATATATATATATATATATATATACCCCACGGTTCCAGACTGGAGCAAAATGGGTATTGTTTTTGTGTTGCAAATTGTTTTGGGAAAATCCGAGCCGTCCAATGTGTTCAAAAGGTGTTTTCCAAGGTCCACGCGAGAAATCTTCAAAAAAAAAAAATACCGGGAAGGGCTTGATCCAAGCAGTTTTTCGCAAAAACTGTATATTTACAGTTTTGCGAAAAACTGCTTGGATCAAGCCCTTCCCGATTTTTTTTTTTTTGAAGATTTCTCTCGTGGACCCTTGAAAACACCTTCTGAACACATTGGACGGCTCGGATCGTCAAAAAAATGTTCGGATCATGGAGGTCCGGAAGTCCGGATCCCGGACTAGAACCGGCTTCTATATATATATATATATATATATATATAGGATTCCGTTCTACTAAGGACTCCCTCAAACTCGTAATTTGCGGACCTCATGGATCAGGGTCAAATCTCGACGATCCGAACCGCTCAATGTGTTTAAAACATGTTTTTAAGGGTCACCGCGAGGATTCGTCCAAAAAAAATACTTGAAAGGGCTTCATTCGAGCATTTTTCGATAAATTATATATGTACAGTTATTATGAAAAACCGTTCGGATGAAGCCCTTTCGGGTATTTTTTTTTGTGATTCCTCGCGTTGTCCATGGAAAACATGTTGTAAACACATTAAGCGGTTCGGATCGTCGAAATTTGGTCCGGAAAATCAAAAAAGGGGTGGTCCTCATGGAGGAGATCTTTGAGGGAGTCCTCAATAGAACATCTTCCAGAAAAGAAAAAAAATCCAGGAACTGAACCGGGAGATCTTTGGGGGAGTCCTTAATATTAAAAACCGGTTCTCTTTAAAAATTTCGGAAACCAGGAACTGAACCGGTTTCAAATTTTAAAAAAAAATTATGAACCGAACCGGTCAATAAAAAATCCAGAAAAAAAGCGTTTTGGTCCGATTTTCCAATTCGGTCAGATTTTTTTATTTTTATTTTTAAACCTCAAGTATCAACATCTTCTTTATATGATTTGAACCCACAACCTCATAAATCTAATATAGCAACGCAAACCTTGGATCAACTTGAGTTGTGTTATGTTTTTTTTTTTTTTTTTGGAAGAAGTTGTAAATTAACCAACCAAAAAAAGAGAACAAGGTACAAAGGCTCATCCGAGCAACGAACAAAACAAACCTACAAGGAAAAGAACAAACTAGCCACTACAAACTAAGAGGAAACAGTTTGTAAAAAACCAGGAGGCAACTTCCAAACTACACTCAGGTGAGTAGATTCATGAGTGCGCTTCATAGCCTTCCAGGAGCATAAGCATGACCTTATGTTGTTTAGGCCTTTTCTTGATCTTTGCTCATCATTGACACTGCTTTTTTCTATAATGGCGATAGCACAGTTGTAAATTTCTAATTGTGTTCTGCTATGTAGGCTTGAAGCTCGGTCGTGACAGCTGAAGTTTCCTTATGTGATTCTGTTGTTAATCATTTGTACTGCTTAGTAGTTCTAGAGCCATTTGAATGTGAGCAATGTGATTAATTTGTTAAAAGAAAGTGCATAAAAAATATGTTATTTTGGTGTTCTATTCTTTTTCGATTTATGCAATCTGTTTTTCTTTCTTTTTGTAGGTTGGAGAAGATCAAGGAGGTCTACATTTTCGTTACTGTTGTTGGTGTTGTTATTATAGTCCATTTTCAAAGTTTTTTTTGGTTGCTGTTGGTGTTCAAGTTTGCCATTCAAGTTTCATGTTCCTTTTTAAGTGTCGGACAATGGATATTGAGGGATATGCTAATGAAGGGTTTTAGGGATGTTGAATATTTCGGTGTTTCTATGGCTTCTATTTCATTGTTAGAAGTGGTTTTTCAACTCAGTGGATGATTATTTGCTATCTTTGTTTTGTTTTTTGTTTTTTTAAGACCAATTGCCTCTTGGTGTTCCACTAACAAAAAAACTGTTTTTTCCAAAAACCAAGATAGGTCACTCTCTCGCAACACATCACACAAAAAACCGTAAAAAGCCAGTTTATTCAAAAAACTAACTTAGTGGAACACCCCCAATGGGTTCGGTTTGTTGAGAGACTGGATTTGTGACCCCTTGCTAAAAAGATTCCCTAAACCTAAGTTCTTAAGTATCGACAATAACACTAAACACACGGTTTCATGCGAAGCACGTCGCGTATTACACCAACGCGTTTTAACCATCGGCTGTCTACCATATTTCATCCACTTCATTTCAGCCTTTCTTTATAGCTTGGCACATATAATGGCTGCATTTTATTCAATTTATATGTGGGAATAGTCCAATTCGCTGTCTTGTGAAACGGAATCAATGACTTCACATTCCTTTTTATTCCTTTCAACTTCTCATTGAGAGAGAGCTAAGGTAAAAGGTGAAGATATTATTCCTATTTTTTATTATTTAACTTTTCCACAAATTTTTGTCTGTTTATACCCAAAACGTGAATTGGACTCATGTAAATGCTAAATTTTTGGTGTGGTTGTACCTAAAGTTTGAATACGCCAGCCAGCGTAATCAGATCATTGGTGCACAAGAGGCGCCTCCCCAAAAATTCACAAAACACATTTTGACGGAGCTTTCAACAAAACAGATTTTCCATCAAAACAAATTGTCAAACAAAAGTTTCTTGATCTCTAAAACAATGGCCACCAGCATTACAATCAGAATGGATGACCACAACCAATTCCTACCAATCTCAAAGGGTCTTCCTCTCCCCAAGCACACATTGCAACTATAGCTTCAACGCATCATGCGAGAGGAAAACAATGATTCTGAATCGGGGTACATTACCACTGGGCTTATATTTCCCTGCTCAATCTTCTGCCAAAACTTGTAAATTGAGACCCAACACCGACATAATTGTTGGGATTCTCCCATGTGAGGGAGAGGTGTGCAAAGCACTGGATCACTCCCCCCACCTCTTTATACATATGTATGGAGTGAGTGGGGTGGGTGTGTGCACATTGTGTGTGACAGAGAGAGTGAGAGAGAGCTGTGAGCTCCCTCCTTCGAAAGGGAGGGTGCTTATCACACCCTCAAATTTAATAAAACAAATACAAATAAAATTCACGTAGGATAAGTCAAATGTCATACATTTCACCGTTGAAAGGTCAAAGGCAAAGTACACGGAGTTTCTACAAGAGGTACCCGTACCCATGCATAAGTAATGAAGAGTTAAGAGTTATTACATAAATCAAGTTTTTTTGTCAAAAGATTGAAGGAATTAAAGTTACAAGATCATCTCCCAAAATATATAAATGATGGAGAGGATAAAATAACTTCATGTCAAATGAGCTTCATGATATGCATCCACACGCCAAGCATTCCAATCACGTGCCTTGCTGAGTACCTGAAAATGATAGGTTGAGCTCACTAGCCCAGTAAGAATCTTATCTACTAATGCTAAGGGTATAGAGAATGAAATGTGCATGCATAATCAATGTTTAGGAATGAGAAGTCAAAAGAATGCTATTTATGACTAGACCAAATAATGAGTGCCCAAGAAATACCTAAGTGTCCAATCATGTACCCAAAAGAAACCAAGTATCCAACATGTAAAGACCCGTAAATTTTTTTTTTAACAAGAATACTCCGAAAATTTAAACTTGGGATTTGGTGTAAAATTGTGAAAACGTATTTAAATAAGGAGTTAGCATGCAATATAACTTGGATTGGGCTTGATGGTAGCAGATGAGGAATTAGAGGGGGATAAGTGTAATTATCTTATTGTATGTATATGTGTGGTCTGGGAAGAGAGAGATTAGAGGGGAAAAAAAAAAAACAACCCTCACTCTCACCGACTCTCTCTCTCTCTCTCTCTCTCGTCTAACTCTCTCGGCTCTCTCTCTCTCTACTCCTCCCACCAAATTTCAGCCCTAAATCCTTAAACCCTCTAAAGATCCATCAACAACACCACGTACATACGCTATTGGGTCCGGGAAATCGTGTGGGGAAGCTCTGGTTCAATGGGACTCAAGATTTGGAGTGCTAGGATTTTCTTGGAGCCAAAATTTGGAGTCTAGCACGCGAGGTAGGGGTTTCTTCATCCTCTCCACATATTTCGTGTTCGGGAAAATCTGTCACAGAAAATGTTCAATTTCGTACTCTACATCCACGAATTTTTAGACAGAGTTGCACATCTTCAAATTTCACGAAAATTTTCTGGAATGTCCCCCTATGAGTTGTATACGTTGTGTAAAATTCTCAGATCCAAATTCCTTGAAATGAAGTGTAGAAAAATCACGCACCGAGCTGTGCTCTGTTTTGCTGTCTTTTTTTTTTTGGAAGAAGTTGTATATTAACCAACCAAAAAAAGAGAACAAGGTACAAAGGCTCATCCGAGCAATGAACAAAACAAACCTACAAGGAGAAGAACAAACTAGCCACTACAAACTAAGAGGAAACAGTTTGTAAAAAACCAGGAGGCAACTTCCAAACTACACTCAAGTGAGCAGATTCATGAGTGCGCTTCACAGCCTTCCAGGAGCATAAGCATGACCTTATATCTTCAACTATACAAAGGGTTACCATATCTGTGCTAGCACCCCTCGATTGAAAGACACGGCTATTCCTCTCCCTCCATAGATGGTAAATGGTGGCAGCTAAGCCCAATTTAAGAACAGTGGATGATAAAGCACCAGCCCCAAATGCCAAACACCTCGCAACCTCAATATCCAAAGTCTGAGGACGCCAAGTACCACCACATTTGCCCAGAATTGATCCCCAAACACTAGCTGAGAAGCTACATTCAAAAAACAAATGAGCATGAGACTCCTTACCTCCATGACAAAGGGCACAGTTATCATCCACAGCGTTCGGTTTTTGGCCTTCGATTTTTAGTGTGTTAGACCTGGTAAATCGCCTCGTTATTTTCTGAGATTTTTATATGATGTTTTATATATGAGTATGCTAGGCGGTGTCCAAAAATTTGAGGAAAATATAAAGGGGTTATTTTTAAACAATTCTCGCACCAAACAGCGTTCTGAGAATCTGGAAATCTGGGCAGATTACGGGAGCTGAGTATTTCGTTGATTTCGTTGTAGGTAACAAGTCTATTGGGTATAGGCCCTCATGGGTCTAAAACCCTGATAAGTTAGCATCGTTTTAGTGTTGGAATCATTGAAAAATATTGAGTATGCGATTTTTAATGGATTTTGGAACACGAGGCTGTTTTGTTGCTGTTTCGGCTCAAATATGGATTTCACCAAACTTATTTGGGGCACCTAGACAGCTTGCAAATTTCTGATATTATTATAGTAGATACGTTCTTGAGTCTACCGTATTGTGTAATATTTTAGCTGATAGATTTGAAGTACAAAAAAAAATAGGAAAAAAAAGGTTTTACCAAACTGTGGTAATGAAACAACAGTGCTGACAGCATTATCGCATCTTACGGGAATGACCATATTTTTGTCTAGGAAGCTTGAAACTTCAATCCGCCTTTTGATTTAGAAACTAGACTCGTATACCTTTGAAATTATGTAAGAAGTGTGTCTTAATTTCTTCTCGGTAATAGCAGTTTTAGATTCAAAGTTGGTGTTCTGCTGAGATTGCAACCTTGGGTTTTAACTTCGAACAAGCATATCTTGGTCATCCGGACTCCGAACAGGGTAAATTTTATATCGTTATCGATGTACGTAAAGTCTTCCTTTTAATGGTGGTGGTTTCGATATCAAATTCCGAATCTATAGAAAGTTGTAGCCCGTTTACGATGGTTTGGTTGTTAAACTCCATTCTGTTTTTTTTTTTAAGTTATGATACATCTCGACTTTACTACTAATTGTGGGCACGGTTAGGCATTTTTGAACACACTCGTTGTATACGTGGGTACTTGTGGGATATGGGGAGATACTTGTTGAGTATTGTATGACACGTGGATGCATGAAGGATACATAGACTTACGTATGATGTGCGAGTGTTTATGAGTTGTTTATGTATGTAAATGCTATGCTATGAATAGTAGCTACACTTGTGATACTGACTAGTGCGAGTTGACGACTTGTTATCTAAACTTGAAAGAGGGAAACTTATCATGCTTGAATCAATGGATGATACTGAAATTGTGATTAAGAAGTTATTGAAACGAAAGGAAGAGAATTGGTGAATGTGTTAGTTTGACCTTGATGGTGTCTCAAAGAAGGGTTTGTGATGGTTGTTAGATTTGGCTGTTGGGTCTTGAGAAAAATCTCGAAGTATCGTGGTAAAAAAAAAAAAAAAGATGAGTCGCGCTGAGTGGTGGGAGTGCTTTAGCGGATAGACTAAAGTTCTTGTCGTGCGGGGTGATTAAGATAGGTGTGAGGGATGGGTAATCTAGCAGTAGTGATGAGTATTATGCCTAGAAGTTTATTTATAAAATCATGAAATGTATCATTCATCATTATCGTTATGCCTTGCTTATGCACATATCTATTCGTTAAAGAAACCTTTACTGGGCAAAGTGACTGCTCACCCCTTTGTCCTTGTTTTGAGGTACTAGCCAAGGACCATACTTTGGAGTGCTTAATGTGCTTGACCATTGATAGCATGACATACATCTTTTTTTGTAAAACTTTATCAATTTGCAAGAATGTAATATTCTAAGACCTTGATATGGGATGTGGGTACCTAAATTAGTGGTGTTGTTTATTATGACTATCGAGGTCGTGAGGTGATCTTAGACTAATAAGAGTTTTATTGAGGTATTCCACAGAGAAAATGTTTATTTATTTATGATGAAAATTCAGGGCGTGACACAACATCTCCTTCCTAACCGTTTTCAAATGTGTTGTTTGTCCAATTTTCTCAAAAATATCTCATCTTTCACAAAGAACTTCATTTTCAAACATTTCACAAAAATAACCACTTGTCTTTAATAGGGAATTAATCCCTCTGCCGGATTTCGTGGGCTCCGTACACCCCTGTCGGATTTCGTGGGCTCCGAACACCCATGGCCAGGGACACATCGAAAGGTGGCCCTAGTATTAGATCACCAATTTAAGAAAATTCACTTTTAACCCTCATATGTCCAAAATATCCACATAACCCATTTTGATCAAACCACATGTTTATACAAAGTTCCCTATGTTAAAGGTGTCAAGCGTAAGTTGGAAAGTCAAGAAAAATAACCAATCATGCAAAGGTAGGTTAGGAAGGGGTATTTCGGTCATTAATGAAGTGCACAATGAGGATATATCAAGTATGAAACCAAACAAGTCAACCGGAAGGTCAAGGGATCAAGACGAATAAAAATCCATTTTTTTCAAGTTTGAACCGGTAGAGCATTTTGTGTCTACCAGTTGAAAGAATCCAGTGAGTTTTTGTAACTGGTGCATTTTTTCTGCGCGAAAAATGACTGAACAAGAGCTTTACCCAAATGGAAGGGGGTTCCAACCCAAGTCAAATTAGGGGTTTCAAACACCAACTAAACATAAAATAAGAGTATATTAACTACCAATTCGTAGATCTAGCAACCAATTAAGTGGAAACCAATCTCAATCAAAAAAACCCATTTCAATGGAGGTTTTCAAAGGTGATTGGGGAAGAATGGATGAACAAGCCAAGAACCATGCAACATATCAACAATATACCATTAAAAGGAGTTGAAATCAGATGCCTACCTCAAAGAATGAGCTTGATATAGGTAGAAAATGGAAAACCCTTGTTCTTGAAGCTTCTCAACCGCAAATACTAGCTCCAAGCAAAACCACGGAGTCCCGGACTCCAAATCACGCGTAGAAGATGAATCTTTGGTTGGATGTTGAAGTATTTGAGTGTGGAGGGTGGATTTTGGGAAGGGTTTTGAAGAAACTTTGAGAGGAGAAGAAGAAAAGAGAGAGAGAGGTGAGTTTTGAGAGAAGAGAGGAGTGTATTATGTGAAGAAAAATCAGCCACAAACAAACTTATACACACCCCACTAATTGCATTTACACCCCTCATGTTTCTAATGTACTTCACAAACACCCAAATGCAATTACTAACTTCACATTGACCCCATATAGCATTATTTTCATTTCCTCACACTTCCCCAATATTATTTCCGTAAAATTATTTAAAAACACGAGTCTGCACGGTCTGCACCAAGTCCGCATGGATCCAATATGAGATTTTGTTGCTCCAAATATGAGATTTTGTGGAAATATATGAGATTTTGTGACTATTCATATGAGTGTGCATACCATATGCATTTCGTATCTCTAGCCACCAAATTTCATAGTTAGAGCCACAAAATCTCATATTTTTAGTCACAAAATCTCATATTGAGTAATTTTTAGAGGGTGTACATTGTAGCATGACCCAAAATATCCTGTTTCGCCTCAGACGCCCAGAGATCCAATGGCACACTGGGGTAGAGACCAACGTCCAAAAACCCAAATTGGATGGCCGGTTTGACCGGTTGGCTTTAAAACCGTTTAACTTTAAGAATTGGAATACCCCACCAGAATCAGTTGAAAATCGGCGAACCAGACAGGTTTCCAAGGGACCAGGCCGCTCTGAAATCCAGAATAAACTTCATTGGCCAGCTGGCACTAATTGTGCCACGAAGCCACGGCTTGTCCCTTTACATAGAAAGGCGACTCCAACTTTTTGCTCTCTTTTGCCAATGTGGGAGTAGTGCATGTGTATGGAGAATAAACTACAATGACTCAATGGACACTGTTTTATTGAGTTATAATTAACCACCAGAGAGACCTTTCACTTTTCACAGAATAAAATCCATTATCAATATGATGGTTTATCTCTTGTAAACTGAAAACCATTTATTGCAACATTCAACCCATAGTGGACAACTGAGGAGTCACTGACCCTTTAGCTTTCCTTTTGGGGCAAACTCCATATGGGCTCGGTCTACCCCAAGCCCCATTCCACAAGCCCAATCCAATACCCAAGTTTGTTGTTAAGAGTTTTGGACCCAAAATAATCTAGACCAAACCACAAATATCATAGACCTTGGACATATGAAGCGTGCCCAGGAATCCTGAGTTCCGGACCCGGTCTTGTTTAGGTGTTCAGTGAAGGCAAACACATTCGCGTCCCTTAACTAAACATGGCTTTTCCAATTCCCTCAAATTCTCATTCATATTGGATATTGTTCATATTTAGCGTCACCAAAATATTCAACAATTCTTTCATTTTTCTAGCATTTCATGACCCAAAATAACAAAAGCTAAAAACGTATCTTTCACATCATCCGTATCTTACATCTAATAAAGGAGTCTCACACGTCGAACTAACATTTAGTTTCAAACACAATTTGTCCAAATTTAAGCAATAAACAACCACTGAGCCACACTAATTGAAAATCAACAAAAATTTCCTAATCCCGGCATGGATGGCCTAACTTTGACTTGACTGTGGAGGGGATCTAATTGAGGTGCGTACAAGCTGGCTTGGAAATCCTGACTGCCAAACTAAAAAACAAAACATGCGTGGTGCTGTTAGTGTGACAAAAAGAAGGAACTATATGGTAAGTGTGGTGTTAGTGTGCAGGAAGTGCAAAATAGGAGAACAGAAGAGGGAGATCTTAAAGCAAGTGTGGTGGCAACGCATGCATACCTGAAGCAAAAAATAGGGGTTGGTGCGGCGCAAGGGTGCGCAGCACGCTGCAATCTGAGCCGTCTGCTCGACAATTTAATAGTCCAGATCTCATTCGACAGTTCATTGCAAGATGAAATCTGGCTATTAGATTGTTGAGCGGACAGTTTGGATTGCACAACATTCGTTCTGCGTTCTCCCTGCGCAGCACCAACACCGGACCCCAAAAATAGGAGAAATTTTTCAGTGCTGAGCGGGCACAGTTACGTTGTGCAGAGCGTACATCTCGGTCGTCTAAAAGTGTTTTGGATGGCCCAGATCGCGTGTGAATTAAGTAGAACTATCCAAAAGGCCTTTGTACCCTTTATAAAATCATCTTATTCTAAAAAATGGCTGCTGATAATGCCAAAACCCCTTTTGTTCCTGCCAAAACTCATTTCGCTTCTGCCAAAACTCTTTCATTCCTTGACTGAATTGCCCTTCATCTCTCTCTTCCCCCAAACCCACCTCCTTCCTCCCCATCTATCCTTCCTTCCATGGCTGAAATCAAGATTACTATTTCTTCATGGATTCAGAGGAAATTCAAAGACACTGAAATCGATGTCTAGATTTTTTATGATGACCATGGACCAGAAGACGAGTGATTTTGAACCCAGAAATGCTTTGAGTAATTACTCTGTTCTTCGCGAAGAAAACTCAATTCTTCCACAAAAATTCTTGAATCTTCAGCAAGAAATTAATTTCCACCGAAATTCATTCCTTTTTTCCAGACTACTACCGTATCCTTCTTCTGTTTCTATGGAGCTATGTATTCATATAAGCTTTTGGTGCCAATTTTTCTTTTAATGACTGGACACATGGACTTACAAGTAAGTATTTCCTATCCCATTTCAGAGACTTATTCGAGGAAGCCAACCAAGAGAAACAACCCGGAGATGCAGGTGGCGATGAAGTTATTTTTTGGGATGACTATATGCTGGAACTCAATTTGAACTTCGACGAAGATGAGGACGATATGCCAACACATCATAAAAAAATGTGACGTGTTCGAATCCTTTGTTCCCCTTCCAAGATTATAGACCATCTTTGCCTCAGATGATTGATCACTTTTGAGTAATGGGTACATATTTCCTTTCCCCATTTCAGAGACTTATATGAGAAAGTCAACCAAGAGGTACAAGCCAAAGAAGCAGGCTACGTTAGGGAGATCAATTTGTGCCTCAAGAAGAGGAGGATGATTTGCCGAACGACCTATTTCTGTTTGAAATGCAAGTACCACAAAATAACGTGTTCACCTTACCAGTGCACGTAGCAACTGAATATTTCCTCCTCCTATTTGAAGCAAATCCATAAGAGGATGAAGGTGGGTTTTGGGGGGAAGAGAGAGGGGCAATTCAGTCAAGGAATGAAAGAGTTTTGGCATGAACAAAATGAGTTTTGGCAGGAACAAAAGGAGTTTTGGCATTATCAGCAGCCTAAAAAATCTACAGATCAAAATCACCTTAAATAAACAAATTTAGGTATTATTCATATTCGAATACAAGAAATAAATATATTCAAGCTGGTGAATTTTGAATTTGTCATGTCTGTAAATGTAGAGATTTCAACGTGATATATGTTTTCCTTGATTTTTACTTTCAAATGGCAAAAGATTTATTAAGTGTAGATATTTTTCTTTTCTTTTTTTAAAGAGAAAACGTGAAGTAAGATCTTGTAATCAGAATGAATTAGTCATATCTGTGAATTAATCTTGTGGTCAGAGTCTCAGAGATAACGTTTAACTAATCTCTCTTCCTTTTTTTTTTTCGAAGGTGATTTAATTCATATCCATATGAATATCTCACCTTATTTAGGGCATCCACAATGGACTCTTAAAATGGCTCCTAGGTGAGGCTCCTAAAATTTAGCAAGCCATTTGATCAATTATGGTCTTCAATGGGCTCCCAATACAAGCTCCCAATGGTGGCTCCTAAGCATGGCTCCTAACCCATTAGCTAAATCTAACTAGCCTTATTGCTAGCTCCAAGTGAGACCCAAGCCCTTTTAATTCTTTTTTTTATGGGACCCACACTTTTTTGATTACTTTTTTCACAAAATAGAAAATTTTCTTGCTAGTCCATTGGGTGCACGTATGCTCTCTATATTTAGCAAACTCTAGGAGTGTCAAATGGATCCCAATTAGGCTTATGTGGACACCTTAGGAGTCAATGTAGGAGCCATTTTTAGGGAGCCCACTGTGGATGCCCCAAGGGAGCCACACGACCGGCTGGCACTGGGTCAAAAAATATTCTCTATTCAATAGTACCGTTACTTGCAAGTGGTGGTTAGCTCATGCGGTAGAGCTTTTGGATGTCTCATACTGCATTCCGAGATTGAGTCTCATTCCCCCTCCCTATGTAATAGATTAAGAATTAGGAATGATGAATGACGGAAAAAATAAAATAAAAAATGCAGTTACTTTTTCTTCATTCTTTTCCGACAATTTTTATTATTTCAATGCCAGATTGGCAGATACGTGGGATCAAAATAAAATACTATACAACAGCCGAAGTAACAATAAATTAAGATTCAATTATCCAAAAATAAATAAATTAAGATTCCTTTAAATTTTCTTTCTTTTTTTTTACGATGCACGAAGATGTATTCTACTCTAACTTAGAAGATAATGTGCATGGGGTTTCGAATCGGGGAGGTGCTGTGCAACTCCGTAACCGCACAACACGCTGCGAAGTACCTCCCCAGTTGTAAATTTTCTACCTCTTCTTATTTCACTTTCCCACGCATCCGAGAAAAAATTTGTTCACCGACCTGGCTCCACCCCAAAACAGTTTCAATTGGGGCGGTTATCTGATGTAGGATTTTAGCTTTTAAAAGAAATTTTGTGCATTTATTACATAAAATTGTCAACAGATTTTGTACTTGAAATTTTATTTTGAAGAAGCTGAGTTTCAGATGTTTTTGGGTTCTATATATATATATTGAAATGGGCTTATCTGCTATGGTCCTGGCAAAACGTACCGAGTTTTAAGATTGTCCATGTGAGACCTGAACCATGCATGCACTTCGTACATTATACACATAATGCATGTATGTGGGTAAAAAGAAAAAGGTTAGAATTTATACAAATCTCATAAAGTGAAAGGGGAATTTGCTATAAGTTGTGAAAGAATGCCTCGCAGACGCAGAATAACGAATTTGACGTAGTTTGCAAGGATCAGTACTCTTCAGTAATTTTACAAAAAAAAAAATCGAAAGTGTACTATAATTCGGAAGAAATTTGGGAGATGTACCCTAAAACCCTGTAGTGCACCCCTGAACTGTTGGGGCTAAACACCACCTCGCAACACGGTCCGCCCCTGGCCACATGGCATGTTATGGAGCTTGCCGCCCTGCCCGTATCTTTCTAGTAGAGAGAATGTTATCAAATATTGTTATGTATACGTAGGTGGCAGGTGAGTACTCACATGGCTTACTAGTGGTGGCTGTGTAAAGGTGGAGAATAACAAAGGGAAATGGGGAAATAAAGAAGAAAGTTAACAAAGGATAAGCTCATGCCAAAAGAAAGGAAACAAGAAACAAAGGAATCAAAGTGTACTTGGACCACCAATTGGTAACTTAATTAGATACTACCCCAGCAAAGCAAAAAAAAGAAGAAGAATTAATTAGGTAGTAGTATCAATATCTTTGTTTATTTTACTTCATAATTTATAGATTTGATAGTCTAATTTACTACACGTGTCAGTGGGTGTCACTGTAGGGGTGCAAACGAGCCGAGCCGAGCTTTGTTGTGTTTGAGCTTGGCTCGTTAAATAAACGAGCTAAAAAATCGAGCTCGAGCTCAGCTCAGCCCTTAACGAGCCAAGCCAAGGTTATGTACTTAACGACCTACTTAAACGATCCAAGCCTATACAATCGAGCCGAGCTTTAGCGAGCTCGTTAACTAAACGAGCCTGAAAATCGAGCTCGAGCTCGGCTCGATTATTTAACGAGCCAAGTCGAGCTACGAGTAGCTCGATTCGTTTGTAGCCTTACCGTGTCATGGACGTAATCAAGAAAATAGGTTTTCAATTTGATTTTCCCATCGGAAAGTTTCCTTTTACCGGGCTATGCTTGAATAGTTTTTCTATTGTTGTAATATTTTTATTCGTTAACCTGTTAGTTACATTGGTATAACGCTAGTGTTTGTGAGTAAATTGATAATAGATCACCAACTCACGTACAGGTTGTTGATTTTGATAGAACTTTTGAGACGAGAGGTTTATAGAAGCGGTCTATTATGTACATAGCTTGGCATTGGTGTTAGGAGCCTGAACCGCCATAGTATTGTGCACTCTTCAAGTATTAGAAAGTCATATAATTTTTAATGTATTTATAACCAAAATTGTTACAAAATAACGCCATCTTAAAATTCTATTTATAACTAATATTGTAGCACATACCTCTCTTGTGTACATAGCTTGGCATTGGCTCGCTTGGGATTTGTTTTGTCTAACTATATTTTTGTGCTTCAATTTCTTCTGACATTTTATCCCAAAGTTTTCATGTATCCTACTGCTCCTCATCATATAAATATTTGAGATTTAATTTCTTCCGACATTTTATCCATCTCTTTCACTTAAATGTCATCACAAAATCTGTACGCGCCATCCAACATCATCCTATTTTGTAACCCTCACATTATAAATTGAAAGATACATCCAGCTAATTGATTAACCATAAAAAAAAAATCTACGCATTATTCTCGGTGACTAAAAAAATGTAGGTGTAATTTTTTTTTTTTGGCAAAGAAAATTTTCATTCATCACAAGAATAAAATAAATAAGACCAATATAATATTAAAAGAAAAGCACTGAGATAGTCTTGAAGAGTACACAATACTCTTGCTACTCCTGCTATTCACAAATTCTCAATCTTCGTTCTAGGCTCTTGAAGATTTTTTGAATGGAAAGACAAATATACAATTACAAAGAGCTAACTAAATAAGAGCTCGTTTCTTTGTATGAGAGAGCGCTTGACGTAGTTCAGTTTGCCAAGGCGGTCATCAGTGGTGTTCCAAGTTGTGTTCTAGTCGTTTTATCCTGAGAAACAAACACCCTCAGTAGGTGATGAATATGTTTCAAGGAAAATTGTGATTCACAGGATTCGGTTTGCTCTTGTTATTCCATTTTCGTTCGTGTGATCTATAATAGAGTTGATTCTATCAATGAAATTATATATTCTCTGAATTTGCCGCATTTTTCCCAACAATATTTTACTATAGCTCACACTCACACCCACACGATTTGTTTGGAAGGACTTTTGAGATGAGAGGTCTATAGAATGAGTGGTCCACTATGGACACAGCTTGCCATGAGTTGTTGGGGTTTTGTACTTTAATTAGAAGATAATGTTAGTTTGTAACATTTTGATTGTAAATAAACTCAGGCTTATGCGACTTGGCAATACTGCGCATTTGCATATTTTTTTTTTGTAAAATTTGACTCTTTCAATTTGATTTATGTGTATTTCACGTGTATTAGAATGTATACGAAAAAAGACAAACTTCACTTACACCTCCTGCGGTTAGACCGATATGCGGATGTACCCCTGAATTTCTTTTCATCGCAGCGCATATATACCTCTCATGTGCTTTGTGTACTATGGGTACAGTTGAGTTTTCAGTTAAAGTCAACAGAAAATGAAACCTTTCAGAATAGCAAACCTTTCAGTGGTAGAGTTTGGATTTGGTTAACTGAGGATGGAATGAGTAAACTAAATACCTTTATTGGTAGGACGTTGGGACCAGGGATAGCCCGTGCCACTGACCCCCTTAATTGTTCTGCCGTTGAATATTGTCATCTATGATCATCCTATTTTATAACCCTCACAATTTTATACGATACATCCAGCTAATTGAACAACCATCACCAAATCTGCGCATTATCCACGATGACTAAATAAAATTAATTTCTCCAATTACAATATCTTTTGATCAGCAAAGAAAATTTTCATTTATCACAATGATAAAAAAAAAAAAGATAATAATAAACGTAATGAGAAAAGAAAAGCATTTAGAGAGCCTTTTTTTTTTGGACAAAATGGAGAAGATTATATTAAGAAACACCCGACGGATCATTACAAATATTTTGGACAAAGCCAAACTAATCATCTAAATATAAAACGAGAAACACACAAGGCGATTGATGTTTTTCACCCCAATCCAGACATAGCCTGACGCAAATAGCGGCACTCCCTATCTGCCTTAGATTCATACATAAAATCAGCAGTCTCAGAAGAGAAAGTGCTAGTTAGAGATAAAAGACAGCAAATACCCAGGCAATCAGATGGATTCCAACTATGTATGAATGCACCAATGAATTAACTTCCACAAGCTACAGATCTTCTAAGCCACCTCAAGTTGTTTCGCCAAAGATACAGATGTCGTTGGTAAGCAACTACGTCTAAAAGAACCCGGTCTGTAGATGAAAAATTTGTCAAATGACATAACTAACTACTCCTGCAAAAGCGAGAGACAAAACTCTCCCCAAGTCGTCGATTTGGAGACAAAGAGGGGGGAAAACGAGGAAACAAAAATAATACCATGACCGTCCCCTTTCGCAGCCAAAAACAGCCCTTGCCACTTTTTTTTATCAACCCCTTGCCACTTAACCTAACCACTTACTCGAGAAAATGTGCACTTTTTGGTTTGGTAATTTCCTCCTCGTTACACGAGACGTTTGTAAACACTCATATCGATCAGGTGCATTTCAGACCCAATAATTGTCCCTAACTAATCAAGGACTGCTGATATATATCTCTTCGAAGGAGTGCCTTTCTTCCACGTAACGCTTCCAATTAAAGCCTAATTAACTGCCTCCCCAACGACTAATAACGGCTGTCAAACCCCAAACTTTCAATGTGATTTTGTTCCGATACCAAAGAAGAACCTTTCGCATTACGCCATATCCACTTATATCTATACGTTTTCTTTATAATAATTGCAATCCAATCTCACAAATTCTCTCTCTCTCTCTCTCTAAAAACCAAGATTGTCTCCATCTTGGTCAACAGAGTGCATATCAGTCAGTTCATGCTCTCTCTCTCTAAACACCTTCTTACGAACTAAGCATCCCAAATCTCTTTCTGTCAATTCATTGTTTGGTATAAATCAATTTTACGAAGAAAATTGGAGTGTTTTGTTTTTCTCCATCCTCTGTTTCTCGATTCTCTACTCTGCTGAAAATCCCAAAATGGGCAACTGTATGAGAAAAAACGGAGAAACGACCAAGAAATCGACGGCGGAGATCGCACCGTCGGACATCCTAAAAGTACCTCCGAAACCATCTCCGGTCGTCCGATTAAGCGGCCCACCCACGTGCATCCTCACGTGCTACATCCGGTTTGCTCTCCTCCGCAAACCCGTTTCACTCCAATTCACGCCTTCCGATCAATCAATAACCCTCCATTACGAATCCGACGCCGTTTCGGGCACTAAAGAGGCTCTGATCCAGTACATCGAGTCCAAGTTTCCGGAGCCACCGCTGACGGTGAAGCGATGGGCAGGGGCGGAGGAGGATACGACGCCGTTGGTGGTGAGGGTGACGGTGGTGCAGCACAAGAGCGTGATGTGGCATTTGGAGAGGATGGTGAGGTGGGCGGAGGATCTGGCGGCGCGTGGAGGTGGGAAGGGAGGGGGTGGTGGTGATCCGGTGATGGGGAGTCCGCGGATGGAGGTGAAGAAGTTCGCGCGTAGCTACTCGCAGTTGCTGGAGATGATGCTGGAGCACGCTCAGATGGAGGAGAAGGTCGTGTTTCCGATTTTGGAACGGGCGGATCGAGGTATGTTGTCAGTTACACACGTGGTCTGCGTAGCACCGTATCGGGATTCATGCTGCTAGTTTTTAATGAGTTTTTTTTTTTAATGAGATATATAGTACTCCTATTATATTCTTCCTCTGCCCCCTATTTTTGCAAATTTGTTCACCTAGAATTCTTCTGATTGGTAGAAAAAGCGTGGAGTCCACAAAATCATATCATTTTTTCCAACTTTTTTTTTGGGATTCTAACTTCATAAGGGGACGTAATCGTTATACCCCTATCATAGACTCCCTCTGTTCCCCATTTTATAGTCCTTTTTTGGAAATTCCAATTTCATAAGGGAACATAATTATTGTACTTTGAAAACAATTTTTTCATATTTTACCCTTCAATTAATGCATTTTTTTCCCTTTTTTATGATTTTAATTTTAAAATAGAGGAATTTCCTTAACAATTACCCATTTAGGCAATATTTTTTGGACAAAGTCCCAGTTGAGTATAAAATGGGGACTGAGGGAGTAGGAAGTAGACCCTATCTGTTTTGGTTGAACTAATATGAGGAATATTGATTTACTTGTAAAATAAGCAAGGAACTTATAATGGGGAGATAGGTCAGAAGTGGCCGGGCATGTTGTTGGGTTGTTTGGGCTACTTTTTTGGAACAAGTGGCCGGTCATGTTGTTGGTTGTTTGGGCTCCTTTTGGGAACAAGCTTCAACTTAAGAATTGTTTAGTAATTTCTTAGAATTAGGGCTACAAATAAATCGAGTAAATCGAGTTGTTTGAGGCTCATCTAGTTAAGGGCTCGACTCGACTCGTTTAATAATCGAATGGAACTCGAGCTCGAGTTTAAATCTCATTTAGTAAACGAGTCAAGCTTAATACTATAAAACTTGGCTAGTTTTATAGGCTCGTTTAGTCAATAAATTGGGATTGTGTCATTAAAGGCTCAACTCATCACCAACAAGCTGAGCTCGAACTCGAGTTTTAGGCTCGCTTAGTAGATGAGTTCCCATATGGGTCGGCCCACTTGCACCCCTACTAAAATTTGTCGAGAGTCAAGAACATTAACCATGTAAATAATTATCCTGATTAGATATCGATGAGAATGATTTTGCAATATATTCAGTTTGAGGAAAATAAATTAGCGCATTGAATTGTAAGTGATTGTTTTTTAAACAGAAAAAGTATTTTCGAATATGGTATTGATTCAATCAATATTAGTATTTCCTAATTAATTGACATTCGAGCTCTAAAAATTCGGGTTTTACCATCATAAAATGGGTCCTACAAAAGGCCAAACAGTTTGTACTGATATTTTTTAGCACTTATGTAGCTAGATAATCGAAATGATTCGAAAATTTATTTGGTGCTATACTCCGACTGCAATAGCCCTCCCCCTCACAAGGATGTGGATCCCGACACACTTTTGTAAGGGGAGGAGCATTGCTCTAGAGCACCAAATAATCTCTCGAATGAGTAGCTAATTATCCTGTGCTCTTGCGGTATGTTTGGATATTGGGTGAAAAAACAAACAAAATTTTACGAATAATCAAGCAATACCTCAACCAAACGGTAGACGTTTTCAGACAATTCGGTTGGCTCTAGATTTTTCCTAGTAATTTTTTTTTTTAATGATGCTTTTAAATTTTGGTCAACTACTGTTATAACTCATCATTTATTCACCTCAACGTGAAAACTCCAAAAAGTAAAAATATGACCTCTGTTTTTCAAAAAATACAGAAAGAAGTTTGATTTATTTCCGTTTTTGTTTTCTTTAATGGTTGCTCATTTTTTTTGAGATTGTTCTTGTAGAGACGATATAGATTGTTACAAATTTGGTCCTAAATTGGACAAAACTTCATAAAAGGCCAAAAAAAGAAAAGGAGAAGGGAGTGTGTTGCATTAATCATTCATTGTGTTTCATTATTTTTTTTTGTTTAAATTTGCACCAAACTGTTTAATGATTAATCACTCATCTTGACAAAAAAGAAGTCTAAAAATGTGAGAAATTATGATCAAAAGAAAAGTTTACTGAAGTCATTAATTGAAAAGGACTGCTTTTATTGTATATTTTTTCAACTTCGGGTGTATCTTGTTTAATCCAATAAATTTTGAAGAAAAGCAAGAAAAAACTTTACTAAAACACTAAAGTATAGATACCATTTGTTTTTACAATTATTAATTTCGTACAAGCTCACCCAAAATAAATGAAGGTATGGCCTCCGGTGTAGATCTGACCAATTTGGCATGGACGTATGAGCATAAAAGATAGAAATCAGTTATGACATGAAATTTGGTGGCACGAAAATGCCGGTCATGCCATTCGGTTGGAAAACTTACAAGATAAATCTAAGTAGAAATTATCTTCTGCTAGAAACAGATAGGAATCACGTAGTCAAAGGTCTTGTAGAGTTGATGCTGAAATCATTCTGGGAATCACTGAAATGGTCTCAATAGAAGATGTCAAATTTACTAGGAAAATTCTCAAAGGAAACATGCAGGCCTAACTAGTTGGCTTTGACAAAGTTGAATAGAAATTATATTTCTCAGTCTTCTATATCCCAATATGAAATAGTTTGTTAGTATTTTCCAGCTACATTTACGAATCGTTTCTCATATGTTTTTGGAAAATCCTAGTTTCATAAAAATTTCATAATGCCTATTGCTTGAAATTGTGGAAGTTCAAATCATTGAAATTATGCAAGTGCTGGAGTTGGATTTCATGATGAAAAAGTAAACGCGGAGTACTACCTAAGCAATTTCTTAGTGCTGTTAGTTTCTTCTTATGTTGTTTTCTATCATTTGTTAGCCCAATAAACCAAATTAAAAATTTTCATTATTCTGGTGTCATTCGTTTGGATTGTAGATACTGAATTGCAACTTATACGCTGGGTTGGCAGTTTGGTCATATTTGATGAGAATTTTTGCCAAAGAATGGGGGAAAAAGTCAGTGACATTGGAATCAAAAGTCGGTCGAAATCAAAACACTATATGCTGCAAAAATTCACGAAACCTCAAAGTTTGTTTTTTTAGATGGCAAAAGGAGTTAAATGTTCAACAATGATGAAGAATTTAGCCAGAACAGATGGGGAAGTACCGATTAAAGAACGAGGACCTTAATGGTTTGATAACTTTTGAAAGAAGTAGGAAACAGTTGTTCATTTTTATTTTTTTTTAGAAGCCAGCAGGCGAAAATAATTGGCTTCATTATTTTAGTTTGGACAGAATTTCTGCAGCTATATACTAAAGGATTTCTAGGACCCACTGATGGATTTCTAGTGAGATTTCTTTTTACTCCTTGTTCCTTTTTGGATCCTGAATCCTGCTTTCTCCACACAAGTGAAAAAAATATTGATGGTAAGGTATTGACCTTAGCATTTTTGTGGGTATTGAAACAGGGTTATCAAAAGCTGCAAATGAAGAACATGCAAGGGATCTACCTATCATGAACGGCATCAAAGAAGACATTAAGTCCGTCGGAGTGTTGGATTCCGGGAGTCCCAATTACCAAGAAGCCCTGTATAATATCTCAAGTCGGCTGAAAAAATTGCAGGTTAGTTAGGCTTTATTCTAAGTGATTGCATGGCCCGCCAAAGATTAAAGCCACTCCATCTGCTGAGTCATGAGTGAATGTTAAGATTCGTTACCAATCGCTTCATCATCGTTTAATTTTTTTTTTTTTTTTTTACATTGGCAGGATCATTGCAAACAACACTTTGAGGAGGAGGAGAGAGAGCTGCTGCCATTGATTGAGGCCGCGGAATTGAGTAAAGAGCAGCAGGAGAAGGTGCTGGAGCAGTGTCTGGATGTGATGCAGGGGACACACTCGCACCTGTTTCGATTTTTCATGGAAGGCCTCCTTCCCCAGGATGCCTTGCAGTACTTGGACATGGTCATTACAAGTAGCAACAAAGAACGGGTGGCTTCGATGCTTCGTATGATAGTCGAGTGAGATCCCGTGTGGTTCTGACCCTCTTGATGATTGATCCCATTTCTTATATATGTTCTTAGGAAAGCAAGGATGTGATTTCTGATTCCTTATTTTTTTTCGTATACCAGAAGGTAAATGACATTGTACTCCTTTGAAGAACTAGATCGATCAAACGTGTGGCCCGGTAAGGGCATTGTATATTTTGAGAACCAAGAATTTGAAGGAATTTGTTAAGTTGATTCCAAAAGAATTTGCAAGGAATGAGGAAGTTATAATATTGAACATTCTTACACATAGTGAAGCTAAGTAATATTGAAAATATCAAACAAGGTTCTCACTTCCAAGTACTTTGTAAATATGTACAACAAGAGATGCCAAGATCACTGCACACAAGGCGGAAAGTCCTACGCAGCTCCGGTTGCTGCTGGCGGACCCGTGGTGGTTGTTACGGTGGCCATTAGCACCTGCTGCATACAAGGGAACAACAGCTGTGCCGGCTCCTGTGTTGGGGGTGGTGGAGCTACCGCCATTTCCTTCCTCCCCACTGCCACCGTCACCTCTACTGCCACCCCCGCCTCTCCCACCTCTTCCACCGACACCAGCAGCAAAATTGCTGCGGTGGGCTATTACTTTTCCATTGCCCAGTTTACGTTCGTTTGTTTCCTTTTCTCCCAGGTTTTCCTGCAAACGAGCTGTAGATGCAATGTTAGGTAAGGTTCGTCTGTCACACGGTAAAAAAAATTCCGAACTTAAAAATCAAAGAGAGGACTCAAAATTCTACTGATAAAAGTGAGATGCAGCAAGAACTTCTACCAGGAAATCTGAATAAATCCAACACAGAAGCTAGTGGCAGAACAGTACCACCACTTTGCTTGATTCCTTCGACCCCGTGTCGCTAAAAAATACGAGGTAAGAACTTAGGCTCCAAAATTGGATTATTTTCCCAACAGTGATTTCTAAAAATGTCAAGTATCATCAATCATCATACATGTCTTCTCTGTCTGGTTTTCGATTCAAACAAGGTCTTAGCTGCAACCGATCGGATTTCAACTTACTTTGGTTTGAAGTTGCAGGCAACTGAAATACAAGTCATGTCAGAGATAACCCAACTTCTTGAATTTCTTCGCTTCAAGACACACACACACACAGAAGAACCTAGTAATATTTTAGCTTGAAGAAGAGAGAAATATACCGGAAGTCGAGTTCTTTCCCAGAGGAAGTAAAGATGCTGGATAACAAAAATGGAAGGAGACCATGAGGAACAGAATGATTTCTTTACTTGCCATCTTTTGCATCGTCCAGTCCAACTCTCTGATCAGTAGGTTTCATAAGTAGAACTTTGTGGTTTCAATTTGAAGGCCTCACTTTTCTTGGTGGAAACTTTAACAAAGTGGAGAATACCCACTACTTGACCAACTTTTGTCTCCTGAAGTGATATTTATCCTGTTATCGGTACGCTTAAAAATCAGATATCCAAATCTTTTCGAGCTAATTTCGGTTGGCCGAAAGTTGTATTTAAGCGTTCCGTCAGGCCCACGCCACCCGAATTCCACTTTAGCACGATTTCAACGAAAGAACGAGGTTTTCTTCACCGTGAATTCGATCTGTCAACTTCGTTCCTCTGTTTAACGTACGTACATGGACAGTCGTATGATCCGTTCTTTCTTCTTCTTCTTTTTGTTAATCTTAGCATCAAGCCATCAAGTGAAGTGTCGGCCGACTCAACCTTGGAAAATGATAACCGTTGTCCAAAGTAAATACTGATCCTTCTTTTTTGAACAGGAAAACACCTTGGAAAATGTTGAAAGTTGTGCTAATTTTATTAGTTTAGTTTAGTATTTTTCACGCATGGTTCATGTACATGGCTTGGTACATGAATGTAGTTTAAGGGTCTTTTGTTAAGTTCAAGTGTCATTAGTAGTATTCATGTATGGAGTCCAAGGATCATTCATGAATCTATTTATTGTCTAGAGTTGCGTACTTGACTAGATACACGTTAGGAGACTCCTATAAATTCTAAATGTGTTTGAGTCATGTTGTGTATTCTTTGTAGATAGTGAGAAAGGATAAATATTATGAAATAGAAGTTCTGGTGTTTTTCTCCTATATGAGTGTTGGTTCTAAATGTTCTTCTTCTAAGTTCTAATTCTTCAACGGTCTTGGGCGTGCAGTCTAGGGTTCTAGCTGCATTATTGGAGAGTGTGATTCTCACAAGTTGGTATCAGAGCTATAGTAAGGGCTCGGTGTAAGTACCGTGAAGAAAGGACAAAAGAAATATATTTTTTTTATTAGTTCATTGCCTTGATGGACATCAACGCTGGTGCTTTGAACCAGTTTGGCGTGGAGAAGCTGTGTATGGAGGCTTATCTTCAAGGGCAAGATTTGTGGGAAATAGTCAATGGAGGTGACTCTGAAATGCCTACAGATACGCCGGAGAATGCTGAAGCTCGAAGGAAATGGAAGATAAAATGTGGAAAGGCACTGTTTGCCTTGTGTGGTTCTATTTCTAAAGAGTTGATTGAACATATTCGAGCCAAGGAGAAGCCAAAGGAGATTTGGCAATTGTTGGAACAACTCTTTGCAAAGAAGCACATGGCTAGACTTCAGATGCTTGAGAATGAGTTAGCCAACACTACTCAAGGTAACATGGTTGTTGTTCAATATTTCAGAAAATAAAGAGCATATGTTTTGAAATTTCAGAGATCGATAAAGAGGAACCTATTAGTGAAGCTAGATTACGTAGATATCTTATTCGAGGGATAAGAAAGGAGTACATGCCTTGCTTGACGTCCATTCAAGGTTGGGCAACACAGCCTACTATTATTGAGTTGGAAAATTTGCTTTCTAATCAAGAGGCTTTAGCCAAGCAAATGGCGAGTGCGTCGATTTCTGGGAAAGATGATGCGTTATTTATTGGAAATAATTGGAAAAACAATCAACATCAAGGCAAAAATTGGAGGAACAATCAGCAGCAAGGCAACAATAAGAAAAACAATCAGAATCAGCAACAAGGCCACAATTGGAAGAACAATCAGCAGCAAGGCAGCAATTGGAAGAAGAAAAATCAGCAGTAAGGAGGTGGTCCTCAAGGTGAAATAAAAAAGGTTTATTATTGCTATAGGTGTGGTAAATCTGGGCATATTAAGAAATACTGCAGGACAGTGATGGTTGAAGGCAATGTTGGTGCTTTCAAGAACGGAAGTGGGAAGCCTTCTGGAAACCGCGAGTGGGATACTTGTTTATCCACTGAAATTTTGGATAAAAGAAAGATGTCAAGAGAACCGGTGTTGACTTCTACCAATGCAAGTATGAATGTTGATTACAAGAAGGATTGGATAATTGATTCTGGTTGTTCTCACCATTTAACGAGTGATGATTCCTTATTTTCAAGTTTGCAAGAGTACAAGGGGCAGGATGCAATTGTGACGGCTGACAACTCCATTCACCCAGTGAAAAATGAAGGCACGGTCAAAGTGAATGCATCAAATGTTGGTTGTGTTACTCTCAACAGTGTCTACCATGTTCCCGGTATGACTAAAAATCTTGTTTCCGTTTCTCAAATTTCTAATTCTGGGAAATATGTTCTGTTTGGTACGGATGATATTAAAGTCTTGTCCAACATTCGAAATATGGAAGCTGATATTTTGTTGGAAGGGAAGAGGGTTAAGTCCCTTTATGTCTTGTCAGCTAGTGATGCGTACGTTGAGAAGACTAGCAAACAAGATAATGCATCTCTGTGGCATGCTTGATTGGCACATGTTGGTTATGAAAAGTTAAAGGAAATTTCTGCCAATAAACTGGTTGATGGGCTTCCAAATTTAGGAAATTTTCATCAAGACATTCTTTGTGAGGGTTGCCAGTATGGGAAGGCTCATCGTTTACCTTTCGGGAAGTCTTCAATAAAGTCTAAAAAGCCTTTGGAACTAATTCGTTCTGATTTGTTGACATGTCCTGCAGCAAGCTATAGTGGCTTCTGTTATATGCTGGTTCTTGTCGATGATTACACCAGGTTCACTTGGGTGTATTTCATGAGAGCAAAGTCTGAGACATTTGCTTGTTTCAAGAGGTTCAAAAGAATTGTTGAGGCAGAGTTTCAAAGTAGAATCAGGTGTTTCAAAACTGATAATGGAACCGAGTACATCACCAATGAGTTTATTGATTTCTACGAGGAGCATGGCATAAGAAGGCAAATGACATGTACCGGAACATCGCAGCAAAATGGAGTTGCAGAGAGAAAGTTGAGGCACTTGCAAGATGTTAGTCGAAATTGGCTTCATGCAAAGAGTTTACCACAGGAATTGTGGGCCGAAGCTATGCAAAGTGTTTGTCATGTGATTAATCGGGTTCCGTCAAGGGTGATTGCTATGAGAACTCCATTTGAGCTATTATACAATGTAAGGCCTTCAGTTGCTTATTTCAGAGTCTTTGGTTCAGTATGTTATGTCCATATTCAAGATAAATTCAGAACCAAGATGGATGCAAAGGCTACAAAGCACGTGTCTGTGGGATATGATCCAAACAAGAAAGGCTGGCATTGTATGGATCCAGAAACACACAAGGTAGTTACATCGAGAGATGTTGTCTTTAATGAGATCTCGTCTTTCTATACACAACATGTTGTAACCCCTCCTCCAAGTGATGGAAGAGAAGATGAACAGAATTTTTCGAAAAATGTGATTTCTTCTTCACTTGTATCTGATGAATTAAGGGGGAGGAGCTCCAAAGAGATTGGAAATTCTGAGGTTGTCCAAGAAGATTTAGCACTTCGCAGATCAACAAGAGATCGCAAGAGACATGAAAAGTTCAAGGACTATCATCTGGATGTTGATAATTGTAATATTTGTGAGTGCTTCTTTGCAGGGCCAATTGATGAATGTGAGCCAACATCCTTCGAAGAAGCACATGGTAGTCCAGAATGGGAAGTTGCTATGAGAAAAGAGATGGCTGCTTTATTGAAAAATGAAACTTGGGATTTAGTTCCCAAACCTCGTGATGTTCAACCTATTTCTTGTAAGTGGGTGTATAAAATAAAGCGAAAGGCGGATGGTGCGGTTGATGGTACAAAGCAAGACTCGTGGCTCGTGGTTTTTCACAAAAGTACGTCTTGGACTATGAAGAAACTTTCAGCCCAGTTGCCAAAATGACCTGTGTTCGTATCATTTTATCTTTAGTTGCTGCTAAAGGATGGAAGCTTTGGCAACTAGATGTTAAAAACGCATTTCTCTACGGAGACATTGATAAGGAGATTTACATGGACCAACCTCCCGGGTTCCAATCATCAGGATTTCCAGATTATGTGTGTTTGTTGAAGAAAGCTCTTTACGGGCTTAAGCAGGCACCATGAGCGTGGTATGGGAAGATTGCTCAATATTTAAGTTTCTATGGTTTTGTCGCTTCAAGTGCTTATGCAAGTTTTTTTGTTAAGAAGAATTCATATGTGCATGTTCTAGTCTTGCTGTATGTTGATGATATAATAGTGACGGGTAATGATGAACAAGAAGTTACAAGACTTAGGAGGGAGCTTGCAATTCGGTTTGAGATGAAGAATGTTGGGGAGCTTCATATGTTTCTTGTATTGGAGGTATAAGGAATGAAGAAGGTATTTTGCTTTCTCAAGCGCACTATGCTAAGAAAGTTTTGGAGAAATTTAGAATGTCAGGTTGCAGACCAGCAGCTACTCCAATGGAGTAGAACTTGAATTAAAGGTTGACGAAGGGAAACCGTTGAAAGATGGGCAGCGCTATCGTATGTTGGTTGGTAGTTTGTTGTATTTGACTATTACCAGACCCGACATTTCTTTTTCTATTGGGAGGGATAGTCAGTTTATGAAACAGCCACGCAAATCCCATCTAGAGGCTGCTAATAGGATACTTAGGTATCTTAATGGCACAATCAATTTTGGTCTGATGTATAAGAGAGATGTTAACCTTAGTCTCAAAGGTTACACAGATGCTGATTGGGCCGGAGATTCTGTAACAAGGAGATCTACTTCTGGGTTTGTGTTTAGTCTTGGATCTGCAACTATTTCATGGTGTAGCAAGAAACAAGCAACGGTTGCATTATCAAGCATAGAGGCAGAGTATAATGCAGCTACACTTACAGCTCAGGAATGTGTTTGGTTGAAGAGGCTTATTAGAGAAGTTTTTCATCCAATCAACCAGCCAATACAACTATTGTGTGATAACATGAGTTCTATTCGAATGGCCTCAAATCCAGTGTTCCATGCTAGAACCAAGCATATTGGAGTTCATTACCATTTCATTCGAGAGAAGGTGCTTGAAGATGAGATTGATCTAATTAAGGTGGATACAAATGATCAGCTGGCAGATATTTTCACCAAAGCACTACCAAAGGAAAAGTTTCAGAAGTTTCGAGAGTTTTTGGGCTTGGTTTCTCGTGTTAGCACAAAGGAGGAGTGTTAAAAGTTGTGCTAACTTTATTAGTTTAATTTAGTATTTTTCACACATGGTTCATGTACATGGCTTGGTACATGAATGTAGTTTAAGGGTCTTTTGTTAAGTTCAAGTGTCATTAGTAGTATTCATGTATGGAGTCCAAGGATCATTCATGAATCTATTTATTGTCTAGAGTTGCGTACTTGACTAGATACATGTTAGGAGACTCCTATAAATTCTAAATGTGTTTGAGTCATGTTGTGTATTCTTTGTAGATAGTGAGAAAGGATAAATATTATGAAATAGAAGTTCTGGTGTTTTTCTCCTACATGAGTGTTGGTTCTAAATGTTCTTCTTCTAAGTTCTAATTCTTCAACGGTCTTAGGCGTGCAGTCTAGGGTTCTAGCTGCATTATTGGAGAGTGTGATTCTCTCAAGTGAAAATGATTTAATTGTCCTTGTACAGGTTAGAATTTTATCCATTACGTAAATTCATCTCAATCACTTTGTTGTGAATTCCAGGTCACACACGCACTCAAACACACACAAGAAATCTAAAGAAAACTCTCTTGAATATATTCACACAATATACAAGTTGAAAAACCTCTCCGGAGAGCAATAACCGGCTCCCACTCAGGCGGGGAAACCCACAACCGGCTTTTCCTCTTACACTCTCAGCCTGTCCCTCTCACATTGTGCTACCACACACAAAATAAAGGAGACAATGAGTCTATATAACCCTAGGGTAATTCTAAACCCAATAGAAAATCCTAAACGCAATAGGAAACCACTCCCATCCAGGCCTAAGCCCATCCGGTCCACACGGGGTGGAATCCCAACAATCACCCCCTCCACACCGAGTGGGTAAATGTTGTCCTAGCAGCACCCCCATGTCACCATTTCTAATCAGCTACCTCTAGCATGCGCCTGTGTCACTAACCAGTTGAGCATCCATGCACCACCAAGCAGAGTACAAAAACCCGAAAAAGTGTATCCTTGCAAAAATAGAATCCGCAGCCAATCAAAAAAATCGAGTACCGCACCCCCTCAACTGGAATGCCTCCACTCGTACACCTCCTGCCAAGGTGTATGCGTTCCATAACCAAGCGCCTGCACCCCCCACCGAGTGCCTAGAGAATGTAGCTACCCTCTGCCCACACCAGAGGTTCACTTCTCCAAATGATCTCACACACCATATGCGAAGAGGCTGACTCCTTCTCTGACATCGCATCCCCCACCGAGTTCCTCCACACCCCCAAATCGGGATACACCTCTCGTGAATCCAGGATGTGAACAAATCATGCTAGATTTCCGTGGTTCCAATTGATCTACTGCTCTGACAGGCACTTGTGTCATTCCCAAACAAGCATCTCCGCACCTTAACCGGGTACACAACTCGAATGAATGTATCCTTGCAAGCCAGATCTTCCACGGTTGATCACAATCCTGCACCCACCTAACCGGAGTGTTTGCATCCAAACCTGGATGCTCATGCCCAATCACAGGACATAATCCTTGACTTCATCTCTCCAAAGCAACATGAGCGCTCATAACTGGAAAGATAAATCGCCAAAAGATTACATAAGAAAGATGTTAGAATAGCTTTTGTCCCACATTGCCTAGCTACATATTGTATTCTTCTCTCTCATAATATAAATAAAGTCTTTTGTGTTTGGGTTCGTTAACACCCTTACACTTCTCTCTCTCTCTCTCTCTCTCTCTCTCTCTCTCTCTCTCTCCCTCTCCTAAATAACATGGTATCAGAGCCAAACATTGATCCACCCTTAACCACCAAATTGCTGCCATCCAAGAAACCCTAAATCTACCATAGCCACCCATCCCTACTACCTTGTAAACTCTAAATCGAAACCCAAATAAAAACCTATGTTTGAAACCCCTCTCCAATCCCAAAATTGACCTCTGAAAATACAAATCAAGACCACAATTGACCAATCCACGAACCCAGACTTCAATCACTGTTCATCGCAACTACTGTTTGCGCACTGTTCACCGATTACTGTTCACTGTTCACTGTTCATTGATCACTGTTCATCTCAAGTTGGTGGTGATTATTTGTGTACTAGTATTGCATCTGTTAGTAGTTGTTCTCGTGGTGGTTTTACTATGTTGGTTTTCAGTTAGTTGGTAGACGAAGTTGATCGGTTGGTGGGTTGATGGTTGTTCGTTACTGGTATTGAAGTAGTGGGGTGATTAGTGAGTTGGTTTGTTGGTGATTACTTTTCTCTCTGTTATTTGGCAACATGTTTGAGGAGAAGTTTGGTTCTGGTTCTAGCTCTGGTTTTTTGCGGATAAGTTTGTTGGTGGCTTTTCTCTCTATTATTTGGCTCTCGGCGCTCAGTTGATTAGTTATTTGTAGTTGTGGTTGGTTTCTTCTGCTAGAGGTAGCGGTTGGTTGATTTATTGTTCAATTTTTTATTTGTTAGTAGATGTTGATTTCATATGGTGGATCGTAGCGAAGTTCGTTGGTTGTTTGGTTGCTAGTAGATTCCGAGTTGGTGTTTGGATTTGTTTATGATGAAGTCTGCTTCAGTTGTTTCTGGTAGTTTTGGCCCTGGTTTTGGTGGTCGTGGTTCTAATTTCCGTCGTGGTGGTGGTTTTGGTCTTGGTCGCATGTCAAGGGGAGGTAGTTCTCGTCGTGGTAGTTCTGATTATGGTACCCGACAGTGTACCCATTGTGGGGGTACAAATCATATAGTTGAGTATTGTTATGATCTTCATGGTTTTCCCCAGGCTCAACCGGTTGCTATTTCTGAGGATGCTGGACAGTTTACTTATTCTTCTGCCAACAGAAGGGTGACTATCTCAGCAGAGGAGTATCAGCAGTACCAACGCCTACTGTCACTTCAGACAAATTCTTCCATTGCTACGCTATCTCAGACAGGTTCCTCTGTTGCTTGCATTGCGTCTTCTCATTCTTCTAATCATTGGGTTATTGATTCTGGTGCATCTGATCATATGACTGGTACTCCTTCTATTCTTTCTGGTCGTCAGTCTCTCGGTAAACCATCTCGTGTTACCTTAGCTGATGGTTCTACCACCAATGTTACTGGTTTGGGTTTTGTTCAGGTTACTTCCTCTCTTACTTTGGACTCCGTACTGCAAGTTCCTCGTTTTCCATTAAATCTTATGTCTGTTAGTAAACTTACCAAATCTTTGAATTGCTCAGTCACATTCTTCCCTAATGGTTGTGTATTTCAGGATCTCAAGACGGGGAGGAAGATTGGTGGTGGTGTTGAACGTGGTGGCCTGTATTACTTTACCGATGATGTTCACCCTAGCTCTGTTGCTCTTCAGTCATCAGTGTCACCATATCAACATCATTGTCGTCTTGGTCATCCATCACTTGAGAACCTCAAAAGGCTAGAGCCTTCATGTAGCCGTGTGGATGCTTTGCCATGTGAAGTATGTGAGTTTAGCAAACATCATAGAGTGTCTTTTTATCCTAGGGTTGAGAGTCGTGCATCGCGTCCTTTTGAGTTAGTTCATTCTGATATTTGGGGTCCAATGCATGTTCCTAACATTTTTGGCTTTCAGTATTATGTTATTTTTGTCGATGATTTCTCTCGTGTTACCTATCTTTATCTCATGAAAAAGAGGTCTGAGTTATCTTCTATTTTTAAGTCATTTTATATGGAAATCAAAACCCAGTTTGATACTTGCATCCGCATATTTCGTTCTGATAATGCCCGTGAATATTTTAAAAATACTCTTTCTCAATTCTTTGATGATCACGGTAGTATCCACTAGTCCTCTTGTGCTCGGACTCCACAACAAAATGGAGTTGTCGAACGCAAGATTCGACATTTATCAGAAGTTATGCGTGCAATGTTATTTCAAATGCAAGTTCCTAAGTCTTATTGGAGTGATGCAGTTCTCACTGCCTGCTATTTGATTAATCGTATGCCCTCTAGTGTTCTTGGAGGTCAGATACCCCATAAAATATTGTTTCCCGGTCGTCCCCTTCACTCATTACTCCTTCGGATTTTTGGGTGCACATGTTATGTTCATGCTCTGGATCTTGACCGGAGCAAACTTGACCCTCGCTCCATTAGGTGCATTTTTCTTGGTTACTCTCGAACTCAAAAAGGGTACAAGTGTTATTCTCCATCTTTACGTCGTCCATTTGTGTGTGCTGACGTCACATTTAATGAGTCACTCCCATTTATTCGGAGCCTGTCATTACTAATGATCGGCTTGCATTTGAGTCTGTGTTTCCTATAGCTGTCCCCTCAGGTAGTGGTCCTCCACTGAAACCTTTGCAGGTGTATGTTCGTCGTCCTAAAGTTTCACCAGTGTCATCTCAGCCAGAGCTACCAATGCCATCTCAGCCTGAGCCACCAGTGCCATCTCAGCCAGCACCATCGCAACCTGAGCCATTTGAGCAAACAGGCTCACCTTCGCCCACCGCTCCGTCTTCCCCTCCGTTGCGAGATCCAGATGATCTAGATCGTCCTATTGCCCGTCGTAAAGGTATTCGATCCTGCACTATACATCCTATTGCTCAGTTTGTTTCATATAACCATTTGTCACCATCCCTTCGTGCTTTTACTACTTCGGTTTCTTCCGTTTTTGTTTCTAACACTGTTCAGGAGGCCTTATCTGTGTCTGATTGGCAGAAAGCAATGGAGGATGAGATGTCTTCTCTTCATCATAATGGCACTTGGGAGTTGATTTCTCTTCCTGTTGGTAAAACTACTGTTGGCTGTCGTTGGGTATTCACTGTCAAGTATCATTCGGATGGCATTATTGAGCGGTATAAGGCCCGCCTTGTAGCCAAAGGCTATACGCAAACATATGGAGTTGATTATGCCGAGACCTTTTCCCCAATTGCTAAAATAAACTCTTTTCGGATTCTTATTTCTCTTGCTGCTAATTTCGATTGGCCCTTATTTCAATTGAATGTCAAAAATGCCTTCTTACATGGTGATCTGATCGAGGAGGTCTATATGGAGCAACCTCCTGGGTTTGTTGCTCAGGGGGAGCGTTCTCTAGTTTGTCGTCTTTGCAAAGCTTTATATGGTCTGAAGCAATCCCCTCGAGCTTGGTTTGGTCGGTTTAGTGATGCTGTGCTACAGTTTGGTATGTGTCGATCTCATTCGAATCACTCTGTTTTCTCTCTTCAGTCCGAGCGTGGGAAAATAATATTGATTGTGTATGTAGATGATATTATTATTACTGGAGATGATCAGAAAGGTATTGATGAGTTGAAGCAGTTTTTACAGCGACAGTTCCATACTAAAGATTTGGGTAAGCTACGGTATTTTTTGGGTATTGAGGTAGCAAGATCCAATGATGGAATTTGTTTGTCCCAACGGAAGTATGCATTGGATATTCTTGAGGAGACAGGTTTATTGGGAGCAAAACCTGTGGAGACCCCAATGGATCCTAATGTGAAACTTTGTGTTGATCAGGGGGAGATATTTCCTCATCCAGACCGGTATCGTCGCTTAGTTGGTAAGTTGAATTACTTTACCAATACACGTCCTGATATCTCTTTCGCTGTAAGTGTGGTGAGTCAGTTTATGTCTGCTCCTCATCTTTCGCACTGGGAAGCTTGTCTTCGTATTGTGAAATATCTTAAGGCTCATCCTGGACGTGGTTTGTTTTGTCGGTCTAATGGTCATTTGCGTGTTGAAGCCTTTACCGACGCTGATTGGGCAGGATCACCATCTGATAGACGGTCCACTACTGGGTACTGTACTTTTGTTGGAGGCAATTTGGTCACATGGAAAAGCAAGAAACAAACAATGGTCGCAAGGTCCAGCGTAGAAGCGGAGTATCGAGCCATGGCACTCACATCTTGTGAGATTGTGTGGTTGAGAGCTCTACTCAAGGAGTTAGGTTTTGATGTGGAGTTACCTATTCCTATGTATTGTGATAATCAAGCAGCGATACATATTGCTTCAAATCCAGTATTCCATGAGAGAACAAAACATATTGAGGTTGATTGTCACATTGTTCGTGAGAAGATAGATGGTGGTGTGTTGTCTATTCCATTTGTTCCTACAGGAGCTCAGTTGGCTGATATCTTCACCAAACCATTGTTTAAACCGCGTTTAGAGTTTTTATGTAGCAAGCTGGGATTCTGTGATATTTATTCTCCAGCTTGAGGGGGAGTGTTAGAATAGCTTTTGTCCCACATTGCCTAGCTACATATTGTATTCTTCTCTCTCATAATATAAATAAAGTCTTTTGTGCATGATACATCATCTGATCCCCATCTCAGTTCCTCTGTCCGGAGCTCCCGTGAACAACCCACAACAACCAGTTGCATCACCATTGCTAGCCAGCATCCCGCACACTCCTAATTCGACTCCCAGGTCATCCAGTACCATTCTGGTCGCAACACCTCAGTACAATCCTGCGTCAATCCTGTGTGCAACCACAACTATCGCCTCTCCTGCTCACGTCACAAAACATCCATACCGCCTGACCATGCCTGACATCAGCTCCATCTGTCACTGCACTCCCACTAGCCTGTATGGTGTCTCATCATCTAATCTAATGCAACTCGAACCACAACTGCAAAACCTAATGATAGGTCTTCAAATTCAATTGAACCAGATTGCCTCCAATCACTGCTGACCAACTCCGATCTGTCACTCTGGTAAGCGCATGTGCCATTAACCAATCAAGCGTATCCACACCCACCAAACAGAGATGCAACACTCGAAAGAATGTATCCTTGCTCACTAGCTTCTCCGACTGATCACCACGGCTTAACCGCCGCGAATCCGTAATCACCCGATTGCTCCAGTCAACCTTCGATCTCTGCAAAGTCTGTCCAATACTCCTGGTGTGTAGCTTTCTAACTCCGCTCGCCTCTTTCGTCACCTTCAGTGACCAAAACCGACCACGAGCACTCCGTTGGACTCGTCTCGTCGAGACGAACAAATGTCTGTGAGCAAAATCTTCGACTAGCTTTTTTTTTCCCGTTCTTGAATCCATGAGTTTCAAGCGCGAATCCAGTGACCTCTTGCTCCACCCAAGCTCTGATACCAGTTTGTTGGAATTCCGGGTCACACACGCCCTCACACACACACACAAGAAATCCTCCGGTGACCTCTCGCTCCACCCAAGCTCTAATAACAGTTTGTTGTGAATTCCGGGTCACACACACACTCAAACACACAAGAAATCTGAGAAAAACTCTCTTGAATATTTTCACACAATATACAAGTTGAAAAACCTCTCCGGGGAGCAATAACCGACTCCCACTCCAGCGGGGGAATCCACAACCGGCTTCCCCTCTCACACTTTCAGTCTGTCCCACTCACATTGTGCTACCACACACAAAATAAAGGAGACAACAAGAGTGTATATATATATATATATAGGGTAATTCTAAACACAATAGGAATCCTAAAACCAATAGGAAATTCTAAACGCAATAGGAAATCGCTCTCATCCGGGCCTAAGCCCATCCGATCCACATGGGGTGGAATCCCAACACACTTAAATCAAGTAAGTTGTAATGTTTTTTATTTTCTATTTTGTCAAGTCCATTCGTTAAGGACATCAGCTTTCCTAGGCCAAAAGAAAGCCGAACTCCATTCTCTCGATCTCTCCCTTGTTATGAACAATCCAATTCTACACTCCCTTCGTTCTACGAACACAAGTTGATTCTGACTGAAGAAACCGAACTAAAAAAAAAAAAGGATCAAGGGTGTAATCTCAAGAGTCCACAAGAGAAACAAACGGATACATTCATAAAGGGCCAACTCCCGGTCCATTGACCATACAAATGTAAGTTGGGATCCATGATACCTTTCAACTTCTCCAACACCCAAGTATAGTTTCCTCCTTCTCACACTCCATGAAAGCAAAAAAATCAACTTCGTCAACGTGACGTACGTATATATACTTGTTGGTTTTTTATGTGCAAGCCAATTGTCAAAACCCTACGGAAAGCAAGTAATAAGTCACTAGAGGAAAGGCGACACCAAATAACTCCATCACGTGGTCGTCCTCGTTACTCTGGTACCACTCATACTAGTTATTCTCTGTTACCCGAGACATCTCATTCCATTACCCAATGCTTCGGCCGTACATTGTAGATTATTTTAATTGTGGTGCATTGCTAAGATCTTTCAACTTCATTGTAGTTAGGAGTTCTCTAGGCTTAATCAGTGATGTTGACATTTCCAACAACATCAACATTTCATCCAATGACAACCTCCTTGGATACGAGTGCCCCTCCAAGTGACCCATCGAAAAATGGTTGTAGGTGTCGTTGAAGACAGTCGGTCAACCTTCGTGGACCCCTTTACACATCTTAATTCAAAGGGGCATTCACATTTCTTTGTCTCCGTGGTGCACAATCTCTTCTTGACAACCTAGCCGTCCGACTTCTTCTTGAACTTTCTGTACTTCCTACTCCATTTGCATGCAAATCTCATCCTTGACCTATGGTTCTTTGTTACCTACTTAGAGGCCTTGATAACAATGACGAGACCATGTTGTTGGTTGTGTGAAGAATAATTTAGAAAAGTTTAATTTTACTCCCTCTGTCCCATTTTAAATGTCTCATATGTAAAGTCGTGCCAATTTGACTTTTTTAAAAAAAAAAAAAAAAACATATTTCTAGATATTTTCTTTCAAAAAAATTTACACCATTCAAAAATACTCATTGAGGAAAGGCGACACCAAATAACTCCATCACGTGGCTGTCCTCGTTACTCCAGTATGCATTTGTTTATTTCTCTTCCTTTGAAGCTAACGTGGTATCAAAGCGGGTTCCAATCCAGTATCAATTCTTCTCCCTCCTATGTTCTCTTCATCAGTAAGCCTCCTCTCTCTCTCTCTCTCTCTCTCTCTCTCTCTCTTTCTCTTTGGATAGCATTCAGAAGTAGCAGCAGTAGCAACGTAGCAGCTAGGGCTATAAACGAGCCGAATCGAGCCGAACCCTGTGAAGTTCGGGATCAGTTCAACAAATTATAAGTCAGGCTCGAGTTCGGCTCGAGTTCAATTCGAGCCTAGACAAGTAAGCTCAAGTTCGGCTCGTGAAAATATTTTAAAGCTCGGGCTCGGCTCGGTAGGGCTCGTTAAGCTCAAACGAGCCGAATCGAGCCGAATTTAGGCTCGAATCCAGTTCGTTAGCTTTTTTTTTCAATTGAAAGGCCACAGCCCATAAACATGTATGAAATTCAGCCAACAAAGTTACCACCATTACAGATTTACATAAAGATTACACCAAAACTAAAAAGTTCACTACTAATCGACCTGGTCATAGGGCTAGCTAACATCATGAGCAGCTTCTACTCCTATAATAACTATAAAGGTGGTTAAGCTACACCAACTGACAAGATATACATCACATCTACGGAGTACCAAAATAACAAGTGCTTTTAATCCAATTCCAAGTAACATAGCACTCAAAATCTAGATCCCAAAATCCCATTAAAAAAGAAGCAGAATATATAAAGATGCTTCGGCTCTTCCTAGCATGAATCTTCAACCTGTGACATAAAACATGATTAAAACACCTTTAGACAATTTAATTTTGTAATCAGTCATATCAGCTAAGGAAATACAAACTCCTTGATTGTTGTCTCCACAGTCTATATAAAAACAAATAAATGGTTTAATCACTTGATCTTATATTTATATGGTAAAAATTATACGTTTATAACTAAAGCACAGTTAAAATATTTAACTAAATGACAAATTTTTACTTACTTCTGATCCCTTGTTGAGTCCATGTAGTACGCGGACCATAGCAGCTCCACAGAGTAGCCTCTCAACGGTTTCGGTTGCCAATGAAGCCCGGTATGGATCAATCACTCTACCTCCAGCACTAAATGTAGATTCTGAAGCCACCGAGGATACAGGGATTGACAATATGTCAGCAGCCATCCTAGACAATATGCGAAATTTTAGATTATTTGCTTTCCACTACTCTAATGCATCAAAATGAGAATCTGAGGTTTCATCACAAAGGTAGACACCCACTTCCAAATAAATGTCCAATTCAGATTTCACCGGTTAAATGGAGTCAACTTTTCTAACAAAAGAGTCAAACTTTGATCTACCACTGCCCATTTTTTTACTCCCATGTGAAGCAACACCAGAATTACCAACTTCTTTACTACTTGAGTTTTGCTCAATGTTGGCAAGAGAATACACAGCAACATACTCCTTATAAAGCTCATGAAGAGAGTCAAGCACCACGGAACTGTTTTACGCAGCTTCAAACGCTGTGTATATCTCAAGGAAACAACTGTCAATAAGCTTCATTTTGTATCTTGGATCCAATGCAGCCCCTAAGGCCATCAAGAGATTACACTCACCCCAATACTTGTCAAACTTTATCTTCATCTTCAAAGCCATTGCTTTAATGTAATCATTTCAATTGGCATTGACATCCAAAACTTCTTTTATTTGCCAAACCTCGATGAGGAACAAATTGGTAGTTGGATACTCAGATCCCGACATAATATTGATGACATCATTGAAAACTGATAAAAATTCAGACACGTGTTTAACTTTCTCCCAATCCTCAACACTCGGCACATAAATGAAACCCCCATCGATCTGTTGCCTTATACATAGGATAGACATTTTTGAACTCCATAGCGGCTGACAACATCATATAAGTAAAATTCCATCTCGTAAGGCCATCTAATATCAGTTTTCTTGAAGATAATTGCAAATTCTTAGCAATCTCGCCAAATTGAATACGACATGCTTCAGTTGCAATCACATACTTCACACCATCCCGAATACAATCAGTGATGTGTTTTATTTCACTAAGCCCATCTTGCACCATGATATTCACTATATGTGCACAACAACGCACATGAAAAAATTTACCATCAAAAAGCATCTTCTTGTTCAATAATTCAAAGGTCGCTTTTAAATTTCTCAGAGCAACATCGTTGTATGTAGCATTGTCTACCGTAATACTAGACACCTTATTCTCAATGCCTCAATCAACTATAGACTTATAAAGAGCATCGGCAACGATAACCCCAGTGTGTGAAGGTGGTACATTGCAAAAATTAAGGACACGGTTTGTAAATTCCAATTGTCATCAATAAAGTGACCCGTCACAACCATATATTGGATCTTTTGTGTTGTCGACTTCCACAAGTCAGTCGTGAGACCAATTCTATGTACACCCCTCAACGATGTCTTCAACTTCTTCTTTTGTATTTGATAAATTGAGACACAATCATTTTTTGCAGTGGCACGACTTATCTTTTGCCAATACGGGGTGGCTGTCCTCATAAACTTGTTAAACAAGACATGCTCCATTTTGTTAAATGGATACTCATGACAGAGTATCATATGCGAAGCAGCTTCCCTAACTTTTGCTTGGTCATATGAAAATATGCCGAGACTCATTCCGCTATTGGATCCTATAGTTTCAAATGACAAGGTCTTTTGCCTTTTCTCTTGTCCAATTGTAACTCGATGCAGTAGGCAAGAATTCATGTGCCTACAAAGATGACTAGTAACACCCGATGCATGAATGGTAAATTTTGTTTTGCATGACTAGTAACACTCGATGCAGTAGGCATTTTGTTTTGTAGGCGAGATTTCTTCAAAATCCTTCCAAACCTCTGATGTTCGTTTCCTACCCTTCTTTTCGAATGGGTTATTCTCTTCTTCATGAACCTCATTATCAAGCGTATTGTCCTCCAAAGGAATCACATTGTTCACACAATTTTCATCTTCATTAAGATTTTCCATGACTGGACTAGTAGATGAATCTTCAAACGAACAAAATGCCGCAACAGAATCTTCTTCTAGTGAAATGGGGATGAATGTGTCCATCTGACATATCTAAAAAATAAATTAATTAAAAGAAGTGAACAAGAACAAAAACAAGGAAGGAAAAAAAATGGAAATGACGTGAAGAGAGCAAGGCACTACTTACCATAGTAGAGTGATCAAAGAGAGAACAAAGATCTCTCGATCCCTTTCACTGGAATAGACCCTGTTTAGGACATCAAAATCACAAATTAAGAGAACTGACTTCTAAAATTTCGAATGCTCCATTTTCATAGTATTGCCTTACAACTGATCTGACTATAGTTAAAAGAATCATCAAATTAAGGGACATTTACCATCAGGTCACCCTTGGATCCCATAATTACCATCAGGTCAAGCCCAATTCTGAAAAATTCCCATCAACTCCCCAACCCGTATAAAAATGCCTAAATCATACGGTACCCTATGAAAGTGCCTAAAATCCTAAGGTACCCTATGAAAGTGCCTAAACCACTAAACCCTATAATAGGAAAGTGCACCCTAAACTTAAACTCTAGGGTACCCTACGACTAGGGTACCCTATGAAAGTGCCTAAAATCCTATGGTATCCTACGACTAGGGTATCCCATGAAAGTGCCTAAACCACTAAAACCCTATAATAGGAAAGTGCACCCTAAACCTAAACTCTAGGGTACCCCTACTAGGGTACCCTATGAAAGTGCCTAAAATCCTAGGGTACTCTATGAAAGTGCCTAAACCACTAAAACCCTATAATAGGAAAGTGCACCCTAAACCTAAACTCCAAAAAAGAGTGACTTACCTTAAAGGTAATTAAAAAAAATGACTTACCTTATTGGTAATTAGACATCTCTTTTCTAGACTTAGAGGTAATAATCCCTCAAATTAATGGTTTTACTAACTTCTGAAAATAGAAAAACAAGTTGTAACATAGAACACTGGAACAAGATAGTTTTTTGTTTGTTTGTTTTTTGTTTGTTTTTGGGTCAAACGATGGAAAAACATGTCTATAATGAAGAAAACAAATAGATTTACCACACTCATCAAAAACCAAACGAAAAACATCACATGAAAAGAAAATTTTGAGAACTAAATAGCAACTAAGTAGAATACCTAGGTAGATCGGCACTTCGGCGACTTGGAGGAGGTGGTGGAGGAGGCGAAGGGAGGCGGTGGAGGGGTGCGGCGATGTCTAATACAGTTTAGAGTGAGCATACACTGTATCCAATTGATCAATGGGTTACCCCTTACTTGATTTAAGCTGTTGTCGTGCCGTGCCTTTAGGACAACAGCTTACAATTGGATACAGTGTATGCTCACTCTAATTCGTGCTAATCACTTAAATCAAGTAAGCTGTAATGTTGAGTCAATTCATTAAGGACAACAGCTTTCTTAAGCCGAAAGAAAGCCGAACTCCATTCTATCTCTCCCTCGTTACGAAAAACGTAGTTGTACACTCCCTTCGTTCCACGACTCCTTGTTGATATTCTGAACTTCGTTCTTGAAGAAACCAGACAATTAAAAATAAAAGGATCAAGGATGTAATCTCGAGAGTCCACTAGAGAAACAAACGGATACATTCATAAAGAATAAAGGCCAACTCCCGATCCATAACAATACAGAAGTAAGTTGGGATCCGTGATACCCTTCAACTTCTCCAGTACCCAAGTATAGTTTTCCTCCGTTTCACACTCCATGAAAGCAAAGGCCACAAAAAAACAATCGACTCCGTCAACATGACGCCAACAATATGAAGCAATGAATACCTATACATGTTGGTTTTGAATGTGAAATCCATTGTCAAGACTTTAGGGAAAGCACGTAATAAGTCATCGGCAGAAAGGACTCCATCACGTGGTCGTCCTCGTCACTCTGGTGCCTGCGTTGGAAGAACTATAACTATTTTTCAATTTTGTGCCTACAATCAACAAAAAGACATGAAATGTCCCAGCATTCTCTAAGGCCTCAATGAAATGTACGTCTTAGTTTCTAAACTAGTTGATGGTTTGCTGAAATTGGATTGACTTATGTTTAGTGTGTTTTCAAAGGCATATTTTGGATGAGGTTAGATTGATTAAGTCTGAGTTTTCCGTTTTTAGTGACTTTGCTAAAAGTTATTGTTCGGTTTTTAGTTTATATATATATATATATATATATATATATATATATATATATACAATAGCGGTCTCCTAAGGGATCCCGCATACAAAATTTGGTGCGGGATTGCCCTTTTTTCAACTTTTCGGATCAAATTTTGACGATCCGAGCCGCTCAATGTTTTTAAAATGCATTTTCTAAGGCCCACGCGAGAAATCTTCAAAAAAAAATACCCGGAAGGGCTTGATCCATACAGTTTTCGGTAACGGTAAAACTGTCCATACAGTTTTCGGTAACTGTATGGATCAAGCCCTTCCGGGTAGTTTTTTTTGAAGATTTCCCGCTTGGGCCTTGGAAAATGCATTTTAAAAACATTGAGCGGCTCGGATCGTCAAAATTTGATCCGGAAAGTTGAAAAAAGGGCAATCCCGCACCAAATTTTGTATGCGGGATCCCTTAGGAGACCGCTATTGTATATATATATATAGTGAGCTTCCTATCCAAACCACTAAATCCGGACCTAACGTCCGGACCTCACTTTCCGGACCAAATTTCGACGATCCGAACAGTTAAATGTGTTTAAATATTGCATTTTTATGAAAAACTACTCCGATCAAGTCCTTCCGGGTTTTTTTTTTTTTTTTGTCAAATCCTCGCGTTGGACCTTAAAAACATGTTTTCAACACATCTAACAGTTCGGATCGTCAAAAGTTGGTCCGAAACATGGAGGTCCGGACGTTGACAACTTGCGGGATCCTTGATAGGAAGCTCACTGTATGTATGTGTGTGTGTGTGTATATATTTTTTTTTTCTTTTTTTTTGAATAAGGACGAAACTGAAAAATAACTTTTATCAAAGCCACTAAAAACAGAAAACTCAACCTAAATGGATCAGCTGTAAGGTGGCAGTATTATATTGATTTCGTTGTGGTTGAATTCTATTTCAAAGTGCCTTGAGGCACAAAGAATTATTTAGACCCAACTAAGATTAACTTTGGCAAAAATAATCCCCCAAAAATAACATTTCTTTTTCTCTTTATTCAAAAAAAAAAAATTACATTTGTTAGTTTTACGTCAATTTCAATGAATTATTAGTTTGTCTCAACGTGAGGAATCTAAAAGGTCAAAATTTATTATTAAAATTTAGAAAAAGTTCGCTAAAGAAAAAAATAATTCAAATTTTTGTGTATTATTGAATTATTTAGAAAAAGTTCACTAAAGAAAAAAATAATTCAAATTTTTGTGTATTATTGAATTATTTTTGTCTTTATTAAAAAAATAGTTTGGTTAATAATTTTTTACTCTTTAGAATCATCTCATTGAGACGAACCAATAATCCATAAAAATTGACTCAAAACTAACAAATGCAAAAAAAAAAAAAGAATAAACCCAAAGACACAAAACTCACCAAATTCTGTGAGTCTTCGTGACTTTGCCTCTAGGGATGGCCATCTCAACCGACCCTCCCCGATCTATTCCCCGAATGGGTAGAGGATTCGGGGATTTTTTCGAGGTTCGGGTAGGGTATGAGAATTTTGGGAATCGGATAGGGGATGGTATAATCAGTCCCCTCCCTGATCCACTCCCCGATTTCCGCCCCTCCCGCATCCCCATTCACATATATAGGTATATTATATTATAAGTTTGTAAGTTTTTTTTTTCTCCCCGAATAAGTTTATAACTTATAACTTGCAGGTTGGTTGTTTGTATAAGGAAACTTTTCTCCTTAACTTCTGTTTTATGTGGCCCTTTTGAGTGAAATTTTAATCTACCCAGAAACCAAAAATAAAAATAAAAGAACAAGAATAGCAGTAGCAGCTTTTCAAAAAAAAAAAAAACAAATATATATATAGCAGTAGCACTTTTGAGTGATTTAGTACGTTTTAATTATATTTGGGAATCACTTTTTTTATTAGCTTCAGATTTTAATACAACTTCTTTGGTATTCATTTGAATAGTTTGAGTGAACTTTTGGATCCCCAATTCTCCGTGGGGATCCCCGTTCTCCGCATTGGGGCGGGGATGGAGGTTAAAAAAAATTCCAGTGGAAATTGGGAAGAGGTGAGAATTGATACGGGTTACAAAATTGGGAATGGAGTAGTAGTATCCACCCCTATCCTCCCATGCCCATCCTTATTTGCCTCACAGATTGATTGCGCGCGACTACGTAGTCATTTCTCAACAAGCAGGTATAGTGTATTCAAAGCATGTTCAATCCACCTCGGGAGTGTACTTACTTTTGATCGATGTGCTCAACAAGCAGGTATAGTGCGGCATTCCAAACTGTGGGAAACATTGGTCCAATTATCCCCTTACATCAACGTTATGATTAGTTAATTCTTTATTGGGAAATCATACAGTGGTGATACGCTGATTGGCTATAAATGAACTGAGCCGTTTGTAAACTATTGAAGACTTGACTTGGTAAGGACTCATTCGAGTTCGATTCGGTTAGTAAACGAACTGAACCTGAACTTGAACCTCAATTTTAGGCTTGTTTAATAAACGAGCCAAACTTGAACTTGACAATATTCGGCTCGATTAGGCTCGCGAACTTAGAATATATACGTATATCTCATAAGAATTTCATATATAACCTTGAATATGTATAACTTTCACATATACATAATGAAAGTTTTATAACTTGTACATGTATAAACTTATAAATGTATTGTAAACTTAAATTTTTAATATTTTTTTAATAATTTTATATATGGAAAGGCTTCTTTATGTACCAAATAAAAAATTTATTTGTAGTTCTAGACTTCTATGAGAACATAAATATCTAATATGTTTTACTCGCTAAGGCTCGTGAACAAGTTCGATTCGACTCAAACCTCAGCAAGCTCGGCTCATCAAATTCTCATTGAGTTCGAGCTCGGCTCGAGTTCGTTTAAAAACTTAATGAACGAACTTGAACATTTTAAAACTCAACTTGATTCGGCTCGTTTACAACCCTAATGATTGGTATGCATTGTAAATAGTTGTATTCGTATTTTTTTAATCTTAAGATTCTATGGATCCTCTTTAAGAGTATTTAAAAATTGATTTCTTAAAATGATGGCGTTGGTGGAGTGGTTAATAGTATTTCAATTTAGTTGTACTCAGAACGTGTTGCGTTATGTCTTTAGACACAAGTAATTTCTAGTACTCTATCCATCTGGATTTGTTAGCCCATTTTGAGAGTTCGTGTCACTTTTCAAATTATTATATCTTATAATTTATAATATTTTTATATAATTAAAAAAATATTGTATAATAGAACTAATTAAGATCTATCAAACAAGATCCATATTTGATAGATAATTGCTTAACAATTTAAAGATATCACTAATTTTTTATCCGGTTGCAATAGAATGAGACACAGATAAATCCGAACGGAAGGAGTATGTGATAGGGAATTGATAATTGCACTCCAAAAATTGATGGAAGGGCTCCAAGCTAAAGTGGTTTTCCAAAACTATCCTTTTGCAAGTTCTATAATTTACTTCAGGCACTCCAAAAAAAATTTTACTCTTCTCCTTTTCCTCCTTTGTTAACGAGAGGTTTTTCAGTGTCGAGCGGGCACCATCCTACGTGGTGCCCGAGCGCACATCTTGGCCGTCCAAAACACTTTTTGGACAGCCTAGATTAAGAGAGAGAAAGGAGAGAAAAAGAGGAAAGAGAGAGAGAGAGAGAGTGGGATAGATCTGGGCCGTATTTTACATTGTTAGCTTGTTGAGCAACTTTGCAATATCTTTCGAATAAAAAAATAAAGTACTTTAGCGCAAAAAAATTTATTTTATTTTTCACCAAATTAAACTACTAATAGAGATCTTTAATTCGGTGCAAAAAAATTTGAAAAAATGTATACGAAAGTATTTTACATTGTTGGCTTGCTGAGTTGGCTTTGCAATATCTTTCGGATAAAAAAATAAAGTAATTGCGCGCATAATTTTTTATTTTTTTCCATTGCTAAAAAAATTGAAATTTTTTGTACGAAATAATTTAAACCCAACAAGCCAGCAATGTAAAATACTTTCGTATAATTTTTTTCAAATCGAATTAAAAATCTCTTTGGTAGTTTATTTTGGTGCAAAAGAAAATAAAAAATTATGCGCGGATTTACTTTATTTTTTGATCCGAAGGATAGTACAAAGCCAACTCAATAAACCAACAATATAAAATACTTTCGTATATAATTTTTAAAATTTTTGCGCATCAAAAGAAAGATCTCTACTGGAATTTTAATTTGGCACAAACAAAAATATAAAATTGTACGTAGAAATACTTTATTTTTTTTATTCAAAGGATACTGCAACCCCCCCCCCCCCCCAAAAAAAAAAAAAAAGAGTAACAATTGCCTTGAGTTAACAATGCCATTAACAGAGTTGGTGGGTTTAATAGAGGGGAAATATGGGCGACATGGCAGCACTAAGGGCGTGGGACAGAAGTATCAGACAGGTAGCTTCAGATAGAGGATCCGCTGCCAACGGAGAGAGGCTTTGGTTCATATTTCCGTTAGGAGTGCCTCAAGTAAATAAGAAGATAATTTTAGGGTGGAGTGCCTCCAGTAACTTTTATATTTTGAAAAGGGTAGTTTTGTAACTTCATTAAATTTTGGAGTGCTTGTATCTATCAAATAAGATCCATATTTGATAGATAATTGCTTAACAATTTAAAGATATCACTAATTTTTTATCCGGTTGCAATAGAATAAGACACAGATAAATCCGAACGGAAGGAGTATGTGATAAGTTCCAATATTCTTTGATCACACAAATAGTTCCACTTTAGCATCAAGACCAAATTCTCCGTCCACTTTATTTCCGTGTTATTCCAACTATGAAACACAAAACGGAATATAATGGCTTAAATACGTGATTGAGGCATATTTAGGAATGGTAAATCCAGAGGTACCGACACCAGGGGACCGACCACATACCGAGCGGCGCCGAACCTCTTTATGGGTCCCAAACGATTGATCCGAACTGTTATTTTTTGGATGAAATGGGGTGATTTTGGATCGAGATCTTACAGCCGTCCGATTGCTTCGATTCCTACGTAGGGGCCCCTCGAAATTCGATTTTGAGATGGATGAACGATTCGGATCGACCGTTTGGGATCCACAAGGGGATCTCCGGCGCCGGTCGGTACGTGGTCGGTCCCCTGGCGTCGATACGAATAGCAAAAGGTTCATTTAGGGAAAAAAAAAATTTGTTCACCCTCACCAAAAGAGGTTGAATAAAATTCTCACTCTAATTAGTTGAAATAGTGTTAGATCTATTAAAAATGGTGTAGACCTTACTACAAAGTGATGTAATGCTTACCAAAATGTGTATTGATTCTATAGACTCCCCACCGTTTCAACCAATCAGGGTGAGGATTTTGTGAACAAATTTTTTTTCCAACATATTCCCCGTTTCCTCTTATCGACTTTTTTGAATTTTTTTGGCTTTTTCTTAAAACGTTTCGAAAAGTCTCTACTCACGAAAAAAATCTCCAAAGTTTAAAGAATTACGATAAGAGAAATAAATTTACTTTTATCCTATAAATTTTTTTTAAAAAAATGTTCCATAATCATTAGTACTATTCTTATCATAAGCCAATCAAAGTAGATCAGTCCCAAACAAAATTCCTAGAAGGAAGAGTCCAGAGAGAGGGTTAGCAACTTGGCATTCTAGAGAGAGAGAGAGAGGGAGATGTCAGCTGCTGCTGCTTCAAGAGTCGTCAGAGCAGCGGCCGATAAGGCTGCCCGACGGCAAGTGCTAACCCTATCGGACGCGGCAGCCGCTAGAATACGCCACCTTCTGCAGCAGCGGCAACGTCCTTTCCTTAAGCTTGGCGTCAAGGCTCGCGGTTGTAACGGCTTATCCTACACACTCAATTACGCAGGTTCAGCTCTTCTTCCCTTTCCCTTTATACTTACTTGTATACGTAGGGCTCATAAATTACCCAAACGAGTCGTATGGTTAATTGTTTATGCATGGTTTGAAAACTTAACGAGCTTTAAAGAAATATTCGAGCTTGAACTGATCTTAAATGAGTTTTAGTCGAGCCAATCACGAATCCATCTCGATTAACTTGAACCGATTGTAAACGAGTTTTAGTCGAGCCGAGTAGTGGTGGTTTGAGCTTAGTTTAAAAGCTTAACGAGCTCCCAAAAAGATGTTATGGTTTGTTAATGTGATAAAACTGACCTCAAACGAGCAAACACGAGCTCAATGGCTCATTTATCAGCCCTATTTATGTATACCTGCTTGTGTGACATGTGCTGTATATTCAGTTTCGGTAAATATTTATGCAGTCTAATTTGTTTATTAGACGGTTGAATTTTGTTTTATACACGTTTGTGGTCAACTCATCAAGATTTGTAGTATATTTAATCCTTATATTTGCAGAGTACAATATTGAACGTTATTTATATGGAATTGGTATGTGATTACTGTATAATTTATTTTTGGAACTGCGGAAGATTTATTATTATTTTGGAACTATTTTGTGTGTTTTAAACTTGCTTGATGTTTCAGTCTGGGAATAACAATATGGGAGGTTTCCTATAATTTTGACTTAATGGTAATTGCCTAAAGGCTGGTTTGTGTTCATTTGCACGCTTGAATTGGGTTTGTGTAAGTCTAAAGAGAGAGAGAATCGAATAGTTGTTTGAGTATGCTTGCAGAATATTATTTAGTTCTACAGCAGCTTCCTAGTCAAGTTCATTTCCAGAAAATGTCGACCTTAGCCTCCGTCAACTTTACTAGATGGGTTATAGCTAGGCTAAGAGAACAACTTCATAGCCGAAGTTATGTTACACAGCCCATCAATTGAGTTTAATCCTTATGGTCTATATCAGTACACCTTCTATAGGCACTTTTTTTGTTTCCATTGTTCTGATTCTCAGGGGTAAAGTCTATATTTTCTTCAATGATACTTATTTGTCGGTATACACTCAAGCTGTGGGCAGCACTTTTTTACCAATGTCTTGCTGATCTCTTGCCAGGCTTAGTATCTTTATAGCTTTGAGTCTTATGCTTGTCTCTTTGTTGAATTATGACCAGAGATTTGTCCATGACTCTGTTGGCACTTGGCGTGATCTTGATACAACTTAACTCCTTTAGTTGTTTAAAATCTTTGGTTCAATTAATTTTGGTTGTTTTAAGTGAACAAGATGATTTGAGATCCCTAACTCCTCTTTTTTAGTTCTAGATCTGGTCTTTTCTACTATTCTCTGTCTTTAAATTCATCTTTGAGATCAATGTTTTGAAACCCAGACCAGAGGACGAACCGGAAAAGGAGCTAGGCAGACAGGTCACCGGTTGAACCGCTATCGAACCTCATCTTTGAGATCAATGTTTTGAAATCCGGTCCAGAGGACGAACCGGAAAAGGGACTGGCGGACAGGTCACCGGTTGAACCGTTATCGAACCGTGATGTTATATATATATATATATATATATGAGAAGTATATAATTAACTGAAATAACCCTATAAAAATATGTCTGTAGGAAGTTAGAAGAAATAAAAAGAGTTGTGCTTCGTTTGTGTAACTAATGTTCTTCTTCAATCCCACATCAGTGGGATTCCAACTCTGTGCTTCATTTTCCTTTTATAAAAGGTCAAGAAACCTTCATGCTCTAGCTGTTAGTCACTAACGAGCATGGTCTGGTAGTAGGCCCAGTACAAAAGTACATTTCAGACATAGCACCTGCACATTAAAGCGTTAAAATTGTAGTTCAAATTTTACTGTTTGGGTCGATCAACCCAGTTCCGGTTCTTGCAGACTGGCGGTTCGACCGCTAATCTAGACCAGTTCTCACTTTTTAGGCCGGTTTTGAAATCAAAGCCGTTATTGGCTCAAACCAAACCTTACCAAGGACCGGTTGACGGGCCAACCAGTTGAACCAGCCGGTTCAGTTCGGTTTTTAAAACACTGTTTGAGAAATTGAAAACTGCAGACATGTCTTACTTCTTTTCCATCCATTGAATTTACTTCATTTGACCCCCGAATATGCAACTTGATATAATTATTCTAGTCATCTGGTGTTGCGACCGAGTTATTAGTCTGCCAATCCGTGTGGCTTTTCCCACTCAATTCTTTCATTTCCAAACTATACCCAACTAGGAGTCTTTCTAGTCCTGCATCATTGTCTACTTGTGCCTTGGCTTAAACAAGCTCAGAAGGTTATCTCACCATTTATATCTATCGGTCTTTAAACAATTGTTCGCCCTAACAGAGGAAAAGGGAAAGTTCGATGAGGTGGTTGAGGACAAGGGTGTGAAGATATTGATCGATCCAAAGGCTCTCATGCACGTCATTGGTACCCAGATGGATTTTGTTGATGACAAACTCAGGTATGGGTTAACTCAATAGTCTACATGTTTGTAGCTAGAGAAATTGGACAGCATTGCACATCTTACATCTGAGACTGATTTTTTTATGAACTTGAGACTGATTTTTTTTTTTTTATGAACTTGTTCGTAATCACTCCTCTGAATGTGGTAGATATTGCGAGTTATGTCATATCTGGAATGTGTTGACAACGCGGTGTCAAGGTCAGCCACCCATGTATTGCGTGGAAAGTGAAAGACTCTCTTTACTATGTTGCGTGTCCTGTGAAAAGAGAAGACTTCCACTTCCTAATATTTCCTTAAAATCCTAAATCATTGAGAGTTTTATAAGCAAATAAAATTAGCGTGAATTTTGAATTCTAAAAATAAAAAAAAATAAAAAAACAGAGTTTATTGTCGCAACTTCAATATAGTTTTTGTTATTAGCATTACTAACACGGTACAACAGGAACTAAAGCCCTGACTCTAGTGTCAAGAATTTAACCGCGTGAGTACCACCCCTTGGCTGAGGCACTTGGTAGCTGCAATTTTACTATTCTATAGTCTTCAATTAACTTCAAATGACAGACTCCTACTTTCATCAATGACGTACAAGCTTGATTGAGAGAAGTCTTTCTGCATTGTTCTTGAATGCTACTAGTTTTCTTATTTTCTAAGGGATAATGTTTTTGACGTCCACTTTTTTTTATAATTGAACACCTTTTCTTGTCTTTTAGGGAAAAAATTGCAAATAAAAATGCACTACAAGACAAGAAAGGGTGTGCAATTATGAAAAAGAACGGGTGTGAAAATCATTTTCTTTTCTTAGATCCATGTTTAACTCGTGATCCTTTTTTTCTCTATATGCTTCTTTCACCACCTCTGGCACGCCTCTTCTTTCACCACCTCTGGCACGCCTCTATTTGTTGTCCAAGCAGATCTGAGTTTATATTCATCAATCCAAACTCGAGAGGTCAATGTGGCTGCGGAGAGTCCTTCATGACAACAAGCAGTGCAGAAGCAGCAAAGCCTGGTCGTAGTTCGGGATCATAAATCACAGCCACCAAAGTTGTAATTACTCACATGTAAGATTCCAAGAATTAGTGTACCCATGCCTCAAAAGTTCCGCTGACTTGTGTTCTGTTTGTTGGGAGATGTTTCCTGGACTAGATAGATCTCGCTTTCATGAAAGGAAAGGGGAAAGTTATAGGATGAGATTTAGTATATTTGCATGATGATAGGGTTTGGGAGACGCCGAAAAGGGCATAGTATGTAGTTTCTTTGACACTATTTTTTTCTTTCATCTAGCCATGTACATGTCTTGATTGTTACCTGAAACGGTAGCATATGTGAATATGAGGAATAAAATTTGTTTCTCCATTTGAGTTGTGCTCACTTCAAGTGTATGGTTATGGTGAAATGAGTATCCTCCATTTCCAACTGTTACTATTGTGTCTGCGTCCGCAATCCAATTGTATTTGCATTCGCACAATTTCATATCGGTATTCCCACTATATCACCTTGGCATTTGAATGTTGTTCAACACCTTAATTCTTTTCATTTTTTTTTTTTTCCCCTTTTTAGGGATCAACAGCTTTCTCTCTTATTTTCTCAATATAAATGTAGTAATCCCTGAAGGGAGTTTGGAGTCTCCATACAAGACATCTTCATGTGCTTGAACATTTCATTGAGATGTTGGTTTGGATTAAAAAGCAGGGTGAAGAGGCAAAGTGTGACTTGGTTTTTCAACACCGAACGAAGCAAAAGTATTGGAATGTACTTATCAAGATGCTTGTGTAAATTTTACTTTCCATAACCTGTTGATTTGCTTTATCCATGATCAAATGGGAGGTGTTATGGTGGGCCACTTTTTAACAAAAATAATGAGTACGTATTAATAAATATGTATTTGAAACTTTCCATAGGACTATTACATAAAGTAATATAGTTTTATTCTTTTTTACCCAGTTTTTAATAGGCTCCGTAGACAGTGAGTTTTGTCCTCCAAATTAGGTCCTGTTTCACAAATTGATTTAAACTCAGTGAGACTGACCGAAATTGGCTTTAAGTTAATTTTGTGAAGTAATGACAACAATCTGAGTAAAAAAATAAGCATAGTTATTAACGTATAGGGCTGTCTCGTAAAGTGTAATAAATCAATTTTGAGTTTAAGTTAATTTTGTGAAGTAATGACAACAATCTGAGTAAAAAATAAGCATAGTAATTAACGCGTAGGGCCACAATTTTTCTCACATTGTTCCAGGGCCACACTAAAAGGAAAGATAATGGGGAATGCACGGTCCCAAGTGCCTAAATTCTAGATTACCATTGTTTATGCACCTTACCATCTTTCTTCTTCTTCTTCTTCCTTTATTTGATCAACTGCAACAAATAGAAAGTTGGAAAAGAAAAGTGACGAACTACTGCAATCAAAGGCACACAAACCCGCTACCATATATGCAACCCTGGATTGCCAAGTACATTATATACATACATACATAGCCAAAAGCAAAGTTTAGTTAAACAATATTTTGGATTCTTTGGAGTGTTAGTTTAGCGTAATCTAGAAAATTAGTTCAATCAAAACCATACTTAGCTAAATACTTACTGTAGCTAATTAAAAGTAATTTTAATGAAGGTTTTTTTGGGCGCCAGTCTTGTGATGTAGAGTGATCGACAGTTTTTTTCTCCTGTTTTTTTTTTACCAGTTTGGTTTTGGTTTATGTTTTTACTTGGCCCTTGTATGAAGTTGGACGTAATAATCAATTAACAGTTTGAAGTCACAATGTAAAATAGCATCACTATTGATTACAGAATTAGACCAATTTGTGATTACTAATATAAGTTAATTATCATAATAATATTAGCACATGCAATAGTGGAAGTTGAGTAGAGGAACTAGCTTTCTAAAACAGAAAGAGTTCAATGGCGTATTTTTCTCGCTAGTTCCAAGGCTGAACTAAGGAAAGATAATTGGACCCATGGGCTGAAAAATTGGATTGGACTAGTCCAATGGCGTATTTAAAATTAGCCTGAGCCAGTACAACGACTAGCCCGAGCTCTACAGTGCTCATCGGGCTTGTTTCGGCGGGTAAACACCACAGCGAAAGCAAGCGGCCGTGCAGAATAAAGAAAATCTCCATTCTCCATGATATCTACTCCTCCATCTCCAATCTCCATCTCAATTTTGTCTATTTTTTGATGTTTATATAATTTGTAAATTGCAATTAATTTGTACTAATTTTATAATTTTAGAAAATAAAAAAACTAAACTATGAAACATAATTCATATTATCTATTTTTTGAAATCCATATTAAAATATGTAAACAATTAAAAGTTTCCACGAATATCAAAAATTGAGAAATCGAGATGAAGGGAGTAAAGCAGCCATCTCCAATCCTTCCCTATTTTTAAGACCCAAATTTAAAATTTGAATAAAGTAATTGAAAACTCATCTCCAATGCTTACACAAACCATATTACTTATTTTGGGGTTTTACCCTTTTGTTTTCCCATTCTGGGCATAACCCAAACCCTTACCCATTTTTTCAAGGGCTACATTGAGAGAGAGAGAGAGAGAGAGAGAGAGAGAGAGAGAGAGAACCCTTTCGAAATGATGCCAGAGCTTCGTCAGCTCTCTTTGATTTAATGTTGAAGCTCCGACAGAGCTTCTCTGTCTCTTTCTATCTATCGTCAGAGTTTCGCTTGAGTTGTTGGGCATTGGCAGAGCTTCGCTGGAGCTAGTGGACATCGTAGGACATTCGCCGGAGATGATTCTCTCCTCCCTCTTATTTACTTCAATGTCTTTAGGCATTTTGAAAAAATAAGTCCAGGGCCTCCACCCAAATTTGAGTAAAAAATAGGCTAAGAACTCTATTTGGGTTTGGCCCACTCAATGGTAAAATGAAGTTTTCTCCAAATATATTACTTTTTCTTGTTTACGAGTCATCTCTCTCTCATTCTCCCACAACCTCACGTTGTGTTCTTTCTCATCTCAACTTCGATAGCACTATTGCGACGACTCCGATGATGACGCAGTGACGAATCTGAGAAATCGTAGCGAGGGATCTGTTTCTTGTCTTCTTGTTGAAGAGTTTAGGAAGGGGTAATTCTATTTGCAACCCTTTTTTTCTCCATACAACCCATTTACTTTATCCAACCCACAACTAAAATTTTCCAAACCAATTTACTCCATAGAACCCACTAAATACACCTAAACTTCTCAAAATACCCTTCACCTTAAAAAAAAGCCCTAAATCTTTTCCTATACACCGACGTCAATTCTCTCGTCTCTCGTCTCTCTCCCTCTCCTGTACACCATCAACGCCGACATCTGCCATAGCCACCACCAACGCCGTCGCTCCTCCACCGTCCAAGCACTCTGGTAAGCTTCTCCTCCCGTCTCTCTCTCTCCCTCCTACGCTACGCTACTCTCTCTCTCTCTCTCTCTCTCTCTCTCTCTCTCTCTCTCTCTCTCTCTCTATGATTAGTTATCCATTTGGGATGTATACCCCACTCACATAGAATCTCTGATGTTAAATAATCTGCATCCTAGTATATGCGTATATATGTGTATAGTTCGACTAAAATCTGAGGATTTTGTGATCTTCATCTTAATACATGAACAATATGACTTGTCTGTTAATGTGGAAATTTGGAAAACCACTTCGTACTTTGAATGTCAAAATACACACCCATTTTCGACAACCACATGTCAATTTATATTGAAGGTCAAATTTTCAAAAATTAGACCTTGTCTATTTTCGACATCCCCATGTCGAAATTTATGTCTCCATTTAGCTTCTTAATGTTGAACCAAATACTTGTGAAAATTGTGAAAAAATTGGACCCTGTCTATTTTCAACATCATCCTATCGAAATGTATGTCTATATTCAACATTCGAATGTTGAACTAACTACTTGTCGATAAAATATTGTTGTTTTCGACAATGACATATCGAAATATAACCATTTTTCAGCTTCTTAATGTCGAAATTTGTGAAATCAAACATCACAACTAGACATATTTCGATAGTTACACGTCGAATAGAAAGTCTATTTTCAGACTATGAATGTCGAATTTACATAAACCAGTATAGGTTTGCAATACTCAACATTGGTTTGTTAATATGTAGGCATTATTTCAACATGAACATGTTGACTGAGGTTATTTTAGTCAACATCCTAATGTTGAATTTTATACTTGTGCATAATATTGATTCACATGTTATCAAATTATATATATCAGGCTTTAACTCATATTTTGTGATTTTCATATAGGTTATGGCTCGTACACCACTTAGAAGTCGAGGCCGAGGCCGATGTCGAGGCGAAGCTCGAGGAGGAGGTAGGTCCTGTGCGGAGCCAGAGGTTGAGGATGAATCTCTGTCCAAGACAGAGGTTGAGGTTGAAGATCAATTGACTAAGGCAAAGGTTGATTCTCAGGAGGATGCAAAGGATGCAACTGACACTCAGCCTCGGGGTGGACCGGAGGATAGGAGTTTGTTGGTGAGTTTTGACATGCATGTGGCGCAAGCAATTTGGCAAGGACAAGAACGATCAACACTTAGCTAGACTGCACCACCATCCCAGTTACCTAAACAAGTGGGAATTAAAGGACACAAGGATGAAGGAAAAGATTAAAAATTCAGGATTGCTCCCGTTGTGTGGGATTACACACTACATATGCAATTCCCATAGAGTGTCGCGTTTGTTGAAAGGTGACATCCAGAGACAAATTCCTTCCACTTTGACTTCGGAGAGACGGGACCCACACTTGACGATGTTGAGCTGTTGCTTGGGATCCCTACTTATGGGTTGGTTGTGCATACGGAGTATGCGAGGGATGCTAGGACTCTTCTAATGGATTTGCTTGGTGTGTCGGAGAACGATTCGAAGAACACACTTACAGTGGCAAAAGGGGGGCAAGCAGTGACGTTTGATTGGTTGTGGCTGTATTTTAGTGACTCGCATGATAGCGACACGGACGAGAGGGTCAAATATTGTTCTCGAGCTTACCTACTTTATGTGCTTGGTTGCACACTTTTTTTCAACAAGACAAGGAGCAAGGTAAATGTTGCCCCCCTTGCGCTATTGGAGAACTTAGATCGGGTGTCACATTATGGGTTGGGTGCTAGCGCGTTGGCGTTCTCGTACAGGCAGCTTGGTCGAGTAAGTAGGAGGGATACGAAACAGCTTAGTGGTTTCTTGACTTTATTGGAGGTACACTTAAACTTGTGATTCAATTTATGGTTATCATAAATTTGCACAACAATAACACATTTAATGTTATCATAAAATTGCATGATATGAAAACAAGACACGTGACTTATGTATGTTGAAGAATTATGTAACTATGTGAAACTATAAACTTATAGGCATGGATCGATGAGCATTTCCCACCGCTCAATCCAATTATAGACCCAAACTACACGGAGGACCTTCCACGAGCGCTACTTTGGGTTTCGCGTCGCGAGTCTGGCACCTCGTTATTTAGGGATGGCCATCTCGGCCGACCCTCCCCGATCTAACCCGTCCCCTCCTCGAATGGGTAGGGGATTCCGGGATTTTTTGGGGGATCGGGTAGGGTATGGGGATGTTTTTTTTTTCAATTTTGGGGATCGGGTAGGGGATGGTATAGCCAGTCCCCAACCCGCTCCCCTCCCCAATTCCCGCCCCTCCTCGCATCTCCATTTACATAAATAGGCATATTATATTATAAGTATATAAGTTCTTTTTTTTGGGGGATAAGTTTATAACTTATAACTTGTTAGTTGGTTGTATAAAGAAGGTTTTCTCCTTTACCTCTATTTTATGTGGCACTTTTGAGTTTAATTTTAATCTACCCAGAAACTAAAAACAAAAAAAAGAAGAAGAACATCAATAGCACTTTTGAGTGACTTGGTACATTTTAATTATCTTTGGAACCACTTTTGTCATTAGCTTTCGATTTTATACAACTTCTTTGGTATTTACTTGAATAGTTTGAGTGAACTTTTGAATCCCCGATTCCCCGTGGGGATCCCTGTTCTCCGCATTAGGGCGGGGATGAAGGTTAAAAAAAAAAAAAATCCCCAGTGGAGATTGGGGAGGGGATCGGGATTGATATGGGTTTGGAGATTGGGGATGGAGGGAGTGGTATCCACCCCTTACCCTCCTCACGCCCATCCCTATCGTTGTTGTACTACTGGCAGTTGTTGGATGACTTAGGCGCAGAGCAGGTAAAATTTAGTGATTTTTTTTTGTAATATAATCTAATAACACATAATGAATCGATCACTTGTAATGTCGAATTTATAGTTGTGAAGCTGTCTTCAACGATAACATGTCAAAAAATATTACTTTTTTCAGTTTATTAATGTTGATATTTAGACAGTTTTTCAACATTAACAAGTTGACAGATATGTTTACTAACATTATGCCAAGTTGACAGTTTATTTTGTTTTAGTTCATTTTTTTTTTAAGATTATCGATTTATCTTGATGAGAAAAAGTGAAAAAGTTCAAATTAATAATCAAGCTAAATCTTTTATGAATGAAGACATGAAGTTCAAATTTTGTTTTCAATGACTTTTTTATTTTGATCATAATTTTACTAACATTAACAAGTTGACAGTTTATTAATGTCCATATTGAGGCTGTTTTTTAACATTCCATGTGTTTATTTATTGCAAGTCATATTTAACCCGTACAAAACCCGTAAGCAAGTTGTTCCTCTTAATACTTTCTACACCGGCCCCATCCATGTGATGCATATAGTGGAGCCCCACCTCCCCGACAAAGTGATGAGGCAGTTTGGCCTAGTCCAACAAATAGCAGCAGATCCTATAGCACCCACCCGTATGTCAAGAGGTGTTAAGAAGTATGTGGTTGATTACCAGTGGAAATAGGGTATTGGTCGAGCCCAGACACCTCAAATCTTGAGGCAAGCAGTCAGCATTGTTCCTTGTGAAAATCCTCACCAGCATCTGACGGAAACCTACCACATCAGGTATAGGCTGGTTGTCCCTGGTGTTTGCCACTTTGACAACTCCACCTTTAATGAAGATGTTGTGCTCGTTAATACCCCTATGATCGCGCCTCAAGTTAATCCTAAAAACTCCATGACCCTGAGTACCTGCCTGTGAAGTATAGACACAAAAATTTAAGTTTTTTTTGTAGTAAAATTATGCCAAATGTAGGGTATGCCAAAATTATACTTAACATAGGGTATCACCTCAAGATCTTTTTAAACTCAATCATCTTCCACCCATCTACTAATATGTCAATGTCACCATTCTTCAACCATTTGTCTAGCGTTTCCCCAATGTCCTCAGTTACGAACATGCAATTCTCTGGCTTCTCCTTCCAGCGAGCCTTTCCATAAACCCTGAGCAGGTTTGAGTGCATATTCTCCATTCCCAGGAGGTACCAAGCCATCATATTCGGATCATCACAATAGAAAGGGTGATATGTGACTTTGATGAAATGACTCAGAGTAATTATAATATTTCATTCGTACAAATTTGAGTCTTCCTTTGGCCTTGCGATGGACAGCGTGAGCGAACTATCATCAAGCTAAAGTAAGACAATAACACTAAAATAGAGAATAGGTAAATGTTGGCAACACATAATTCAAAGGCTTTTGTTCATATATGCCCTAGGGCACATGGTAATAGTCAAGCATTTAAATACATATCAGATTCAAATTTAAGTATCTGGAACATACTTTTTTAGATTGTCTTCCTCCTCCACGACCACAATCCATATCAGCCATCAGTCACGAGTAGAATATCTACAATTTAAATATAAGCAGATAATTAGTTATAAACAAACAATTAATTAATTATTATAAACACACAATTAATTAATTATTATAAACACATAATTAATTAATTATTAATTATTATAAGCACACAATTAATTAAACATTATTAATCTACCCGTAAATGTTTGCTGCATTGCTGTAAAGGAATTATAGGCCTGGTTCTTTATTTTAAAGGCCAAAAAGTCTTTACTTTTCCATTGCCCACCAATGTGGGATTCCCAACTAAAGGCATTGAATAGCATCCATCTGCCCTGAGATATGACAAGTCATTCAGCCATACGGCTGTACAAAGCAAACACGTCATCGAGTCACGGATTCCAATCAAAGCTGAAGAAAAGTTAAATAGATAGTGCCGACAAAAGTACACCATTACTTGTAGCATCGTGATTAATAGATTAAACACTATAAACATAGGGAAAAACATTGCAATGAACGGTATCTAAATTTAAGTTTAGCAAAAGCTCTAACAAAAGCAATGAACAGAAATGACCCGAGATGGAAAGGGAAGGGTCTCGACCATCAAGCCGCCTTAGACATATAATTCTAGGCCCTGCTGGTCGGGTTCAGATGGCATTGGAACGAAGAGCTGCTGGGGAGGGTGATGAGGAGCGTATGAACACACAAGAAGTTATTCATAGAGCCCTTGCGATTGAAAGCGAGGATATTGATTTCGTCGATAACTCTACCTGGTTAACTGTTGTGCGCCAAGGGTACCTGTAACTTCCTGAATACACAGATTTGGCTACTGTGAACAATATGAGGGCAACTACTGCACGGATTCCACTCGTGAGTTGTCATATATGTGAATCTTTTTCTTTTCGAACATCAATTATGGTTATAGTTTCTTTTGAACTTGTGATTTGTGAGTTGACCACTGATTATTGTTTAGGTTGTGGCATTGGTCAAATCATGCAAACGTAACGAATTAGGAGAGCCATGGCTGGAGTTGAAATCAATGTTATGTTACCTAGTTTGTCATATTTGTTGGTCACCAAAATCTTACTTTAGGCATAGTTTTTTAGGAGAAAAGGATCCCACAGGATCTATATGGACCGGCATCCATCGTAAGGCATACAAAGAAGATTTGTTTCCAGGGATACTTGACCCCGGTACCTGCCTCATACTGAAGAAGACTATCGTATTCCTACCTGAAAAGAATCCTTATTTGAATATCACACTTAACAACTTTCAATGCGTGATTGAGAAATCTGTGTTGGATTGAGTGTTAAGTTTAGCGCAATGGTTTGTATAAACTCAAGTTACCCTGTTTGTTTGTGGCCATGTTTGTTTAATCTATGATTTTATGTTCAATGCTTGAAGGGCTGTTAACCCCATGAAGTATTGTTCTTAAGTTTGTAATATTTTTGTTTTCATGTTGCGTGAAGATTTTAATGAAATACTACTTTTAACTTGGTAACAGGTGAATAAGTATGATTATCAAAGCGTGAAAAAAAAAAAAAACTAAAAAAGATCTCACCACTTACAGCGTAAAAAAAATGGTCTACAAATCCTTCATTTACATTATGTTACAGAATTCAGAATTAAAATGTTGAAAATCATAACATAATTTGGGAAACAAATGTTGAAAAAGTCACATAACTTCAGGATGTAGTTGTTGAAAATTGAACGGAATAACAGACGAAGTTCAACCAAACATGGATTGAACCATCCAACAAGTTCCAATGTACAGTGACAAAATAAGATGAAAAACTACACTACTCTACATCACAAGACTAATTAACCGTCTAAAATCTACAATTTTTTATGCAAAAGGCTTCTCCCAATCCTTGGCCTCATCGTGCCAATATTTGTACCAGTTGTTGGCTATCAATGGCATAGGAGACCATGGCTTCATATACACCTATCATAGTAAGCATATGCAAATTAATCTAAATTTGTTACAGTGTTAAAATTTAATAAATTGGTACAAATCCAATAAAAAAATCCATACCTGTACGAAGTGATTTCCGTTAACAAATCCAATAGCAATAACCTTGCATTGCCTGGCAAGAGGATGAGATAGTAGAGGGAGGAAAGTAAGACATTGACATTGGGATAGAAAGACAAGCGCGACATTGTAAGTAGAAGCTATGAGGTGGCCCATGTTAGGCATTGTCATCCACATATACTCAGGTGCAGGAAAATCATCAAAGTAGGTCAATCTGTGACGTAATTGTTTAGCCCTTCCCTTCTCACCGCTCACATTTTCGTAAAGGTCTAAATATCAAAAGCAAAGCATTCCGACATTTCCTCCAATCATTCTCGGGTAAACACATCAAGCATGCTATTGTCCGATACCCACAATTTCCATCCTTTATTACATCTGAAATCGATTTGATGTGGCATCTAATTGGCTCTGGGAAGTTGTTTATGTAGTTCGACATAAAAAGGCTTGCAACAACTTTGAGCTTCTTGCACGGATTCTCCTTTACCACCTATGGAGTTTTCACCTTCACCACCTTTGGACTTTTCACCTTCATCACCTTTGGGGTTTTCTCCTTTTCCTGTGGGGTATTCACTGCCACCTCAACATATTCAAACTCGGATGGGTCCCTACGTTGATGTATTTAGGCTTGGTTTTCCATTTGCTAAAATGGAAATTTGCTAAAATCAAGTGGATGATTTTAGCAAATGAAGTGGGGAGGAGATTTTAGCAACAATGAATCTGGACATATGTATATCCAGATTCATTGTTGCTAAAATCTCCTCCCCATTTCATTTGCTAAAATCATCCACTTGATTTTAGCAAATTTCCATTTTATCAAATGAAAAACTACCCCTAAGGCTACCTGTCAGAAGACCCATTGTCTTCGGTTTTTGTTGGGGGTCTGAGGGGGATGTGGTCGATGGATTCAAACACTCCTTGATGGTTTTCAACCAATGTCGTTGGGATTTATCATTAAAGGTTTTCACTTTGGCAAGAAAATTACTGAAGTCCGCCTCCATTACTTGCACGATTGAAGCATCTTGTTTCGTTTTTTCCAAATAAAGTGTCTTCCAATGGTTGTCAATCAAATATAGGGGTAGGGGAATACCATCATTCTTGAATTGAGCAATCTCGTGAGCACAAGCTAAACCACGAGTACAGCAAATAGGACAGTTGCACTCACTATTGGCATCCAAGACCATTTCATTAACTTTCTGTACCTCTGGCATCATATGCTTCATGGCACTCTACGAAACAGCTCCCCTTATCTGGTTGAAGATTGGAATTCTGAATATGTTTTGCCAACAAGTCAAACTCTTCTCAAACGAAGCCTTTATTCCTATAATTTGGAGGCCAACCAGGTCATGCATCTTCACCCCAAGCATTTTCAAAATTGCCCTGGGAAGATGCAAGATGCCCTTTTAGAAGCTTATGTGCAAACTCGGCCCTATAGATAAAATGATAGAGTTAGAGTAGAAAAATAAAATGAAGCAAGTATGCAAAAAAGATGGTGAAGTGTTAACCAATTACCGATTGCTAGTTAGGTTGCCAAGGTGCATTACGTTGTCCGTCCAAGCTGCTACGAATCTGTCCATGTACGGTCCCAATCAAGTGTTCTTAACGTATTCAATTGCCGAACTATTAAACACCGCAAAGTCACGCTTAAGAGTAGCAAGCCTCTGCTTGTAGTCCAATATAGTTGAAATGTGTACCAATTTTACACCAGGCATGCTTAAATTCTTGCCAAGTCTTGTCATCGAACTTCCTTCTACACTTGTCAAAAACATTCTTCTCAATATGCCACCGACATAGGAGATGGGTGGCCTTAGGGAACACTCTTGCAATGGCATTCATGAGAGCTAACTCCCTGTCTGTGACAACAACCTCGGGAAGTGAGTCCGGATCCATCATGCCTTTCAACTTGTCCATTACCCACATGTAGTTGTCCTCCTTCTCCCCATCCATGAAAGCAAAGGCCACAGAGAACATCATCTCCGTCGATGTGACACCGACTATTTGAAACAAAGGAAACCTATACCTATTGGTCTTGTAAGTGCAATCCATCAGCAACACCCTAAGAAAAGCACGCAATATGTCACCAACAGTAGGATGCGACCAAAACAAGTTTGCTCACACAACCATGGTCACTGGTCTGGTGCTAATGAATGTACTGGCAATCTTGTAACTTAGGTAATGGATATTACATTTGCGATCTTCCCGCTCGCTCCTTAACCCGGTGTTTATGGCGTGCATTATATGAATTTAATTGTGGTGACGTGGAATTCATCTTTACCTTTCATTACACTTAGTATTTCTCTAGGTTTTGACAAAGAAGAAATGCACATATCAACCAGCATAATCGTTTGCTCAGAAGACAACCTCCCAGGGATGCCCCTCAAACTGATCTGCAGGAGGATGGTTGTGATTGCTGTTGAAGACTTTCACGGTCCAACCATCTAACTCCTTCAAACACCTTAATTCAAACGGACATTCACATTTCTTAGAGCCGGTGGCTCGTGGTATGTTCTTCATTCCCTTTTCATTTACTCTTTTGCCAATTGACTTGTTCTTGTTCACAAACTTTCTGTACTTGCCACCCCGTTCACAAGCAAATCGAATCCTAGGTTTTCAGTTCTTTGCTTGTAACTCGTACGCCTTGATAATAATGACCAGTCCATTTTCTTTAATGGTCTATATTATCCATTGTCTCATCTTTTCTTCGGTCGAAAACACCTACAAAACATGGTCAAGAAAAGAATTCAATACACCTTAAAAATTCATAATTGGAAAAGAAGATTGACCTTTTCAAAGCACTCACCGAGTCTATTGTAAAATTTTCAGTATAATCGTATAAGGCTGGTCGGCCTGCGTCGCTCCCATGCGTTGAAGCATAACCCTGCAAGTAGCAAAACTGTGAAACTTTGTATTTATTTCGGTATGAACATGTCGAAAAAATGTAACACTTTCGACATCATCTTGTCGGAAACTATGATTATTATCAACATTATCTTGTCGAAATGTGTTGTACTACCAAATTACGAAACTTTATAAGTATAAATTTCGGCATCAAAATGTCAAAATAAGGTAATAATTGCAACATTTTCTTGTCGAAATGTACGTTGACAAATTATGAAATTTTACAAGTACATATTTCGATATCAAAATGTAGAAATAATCTATAAATTTCAACATTATATTGTCGAAACTTGTAATATATGGAATTTCTCTAGTTTCGTTTTCGGAATGCAAATGTTGATGTAACGTGTAGAATTTGATATTATGATGATGAAAAAAGTCACTTAAGTCGACAATTTATTACTGAACTTTATCTTGCATAATGTCGGTTAAGTGAAAAGTTTCAACATCGATATGTTGAAAAAGTTTACATATTTTGGGCTATGAATTTAGAAAAAAAACCGCAGTTTTCTAGATTTGTTCTTGGTGTTCGAATGGGAATGCTTACCTCTTCATGACATTCGGCTCCACGAAAGGAACAACGTCCATCACAGCAACTTGGTTCTCCACCATTATATTGTCTACCAACAAATTCGATTGCATTTCTGTTGTTTCTTCTTAAATTGAATATAAACCTTGAAATGGATCTTTAATGGAAGGAGAAGAACCCACCATTGATTGGTTGTCTACTCTTTCATTCTCCATTGAGAGTGAGAAGAACAAGAAGTTTACAGGTGGAAAAGGGGTGGCGGTGGAGGTGGAGGTGGCGAGATTTTCAGTCTTCACAAGAGCTTTAAAAATTTTGGAACGGTGAAGAGGGAAACAACAGGAAAGAAGAAGGGGAGGTTTGGGTGTTAAATTTTTGTAGGGGCATTTAAGTTTTTAGCCAACAATGAAAATTGAAGACATTTTAATAGGTTGTATGGAGAGAGAAAAAAAAAAGGGTTGCAAATAGAATCACCCTTAGGAAGGTGCGTAAAGATGGTTGATGAAGCAACAGTGGGTTGCCAGAACCTATGGCTACAATGCTAGAAATTGAAAAATAGTAAATTATGAGTAAACTAAATTTAGCCCTTAAAATAGAAATGGATTTGGTTGTCCCAATTTGGGAAAAGAAACGGGTTAAATTTAATACCCAAAACGGGGATGAATTTAGGTCGAACATTGGAGATATGAGATTTTGATGTTTTTATCTATTTTTTGGTCTTGAAAAGGGTAAGGATTGGATTTTTAAATTTGGGTCTTAAAAAGGGGCAAGGATTGGAGATGGCCCAAAAATTTCAAATTAGGCTCTTACATAAAAGGGTGATTCTATTGGCATCCCACTTATTACTCATTTACTAACCCAATTACAGAAACTTTTTTTCTATTATTACTTCATACTAACCCACCCACTTCTTCTTCCCAAACCTCTTCTTCTCCCTCCTTCTTCCTCCTTCGTTAGGTAAAAAACAAAAAATAATACTTGTTCCTACATTCTCCTCCTCCATCCCTCGTCTCTCTCAATCAATGGAAAATTTTGATGAATCAATGGAGGGATCCTCTCCCTCACTACAATTAGAATAAGAAATCCAGAGAGTAATGGAACAACTTAGAGTTCCAAATTCACCAAAAAAGTCCACAATACAGAAGACCGTGACCCTAGAAGAAAGCATGGAAGTGGAGAGTGAGGTTGGTATCCCAGAAATGAAGATTTTTTACTAAAAAATGACCCAAGATGTAACCCATTTTTTTCCCGAGAAGTAATATGTTCGTTTGTTCAACACGATAATGCAGTCCCGAAAAACATCATAAATTTTGATATATAATTCCCGAATCTAGTTAAATATTTCGACAATTGGTTTTCCGAAATTGGTACAGTATTTCAGTAGTTATAAACCAAAATTTAGACAATATTTCGATAGTTTGTATCCGAAATTAGTAACAAGTGTCGGTAGTTAATATTTGAAACGTGCAAACATAGAACAACAGACAGACAGAACAACAGATAGAAAAACTTAAGAATCATAATTCTAATCACAAAGCGATAAGTGAAATATAACCGTCGTCCATCCACCAACCTTAGAATCATAATAGCAAAATGTCAAAATACGCAATCGTCGTCCATCCACCAACCTTAATATGAAAATACATAACCAAAGTCCATCCACCAACCATAATATCAACATACATAACCAAAGTCATAACCATATCCGAAGTGAAATGTATAGTCTAACCATATAGTCAACATAGTCTAATAAAGAAAACGCAATGCTCAAGTAGCATGTGGGTGACGTAATGGAAAGTAGGTGTTGCTCATCGTCAAGTGTCATCTCCATTTCCCCAAATCCAAAGTGAAAGGTAGTTGTCTCTGGATGCCACCTCTCAACGAAAGCAGAAACTAAAACGGCATTGCAGTACGGGCATGTGAGGTCGCTGCATAAGGGAAGCAATCAGAGTTTCTAATGCTCTTTTTCATCCTACGGCTCTTGACTATCCATTTACTCAAATGGCGAGAGTGAGAGTGTAATCTTAATGATGAGCCCGTTTGCCCTTTTGGGCCCGAGTAACCTCCGAGGCCTTGCGTCGCCAATTAGAAGCTGTTTGCCGCTCACGTACCATATCTATATGCAACACTTCACAAATAAATTATAAGTAAAAAATAAAATTATAAGTTTCGGAAATAAACTACCGAAAATATGCTCAAGTTTCAGGAGATAATTGTCGAAAACTAGGTTTCTTTTGGAAGTCAAATCCTGAAAATTGTATGGAATTTCGGGAGTTAATTTTCGAAAACGTTATTGAATTTCGGTAGTGAATTCCCGATCGATCATTGCCCAAATAAATGGTACTGACATGTTTTGACTTCTAAGTTCCGAAATGTCATTCGTTTTTCAGGAATTCTCTACCCAATGCCTTTAACATCAAAGGCGGTTCATGTTAAAAAAATTCAATCCAAATGAGTTCCAATCAATCAATCTCACTCGAAATTAACAACTCTAAATCGATTGAACATACATGGGAGTAAGCATAGAATAGATCTATACAATATATATACATATATGTATGTATATGTACCGTATGAAACAAACCCACATACCTTGAGTTGCAGGTTGGAGCGAGTGGGAGTGGTAGTGGTGGTGGTGGTCGCCGGTCGGAGGGGCAGTGAGTGGTGATGGGTGTGGAGGAGTCGTCTGGTGGTGGTGATGGTGTACTGTGAAGAGAAGGGGATGAGGGAGGAGAAGAGTGAGAGTATTTTAAAATTTGGGAGAAAAATTAATCAAGGGCATTGTGGGAACTTACCTGGGTTATTTGCAGCAAAAATGTAAATTTGTCATGTCACCTGGGAGGTATGTAGCAATCGGGTGGTATGCAATTATAAGTGGGATGCCAATAGAGTCACCCTACATAAAATTTGCCTTAAAATTTGGGTTTCGGTAAAATAATAAAGGGTGAGAACCACTTGATAGTGGTAGCCTAGATGGCAAGGCAATTCTTGTTACTCTCACATCTTACTCAAGTTCGAATCCCAATAAAGGGGAATATAGGTAGTGCTATGGTGATGGTATTTCTTCATGAATAATGGCTAGGACTCAAACCAGACATTCCTGTCGTGAGCCGCTATGGTCGCGTCCAAGATTGTTGTGTTGGTTGTCCCCTCCACCCTATTTCTAATAAAAATGTAAAATAAATAAAAGGCGAGGGCTGGAGGATGGAGATGCTTTAATATAAGAGTTTTTTTCCAAAACATCCCTCAAACTATATACCTATTAATTACTTAGTCCTTGAACTATCATTTTTGTTTACTTGGTCTTCAAACTATTGCTTTGCATTCTATTTAGTCAAATAGACGATTTCCGTTAACAAGTCTAACGGAAAAACTCACCTGAGTGGCACATGCCTAATTTCCCCCAACTCACGGGATAAAAACGCGATTTCAACTCATATTACACGTACAAACACCCCCTCATCCTCCTCCTCCTCCTTCTCTCTCTCTCTCTCTTCTCCGCTCTGTATTGTAATCGACAGAAAGAAAACCCAAACCAGTCCTACACGCTCAAAACCCAGTGTTAAGGCTTGCCACATTCATTATATTTTCGAATCTGTGAGTTACCACGGTTTCTGGGTATTCTAAACCCATGTGAGTTTCTATGTTCTTGCATATGTATAGTGTAGTCATGTCTCCTCTGACAATTGATCCCTGTTGTAGTTTTCAATGTTGAATTTGCTTTATTTGATGTTGTGATGATTGATCAACTGATCATTATCTGTTGTTTTCCTGCTTTTATCCGAATTTCTTTGTTTTAGTGGCTGTATCAAGGCAATTCGAGCAGACACATAATCTGTTTGATTAAATACCTAATTGAAGGCACTAGGCAGGCCATAATCTGTTTGAAAAAATGGTCTCTCTCTTTTCTTTTTTTTTTAACAGTGTTGCTGTCTCTCTGGGTTTTTTTTTTTTTTTTTCTGCTGTTTTTTCTGAAAAATTCTGACGATCTTAGGAGAGAAATCAAGTGGAATGACGATTGTACTCTTAGATGGGGTGGAATCTGTTAAAGTTTCCGTCCATGTCCGTTAGCCTAGGACTACATAAAATGCAATGCAAGAGTTTGTTTGTGGACTAAGTAAACAACAGGTGTATAGTTTGAGGGATGTTTTGGAAAAAAAACTCTTAATATAAACACATGCATATGCAATTATGCACAGATATCCGGAGGTTGAAGCGATCGGAAAGTTTTCCAAATGGAATTACAGAGAGGCGTCCAGAGATGGGTAGTTGACATTTCTCAGTGGAACCCTTCCCCCAGTGAATTCTCTTATGCCATGTCTTTTCTTCCTCAACACGAGCACCATTCCATCACCAGGTCTGCTTATATCTTAATGTACAAGTACAATGGACATTTATATATTTATACATCTGTCTTAAGTAGCTTCTGTTATATCCTTCTGACGATTCATCCAGAAAATCTTTTTGTGGATAGTTGAATTTAGTTTTGCATTAAAACGTTGGAGGGTAAAATGTCAATTCACCACTTGATTAGATAAACTTGCATATTTGCTAAGTTACGCTGACATACCCTTTTGATGATTCATCAGAAGAACTCAAGATGTGTATGATTCTTGCTATGGGTATTCGAATTTTGTGGGGTTGTAGATTGTGAACAAGAGTTTAAGGCTAGGTCGTTTGACTGGGATTGTGAATTGTCAATTCACCACTTGATTAGATAAACTTGCATATTTGCTAAGTTATGCTGACGTACCGTTCAGAAGAACTCAAGACGTGTGAGATTCTTGATGTGGGTATTCGAATTTAGTGGGGTTGTAGATTGTGAACAAGAGTTTAAGGCTAGGATTGTGAACAAGAGTTTAAGGCTAGTTTTGTTTGACTAGGATAACGGTGAAGGATATATAGTCCCATGGCATTAAAAATCCAATCGGAAATTGCAGGGAGAACCATACCCTCTAAGATGGTGTGTATCCAATGTTTTGTGAGGTATTGTATCTGTTGGACATTTTATCATACAAAAAGATTCCACCAAATAGGGGATATGTGGTCGCCTTGGATTTATAATCTAATCCAATGCATTAATATGGGAAAACAAATGGGGTCTAAAATCACAATTCCCCAGCTGATTAGATACGTGTGCAATTAGTTAGGTTTTTCCTGCAAAACACTTTTGATTAGTGGCGGACACAGGATTTGTCCTTGGCGGGGGGGCCAAACCACTTGTAGTTCTATAACGATAACAAAAATATTGCATATAATATAATGCTACTAGGTAGGTCTAAGTTTGTGTGTATCGACGTAGTTGTCATTTATACCCATGATCAAAAAATTGTTGATAACTTGGAATTGGAGGAAGTTTTTGAAACAAAAATACTTAATTTATGATTTTTTTTTCATCCAAAAGACTTGCAACCTGCAGGGGTCAATCTTATACAACTTTTTCTAAATTAACGTGAAAAAATAGAATAATTAAATGGAATATTTGGAGTTCTGCGGGGACCCGGACAACCCTCGGCACCTACTTCGGTCTGCCCTTGCTTTTGATGATTCACCATCACCAGAAAACTCAAGAAGTGTCTGATTCTTGTTGTTGGTAGTGGAAGTAAGTTCTGGTGTATGAATGATCATCGTCATCACCCCGACTAGGGATGAATCCACGATCATTGTCATCCCACTCCCGGGCGTGCCACCCACTGTCATCTCACCTAGGGCCATTCTACTCCTCGTCATCCCACATAGGTTGTACTACTCCTAGGCATCCCACCCCTCAGCATCATCCAATTCATGAAATTTTCGGAAATTCTTGTATCCCTTGATTTAATTAGTTTTTTTGTGACCTAAATGATTTTTGTATAAGAGTTTATAATGGTAATTCGCTATTTGCTTAGATATCTGAAATTGGAGGATCGAAAGCGGGCAATTGTGAGCAGGTTGCTTCAATATGCACTTGTTCATGAAGTTTTTGGAATCTCATTTGATGAAATTATCATTAAACACACTGTTGAGGGAAAACCCTATCTGGTATGACTCCTATACCTTAGCCTCCATGAAGTATTTATGGTTTTTGGTTCAGAAGTTTGTGTGAGGGTGTGTTACTGTATTTGGCTGTGTTTCGGTCATAATTCGATTGCTTTCATAGTATTTTATGGCTTTTAATGTTCTCGAGATTGGACTACTATGGATGAGTTTGAAGGGTAAGATTTTCGTCATTCATATTAGAAATTCAGCCAAACAAGAGAAATTGTCGGAATTTTTTAAGCTAATCCATTTTGCTGAAAGTTATTGTGACAAGTTCTGATTAGGGATCATACAGACCCGAAACATGGAAAATTAGAGAAATTACGTTGCAGGAATTTCTAGTTAGGGCAATTGATATTTCACAATACCGGTCATTGAATACATGTCTGTTGAGTAGTCAGTGCCTCTTGAGACTTGGAAATTTTACGGTATCTCATGTTTCAGAAGTCAATCCGTGGTGTTTTACATACATATGCTTTAAGCCACAAACTCAAGGATGACTGAATGTGAAATCCTAAAATGTTTAATTAGAAGTATTCAAAGTGGGTTTAACCTTCAAGCGCCATCGAGATGAACCCAGTCTGGGTGGACTTGACATGTTATGCAATAAACACTAGCATAGATCTCATCAAATGATATGATGCTGTGGTGATCCTCCATAGAGCTCTTTTGTTATTCTCTCACATTTTTGTTGCCAACATGGCATTGGTAAGTTACCAATTTTTCCAAAATCTCAAGCCATCAGGAAATGGACCCACCAATGTATATCAAGCTATTCAACATCCTCCCTCGCGTGTAACCCCGTCTTGCATGTGGAGATACAAATGCAAACAGAGAGAGTTGAATCCAAGATCTCTCACAACCTGAGCTCTGATGCTTTGTTACATGGTCTTATGTAGAACTTAACTCCAAAAGACAGCTATTGGAGTGATAGTGCCTTCACGCTTATATAGTTCATATTACATTGATACCTGAGCGATATGAGACGTTGCTTCACACCTTTCCTCATGCGCAAGCGCAGCGTACTCACTCGATAGCACCTTCCGCGTGCAAGCCAGAGACATGCACCCTACCCATCTCTGGTACCTAGCTCTGATATCATGTTAAGTTACCAATTCTCCCAAAAGCTTAAGTTGTAAGGAAATTGGTCCATCAATGTACATCAAGCTACTCGACAGGCACATGAACCATTTGACTTTCTCCCAAGCTTTTTTCTTATTTCTTCCCCTTTATAGTTAAGCACCAAGGATTTTTGTGCTGCAAATTATCGCAAGAAATGAAATCCTCTTTATAAGAGATAACTTATTACATCAAGTGAGAAGTTTATTCATCTCTCTCTCTCTCTCTGTGTGTGGAAAATTCTTGAGAAGGTTAATTCCTTCTTCTTTTTCTTCCCTTGAAAGGGGGAGGAGGTTAATTCAAAAGCTTTTGACTTGTTTGTTTTCTATATCTTTCACATCTAGCAAAGTCAATATCTGCATAATGATTAGTCTAGCATAAAAGTTATCTTTTATAGTATTTCAGTTAATCCAGCACTATCGTGAAGTCATAAACTGATTTGCTTTATGATCTGCGGATCAAAGTTTCGAAGTGAAGAAAGTAGTATTTTTTTTTATTGGATTTGATGAACTATCATTTAATATACTCTAATTTTCCTTTCTGCAACCCTATACAGCATTCAAATCTTAAAGGCTGTCCATGCGGTGCTTGTCTTATAGGAATGGAATAAAGTGGACCAGGAATTACCAAATTTCAACTTTAATGCATCCCACCACGGTGACTACGTGGCGATAGCTTCAGAACCATTATGCATTGTTGGCTTGGATATTGTTTCCCTTACCATTCCTGGGAAGGAAACAATACCAGAATTTATTCAAAACTTCTCCTCGTATTTCTCCAGACTGGAATGGAACAGTATTGTTAATGCTAGCAGTTATGATGATATGTTGACTGAGTTCTACAGGTATATTGCAAACTATGCTGCTTTTCTTGCGACTAAAGTCAGTCAACTTTAAAGATTTCATTGACTGGATACGTTAGTGTGGATTTTGGTAACCCTTTGAAATCCTTGTGCGTCGTGGTTCTTGTCAAATATGACTGCAGTGGCTTCAATTGTTTTGGATCCTGTTAGCTGTGGAGGACTTGGCCTAAGTTAATATGATCTCTAAATTTGTGCTCCCTTTTTCCTTGAAGATAGTCGAAAGACCGGTGAAAAAAAATCGCTTGAACAAATATACCATCCAATCTAGTTGTGCCTTTTAAGTTTCCTTTGGCTGTTATGTAATGTCTTGGTAACACAATCTTTTGTCTTACATTTTCAATACACAGGCTAAGTATTCTTGCAGAGCATACTTAACCATGTGCTTCCATGTTGTTCAGATATTAATATCTCAAGTTTCAACACAACCTTATGACTTTTTCACTTAAATATAAGACTTTTAAGTTATGTGTTCTATTGAGCATTGATGGGTTAATATTCCAACTCTAAGAGTACCACATGCTTCACATGTTCTACTTGAATTTTTTTTCACCGGTCTTCTGTCCCCTGAGTCAGTGTGTTGACAGCTATCTTGTTTTCATGGAGTATTTCTTCCACACCATATGGAGTTTTCTTTCATTTTTATTTTAGCAGAGCATGCAAAGTCTGATCCTGGCCCTCATACCTGGACTGCTTCATGTGGGATTTGCTGGACATATAGGTACCCATATTAACTTAGTCACCTATGAGTTAGTTGAGTTCCGGGATTAAGGAAAATTAAATCCATTTTAAGTTACCTTAGTCAAAAAGAATATTTGTCATGTCGTGAATAGTTCATTTGGGCTATTGGATTTTATTCAACATCTCCGTCTAATGACCAGGCCAAATAGTTTGGACTTCATAAACCGTCAAATCTACCAAAGCCCACCACACTCTATTAACCACCTGCTTTCCGTAATTCCGTATGTAACATCACTAGCCAAACAACCCTTGCTCACCTTATTACTTATTATTTTTATTTCAACTTTATTAAGGCTGCTTTGATTACATCTAGCTTTATGTACGAGGTTTTTGACGTCCATTTATGACATGTGGACGCGTGGTGCTGGTGGCTACTTGTGCAGGTATTGGTGTGTGAAGGAAGCATTTGTCAAGGCCATAGGAACTGGAGTTGGGTATAGACTGGATTCTGTAGAATTTCATCACACTAGGTGGACCAACATATCTGTGAAACTTGATGGAAGAGAGTTGAAGGAGTGGAGATTTTGGCTTTATGATTTTGGGAAAAGGCATATGGTTAGTTTTTCTATGAGTTTCTCTCTTTTCTTCCGATGTTCGTACTCCCTTGGATAATAGCCAAGTAGCCCATGGAAATAATGAAAATAGCATTCTAATGATTTTTAATTGTGCAGTATGATCGTAGTAATTGTATATGCTGCTATGGTGTTGCAATATTTGAACATTATGCTGCTATGGTGTTGCAATATTTGAACATTGTGAAATGAGTTTGAAACGTATGTCAAAATCGATATATGTTTGTATCTTACTGCCTCCTCTCATGTTTGATTTCATCAATATTTGTTCTTATCTTGATTGCCTACATCAAGGTTTCACATCCTAAAAACGACTCTTCTAAAGTGAATCAACCATTTTTTGTTAAGGGAATCTCATGGATCTTTTAGTTTGACTCAAATTAATTTTAGGTGTGAAATAGAATTGCTTTAGTTATGTGAATGAGTTTCTGTTGAAATGGGATGAAGTATTGTTATGATGTCCTATTTGTATTGCTCAAAAAATAACGGTCAGGAAATAACTTGACCTCATCTTTCAGATAGTAGGATTTCTGACTTTGTGTGCATTCATTGAGATACTGAACAGAACTTAAATCGTTGATATTTTTAATTTTACCCCCGCTTTCTGATTTTAGACAACCCACAGTGGAAAGAGAGTAATCCAACTAATCGACCAAGTTTATGATTCCATAGATCTTTTGGAGGCACGCAGCGGAGATTAGAGCATTTTTGTGTACGGACTTTTTGTTTAGGGGTGCCATCTCCTCGATGCCTTTTTGCTAATGTACAACTGTTCATCAAAAGTTACGTCTAATCAATTTATGGGCCAAGAAGAGATTCAGTTCCCCTGTGGTGGAAAGGATCTCTGGCCTTCTCTCGGTCTCTTTCAAGGAGGAGGTAGTGTTTATTTAACTTCAACTCTTTTAGGATATACATGGGCTTGAGTGGAGAAATCAGATTCTGTAGATGAAAAAAGCAGTTGGAGTCGAGGAATGCTTATCAATTATCATTTTACCTCTATGTAGTTTTTGTACTCTCTAGGTTTTATCTAATGAATTTTTCTCCTTTCAACCAAAAACGGAAATTTTAGCTTTTCAGAATCAGTTTGGAATGTTCATTAAAAATTGTAGATAACAGATTATCTGATTCTACAGATTTTGCAAGTTAAAAAATGAGTGAAATTCTACAAAATACCAAAGCTGATTTTGGGTAGCGTATGATGCTTTTTGGGTCAGATTTTTTATTTTAAGTTCAATAAAAGCTTATTTTTCAGCTTTCTGCAGTAAATAGTACTAGTATTTAGTGCAGCTTAATCATAATTTCACAACTGTGGTACATCTATGTGCTTCTACTAAAATCTTAAACTAGAATTTTTAGCGGAATCTGGAGCTACAATCTAAAATCCATGGCCACAGATATCTTAAACACACCGTTAGCAGAATTGTCTCTACTTCAGTTATAGATCTTTTCATTGTTTTCTCTCTTTAATCTCAATGCGCCACAGGTAGCCATCGCCAGGGGTCATCCAAGGATTGCCACTGAGACTTACAAGAGAACACTAAAAAGGACGGAGTTCGATGAAGAGCAGTACCATTTGGGTCTTAATCTTCCGAATGTAAGTTTCGTGCAGCGAACAGTGGAGCAACTCATTCCTGTCTCCTTTAAATCTGGTGGTAATATCGGACAAGAACATGACGCATGTCAGGCTGAAGAAATAGGAAACAGCAAGCCATGATAAATGTACATGGAACTTTTGTCAGCATTTTACCTATAAGATTGACAATTCAATCGGTACTCTTCTTGTTCTTAAGTGACACGAGGAAACACCATACTTGAAGACAGCATGCCTAATAGCTTCCTTCTTGGACGAATGAGATGCCAGTTACTGAGCTAATGTGAAACGTACTGAGCTAATGTGAGGAAATTAATCACACGACACAACAGATTTTGTATCGGGGCTTGTAACATGCTTTTATGATGAAGAAGCTTTACATTTGTTTCGACTGAAGATGAAATCGATATCCCTTGTTTTTTCTCGAGTTTTCTTAATCACTGTGATGCTGCTGTTGGAGATGGCATGTTTTTATGATTAATGGAGCATGCAATGTGAAATGGAAGCTTTTGCTTATAGTATTTGTAGATGAAAAACTGCTCTCAAATTCAAGGTTGAACAAAGCAGATGCCAATGAAGGTCATGCCATGCAACCGGAACATGCATATTAACGAGTCGATGAGCCTGCTTTGGAAGTTGAAGGTCTGGTGTTCGATTTTTTCCAGCTAGGACTTGTCTACCCTAATGCATGGAACTTGCAAGTGGGTTCATACGTCCCCAAATTAACCGCGGCTGGTGGGTCAAATGTGTCCTGTCTGAACATTTCCCAAGTTTTTGGAAGGGGAAAAATGTGTTCAGGGCATGATATAGAGCATTTGCTTGCTTCAGAACTTCATGATTTAATTTGAAAGCAAATAAGCGTAGTTAACGCAACTTCAACTCTAGTGGTGAGACAAACGCATTAATCTCCACCAAACAATCGGCTTCGATGCAAGTTCAGACAGGAGACAATATCGATCTACTTTTCAGACATCTCAAGCAGATTTTATTCTGGGTAGCATGTTAGTCTTAACCATCAACCATGGTCTAGATTAGGCTGTTGAAATACAACATGCTGGGGTTCAAGTCCCCTAGAAAATCAGGCCATGCCCACTGTGCTAGGTTTCTGTTTTTCATAACGGGTGACTTCCTCCGAGCAAGGTTATATTAGACCCATCTGGCCTAGCAAAGCCTCAGACGCAAAAGGTGAGACAGACAGTGAGATCAAGCACAACCTCCAATTTTACAGTTGATCCCAATCACAACAATCCAGGCTTGTACTCGGTAGGAAACCTTATCCTCCCTCTTTCGGAAAGGATGGATTCAGTTCCACGCCAAAGCACTATCACCATGCTATTGCCTCAGGTCACAACCCTGTGAAAGAAACACAATACCCATTATCTTCATGCTGGCAATATGCCTTTTCCCTTCTTTTTTTTTTTCCTTCCCCGTATTCGACAGTGTTAACATGTTTCTCTTTTTCCTCTTTGGACTTCATCGAGCTAATCCTCAGGAAGAGTGACAATAACATTCCAAAGTAACCTCAATGATCCAAAACATAAAACAACATACAGATATGTTGATCAGAAAAAGTTTGAGCTATAGCAACCATAACTTGGATATCTGGAGTTAGTATTAGCAATAAATGAAGAACCTCTAATGTTCTGCTGCAGTTGTGAAATGTCGGGGTAGTTGAAATTTCTTCAGAATCTAGATTATTGAGGTACCAACTGCTGCCAAAAACTTCCGCAGGAAAACATAGCGCAGATCAAATGACATGTATAGTAAGTGCAGTGCAGCAATTTTAACTAACATTAAACATTACTGAAATTCGTGGCCAACTAAAGTTCTATACCCAGTAATCAATCAAGTGAAAATTCCGTCATGCTCAATTAATTAAAAGAAAAAGGGATCACTTCAAAACTCCAAAAACTTCAATCAATTCGATTCACGATTCGATTCACGTGAAAATTCATGTATATATTTTCCTCTTATGACTCAATCTTTACGATTCACGATTAAAAAAAAAAAGCCATTTAGATTCGCGATTCAATTCACGATTTGACAACCTTGAAACAAAAAGTCACTAATCGTCAAAAAGAAAGCTAGAATTTTGTCATTCATCGTAGTTTGTGAACTGCCTCGGACACTCCAAAGATGATCATTACAGGGAATAATGAAGCATCGCCAGGAATAGACACTGAGTGCCACACCATTATGATTTGAAACTAGCTTGAGGGAATTATCATAGAAAAAGTTGCCCCCACCTAAAGTACAAGACACAAATAGGGTGGCAAATTAGTGATAACGCACCAGAACTCCAGATCAATAACCAAATCGTTTGAGGACGTAATCGAAGGTGACCTGCACGAACTACTCCTAGTGAATCCATAAAACATAGGCAATATTACCTCCTATTCTCTTCCAACGGCGCTCTAAAAAATGTAACAAAACCCACAACAGGGGCATGTTCTTCTCCAGAGGCATGAAGGTTTGCCAAATATTAAGCTAGTTTAAGGAAGCTGATGTTACTATGAAGTCACTACATGTTTATCCACAGCCATTATTATCAAGGGCTCAAGGCTAATATACATCCACTCTGTACAACTCATTAAAATTGCTTTGGATATTCAATCACAGGGTCGAGGTTGTCCCACGTCTGCGTAATAGCATCTCCTAAGGTAATATATGAGTCTGGCAGCCTCTCCAGTACTGGTAATTGATTGTGTAGATGTTTACCTTGTTCCACATTTAATAGAATTTTCCAAGTTACTATATCAGCCTTGTGGGGCTTTTGACCCCATTCTGCCCTGAAGATCACCGGTTCAATCCCAGAAATAACCACTATGATTCAAGGGCAAGGCTGCATACATCATCCCTTCCCTAGATCATGCATGCACGGGAGCTTCATGCACTAGGCACCCTGTTTTAGCTCCAACAATGAACATGGTGCTCCAACCCACCTGAGTGAGAGATTAATTCATTGGATATTGTGCCCTGTAGTTCAAGACCCAAAGGAGTACCTTGACTAAATAAAGACATGTTCAGGCTTCAACCAACAATCTACCTATTTACGGACTTATGTGTCAATATTTTCCAGTTAGGCATCAAGAATATTTCTGGTATAGTGTCCACACTGTTGTGAGGTTCAGCCGATGAATAACCAAATTAGCATATGCATACAAAGAACCAGGACAGTGTTTATTTGCGGAAGGGTGAGGCAAGCAAATGAAACTTTTGAAAGTTGTGTCATGGCCATGAACTTCAGCACTAGCAGATCATGGTGTAAATGTCTAAAATGACAAATATGGATAAATCAATCCCAACAATGAAGTACTAGTAGTTAAGCATACGAAAAAATTTATTTGTCAAACAAAAAGAAGCTAAAGTAAAAGTGGTTAAGCATAAAGCAACATAACAGCCAGAATTACACAAAGGAATATAAGTATGTGCACATATACTAACAGAAACTGAAACTCCTACTTCATGTTTAGATACGAAGCGAAGTGGTAAACCAGTACATTCAAAAGTAATCACCTCCCAAAAGCCAACCCGCAATTGCCACAACAAACATGAGACGATCTACTGAAAGCCACCTGACTAATTCTAAGCAGAAATAAGCATCTCAATTTAGCTAAAGGCATGGCCACTAAACTATATCGAAAAAAATAGAAAAACACACAATCAGTCCCTCTTATTATTTATCGGGCATGTGTCCGAACCTGACTAGAAGGCCCTAACATGATTTTACTAGATGGAGAGAAATCCTTGAGCTCCGCTTTCCGGTTCAAAAAAATTGCAAACGAATACCATGACATATAAAACATTAACATACCTTAATTTCCTTCTCAGCTAACCAAAGCACTTTGTAAATTGGAAGCATCCCACATGTTCAGACTGTGAATGTGGTAGCATCAAACTGAATCCCCTAGAGAGATCTTGTTGAGTCCAAAATCACATATCCATAGTGTCCACACACCAAGTAACCTCAATGATGGGGATGGAAAAAACTGTAAGGAGAAAGCTTACTGATAGTCATTATAGACTTCAATATTCCTTTGGCGGTAAATATATCCTCAAGCCCCAACAAGTGGTCCATAACATTTGTTTTCATGGTAAGTGTCTTATCAGGCACCAACCAGTAGTCCAGAACATCTGGAAAATAAAACCAAGGAGAAGGAAACATGGAACGTTAAGCTAATCAAACAATGTGTCTCTGTCTTTGGTGAATTGCATCTTACATTCAAATGCAATATCAAGAACAGAGCTTGATAGTCGCCTGCATGGTTGCAAAATTAGGTGAAAAAAGTTGAGCCTTCAAATATCCAAAACATGACAAATGAGCAATCTGAAAGAGATTTTATAAGCATTACAATTAGGAATTATCCGGATCCCTTACGCAATGAGAACATTTTTATGACTACTCTACGAAGTAAACAAAAAGAATGGCCATAATTACAAGTGCCAATCTGGCTGAGGCCAATGACAAAGAATCTGAACACCCCCTGACGACACGATGGTTCTCATCTCAATAGCTAAATAACCCAAAAAATATGTATAATGTACTGACATCAAAACATATTCCCCAACTCTGTAAGGTCATCCATTGGGATTGCAAGGCCTTCAGAATCATGGTCTAGTAAACCATCTTCATCAAAATTCAACCAACCTCCAAGGTCAGTGCCAACAGCTAGGTCATCTATAGAGTCCACATCAGGCAACTGTATAAAATCCATTGTTGTCTTGGTCTCCTTTGACAAATCCTGAGGAATGGTACTAGGGGACATCAGCCCAAGCTCTCTTTTAGTTGCACTACCATTAGTGACCAAATTTCCAGAACCAGCAGCCGAGGGGTACACAGGATGAGTAGTTTCAGTATATTTGCTAACAAACCCATTTCCTGATGTTGATAGCTGAGCTGTCTTCTGTTTGGGCTTTGCTTTCGACTTTCGCTCTCCCTTATAAATACTAGATGACGGACGTCCAGCTTTGGCAACAGTATTTCTGCTCGAGATATCTTTTTCCCTATCTCTCTCACTTCTCTTTCCCTTTGCGCCACCCAAAAGAGTGCTACCCAGAGCTGATGTGGGCCTCGAGGGGGCAGTGCCACTAACATGATCAAGCAATACTTCCTTCTTCTTCCCTCTGTTTGATATTGGTCCGTTTTTGGCAAAAGCATGATCAGATTGAAGGGTTAAACTTTCAAACGGATCCACTGAATTGTTGTGGAAGGAACCTGAAGAACGGAAAAACAACGCATCAATTACAGCTGAGCTGAAGGAATATAATAAAAAACAATGTGAAGCTTTTGGAGACGTCAACGTAGGAGCAAAGAAATACATTTATACATTTCCATAACTGGCTACCAAAGAGACATCTACTCTTAGTGTCGAAGGAAAATTTGTTGCAGAATACCAGATATTTTCCAATAATTATGCAACTTTTCGTCAAGATAGAATAATTGCTTAGAACAAAATACTCATTCCCTTTTGTTTGTCCCTCTAATGATTTTCAACTTTTTCCAGGGACACAATGAATGCGCTGATTAACATCAAAAGGAACTTTTTCGAACATTGCCCCTTTATTTTACCACTTTAAATTTTGTTACTGGTTATTTGTTCAGGATAATTTGGCAAACTTAGAGCTTTTTTTTTTGGCTTTTTCAAAATCAAAAATCTTTTTCTTTGGCCATTTCAAAATCAACATCTTTTTGGATCATCCCATGTTCAAAAGATGGGCAAACAAAACGTGTTGGAGGAGTAATATTCATGTGAAAGTCGCACACCCAAACCCCTGGTGTGGCACAGGATTACAAGATTCTGAAAACTTATTTTACCAATTCCCAGATCTTCAACTGTAGAAACTTCTGCCTCACTGCTCCCAGGAGGTGCAGCAAAAAGTGCATCCCTAAGGGCAGGTTCATTAAAGCAACTTGTTCCTGAAACTTCAAACGTTCGGCATCTAGCAAGAGTCCTCTTTGCAAAAGCCAAAGCAACCTGCTTTGACACTTTAGCAAGCTTGTATTTAGACGCAATACTTCCTCGAGTGGCCTGTAAAATTCAGTCAAAGAGAGATTCCACGGTTCAAATCTGCAGCAACCCAGCTAATCAAATATCTAACCAGAAGAAAAGTGGAATTACATAGAAGTAGCACAAAATCTTAAATTCTTTACTTCTAACTCGGTAAATTCATGGAATGAAGTTTGCGGTCTCCAAAAGCTTAAGCTATTAGGAAATGGGGCCAAAATGCCTATCAGGCCATCCTACATGACAACCGCACTTACTGGGGGAATAAGAGAGTTACAGAGGTTCTTTTCCTACCATGGTTGGACAGCCATGAACTGAAGTTGAACAGAAGACATAGAGATGGGGTGGGGGGATGCTTGACGAATAAAAATAGAACAACTTACTAATTTAGTGGGTGCAGAACAAACTCTAAAAAGTAAATTAAACAAGATCGTTTACATCAATCTTGCATTATGCTTAAACTACAACTAGAAATACTGTCAAAATACTACAACACCAAACACCATTATCTCTACAATGAAAAAGTGGAGAACCGTCAAGAATTGATATAATTACCAAAAGCTTTTTATAAGCCAACTCCACAAGTTTATCCATTGCGACCTGCTCAAGTTCCCTGCACAATGACCACAATAAATTCACCTCAAGAAGATGCAAACAATTGATTGCAAATTCAAGTTCATTGTAGAAAGATCAGAAGTCCAATATCAGAATGATATCCCTGTATGGAAAATTACCGTGCTTCTGCTTCCTTCCCATGCTCGTTTGCTTCATATAAACCATCTAAGGACTCTTTATTTCTTCCAATCTATAGAATCAGTGAACACAAGAAATAATCAAGAAAAAGCACGCTGTATCATGAGATAGATATACAAAACACGTTGACAATGAAATAAGATTCAACTCTCTCAAGTTTATGCTTGGAAACAGCGAAATGATATGATTGAGGAAAACGAGATTTATGCATGGATGCAGCCTAACCTGTTTGTGCAGTCCATTCTTCAGCTGAACAATATCTTGATTAATCACATCATCCTCTCCGTCATCTAAATCAGGCTGAAGCAATGGTCCAGAAAGCACAGCAGAATGGGAGTAAACAACAAAACAAACACAATCAGAGATATCGAGAAATGTAATGGCCGATTGCGAAATCAAAAGAATGGCTATTGAAGAAAAATATTTCTCAATGCGACTCTCACAAGGTTTAACAATGCATGCATGCACCCAACAACATGAACCACTGAAGGAGCTTTTACGAAGAACAGGGCAAAATACAAAACTCAGAAGCATGGACACACCTGCAAGGGAGCAATATGCATGGCCAATTTTCCAGACAATACCAAGACATATGCTAACCGTGGGACGCATCATGGTACTTTTCGTTTAGTTCTTAGAACTGGAAGGTTCACATGGCCCACGCATCTATTGCCTATACCTTGACACACAAGACATGTCTCTGGGGTCTTCTCACAACTGTCTCTTTGGGTTTCCAATATTAAAAAACCATCAACCTTTAGAACTTCCATTCTGCACCCCCTTTACTAATAAGGGAAAGATAGCCTCAACCAGAACCACATTCCTTTTGCGTGCAGATGTAGCCAAGTGTCTACTCTATTGGTCATAGTTTTCTGCTGTTGTGGCCTCTGAGAATGATTCAAGCCATATGAAGGAAACTCTCACATACAGTTAGTTATATATATTTTGTGTGTGTGTGTGTTGGAAGGGGGGGGAAGGAGCCCGACGGGGTCCCCCCACTGACTTGGCCCGGGCCTAAGTGAAAGTGAAGTGGTGGGCCTCCCTATCCCTACCAGGGGTATACTGGGCAGAACCTTACAATGTTCATGACCAATCGGATCCTGACATACCAGTAGGTAACAGAGGAGATCACTATGATCGTTACTGTATTCCTCAAACAGAAATCTGTATGTGAATCAATTTTTTATTTTTCTTCTCATAAGGCCCCCACTGTCAACACAAGTCCTAGTTCTTTGCAAATTTCTATGTCAATGCCAATATATTTACAGAAGCTACCCTACCTACACAGCGTCGTATCTATGCTTCTTAGAACCAAAATGCGGGAACAATTAGGTTGAAAGATGATGAATAAACAACCCTAATGTACCATATTAGTAAACTTACCACTGTGTCCACATATATGCCAACACTCTGCAGCTCCAGCATGAGTTTGTCCTCCATACACATCTTTTCATATTGGCTATCCGAGGAAGGTATATTGAAACTGTTTGTTCGTACAATTTGTGGCCCGTCCAGATCATTACCAGAAAGCCCATCAAACTCCCCAAAATTCGAACAGAAATAACCATTGTTTCCTTCCAATAGACCATTACTATGCTCTGGAGGATTCTGGATGGCAGGGCTTCTACCAGACGTAGCGCTCCCATTACATGAAAAAAATCTGTTTTCAGCATATTGTTTCCAAGTTTGAGTACCAATTGGTGACTCGCGTTCAAATTCGCTTGCATCCCTTTTTCTAGGTTCAGCAATGTACTGCATAACATTTGTACAACACTGAAGTGACTCAATTCTTGCCATGTCACTTCCTTCGAATTCTTCAATTTCATCATCAACAATCAAAGCTGATAACACTCTTTGGTACAATGGGGTAACTTTGCTTAATCTTCTTTCTGAATCTGAATTTTCACATACAACATCAAAATCGTGCGATTGATCAACGAACTTCACCATCCTAGCTGAATCCTTAGATTCAATCTGATTTTGCAGGCTTCTATCTATTTCTCCAAGATCAACTTTTTTAGATGCAGAAATATCTTGATGCAGATCACCCTGCGAACACAGGAAGTATGAGAACAGCACGATGAATAGATCCATGAACCATAAAAAGGTTACACAACCTTCTCCATTATAGTTACATTATAATATCGAGATTAATGCAACAAAAACAAGATGTCTGCTACTGCATGAATAAGAGAGTATGTCGAAACCATGCATCTTTTCATGTTTTCTATATCCCAATAGGGGAAAGCCAAACGAACATGGAGAGTCAAGAAAAAATAAAGTACAACAGATATGCAATAAAAAGATTAGCAATTACGATCAACGATGAAGAAAATAACCTACCTGTTAAGATGAATGGAAAGAGAGATGGGAAGCAGGAAATGATGAAAATAAAGAAGAATGCATTCTCAAAGTACCCCCAATTCGGTTAGGTGTTATTTCATTCATCCAAGATTATTGATTCATCTTCCTTTTTGGGATGTTTGAAATCTATGGTCATTTAAAAAGGATCCATAAACATGCTTCAAGGGCAGCTGTTTTAAAGATTGCCCACAAGATTACAACAGGCGGTCTTTGCACTGAGAGGAGCTTTTTGGAACAAAAAACCTTCACAATCTTCACTAAAGTGTGAATTCATTAAATGGTCAATAAGTTCACTAGGCTGAGACGGATATATCATATGCTAAAGAGGATTTACTAAACAAGGTGTCACTGATATGGAAAATTCATCAAGTAGTCTGGTTACAGCACCACAATAAAATATGCGTAGACGAAAATCGAAGGCTCAAATTGGGAACATGAGAGTAAAAAAATGAAACAAAACACACAGTATAAAAAGGAACTAATAAAATCTCAGTGTGTATTTAAAGAAGCGCCTGCTGACAGGGAAAAATTGCGTCGCCAAGTCTAAAATGACTTGAGACAATGAAGCGCAGTATTTTGTTTCCATTTCTTCTGGAATAAGGAACAAACATCAGCAGAAAAAAGAATCAGCAAATAAATGATCCCCAGTAAAAAAATTGCTCTAGTGGATAACTTTGTTGCACGAAGCGAGAACAGGAGCGGGGGTATGTAGAAGATCCTAAGTTAATGGCGCAGAAGGAGCATGTATATAAGTATTTATTATCTATAAATATGATCGAGAAAAGACGGCCCAATAAGTTTTAATACCATATTTATGGACTAAAATAAGTCAAAAACAAATGTGCACCCTAAATATCCTTTACTTCTTTTCTCTTTTTCTTTCCTTGCATATGTTTAAAAATAGAAGTCCGAATTTCTTCCTTGAGATTAGTGTGGGAGCTCCCATTCTATTTGAGAGCATGCTACCGTCTCGAGACTGGAGTGAGCTGCCCTTAATCGGAAGTGCAGATTCGAGCTCCCATCTTGGGAGCTCACAATCAATGCAAAACACTAACAGAGCTTTACATGGCATTTGCCCCTTATTATAATATTGGAAAGGAACTCAATTTTCCAATGTTTACCATCATATTTCCTCTTCTATTTTTTCGAATTACTTATTCACTTCTTGTTAGGGGTGTCAATAAATGCTTCCAAAATGCGTTAAGGCCTAAAGAATTGCAGAAAACAAAAGTTTGTTTGTAAAGGGGTGGCATCCCTTTAATGTCTTTCGAATAAATTTATTACTAATAAAAAAATCTTTAAAAAAAACTTAGATGCCCGATGTTTGTCATGAGAAGAAATAAAAAATTGGTTGAATGACCTATAATGCAAGTTAAATTCTAAACAACACAATGAATTTGCAGGCAAGAAGGGAAAACAAGAGTTCCAGTGGATGAATTAACAAACAACAATGCCAACTACGCAGATCTTCAGGATTTGGAAATACCAAAACATTATCACCACAGTAGTTTATCTGAGAAAGGTTTTTGTGAAGTTCCTCTGCAAATTTTACCTGATCCAAAACGACAAGATATAAGAATGTAAAGGTATCAGCGTATTCAGAGCACCCAATTAAACAGATAAATTATCCACTGTGATTTTCACAGTTAAAGTTCAGGTTACCACCTGTTGTGAAAAATAGGATGTGTCCCTTGAACTGACAGATGCAAAAATTGGTTCCATTCTTCGCCAGAACAAACTAGAACAGGCATTATCTGCAGAAGCAAAATACAAAACAATCTTATCCTCAATTCTTGATACAGAAGTGATAATAAAGTCTTCTGCAAAACACTTTAAGACAAAAGTGATGCCAACAACATACAACTAGCACGCCGAGCTAAATTCGCAGCTTCCAAGAGTTCTTCATGATCATCATCCGATTCCCCTAGAATATCATATGCAAAAGCAAAGATATAGCCACACATTCAAAAGAAAACAATCGATGTGCAGGAAAGACAATAGGAACCAAATATTGATAAAATAAAGGCTTCAACTTGAACAAACAAAAGTAACAGGAATGTTCCATCAATTACCCAAATCCCAGGTTCCAATGAAGTGCTTGACTCTCTCTCTCAAGTATATTTACAGTAAACAAAATGTCAAATTACAATGGAACAGATAAAACCACACACAGCATTTGCATAGGTACATTTTTCATGGATCATTATGAATTTATACCAGTGACATCAGGGGAACCACTATTTGGCAACTGACCACGCCGAGAAAAGCCTTTACGATCTAACACCTTTAACGGACGTCCCTTCTTACTGCATCAATGAACAAATACATAATCAAGATTGGTAGCCATAACAAATAGTAAAAGAGGATTTCCTATTTTATTATAAAATAGGAGATGGGTAAGTGGAGGAAATGGAGCACCTTCCACTCTTATCAGAACCAGGCCTTCGAAGTGGCTTAGTTGTAACTGTATTCTCCAACTTCTCCCTCACTGGTGAAATTCCAGCTAAGGAAGAGCCCCTTCCAGTGCGCCCTTGTCTCTGCACACCATCACTACTTTCTTCTTTAATGTATGATTTTTCCTTCTTTGTAAGAAACACAGATGGCGCAGCATTGAGAATGGCATTGACAGCTTTCTCCTCAACTTCGACAATGCCAGCGACTCTCTCCTTCAATTTATTTCCCGTTTCTTCATTTTCAGAAAATCTAGCATCGGGGGATAAAACACTTTCGCGTTTCGATTTAAGCTGCTGTGTGCCATTAGACACGCCCCTGAGAAGAAGTGAACCATTCGTTCCACTAGAATTCATTCTCGTAGCAAAATCAGATGGAGAAGATGCTTCAGGTGATATCTGCATTTCCTCAAGGTTTGAGACAGGAGATACCAGATTAGCTCTCCTGGTGCGAGAAATTTTTTGTGGTCTCTGACCAACCCACTGAGCCATGGGTGGCGAAGAAGATGATCCTGAGGGCATAGCACGTTTCCGACTGTTTCCCCCACCCATGGAAGGAACTTTGTTTACAGTTGACAACGTTTCCCAGCCCTCAGCTACATGTGGAACATTAGGAGATGGGCTTGCAGCTGTCCCAGGACCACTTCGTGGTGCTCTCGAAGCCTTTCCTTTTGTCACTGGACTAGGATTGACAATGTGATTGTCCTCACGTATCATTAACCTAGAAAACGTTGTAATCAAACATCAGAAAAGGGCAAGATTATGTAGAATCCAAGCAACCAAAAAGCAAATGAACTTTGACTTTAAACTAATTTTCAATGTTATGACTCTAAATAGTAAATACGTACTTATTGCTTCCCTTTGCAAGTAGTTTTTCCTTATTTAATCCAGCTGCGAGATCCTTCTTAAGACTGGCCTTTTCATGTTCATGCTTGGATGTCGTACGGGCAAAAGAACTAGTAGGCGAAGAACTGCTATCCAACTTGTAAGTGCCATTAGTGGATCCTGATCTGTGAAAGAAGCAAAAGCCAACAACAGAACAATTCTTCATATTTTCTTGAGAAGTTATAATAAATAAAAAATTTAAAACAAAAAAGAAAAAAAGAATAGATGTAAGCAAAACAAAATGTCCCAAAATAAATGCACGTATAAATAATGATGAAGGTTAAAAAAAGCTTCATCCCTAACATGGCAGTCCTTACAACAGAATACGATAAAACTAAACATTCATAATAGACAAATAGCAAAAAGATTCAACTAACTTTTCAAGTTCATTTGTGGTCCAAGAATGATGAGCTACACAACAAGGTAGCCCTCTCCCCTCCCCAACACGTTTAATCTAAGCTAACAGAAGATTTATGCCATGTCTCTAAAACCACACCACACTAAGCAATAGTACCAGCTCTATGACCCTCAATTCAAATAATGAGGTACAACGGATAAGCTATAAATTTATCTTAGTAGATACTCCCTCTGTTCCTAATTAATAGTCCCTTTTGGCAATTCCCATTTTCAAAGGGGACATGCAATGATTGCACCTAAATTCAAATTTGGTGACATCATTTCTATCAATTATCCCTATACCCCACCTACCTTGCAACACTTGTACTCACTTATGAGGGATATTTTTGGAAAATCATCAACTTTTTACTTCCACTTTTAGAAAAAGGACCAACATTGTGGAACATCCCAAACTGGAATAATGGACTATTGGAACGAAGGAAGCATTTTTATTATCGAGGAGTTATCTTGGTTCTTATGAGGATCTATCTTTATCCTTGGTCCTCTGATCTATCTGTCACAGGTAATTCAAAGGATAGAGTTTTAGTAGTTTCATGCATAGAACGAAACAAACTTTGAGTAGGGTTTTGCTACAGGATGCCATTACTTCAGAAAGGGGATGTCTAGGGGGTCCTTACACACAAGGATGCCAAGGGTTTTTCATTCTATGACTTCGATTGTCCACCACCAATTTTGCATCAGAGCAAACACTAATAAATCACCATTCCATATCCCTCACCAAATCATCCACATCCATTATCATCAGTTTGTCAATTTCCCAAAAGACGGATTATAACATTACAACTGGTCCACCATCACCATGGTTCACACCAGATCCCAAACATCAATCTCCCACATCAGTTCATTTTAGATCCACAACCTAACATCATCACAAGTTCACAGCCAAAAATCCCCTCGTCGTCGCAGCACAACAATCTTTGGAGATCCTCGATGTGTACATCTAGAATTTACCTCGTTGGAGGCAATTTCTTCTCAGCCAAGGAGAAATGATGCGGTACAAGAAGGATTAAATGAGAATCTTTTTCATTGGAAGCATTTATTATATGTGAGTTATCTTGTTTACTATTAGTATAATTTACCTTTATCATCGATTATCAGTTGGAGCCTATTTAAAGGACTCTCAAGATAGTGTTTTGGTCCAACGGGTACAATGAATTGAGTTTTGAATAAGGTATTGGTATGGCGATTCCATTACTTCCTTGCGCACGGTAATGTCAAGCGGGTCCTCAAGCACAGGGGTATCTACGGTTCTTTTTATATCTTAATTCTCGTTTGTCTTGCATCACCAAACTATTTGATCCTACATTTCTTTAATGTATTGTTCCCTAGGGAAAGGCAGTCTCCAAATTTTGAAGCACGATTCAATGTCTTTATTTTCAAAGAATTATTCCAATTTTCTCCCTCACATTTGAAGATCAAACCCTAAAAGGATAGTTCAAAGTCCTTAAGAAGCACAAATGCCAAACCACAATATTGGCTTACAATAGAAGAACATTACCTGAAACCATGGACATCACAAGGTTGCAAGCCAGATTCATTGCCAATCTTATGATGCAGTGGTCGTTTCAGATCTCCATCCATATCTATAGGTCGTGTGAAACCCATGCCTACTGACCGTTTTCTTTTCATCTTTTTTTCCCACCCTTCCCCTCCTGCAGATAGTCTGCGGATCTTTTCTTCAACCATATCAGAACCAGGACTACCATCCGTAACCATATCACGATCTTTTGCTATGACCAAAGGCTGCCTTCCTAAGCCATTACTTCGGCATTCCGCCTAGAATAAGAACAAGGATGAATAAAAACACAACTAAACATAACAATCAACCTGACAGATAAATCGACTATGCCTTCAGAAAAGAATGACTTGTGGTGAATATGAGCCAGTAAGATTGAGAAAATGGAGCTGTAGTATGCGAATGGGCATTCAACACTTCATCACCATCCGGATAGGTTGGTTAGCTGCATCCTTGACACAAGGCAATGAGTTTATTGGTTTTCACATATGCATCCAAAGGAAAAGGAGATTTAAGGATTTTCATACAAAACAAACCTGTTTTTCTAGCATATTTCGTGAAAATGATGGCTTCTCCAAAATGCTTTTTCTTTTTCCTTTTTTTTTTGGTAAACATAAACGCAGATGTTTTGATTCTTTTTCCTGTCAAACATCTAATCATTGTTCGACATTTCTACCACTTAGTGCCTAAATGGAACCACAATCGGGATATGAGCTCTAGTCTAGGAAAAGTAACTAAGGTTGGACCACAAAAGATGGAGAAGGATGAAAATTACATATACGTATTTGGAAATTTAGACTGTAGATAACGAACCCGTGTTTCTGCAATTGATGTGCGTACACGCCTATTTGGAACAGTGTTCTTAGCCCGATCCTCAAATCTTTGAGTCACGAGATCTGGAGGATTTCGATGGATCTGGGTACTCATCTTCGAGTTCAGTCCACCTGGTCGTTCATTTATTGATAGCTCATTTCTTTGTTGCTTCTTAGAGTTGACAGCATCAGAATACTTGTTCAATTTATGCAACTGTTCATCCAACTTTTTTGCTCTACCCCTGTACAAAAGCCAAATCATCAGGAAACCTCCAAGAGATCACTTCCTATGTTTCCTATTTTCATCAAACAACTATTCTGTGTCCAAAATTCCAAACACCGCCGGCAATAAAGTATGTCTTGCGTTCTGACAACGGCAAATACCAACAAGAAAACAGCAATATGGGACAAGTCGCAGCAGTGTAAGATGAGTCAGAGCTTAGAAGTATGCTGTCTAACCAAAGGAATTATCAGATCACAAGGGAACAAATAGTATAACTGGTTAAAAGCCCAGTTTTCCAATATCAAGTTTATACACCAAAAGAATCAGAAAAAAAGAAAAAGAAAATACCTGGCCTTGCTACTAGAGTCTAGAATACTTTCTTTGTAACGCTTTAGATCCTCCATGGCCATCAAAGGTGAAGGCCTAGAATGAGCAGCTCCAAAAGAATTTTCTTCCGATGCACTCCCAATAGAAATGCCCAGAATCCTCCTTAATTCACCTAATCTTGGATACTGAGGATCGCTCATTGTAATAGGCTCTAGCATCAGACATTGTGATAAAGGAGGCAATTTCCCATTCATAGTTCCACTCACTCGAGACATACCGGCCCCAGAACTGAACAAACGACTTTCACTACCCTCTCGAAAGCTTCCGGACCTATCTAAGCTCGGAACAGAGTAATTCCCTCTTGGTTCATTTGGATAGTTGCCCGCAAACCCCACTTCAGGACTACTTGAAGTTAACTTTGCATTTCCCGCCATTTTCCAAACTTACAAGTAAAGATTCATGTGTACTCCTTAACAGCCTTCTTCAGTATCTACATCAACTACTTCTGAGCAAGTTACCTGTCATCACTTAAATGAGAACAAGGTACACAATTTGAAAGCAACTCTTACAATATGAGAATAATTTGAAGCAACAGCACCAAGTAAAGAATCAGCCTCAAAACAAATAATCCGGAAAACTTTTCCTTAATGCAGCTTCAATAACGGAAGGCTCCCAAAAAGGTGAGAGTTCTTTACCCTTGTAACTAACAGAACAGACAATCAAAACAATTGCCAAAGTGAGATTTATTACACATCAAAATAATGCAACAATCAGGGCCGGCCCAAGGGTTTGGAGTACCATAGGCCTAGTCTAAAAATTGTGCCCTAAGAGTCCAATACTTAAATAATTTTTCAAGCAACAATCACAATACAAGAAAGCCAAAACAATATAAACTTCTACTAATCATTATATAATGACAGAAAAGTCAAAATACAAAGTCTCCAAATACAAATAACGCATGAGTATCACTAACCGGTAATCAAATAATCAATACAAAGTAATTAAGAGGGGGGAGCCTTGCATCACATTTGCACCCTTGACAAACACCACAACAAACAACTTCACACATTTAATATCAAGGAGGGAAGCAAGGTTGTCCCGCAACACGTAAATGACATAATGAATATGAATTAATCTGGGGGGAGCCCCTGCATAATTTTGCTTGAAAAAGCAATATACCTAAGGTATAGAGTATCTCCCCTTTGCCTTCTCGAAAGTTAAGCTAAAAACTCGATCGTTCTCGTCCTTATGTCTCGGACAGACATATTTGTCAATTACTTCGTGACTTCGTGTCATAAAATGCTCAACAATGAAATTGAAATATTATAGGCCTTCTCGATTGAGTTGGCCGTCTCGGCTTTGGAAAGGTTCAGGGCTAATATATGGGTCTAGCAGTCTTGATTAAATTAACTAAAGAACTATCCTTAGTTGAACGATTAAGTTATCTGCATATGGGTACACATATGTTTATACTTTACACCACCAGTAAGCTAATCAAAAGTCTAATTGCTTGCGTATTTAACTGTTCATGACCAGTACCAATTAAGATTCTAATTGCTTCTGTCAATCAATTATTTTAATCTAACAAAACTAATTTGTAAATCAAGATCAAAACTAGTATACATATATACATACTTTGAATCTGATCAGTACGCTATTAGATGTATATACCATACACATACACATATCATATCGCTCCCACAAACAGTACTTCGGTCAATTGATTACTTTAATCTCACAAAACTAATGTGTAAATCAAGATCAAAACTAGAATACATATACACATACTTTGAATCTGATCAGTACCCTATTAGATGTATATATCATACATACACACACATATCATATCGCTCCCACAAACAGTACTTCGGTCAATCGATTACTTTAATCTAACAAAACTAATGTGTAAATCAAGATCAAAACTAGAATACATATATACATATCATATCGCTCCCACAAACAGTACTTCGGTCAATCGATTACTTCAATCTCACAAAACTAATGTGTAAATCAAGATCAAAACTAGAATACATATACACATACTTTGAATCTGATTAGTACCCTATTAGATGTATATATCATACATACACACACACATATCATATCGCTCCGACAAACAGTACTTCGGTCAATTGATTACTTTAATCTAACAAAAATAATGTGTAAATCAAGATCAAAACTAGAATACATATATACATACTTTGAATCTGATCAGTAACCTATTAGATGTATATACCATACATACACATACACATCATATCGCTCCCACAAATAGTACTTCACACACAGCACACAACTCGTACGACACCGGCACAGCCGATGTTCCAATTTCAGTATTCTAGCCAAGGAGAAAAAGAGGGAAAACAACTAAGGGGCAGTCCAGCCATGGCCGCCGCAGCGCGCAGCCGATCTACATAGGAAAAAGAAAGGTTGAATACAATAAAGAAAAAAAAAAGGGAGAGGATTTACCAACTGCAATTTCCGGTGGTGTGGTGTGAAGAGGTCACGTACAGGATAAAAGGGACAAAAGCAATACTAATCAAACTATATATATATATATATATATATATATATATATATATATATATATATATATATATATATATATATATATTTTGGATTAGGAGTCTGTTTTAGTTTGGGCCCAAATCCACCACTCAGTGTTTATGATGTAATAACCAGTGAATGTCATTTTTCCATATTTTCAGAGGGCCGCCAAATATTGAGGGAAGCCCTATGGTACAGCCCAAGGTCGTCAAATCATGAATTGAATCGAGAATCGAAATGGTCCTTTTTTGAGTTGTGAATCGAATCATGAATCGCTCCAATTAGGTTGTTATTTCAAAAGTACGAAGGAAAGTGAATTTATGGATTTTGGTGACAAAAATGATTACTATAAATGAAAACTTTAGACCTAAATCAATAGAAAACTTGTTTATATGATTAATTGATAATCATGTGGAGTAATTGGTAAGCTGCTTCTATTGCAACTTGCAAGAGATGTGAATTCGCAAATCCTACTTATGGTCCTCTTTGTGAAAAAGAGTTTAAAGTACAAAAAGAATCTTTTGAAGGTCTTTAGGGTGGTAGTATGCCATTTTGTATTTGTCGTTTCCGATTCTCTCTAAATAAATCCTCCATTTCTTACTAAATATGATACATAATAAGAGAGAAATCTATTTGTTATTGTAAATAAGGAAAAACATAGGCAAAAGATGGCATATAACAACACTCCGTCCTAAATACCTTAAAAGAATAGTTTGAACCCTTCTCCAACAACAAAAAGGCAAAAAAAAAAAAAAAGAGTAAGAATTGAATTCAGCAAATTGAAGGTGAATCGAACAATTCTCTAATTCGGAACAGCCCATTCAGTGATTCACTTGCAATTCACTACTTTTTCCGATTCATGCAACCTAATCGTATCGATAACCCTGAATCGTATCAAATCGTACGATTTTGACAACTATGGGAATGGGACAGACCATTAATCTGGCGTGTAACATACCAGTTCCCCAACAAGCCACACAAGATCGTCACAAAAACACACTCCCTTCGTCCAATTTGTTTGTGTCATCTTTCTATTTTGGGATGTCTCAAGACTCAACATACAAGTCCACTTTCAAAAGTTAAAACCAAAAAACTTTGTACCTTTTTCAAAATATCCTTTACAGAGGAGTATGAACACTTTAAAAAGGGGTGATAAAGGGACAATTTTAGCATTAAGTACCTTTCGATGAGACTTAAAATGCATTAAATGTACGTTCCTTTAAAAAGTTTCAACTTCAAGAAGGGAATAAATTTATTTTCAAGAAGGGACTAAATTTATGGGACGGAGCGAGTAAGAGATAACCACGCATTCGTGACCAACCACATTCTTTGTCTAGGTAAAGACCACCGCAATCATAACTAACTCGTGTAAAATCCATCCGTAAAATCCAGTCTACCTTCCAAGTTTCTTGTACGTTACATGGTGAGCAACGAAATTTCAAACAGACTGCACCAAATGCCAATCACTGAAACTTATAGAACCCAAAAGTAAAATACCCATTTAGGTGATACAGGATTCTGGATTCTAATTTTGCATTCTAGAACTAGTTTGGCGTAGATTATGAGAATGCATTGTGGCCATGTATATGCATAATTAATAATAATAATAAAATAGCAAGGGCATCATGACCAAATTTACCCTCAGAATCCAGTAAGCTAATTATACTACCAAACACTTTCAAGATGCAAATTTTAATTTTCAGACATTCACCAAACACTTTTCACATATTCTGATAAGGGTTTTATTAATATGTGCCCCCTAGGCACATGATAAAGTTCATTAAATGAGCCTAATTAAACCAACTTCTATAAAAAGTTAGTAAAAGTAATTGATATAATTAGGTTTCCTATGCAAAAAATATTAGTAAAAGTAATTGATATAATTAGGTTTCCTATGCAAAAAAATAGTAAAAAAGTTTGTGCCTAGTATTTAAAACTTAGATTTTCCATGCAAACAAAGGTTTAATTAAGCTCATTTATTAACAAAACTCTTCTGATAATTAGTTTTCCAAAATCCAGAATCTATAATCCTCCAAAATAATCAGCACCAAACACCCCCATAATCTCATGAATAGCTTGCTGAACTTCAGTCACCCACATATCAATTTAACACACAAGAACTAACCCCAAAAAAGGTCGATAATTCAAAGCTCCACGAAAGTGATCAAGCAATCAAAACACATTAACAAACTAAATTCCACAACACCAAACAAATTCGATTCCAAATTTAGCAAAATAAATACACAGAAGTAGTCCTAAACTTCTGAATCCAAGTTGGATACGAAGCAATCACACAACTCCAACGAATTTACGAAACCCTAGCTGTACCCAAAAAGGAAAAATTAGGGTTTACTATTGAATCAAACGAAACTCATCAATTTCGCTTCAAAACTTCAATTAACTCGAAATTGCGATGTTTGAGATGCTCGAAACGTACCGGCATTCATCGATCGTACGGTGTCGAGAGGAGTTAGAGACGGGAGTTCGTAGGTAGAGAGAGAAAGTACGAGTCAATGTTGGCTTTCTTCTACTATTTTTCTATTTTTTCTTTTCTTTTTCCGTTTTCCTGCAAAGCTGTCGTAGTGGATATACTCCACGAGGCAATGAAGAGGGTCCCGCTAAATTTAGGGGTGAATTTTAGGAGGGTACAAAAGTACTTGTAGCGCCGCAAAATAAATTGTGTTCCGGTCCCTTTGTTTCTTCTTCCACTATGACATAGTGTAGATGGATCATGGATGAGAGTATCCAAAGTTTTATTTGAGGATATTCAGGTCAATTTACACGAGTCTGAGTAGAAGTTCATGTATACATTATGACAACATAGTTGAAATCAAACATAGTGGATGATAACTGGGAAAGTAAAATTTTGCATGATCTTTTTTATGGTACATAAGTGACTTTTAGTACGAAATCTTAAGTTGATGTGTGAGGCGATCACATGATCAAATTTATCTATAAATTGATTATGAGATCTGCAATCATGTGACGATGAGGTCCTTTTGTGATGATTATTTGGAAAGACTATAATTTTCATAATTTAATGTGAATTACAATAACAATAAAATACGTTTCCTTTCTAACAAATTAATTATGCTATTATCTACCACTCCATTAGTATAGACAATTCACGTTTACAATTTATAAAATACGCATTCAGGGTCACTTTAGTTTCGTTTTTATTTGTCATGGGAGAATAGGTGAACGTATATTGCATATGACGGCAGTAACACACTGGCCTAAAAATAGAGCATATAAAAAAAATTGTTTCTTGAGCAGGGCCAGTTTTGACTTTATGATTCTAAAGTGGAAATAAAAAAATTAGGGCCATATAATTTTTTACAAACAAAATAAAAAAAGAATAAATCACAACTTTTAAAACAAATACTCCCTCCATCCCTTTTTTAATGTAGACATTTCTATTTTGGGTTATCTCTTAATAAGTATGTGTTTTGAAAAGTTAATGAGTAAAAGTTGAGGATAATTTTGGAAAGTGGAGGCAAAAGCTGATGTGGAAAGTGTAAAGTAGAGGTAAAAGTTGATGTGAAAGGTGTACTGATGATGTTTTATTTAATAAGTTGGATTTACGAAGTGACAAATTTAAAAAAAGGACTGAGGGAGTACAAGTATTTATCAACAACAATATTTGAAAACAAAATTGAACAGTACAACGTTTTAAACCATAAATTAAGTATCAATAGTGCTAATTATACGCACACAATCAATCTTGTTCACAATCTCGTGTTTTATAGATAAGATGGATCAACAGTTCGTATAACTTTTCATAGGGCGTAGTTTAGTGAAGGTAGGGTTGAAGCTACTTCGATTCTCATGCTTGAATCAGCGGATAATGATTGATGTGATATTTAATGCTCTTGATGCTACATAATGGTCATTGTGCCTTTTTGTAGCTTGTATGTATGACTTGCTATATGGTGGATCATTGGATTGTCTCATATAGATCACTTGCAGAAAACTTCGTGTATTGGCTTTTTTGCATATTACACATCTTCTGCTGTTTTGCAAGATAGATGTATTAGGTGATGGGATTTTATTCTACTCTTGATACTGCATTTTGTCATGCTCTCCTTTGTTGTGGAGTTGTTCTAGTTCTTATGTACATTCTACAATCTCTGCTTTGGGCCATAACCGATGTAGTAGAAGATGGGGTTTTTCTACTCTTGATACTTCATCTAGTCATATGCTTTTGTAATTGTTGTTTGGCTCTTCTCGTGTTGCTCATTGTAATATCCTATTTTGGTTTGCTCAAGTGACTCTATATGAAACCAAAGGTTTTCTTTCGAACCCCGTGTTCTAAGTACACCCATTAAGGGAATTTAAAATTTGATTTATTTACCCATTGTTACGTCTTAGTAACCTTGACAGTTTTTTTATTCCTCCTCATCTTACCCCGCTACACCAATCCGACTTTCCTCCACTGCCAACCAATGGCATATGCATAAACAACATGTTAAATTCCATAAAGGGATAAAACAATACGATCATCCATAGAGAGGCTGATAGTTTAGATTAAAACATGAAATTCGAGAAACAATTACATAACAAGAAGGATCATAATCACTACCCAATCACAATCACCAACAATCATCAATCGAACCGATTTTGCTAGAAAATGGTAGTGGTGGCATAGCTTGCGTGCATAGTTGCAATAAAACGACGAAGTGAGGATGAGAAAGGGTTTACGTTGGCGGTTTTAGAAAAAAGAAAGGTTGGCGGCAACGGAGTGAACCACGATGCAAGATAAGGTTGGAGAGAGACTGATGCATAGGAAAATATGGCAATTTTCACTGGCTATGGCTACCAGAGGAGAGGGGATAATGGTCGCGAAGAGAATTTTATTTTCATTTTTCTCTTTTAGGGCTTCTTGTTGTTCTACATTATAAATTTGTTGAGGGTTAAAATTGTAATAAAATTATCATGGGGTTGGAGAGAAAAAAAAAGGGGGGGGTCCACATGGAATCGATGGTACTGTTTGAAATTATGGGTTGTTTATCAGTATGGTTATGCCTCTCTTGTATTTTCTCTAGAGCCGCACTACTACTACTTCGACTACTACTTTTGTTTAGGTCGTGCTTCTCTTGTTTGCTATATAAAAGCTCCATAAGCCAAGCTTTGTCGTGGTACGCAATTCTATATCATAACATACATTCATTTGTATTTCCATTGTTATTGAGTTATTCTTTTTCCTATTATTTTAGAGTGTTTTGTTTAGGTATGTAGAATGGAATTAACGTGGCAAGATATTTAAGTGAACTAGAGTTTAATATAACTCAAGAATTTTGTAGTTTGGAGTCAAGTATGCAGTTTTTTCAGGAAGGGGTGAAGCATCTCATCCAGCATATCCACTGCACTTATAGTGCTCAAGCAATTTTGGGGCAATTTTAGCAGCATTATTTATAATGTTTGCTAGGGTTTTGAATGTTCCAACTACCAAGCACATGAGAGCCACCCCAAACACGTTCTGAATGTTTGAAAGTCTCAAGAGGGTTCTTGGTTTTGCATCTTGGAGTACGAATGAGATTGTAGGATCATTGAGCAACAAATACAACTCCAAGAAGTTTCTGCAATCTTTGATTCAACTACTTAAGTTGGCCTTTGTTGGATTTCTGAAGGAGTTTGTAAGGCATGAGAATTTAAGGCGGTGGTAATCAAATACTGGGTATGGTGAACGAGAAGTTGGCAAATTGTTATCGGGTCCATTGGCGAGGAGTCACAATAGTTTTATAGAGGTCATGTAACCGTACAATGTTTCACACAATGTTTTATTCATTCAGGTTGTTTTTAACCATTTAGGGATTTTCAAATATATCTCTGTGTTCATCGTTATTCTTCAATTCTTATTTACTTGCTCATTGGTTTGTTTGGTTGCAAAATAGGAATTTCACAAGGGTTTGATGTTTATGCTTCTCGTTTTAATAGTTCTACTTTGTTGTTGCCTTTCAAGTTTGTTGTCGTTGATGTTATGCTATTGCCATTATTGTTGCTTTTATGGTGTTGCCGGTTTTAAGTTGATGTTGATTTGGTTCAGGGGTCCTTTAGATGCTCTGTTTTGTGTCGAATTCACATTAACCTACATCTATCTTGTTCCCTATTTATTTTATTTCTATATATTATCTTTTGCCCATCGAAAAATAATAAACATAATCAATTCCAACTTAAAAGAACTTATTTCCCTTAAAACAAATGCCGTAGAAGTTATCATATTATATACAATTATTTTTTGACTTTTATAATATATACCAAAAATAAGAAGGATCCTCTAAATTTTGTGAACCTAAAACGCCAGCACTTTGAGCTTTAGCTCAGGGCCGGCATTGCTCGTGCGCTAAGCCAACACCTCAATTTATACTTTTTAATTTGAGTCAAGTCAATTGTTATACTTGGCCGTCCAAATTATTAATGACAATTTAGGTTACATATCAATTTTAAACCATAATTTTAACCTTTTTATTTTATGGTTAATGTTTTTCCTTTCGTTCGTGTTAATTTTTTACCTTTTAATTTGAGCCACGTCAATCATTATACTTGGCCGTTCAAATTATTAATGACAATTTAGGTTACATATCAATTTTAAACCATAATTTACACCTTTTTATTTTATGGTTAATTTTTTCCTTTCGTCGCTTATCACTATCTGTCCATGTTACCTTAAAAAAGAGAAAATTATAATGACCTTGTTCGTTTCACTATTTTAGTTTTGTTTTAGTTTTATTTTGTCATCATTACACTCATTTATCTCTATCTCTCTCCACTCATTACCCATATCTCCAAAACTAAACTAAACTAAAACTACTAAACGAACAAGGCCATTGTGATTATTCTTTTCTTAGATCAACCATTAAGAATAGTCTAAATCTATATTAGTATTGCAGAATGACTTTTCACGAGGAGGGCCGTGAGAGCGACAAGTCGCAAGAATTCATTTGGTTGTGATTCAAGTTTTGAAGTCATTTGCATCAAACAGAACTGTAATAACCCGAAATTTTGTAAATAAAAAATTTTCGATGTATTAATGCGGTTTTATTTTTAAATAATTATAGTTTATAATTTGGTTTGGTTAGATTAAACGAATTAGATTTAACCTGTTTAATTATACTTTTCGCGCCGTAAATAAACGCGTACACACCGGGTATTTCACCACACTGCGTCCGGAAGCCTTACTAAATCCCCAACTCTTATTTTATTTTATTAAATCTAACCTTGATTAGGTGGGAGATTACTTATAACCTAAAACTAATCTTTAAGTTGGTGGGAAATTTGGTGGCGAATTTCTTATAACCTAAAACTAGTCTTTAAAACCTAATTTTTGCTTTTGCAAAAGGTTGTTTGGACACTTGTGGGGAGGGTTTTTGGCTGGTGATTATTTTTGGGGGAGGTGAACCTCATTGCTTCACTATAAATAGCTCACTCTCCTTGCTTCATTTCACACCAAAACCTCCCAACTTCTCCACTTTGTGCTTTCTAGTGTTCTTGAGTGAGTTCTTGAGTGTTCTTCTTGAAACTCATCCTAAACCACCACACTCCACCACCCTCGACCACCCCTAGATCTTAGAAAGGTAGAATAAGTTAGCAAGAAAGCGTTCGAGCAAAGGTCGACTAGTCGTTACGCCGCCGGAATTCAACTAGCTTATCGGCTTCCGACTAATCATCGGAATTAAGGTAGATACTTTATCTTAACCTTAGATTAGTATTTACTAGTTCATATTGATTATGTTATTATTTTGCTTAAACGTGCTTAATTATGATTAAACGTGATTATGTTGGTGATTAGTGATTTTATGAACAATTAGACTTTGAAAAAAAACACACTTAGTCGTTACTATGCACGAATTAAAATTGACTATCAAAATGCACGTTATAATGTTCGATGGACTTTTGGGAAACTAAATTACCCAGTTATAATGCCTGAATGAAAATCGACTTTTCAAATTTACGTAGTTATAATGCCCGACCAATTTTCTGAGAAAAGAGCTTTTCAAATGAAATGAGATTTTCCGGGATTATTGAATAAATATTCTTAATCTATTTAGACTAACAAATAGAATCTATGGCTAGCATGTCTAGTCAGGCTTTTTCTTGGTTTAGCCCAAACCAAGTGGCGATTCGACGAACGAATCTTAAAACACGCCAAACGGATTCAACTACTAGAGTTTTCTAGTAGGGTACTTTCTTGGTTTAGACAAACCAAGTGGCAATTTGACGTACGAATCTTAAAACACACCAGCAAATCTAAGAACGAGAATTAATCCTTATGTTTTGATTTAAATCCCCGGAAGAAAGAACTTTTGTCGTTAAGTAACATGTTTTCGTAAGATGGGTTACGAGCGGAAGGTTTATCATGAACGATTCTAAACGGAGGATTTTGTTTTATAAAATTAATGCATGTGCACGTTCTTTTTCAAAGACGATACGACCCGACACATTTTTCGAGAAAGTGATCGAATGTTTTTAAATGGAAGAGATAGAAATGAGAATGAAAATGTTGATGTGATGAAAGTTGAGATGTTGATGCTGTTGGAGTCCCGCCTCAGTTCCCCGGGGTGAACTGGTGGTCAAAGCCCAACGGAACTATACGGTAGTGCTGTTTGAAGTTTCTCCTCAAATTCCGCGGGTGAATTTGACGGTTAGAACTTACTCAGTACAACACATAGCAAGCGGACCTCATAAACAAACTGGTGGGGATTCAGTGATATGGGTAGCCGGGACTATGTCGTGTGTGACGCGGAGTTAGCGGACCTCATACTGCAGGATTCAGTTTATGGGTGGCCGACCCTTCGAACGGAAAGGTTGGTGACCGTTAGAACGGGGTTGTAGAACGGGCCAATAACTTTCGAGAGATGTGAGATGTTGACATGGTTGAAATTTGAAGAAGAATGCTGTTATGAGAAAATGATACGAGATACTGACACTATACTCTGGATTCTGAAATAATACGAGATACTGATTTTATTAAAGCTGCACTCTGATATGAAAAGAAATGGGATACTGATTTTATTTAAGCTGCACTCTGATTTGATGTGATACTGATGCATTGACACGCATGAACTTACCGTTTTGATAAATGATTTTCAACTATTTACCTGCCAACAATATTGTTCTAGAATTGCTAGTTTAATGTTGGGGTACGGTATCTATTGAGCGTCCTCGCTCACGGTTTGCCCTGGCATAATACGACGATGTTGCTTCGCAACTCTGACGTATTATGCTAGATTGTCACGATGGACAGGAGGACCTCTACGGAGAACACGGAGCCGGAGGAGCTGCCGACATGGAGCATGATCTGATCAGGGAACGTACGGAGCCATAGAATCCACCCAGTCTACCTTTTTGTAATCTGTGGAGGGCAGATCATCTATATGTATTTTTGGTTATTGTTATTATTGTGTAAAACCGACTTTAAATTGTAATAATAATCCATAACGCTTTTCCCAAAAAAATGCGGGGTGTTACAAGAACTATTTTTCAAATTCGAAACCCATAAATCTTGCCTTTATTTGATTTCTAACATCTTTATTTCCATAACAAAACAAAAAATCTTTGATTTTAACTCTTTAAACTAAATCTCATCCTTACAAATTAGGAAATAATCACCCCAAACCAAAAAAAAAACTATTATTTTAGAAGTTAGATCATCTAAAAATGGTGACAATGACTTCAAATTTCAAATAGAGTATGATAATTTAGGAGAGCTCTCAAGGTTAGGAACAAAAATAGTCAATATAATTTTCAATTTCAAATTTATTTTGATTAGTATATTCTGTAAAAAGAATAATTGACGAGTAAATTTTTAATTTCAAATAAGTCAATTAGAGGGAATGACTACCAACAATGGAAACAATCAACTTGAGAACAAATTATTTTTTGAATTTTAAACACTGTATGGGAACTAAAGGCTTACAGTAAAAGGAATAACCTATGAGTAAATTTCAAATGCGTCTAATTTTATAGGGAATTAGTAACAGCCATGGAAACAATAAATCAATTGGAGCACTTAAATTTTGAAATTTTAAACACTTTTTAAGAATTAAAGGCTTGCACTAAAGTACTTCCCATCTTTCTCACTCCCTTGGCATACACTTTTTGCTGAATAATTTGAGTAAATTTTTTAGACATCGGGTCATTCGAATCCACCTTGGGTCATTTGGATCTCGAACAAACCTCCTTTTTTCCACCCTCTTCTCCTTAAAAACGGATTGAACAACCTTTTCGGAACTTTCTTGAAACACGACCTACAGTACCGCCCTTATCATATTATATAGATGAGTTACATGTTTGAGTTATTGTCATCCTTTTTGTTTTTACCCTTATCTTGTATTTATGTTCATGTAAATTCTTAGAATCTATTCATCCGCGCCGAAGTCATGGATCCATTTTAATTAGTTAGTCATGGATCCTTCATGTCAATTTTCTTAAATTTATCAAAGGGTTGCACCATGCGTGTGGAACAACATTCGCATTCAAAGGTAAGTGCCAAGCTTATATAGTTGTCTGATCTATTATCCATTTGTTATCCTTTAAGATTTATATTTAAGTTTTTCAATTATTTACTTAAAAATACTCAAACTAAGTTATGGATTATACATTTGGTACAACTTTTTACAAGTTAGAACAAATGTTCAAAGAGTTCATAACTCAATAAAAACCTTTGGATTAAACAACTTAGCCTTATAATTTTGTTTTTTTATGTATCTGAAGTCTTTTTTCTTTTCAAATACAGTAATTTGATCACATCAATTTGTTAACACAATGCAAAGTTAACACATTTCAATTTTTTGATCAATATATGCTGATTGTGTATTAATAATAGTAAGCAGTTGCTGGATTAATCATGTAGTGCTCATAGATATTGTTTTTTTACTATAGTCGATAGGTCTCTCCATTGATTTTCTTTGAAAGACAAGAGGGTCACTCATTTCTTTGTTATAAAGTTCGTTTCAATTCAATTCAAGCTTAACGGGAAAAAACCTTTAAGTAGTTGTCCGATTGTGTATTCGCGTCACTTATTGATATTCTTAGAGTTTGACACAATATCATAGTCTAATTTGTTTATCCCAGGCAAACTTAGCCTATTTTGTTCTTTTTATTTTACCTATTCGTAATGTCAATATGTGTGTTTGTTGTCTTAATGGTCAGATGGTACTGCAGTGCATTTTCACATGAACATATAGATGAATAGAAGTTGTTGAACCAGTAGCTCTAGATTGAGAGCCGGAGGCATCGGTAGTTGAGGCATAACCAATTTTTGGGCTCTCTTTATGTGCGCCAAAGTTATGGATCCATTTTTTTTTTTTAATCACATAGTAAATTACTTTTATAGAATTAAAAGCGAGCAATTTGATACAAAAATCAAGAATTGAAACAAAGAAGACAACTTTTTGAAGGCGAAAAATGAACAAAGGGTTTCACCATGCGTGGAACAACTCCGCATCCAAAGGAAAGCGCCAAGTTTATATAGTTATCTGTTGTATTATTGATATGTTAATTTGTTCAAAATAATAACTCATTTGTTATCACTTATAAGTTTTATTTTAGTTTTCTTAATTATTTATTTAAAAAATTAAACTAATGAATTATACCGCTAGAGGTGATAGTTGGAAAAAGAATGTAAATTCTAATTTCAAATAATCATGTAGCATAGTACGACGCTAGAATCTTTCGAAAATAAAAACATTTTTAATGTTAAAAAGTATATATCAAGAGTTAAATTCTTTCGTGTGTTGCGACTCCGTGCATAGCACGGGTTTGATGCTAGTATATGGAAGTCTTCTCTATATACCTATTCAAGCTTGAGCAAGGCCGGCTCAAGACAATTGGGGTCTAAAGCTGCAATCTAAAATAGCCCTTCTAGATTTAATTTTCTAGATTTTTAGATGCAAAATAAATAAATAATACTTAGATCTTTGTAGTCAAGTTTTGCTACAAAACATGCTCATAAATGTAATCTTTGTTGCGTCATTGTTGATATCAAGTAGGATTTTTTTATTTTTCATGTATAATTTTTTTATGATGGTTATCGCCTTACTGGTATCATAAATAGTATTTTATAAGCGATCTATGCATTTGAAAAAGAATCTAATATTTTTAGATAACCTAACACGTCATTGGCGTTGTTAACCGCATGAAATGTAATTTTTATTACATTAGACTAGATTACCACACAACCATTAGATTATTGCCTCTTTTTTTTTTTTTATAACCAGGTGTCCAGGTCAGCTTTCGCGTGTTATGATTAAAAATAAAAAATAAAAAATAAATTTATTTTGTGCAATAACTTTGTTGATCTTTGCACAAAATTAATTACATCACGAGTTCTTTAATTTAGTGCAAAAAATTAGAGAAATCATGTACAAAAGTATCTTATGTTTTAATTTCACAGTCACACAACTTTCCGTAAGAAGGCATCAATTTGAAATGGAAGGAATAGATGTTTAGGATTTTCCATTGCTAATTTCAACCAATCCTCTATAAGATCCAATATAAGATCGTAATTGGAGGACGAAGTACTCACACCCACTCTTCCAAGTTTTTCTCTAGGTGCAAAAGATTTGTTGAGGATGAAGAAAAAATGGAGATCGAAGATTGATCTTCTACTTCGAATTTTTTTTATCCGATGGACCTTTTTCCTAGATTCAGTGCATATTATTTAGTGGTTTACATTTTTTTGGGTAAATGATATTTAATCATAATTTTTTTACTATTTTCTAGATTTCTATAATCGAGATGAGCCAATAATACATAAAAAATGGATGCAAAACTAACAAATACGAATATTTTTTGAAGGACAAAAAAAAAATTGGATCAATTATTTAGCGAAAACACCCTTTATTTTGCATGTTATGATTAATGCTCCAAAAATTATAATCTAATCTATAAAAAATAAAATTATTCAATAAAATAAAATTCTAAACTTGAGTCAGCAACAATACAAAAATATTAAAGCAGCAAGTTGGAAATTTTATGCTGTTTATATTTTAGCATTTCTGTCCATGTCAAAAGATGACAATTATATTCAAATAATTATAATAAGTTAATAACAGATAGAAGACATTTATTATTCTACGTGGAGTAATAATTAAATCAAAACCATCAGACACCCAAAGATTATCCACTTGATTACTACTCCTACATATTGACAGCAATCCCTACACAATCTGGGTGGATTCTAATTTGCCTCTTCTCCATGGCAATCGCCGGTGCTATATCTTCTTCCCCCTTCGCCCTCTATCGATCTAGATTTCCGTATCGCGTTTCCATTTCTGCTCCCAAAAGATTATTCCCATTCGAATCCACCCAGATTGTGTCACGCGACAGATTTGTTGGATTTGGAATCGCCTTTTCCCTGAGAAGGTAAGAAAGCCTAATTCTCTGTTTGTTTCAGTTTTTTTCCCCCCTCTTACTAACCTCCTTCTAGCATACTGGGTTTGGATTGCAATTTACATTTTACGAGAAAAACTTGGGAGCAAATAGGATGCCATTTATGCCCTCCGACACATCCGGGCCGTCGAAAGTGTATTTCGATGGTCCGGATTTGAAAATAGGAGGGAGGAAGAGGAGTGAGAAAGAGGTGAGAGAGTATTTTAATCCGGACTGTTCAACACACTTTTGGACGGTCCGGATGTGTCAAGGGGCACCAAGTGAGCTCCTGCCCTGTTTGCACCCAAGTTTTCATTTTACAGATAAAACAATACGGATATTAATACATTTCCCTCATATATGATACCCTTTTACACATTATTTTCCTTTTTCTTTTTTCTTTTATGGTATCTTGATGGATATTTTTCAAGGAAAAGAAGAACACCCATCAGTTTCAGCAACTCTTCTGAAAAGTCCAAGTTGGTATTTTCACTGAGCTGAGTAAAGTCTGTATGTTCATGGAATTAATGAAACATATAACCCTGAGAGTTTGGCCTGGTGGTGGGCGAGTCTACGCGGACTTTGTCAAAACTTGGTTCGCCTCTCTCGTAGGAGAGGAGATTGGTCTTCGTCAGATTAGTTAAGCTGGCTGGCCCTGATAGATTGTGCATGAAATTAATTTTTTAAAGTTACCAAATTAATTAGAGGATTGATGAAAAATTTGGTGATCTGTCTGCCTTGAGATTGGGTGTGGATATCCTGGCACACTGATAGGCGGAGCCATCCAAGGGCTGTGGGGCCTTGGTCCCGCCCATTTTTTTGCTATTGGAACCCCATATATATGTATATATTCCTATACATATCCACACTAAAAGAAGTAAAGAACTGGTTAGCCAAAATTAGTTTTAGCTATTTTTGGCTGAGTTTTCCAATTGCGCCTCATGAATGCTGGACTTGGTCTTCTTTTTGTCTTCTTGTTGAAGGGCATTTTGGTCAATACAACAAAAGTAGCCTAATACAACAAAAAAAAGTAGCTTAATAAAACAAAGTAGCCTAAACAAAAGTTGAGACAAACCGATAATCACAAAAAAATTTAGCGCAGACCAACAAATGCCAAAAAAAGGAAAGTGATTTTAACATTCCAAATTAATCTTGGCACTCCAAAAAGGGAGTGCCAAAATCAATCCCATATGGATTTGATCGTGGCAGTCCCCAAATTAATTTTGACAGACAGGCTCCAAACAACGGGCACAATACTCGTATTGGGCACGAGGCATCGCACCAAGTATACATATAAGTATGTATGTATGTATGTATGTATGTATGTATGTATGTATGTATGTATGTATGTATATGTATATGAACGTTTTGATGGTTTTATTTAGGTTTTCAACTTTCAAGCAACTTTGAGGTAAATAAGTAACTTAAATGAACTAAAAGCTTGTTTATCTATTTGAGACTCTCTTTCATCACCTAAAATTTAATAAAGGAAAAGTCTTCTTTATGTTTTCATGTGATTAGTTTGTACTCTTTCACTCTCTCCCCCTATAAATTTCTTATTAGGATTTCAAAATACACAATCCATCTTGATTAATTTAGATGATCGATGAAAATTATTGCGAGTTGAAGGTGTTTCTTTTACAATGTTTGGCCTCCCCAAAACTAAAATCTTGTCTCCGCCATTGGGCACACATAGTGTCACACATCGGTCTGGATATATGCGTCATATTTTTCAATGATCTTTCATCCTTTTCTTCATTTTATAAGCTGCAAATCAGTTTGATGGCCTATATTTGTATTTCGGTGTTTGGTACACATACGGAGGATTAGATATTCTGGGAATATATTGATAATTCGATGTGGTTAGTATCAAGCAAATTCCCACATTGGGCACTACGATATAAGTGGGACCTCATCCTTAAGTCAATAGCGATTTTTGGTTATGAATTTTGGTCAAGACTGTTATCATGGTACTGGAGGCGAATGATAACCATTATCCGTGGCAAATTACCAAGGATGGGCAGGATAGTTTCTGGTTTGCAAGCAAGGAATGTTGCCAAGCGAGCACAATGTTTTTAAAGGCTATGTTGAGGCTTGCCTCGAGGCTCACATCAAAACAATGTTAGATACCCTCTAAAAGCCCGTGTTTTTGTTCGTGCGAAGTGCGCCTGTTGTGTACTTTACATGCTTCAGGTGTGGTGTGCGCTTTTTAAGAACGATATGGCTTATGGATCTTCACATACTCGTCCTCTCTCTCAACCTGCCAATCCTTTTTTGCTTGAGGGAGAGAGTACTTATTTAGGTAAGTTTCTTTCAAAAAAGTTGGTGTAAATTTATATTTACACACAAGCATGCACATATTTAGAGGAGCTTCTATATCTTTCTTTTTTTTCGGGTAGCTTTTAAATAATTTACTGTACTTCTAAACTCAGAAGTAAAATTTTCAATGCTTACCCCTCGAGGCCCAAGCCTCGCCTCATGAGAGGTAAAACACCTCGCATGAATTCCCCTTAAACCTTTCAGTGAGCATGCAACATGTGAGAGAGGGCGTCAACTGAAGTCTCACTTTGGTCTACCTACGAAGCAAATAACGTGCAGTATATGAAAACTGAAAAGTGAATGCACCCACACGTGAATAATTGGCTTTTTGGTTCGAGTTCTATCCAAGATCACATGACGATTATATAAACATTTCCTTTGGTTTTTTAATCATTGATTGAGCAGTTTTCAATGGTTTATGCACTTACGTTTCTAGTTATGCCAATATGTGTATGCATAGGATTCTTGTTCTGTAATTCAATTTATTTGTTGGTGTTCTAAGACTTTGGAGTTCAATAGTGTTCCTGCTTCCATCAAGTACCTAATTTAACCTATTTTGCTGAAATTGCATTTTCTAATTAACTTATTAGATGCACCCTTTTATGGCATGGTCTAATCTGATGGGGTTCTTTATGTAGGAACATTGTTGCGCATGCTTCTGTGGATGGTTTGGATTCTGTGGGTTCAATATCATTTGTCAGTTTACTGCTTTGACAGTTTTTTCTTACAAGTTATATTTTGTGGCTATGAATTCACAAATGTCCATAATCACATGACAGTCAAGTTAGTTTTTTCTCCCCATTCTTTTTCTGCAGATTTCACTGCAAATGTTTTGTATCTACAATTATCCTCTTTTTTTTTTTTTTGGATGTGTTCTTTGCACGACCTTCGCTGCTTTAGTAGCTCCTTTGATTCAGTGTAGGATTGGCCGAGGCTATGTAGGACAATAGGTTTGGGCGCCCTCGTAACATTATCCTATAAGGTTTGGGAATTTCCTCTTTTGTTTTGGAGTTGACAATTGGCTGCAGAGCAAGGAAACGCCCTGTGCTCCCCCCTCTTTCTTTACCCTCTCGTTCCCTTAGAAAGAACTCTTTCAAAAGTTGGATTCATCCTATAACTCTGGCATGAGTCTTTTCGCTGTGAATACGGACGCCCTTCATATGTTGTAGTATTTTGTAAATTGTAACCTGTTATTTAGAGGCCGATCAAAAAAAAAAACTGTTATTTAGAGCGTACTATTCCGTGACATCAATTTTTATTTTTATTTTTTTAAATCTTAAAACCAAAGATGTCCGAATTTACTCTGTAGTGTTGTAGTTACTGCACAGCAATTGGATATACTTTGTTATTGTGACCTAGTTTACTTATTATCCATTTCAGAAGTCTGAGCAGGATGCTGATTATATTCCGATGCCAATAGTCATGATAGATCAAGCTTCTGATTCTGATGCAACAATTGTGCAAGTCAGCTTTGGAGATCGCCTTGGAGCTCTAATTGACACAGTGAAGTGACTCCAACGATTCTTTGAATTCTACCTAATCCTTTCCTAATTTTTTTTCCCTTCAGAATACCTGCAAAGTTCCTCCTGTCTGGGCTTGATGTTTTATATAATCTTTCCCTATGTTTATTCTCTTGAGTTACCTTCATTTAGGATCAAGTTATGTAATTTTAAATTGCTTGGGCAGATGAAGGCACTAAAAGATTTAGGCTTGGATGTGGCAAAGGGAACTGTTACTACTGAGGGATCAGCAAAACAAACAAAGTTTTTCATTAAACGATTGTGAGTAGTTCTTTAACATTATTACTTTTCTATGGTGCTTATTGCTTAAAACTTCTTTTACAGTCGGGCATGATGCACTCATGAGAAGTTTTTTGTAGTAGTAAACTGACTTGTCAATTTCACCTGTTGATCCACCAAGTTTTTGATTTTGGTGACATTCATACGTGGAACGATCAGTAGGCGAGTTTCCTATTTATTGCTTTTTGGTGCATCAAAGCTATTTCACAAGTGTGATTAGTCCACTGCACATGCTCTGAGTTTTCTGCCGTCATGTTAAAAAAAAATCTTCCTTCAGAAAACTCAGGCAATTCATATTTCAAGGTATAGTGTTGGATTTTTCTTCGAAATATGTTGTCGCAGAAACAATACTCTCATTGATCTTTTAGAGGACAAAAGTGTGCTCGATCTTGGAAATCTGTACCAGTTTTTTAGTCTATACATGTTGGACTATATTTGTGCTGAATCATATGTGGCGATTTCTGGAAATTGTGTACCGAGAAATCAAAAATTATTTTATCTAATGTCAAATGTTGTCTTATTCTTCATACATGATGAGTGGGAAGGAGCCAAACGAGTTAACTGTTTGCCAGAAAAAGTCAGTCCTAACCCATGCTTTGGCTGACATCTTAATTTATCAATCATGCCATCTTTCCATGAGATAGGTGGATAGTTCTGTGACTTTGAAATAGAACCTGTGGACCAAGTATACGTTACATGGTTAACATTTGCAGTAGTAATTGTAGTAAAAAAAGATGAAGAAATGCCGACACTACAGCAGTACTGCATCTGATGTTGAATACCCCATGCTTTATCCTATACTTACAAACATTTATGTGTTTGTCTTGAATTATGTGTTAGAGCAACTGGGCGCAAAGTTGAAGATCCTGATCTGTTGGAGAGAATTCGATTAACCATTATCAACAACCTTTTGCAGTACCATCCAGTATGTTTTTGCTGTGCTGGAATATTGTACTCTCTCTCGTTGACATGATGTGGAGGCAATTTGATTTATTCTCCCTACGTTGATTATGGAGGTCTTCATTTTTCTCAACTTTAATGGTTTGTGCTGGTTAGGAGTCTAGTGAGCGACTTGCAATGGGTGAGGCTTTTGGAATAAAAGCTCCAGAGAAGAAGGTGATACCACTTAATAAAGATTGTTATTCAAGTCTTCTTTCTTCTTTGCATATTTACCTAGCCTGCTTCGTTTGAAAATCTTGTCATCATTGGGTGTAGTCTTTTTATCATGCCAGATCACGAATTGAAGCACGGACCTCCAGGTCTGCGTGTTTGATGCTCATAATGGTTATGTGCAGTTACAAAAAAGCTTCAATTGCAACTACAAGTTGTTTCTTGCGTTTTTTTAGAACATGCCATTGATGTCACCGACTACTGCATAGTATGCCATATTGCCATTATCTTCCCTGGCGTTTACGTTTTGAGATTGCTAGACAGAAAAGCAGTTTGCAAACTTGAATTGCTCTAAATGGCAGTTCTAGTAGTACCACTGTACCACCAGTGTCTAATTTCTCTACGTACTGCCCTTTCTGAAAGTGTGTAAGGTAATTTATCTAATAGTCTATAAAAGAGTTCTTGGTTCCACCTAATACTTAATAAACAACTTTGTTCACTTCACATTTCCAAAAAATTTTCCAAAAAGATTCTTTCCCCATCTCTCATCTCTCCAATCATTAATCACATTTCTCTCTCTACTCATACCCCTCTTTCCAATCATTATTCTCATTTCTCTCTCTATCTCTCTCCAATTATTACACTTCTCTCTAATTATTACTTTTTCCAAAAACTCATCCAAACACTATCTCCAAAATATTTTTCAAAATATTCTTCTCAAAATTATCAACCAAACTTTTCCGAAAGAAATGAATGTTTTATTCATTCAAATATAAACTTGTATTATTTGAGATGGATTGAAGATGATGAATGGCTGGGGATCCCCATTTGATACGAGCCATCTAGATTGACGTATGATGGGTGGTGTTTTGGGTCAAAGCACTGTTGGCAATTTCTGAATTACAGAACTTAGGCTTTGTAAATGGAGATGTGCTGCAATGGGCTTGGGAAATCATTCCGTATTTCAGAATTTTCGGATAGCTGGTCAAATTGCACTAGGTTCGGTCTTGTTTCCCTATTAGATTCCCATTTGACTTTAACTTTCGAGTTTGTTAGCCAAACAAAACTTTTTGCCCAGATGCAGATGTCCCACTGAAGCCTGCTCGAAGGTGGTTGCTTTAGCAGGCTTTTGGTTGGTCCTTTGCTCCCAGTAGGCCCCCTGAAGTCGCTGATTCCAGCTTGAGCAGAGGCGTCTTTTGATTTTGCGACGACTCATCCATAGCTTCCTCCCAAAACCTGCTTCATGGCCCCTCAAGTGGGCCTCTAAATAGTTGGTCGCCAAAATGGAAGGCCCCGCTTGGATGGCACTCCAGAGAACAGCTGGACAGCTGTTGGCTTAGTTTAGAATTCTGTTTTCAAATAACGGAAAACCTAGTCATTTTCATTGAAGGCCAGAGAAAACCTAGGGTTTCTCAGGTTTCTTTTTGCTGAATCCATGAACTACATGTGTGAGAAAACCTTTCAAGATTTCGTACACAATGTTTGTGTTACGCTGGCCTATGATAGAAGCTGCAAGGAGTTCCACGGATTTGTGCGAATCATGAATGTATACAGAGTTGGAGCCACAAGAAGTTAAGAGCACCACAAGGAGCTTTTGTAGAGTCTAACTAGGGTTAGGCTCCAAGCCTCCAGTCTTGAGTCTCGTATACTCTTGTTTCCTGTGGGTTGTGCCTATCCGATACATATCTCAACCAGGCTAATTGACTGATGATAGTGTGAGAAATTGATCTCATTCTTTAGTGACTTGTCCGTATCCACCTTTTCAAGTTCGATGTGTTTTCTTCTGTAATCAAAACTACGTTTGCAATGGTAGTGTTGATTCTTAAACTTTGACAGGGTTACACACATTTGTGCTTCGTGGGGGGAGGCCAAACGCATGAATAATCAATGCATAGGGAGTGATCAAAATGCATTGAAGTGTATGTTGTTTCTTTGGAGAAAAACGATCAGGGGTTGTTTTCTCAATTCGGTTCCTGTGCATAGGCTGAGCAGGTTTTTCTAACATAAAGGAACTAGTTTCCCAGGCGTTGAAGGGATTTAGAGATGTTAACGCCACTCAATAAACATTCTCTGTGTTTTCTATCTTAGACAAAAAGTGGAGGCCCGATTCTTCTAGTAAAAATCATGTATGTCCTTGACTAGTGTGTCCTAAAGTAAGCCCTATTCTCGTTAGTATATACCTGAGATCGGGATAAAAGCACATGTTGGATTGTCCCTAAACGTTTTCCAGCTGCACCTTAACCAACTGGACAACTACACCCATTCTCTTAAACTAAACAAATAGTCACATTTTTTATCTATGAAATATGTCTTCCATGAATGAGTTCCACTTTGGAGTTTCAACTTATGTTGGCTTGGAAAAAACTTCACTCGAGTGCCTCAAGAAGATTCAATTTTACGCGTCCCAGTCTACCACAAACTTCTGTGGATCCTTCTTATTTCTTGTCAAGCAAGGTGAAAGTTTGGTGTTGGAAGTTATCAACAGCTCCCCAGTTCTGTGTCCGGCTAAGAGTTGCACAATAGCTTTCTGAAGCGTTGGGAGCTCAGCTGTTGACTTCAAGCAAACCCTTATTTAACCTTGGAAGTTATTATTACTTTCCTCATTATAGATGTCTTCTGAGCTGCTAACCATCCAGTTCATCTTATGTGTTTTTCAATGGCAGCTTGATGTTGATATTGCAACTCAAATACATGTCAAGGATGATGGACCTAAGAGGAGGTTTGCAACACCACAAAATTAGTATTGGAATGCCGAGTATTATTTTGCTCAATAAATTATGTCATGATTCCGTCATTTTGCATTGACCCATCCTTTGGGAGCAAAATACTGAACTTCATGACAGACATGAAAAATATTTTCTAATATATATAGATCGTCAACTTAGTTACCACTTACCACTTTTTTTTTTCTGGATGCCATTCAGCTTGCTTTGTATAGAGACTGCAGATCGGCCCGGGTTGCTACTAGAGATCATCAAAATCATGGCTGATATTAATATTAACGTGGAATCTGCTGAGATTGATACAGAAGTAGGCACTCTCTCTCTGTGTCTGTGTGTGTGTGTGTGTATTGTGCGCGTGCATGTGTGAAGTTATTGTCACTATCAACGACATTTCTATCATCTCATAGGGTTTGGTAGCCAAGGATAAGTTTCATGTCAGCTACAGAGGGGCAGCGCTGAACAGTTCCTTGTCTCAGGTAAGTAGAAAATATCTTTCAGTTATCAATGTGAAACTCAAGAGTTTTGAACATTCTACATTTGTAAATACTGATATCACTGCTACTGGTGCAAATACCTAAAATCCTTTGGGGAAAAGAAAGATGAGAATCATTTTACTAGTTAACTGTGCGGGTGATATCCGGTTCTACTTCTGCATCTCTGTTCCAATCTGAACTCTCCTCTTCGAGACCTACCTAAGCTTGCAAGCTGGATCACCATACAGTGCCTCATCGGCCGTATGTAGCCGAATGGCGCTCCGATGCTTAAGTCAGTCTCAACTCGAGGGAGGAAGTGTACAGAGCTGAAGCAAGATAGTAAGGACGTACTTTTCTAGGGTTTATTTTGTACCTCTGATTGAGAGAGTGTACTTGTGCTCCAAGTAATATTGTGAACATGCCTCATAACGTCACCCCTAACTGCCTCTTGTTTTGACGTCGTACATGATCCATTGAGTGCCACATACACAGATTTCACATCACCAAGTCATGCCAGTTGGCACTCATGTGGAGCCACACTGATTATCATCCTCTGTGTCGGGCGTAAACCATTCCACGGGTTTGGGCTCACGAAGTCCAGGCTTTTACACCCTCACCAGTCATCTGCTCATTCGTGACCCGGTTCGGCCCAACACAATTTGAGCTGCGGGCTGCCTGTTTTCTGGGCCCAATACCTTCTTCAGTTCAGCCCACTACACTAACTCTTGATTTCTCAAAGAAAGGCTTTATCACTTTTGCGGGCCTTTCACAATTTAATCTTGGAAATAGTGCTGGGACTGTAGCTTGTTACTTATTCTAAAGGTCTTCATTGATGACTTTTATCTTTTGGGTACATTAGGAGGACAAGGCACGAAGGGGCAGCTCCACTAGTATTGCAGGGGTTCACTAGGTTCATAAAATACACTAGAATTTCATACATTTTTGCCCACCAATTTGATTTTTCTGTGATATTGTTTGCATTGGATCATTCATACAAGTCTAGAGAGAATGAAAATTCAAAATTAACTTCACATTGTAAGGTCAATAAAACAAAATAAACTAGGTCTGATAGGTTTCCAAGGAAAAATAAATGTATGTATTCTATATAAAAATTTGTACCAAAAAAGTCCTAGATACTTTTGTGTCACCTTATGGACTATGGACAAAAACTCTGCAGCCGTCCATGAAGGCATAGGGAGAGATACTGCCCATCGGAAGATTTGGATCCTTAACCTCCTAGTGAGGAACAATAAATTCTGACCGAGCTAGACTTTTTTGGTTCCACATTGATAAGTTGAATAAACAAATTCTACCAAAAAAGAAACTTGATTAATCAAATTACATCAGAACGGGGAAGCTTTTCTTTGCTATTTTGATTCTTCCTTTTTATGTTTGAGCAAGTATCACAACAAAAAATTACGAGTGTAAAGTTTATTTATTTATTTATTTTTAAATTTTATTCTGCTGCATGGGTTTCATTGATTAGAGTTATTTGTTTAGAAGGAAGTAGCCTCACTTTCAACTTTCTTGTATGACCTTGCAGGTTTTGACAAATTGCCTGCGTTACTACCTTCGGAGACCAGAAACAGATGAAGATAGTTACTAGCCAAGCACTTTATACTTTATGTCACTTGTAAAATTTGCTTTGCCGAAAATCATCTAAGCTCTCAAGTCACCTTTAGAATTGAAATGCACTAGGCTAATTAGTTCTTGTTACTTACATTATTCGCAGCTGTATCATGCAATGGCCTCATTATCTCACTTTGCTAACAAATTAGTAGTAGTCGAATACATAGAAGGATGAAAAACATAAGTAATTATCCATCAGTTGAAGTTCGGAACAGCCTTCCTCCTTTTTGCGCCTGCATCCCTGCCCTTCTCAAGTTTTCTTTGGGTAGTATTTGGGGCTTTTCCTTACATTTTCATCTTTTACCTTTGCTTCTATACTTTGAGTTCTATATGCGGGATGATATGCTGCAGTGGTTTTTATTTGAGATGGGGGAACCATCTGGCCAGCAATTGTGCACACCGGGTGCCAGGTGATTTGTATTTTGCAGCAATTTTGCTTGCTTGCTTGTTTTTCGAATTGTCAACAGGGGGGAAATTTCGGTTCATGATTTTCTCTTGGAGGAATGGTTTTAGAATTTCAAGGCCTTTCTTTCCTTTTCGTTTCCTTAGGCAAAGAAATGTAATTTCTATTGGTAAAAGTCGTACATAAGTAACAATGTAACATGGTCATAGGCTTAACAAAACAAAAGTAGCGCTCCATAACCCCAGTTCTTGTCTAGGCAACCTGATCCTCAATGTCGATACTTTTACCACTTGTTCCTTCTTCTTCAACTTGCTTGGATCCCCTGATTGGAACTAAGCTGGCTGTGTAGTTACTAACTTCGAAATCATATTTTGCAAATTTGTTTCTCAAACCCTCCAAATCAGTCTGAATATTGCTAGTTTCTTGTGTTTTGGGATTGTACAATTGCAGCACATGTTCTTCAAACGGAAACAGGAGGATCTCTCCATTCTTTGAACATCCCACCACCCTTGTTAACCTCGAGGGTCCCGCGCTGAATTTCATGCTCCATGAGGAAGAGTCATCTTCCATCACAAACAAGCAAATCTCTTCTTCCAATTGTCCTTCAGGTGACCAAAATGCACTCGTGAGCATTGCCACCGAATTCTCGAAATTCACCAGACCATTAAAGTAAGGTGCCGGAAGATCCAGCTCCGGCCCCTCTCGGAACACCTCCTTACCCACATCAAACCAAACCAAAACACCATACGGATCCCCGTGGAAATAGCCCTGCCAATACGGTTCTCCCTTCACAATCGTGTCACAACTGGATAACAACATATCGAACGAAACCTCGACCTCGATCTCTCTCCAACAATCTGTACTAACCAAGTACAGCTCGACGCGAGGGCGAGGTTGAAGTTCCATATCTTCAAGGAACCAAACAACCCTGACAATCTTATAGTCATTAGTAAGGGAATCGAAGCAGAACCCAATTGAGGTGCCACCTTGATTTGGGAGGAACTTGAGGTTAGGAGTTGGGATGTTCACGTACTGTTTAGTGGCGGGGTTCCATATGATCGAAATCAAGCCGTCGAGTCTAGAGCTGAGACAAACCAAGCCGTTGATTGAACCGACGAGTTCCATGTCGCAGTGATTGTTTTTTGGGGGGAATGGGAATGGCCCGAATGGGTGGTTTAGATTGAAGGTGAGAGGGTTTGTAGGGTTTTTCAAGTTCAACAACGAGAGACCGCGGTGGGGGGAATCACGGGCGCAGTTGCGGATGAGGAGAGTCTCGTCGTCGGCCGAGGTGGTGGGGGTGCGATGGAGGTGTTTGTGAATGAAACTAGGGTTTGAGAAGAGGGAAAGCCAGCGCTTGCAAACGCACCTGAAGCGGAGTAGGGATTTGGGAGGGAGTCTTGAGAGGATTTCGAGTTTGATGTCGCCTGGTAGATTTTGCCATGCCATTGTTGCTTGCTCTGGTTGTTGTGATCAATGTCTTCCTTCCTTCTCTGGCGAGTACTTGCTGGACTAGAGGCTACAGCATAAACCAACAGGGACTTTTTTGGACAATCGACAAACAGGGATTTGTTTGGAACTTTTAGTACTGACAAGAAAACATAACGGAGAGGGTTAAATAAAAGGGGAATAATTTTGACACTCTCAAGTCTCATCTTGTGTAATACTCTACTACTAAAAAATTTATTAATCTCGTACCGGACAGCATACCGGTTTTATTACTGGTATGATATGTACTGGTACTATGTGCAAGGTGTGCGTCTCACTTTTTTTTTTTTGTTGATAATCTGTGTCTCTCTCTCTCTCTCGACCTTTTTCTTTCTTCATCTCATGAGCAAGTGAAAAGCACCTTTTTTTTTATTGGTTTGGTAGCCTTTTGTTTGACTTTAAATTCGGACTGTTTAAAATACTTTTGGACTGTCCAGACGTGATCTCTAAGGTGCTCTCCAGGAGAATGATCTCCATCACCTCCGAATTGAAAGTGATACCCAAATAGTACTACATTTTGTTGGGCTGTTAGTTACCATTTTGGATTTAACGTTATAATTATGTGTATGTATATATATGTATATGGGGTTACATAGTCTCGGAAAAGGTCCACAAATTTGATTTTTCTGTTATAATGTTTGCATTGGATCATTCATACAAGTCCAGAGAAAATGAAATTTTGCTTTAATTTGTAAGTAGATCGCGAAGGTCAATAAAACAAAAACAAAATAAACTAGGTCTGATAAGTTTGCAAGCAAAAATAAATGTATGCATTCTATATAAAAATTTGTATACAAAAAGACCTAGATACTGTTGTGTCACCTTATGGACTATGGACTAAAACTCTGCAGCCGTCCGTGAAGGCATAGGGAGAGATATTGCCCATAGGAAAATTTGGACCCTTGACCTCCTAGTGAGGAACAAGAAATTCTGACCTAGTTAGACTTGTTTGGTTTCACATTGATAAGTTGAATAAACAAATTCTACCAAAAAAGAAACTTGATTAATCAAATTACATCAGAATGGGGAAGCTTTTCTTTGCTATTTTGATTCTACCTTTAATGTTTGAGAGCATCTCCAACCACATTCTTCGATTTGAAGAACCAAAATAATATTTTTTTATTAAAGGGGTAACTTTGAAGAATGCCACTATTCACTTTAACTCCAACCCAATTCTTCATTTTTCCTTCCAAAGCTGTCCCTCTAGAAAAATTCATAGTTTATGATACAATTTTTCCCGCCGGATATATTGGATATTGGCCTCATTTTAAATGTATTTTTAATATCTTTTTATTGGTACCATTTTTATAAATATTTGATCAAGAATTTAAAAGATAAGCACATTTTAGATCAAATGAATAGAGCAAAACTCATTTGAAGAATGTTCTTCATTTTTGAAGTGGTTTTTCATATATGAAGAACCAAAGTTGATTCTCCAAAATGAAGGAGGGAAATGAAGATTGGTTGGAGCCCCTTCATTCTTCAAAATGAAGAAATGAAGGTATGGTTGGAGATGCTTTGAGCAAGTATTGCAACATGAAATAACAAGTGTAAAGTTGGATTTGTTTGTCTTTTATTCTGCTTCATGGGTTTCATTGATTAGAGTTACTTGTTTAGTAAGGAAATAGCCTCACTTTCAACTTTCTTGTATGACCTTGCAGGTTTTGACAAATTGCCTGCGTCACTACCTTCGGAGACCAGAAACAGATGAAGGTATCTATCAAGCAATGGGCTCATTATCTCACGTTGCTAACAAAGTAGTAGTTGTCCAATAAATAGAAGGATGATAACAGAATTGTTACCCATCAGTTGAAGATTTGAAGTTTGGAGCAGCCTACCTCCTTTTTGCCCCTGCGTCCCCGCTCTTTTCAGTTTTCCTTTCATTTTCATCTTCTTCCTTTCCTTTACTTGTGTAGTGGAAAAAATCCGTGTAAGGGCCACGGGCCCAGTGTAATGAGGGATGACGTCATCGCACGTGTGTGAGCATGCTTATCTTGGAGAGCAAGACATATGGAAGGCTATAAATACAAGGGTTAGACCCTAGAGGTAAACACACTCACATATACACCCATATTACTCTCTATATGCTCTCTCTCTCTAGAGACTGACTTGACCATCGGAGATCCCGCCGGCAAGAGGCCGGTGGGGCTCTAACGGGTTGCTACTTGCGCAGATCTTCGGAGGAGGAAGCTGGGCTCACCCGAGGAGATCCAATCGCTGATTACACCCCCCACAATTGGTGTGGCTGCTGGGATTGAAGTTCTTTGGTGTTTTTCTGGTGGATCTCGGGTGGTGATGGAGATTTTCAGATCTGTTTGTGGTGGCCGTCTAGTGGTTTTCTGGCGGAGTTGAAGAGGAAGGGGACGGTTTGATTGGGCTGAGATCGAGGTCGTTCAAGGACAAGATCTGACTAGCAAGAGTTGGAGATCTCACTCAGACGAGTCCATGGGTGGTAACACGGTCAAGTTTAGTGACCGGAACAGTGCGCACGAGCAGTTTGAAGACCGGCGGAAGGCGGCAGAACACGAACGAAGGCTCTGCTGCAGATCGATCTCGGTTAGAGGGATCGAAAATGAGTTTTGACCACGGGGTTTTGTTCCCCTCTCTGAGACGATGGTGGACATAGCCGGAACGTCGCCGGAAGATGCCGGAGGAAGGCTCACGCTCCTGTTGAAGTTGGCGCGTGAAAGGCGAGTCAGATCTACTCGCGGGGTGACGTCGGGGTTGAGTGGGAGCTCGATCAGACCAATAAGGGTTGTGCATCACCCTCGTACGAGTCTGTTGGTGGTCTTACGGTGGTGTTTCGACGCCGGATGAAGTGGATAAGGACGTTTGAACATGGCGGACGGCGGCGGAAGACAAGCGCAAGGTCTGTTGATGTTCGATCTGATTTAGAATGACTGAATGCAAGTTTTGGACACGAGGTTTTGTTGGTCTCGTCAAAACAATCACCATGGTACTTGGGACTTCGCCGGAGGACGCCGGAAACACAGTTTGAACGTCGGTAAAGAGAACCGAACGGTTTTTTGGGTTTCGCACGTGTAAAATTTGATCGAAAACATCATTGGATCACTGGGCTTTGTTCGTCTTGCTGCAACGATCACGGATTTGTAAACCAAGTCGCCGGAAAGTACGACGGTGATGCTCACGCGTCGGTCAAATGGTGGCGCATGGGGTCGTCTCGTTGCGCGTGGCGCGAACGCGCTGCACGTGTCAAGCTGTGGAAGAAGACGGTCAGACGGATCAGGATGCGTGGTCAAATAGTTCACTCTCGCGGTCAAACGACTCATAGACTGGTCAAACCAGTTGGATTTCAGTCAAATGGCTCACTCCGCGTGTCACACGGGTCACGCGCGTGTCATAAGGGTCAAGAGGTGGTCCAATGGGGCCCAACGGCAGTCATAAGGGCCAAATAAGGTTTTTAATGGTCCAAAAGACCATTTAAATTATTTTTTGAGGTTCAAAAGTAATTTTTGACCGGCTGGGACCACGTTTAGAAGGCTTGAGACATGTACCTGACCAATTTCAGCGCTCCGGATACAACCGAGGGCTCTGTTTCAGATGATTCAACACAAAAATTGTTGGGTCTTAAGGCCATTTAAAGGGCTATTTGAGGTTCAAAAATATTTTTGGACCGGTGGAGACCATTTTTGGAGGTTTCGAGACATGCTCTTGACTAATTCCTGCGTTCTAGATCCAACCGTGGCCTCCGTTCGAGGTGATTCGACACCAAAGTTATCGGTACGTATTATTTTACCGCTTTAAAATACTATTTGAAGTGTCGAATCATGATTTATGAGTTCATATGGCTATTTTTAGCAATTATCATGGTGTCGAGTATGCATGCAAATATCATGGCCATGTTGATGGCGTAGTGTGGGGCTCGTGTTGAGCTTCGGTGTTATTTGCTAAAACGATTAAAACGACACTTAGCGTTAACCGTTTTAAAAACTAAGTGTTAATTGTTTTGGTGGTTTTTAAAGAAAAACCAAGAAGGGGACGGTTTCGAAGCTAAGTATGAGTCCCGTAATCATTTTTATGGTGAATCTCGTGGCCTTGTGTGGCGATAGTTGTATTCATTGTTTTGATAGTTTTAAAGCAAAACTAAGTATTCACCATGTATCGGCCGAATGTTTTGTTTGTATGCCGAATGTTCTGTTTAAAAGCCGGCTATTAATTGTTTTGATGGTTTTGAAACCAAGTATTTACGGCTTGTGTGAATTTTTTAGTCGTGTAGTTTATGATTGAACGTAGACGACTTGTTTGGCCGAGCCGATGTTTGTGGCCGTGCCCGTTTGTTGCAAAAAATTGCTTGTCTGCTTTGTTTCATTTGTAGGTTCTATGAGCGAACATGGTTATAAAGAGGAAATATCCGTTTGATCAGACCTCTTGCAACAAAGGGGAAGATCCTCGGGAACTCGGTATTAGGCCCTGTTGCCGATAAAGAGGAGAGATCCGTTTGATCAGATCTCTTGCAACAAAGGGGAAGATCCTCGGGAACTCGGGATCAGGCCCTGTTGCCGATAAAGAGGAGAGATCCATTTGATCAGACCTCTTGCAACAAAGGGGAAGATCCTCGGGAACTCGGGATCAGGCCCCGTTGTCGATAAAGAGGAGAGATCCGTTTGATCAGACCTCTTGCAACAAAGGGGAAGATCCTCGGGAACTCGGGATCAGGCCTCGTTGCCGATAAAGAGGAGAGATCCGTTTGATCAGACCTCTTGCAACAAAGGGGAAGATCCTCGGGAACTCGGGATCAGGCCCCGTTGCCGATAAAGAGGAGAGATCCGTTTGATCAGACCTCTTGCAACAAAGGGGAAGATCCTCGGGAACTCGGGGTCAGGCCCCGTTGCCGATAAAGAGGAGAGATCCGTTTGATCAGACCTCTTGCAACAAAGGGGAAGATCCTCGGGAACTCGGGATCAGGCCCCGTTGCCGATAAAGAGGAGAGATCCGTTTAATCAGACCTCGTTGCAACAAAGGGGAAGATCCTCGGGAACTCGGGATCAGGCCTCGTTGCCGATAAAGAGGAGAGATCCTTGGGATCAGGCCTCACCGCTTACAATGAGAAGCACGAAATCAATGTGATTGGTATGGCCGACAAGGCAGCAATGATGTTGTGTTCGGCAGGTTTAAATTCATCCAAAGTGAAGAATGTTTTAGAAAGTGGGGCTCTCTGTATAACCGAAGGAGTGTGACTCTTGAATTTGTTGAAAGAGCGGGGCTTTCGGTTTTAATTGGAAGGAGCAATCATCGGCAAATGTGCTCTTCGGTATTAAGGAGAGGGAGTGGCCCTCGGTCTTCATCAAAAGTTGTGAAATTTTCTTGTCAAAACACTACGTCCTAGACCAACCCAGAATGGCGGGAAGAGGATGGTTTTTGAAGTCATTGATTTTGGCTTGGTCCAGACCAAGTCCTATGTGGATGTTCTTCTACAGGAGTTTGTACTGCTTATAAAATACTCTGGCTTGCACTAGACCTAGTCCCAGCCCAACCCAGAGTGGGGGGTAGGGGATGGTATGTGGTACTAAGAAGCACTCGAAGATGCTTGGGAAAAGAAGCATACGCAGAGAGATGGAATGACCGGTTGATATGTATGAGGTCGGCCATCGGGAAACAACATCACAAACCTTGGACGCGGCATGTTCCTAAGTTCTAGGAGTCGGTCCGTGAAAGGCAAAGAAGCACCTACAAAGATTACAAAGTTCATGAAAGAAAAAGCGAAAGTGAATCAAGACGGCTGATTAAAAGCCGAAGGTTCCCTAAAAACATTGCATGGAGTCGGCTATGGCAACAAGGCCGACGGTATTTTTGCCAAATGATGGCGTGACACTTCGGCCAAAAGTGAACCTTCGAGTGCCGAAGGCTTAATTGGGGGAAAAATTGATCAAGCGATAAATGTGACGGATTGGCCGAACATAAGTATTTAATTGCCAACACAGAAGCTTGTTTACCTGTCTCTCGGGATGCCCGAGTGAGGAAAAGGTTGAGTTAAGCAAAGGTCTACAATCAAGACAGGGGCTAAGAATCTTCAGAAAAGTTAAGTGCAAAGAGAACTGCTCCAGTTTGACGCGAGGACCCTGGTGGTCCAGTTTGAATCCTGAGGACCTTGGAGGTCCCGTTTTATTTCAGGATGGAAGACCGCTCCAGTTTAATTTGAGGACGGTCCAATTTGATAAAAGAATTTAAAGCCATTGAAGGTCTCTTTGACAAAGGGATATGAGGACCTTGACAGTCCGGTTTGATATCAGAATATTGAGGACCTCATAGTCCAGTTTTTTGAAAAGGATTTGTTCCAACAGTTAAAAGATCAACTCCTCGCGTCCATAAGGGACGGACGAGAAGTTGAGGGGCTATTGTAGTGGAAAAAATCTGTGTAAGGGCCACGGGCCCAGTGTAATGAGGGATGACGTCATCGGACGTGTGTGAGCATGTGCACGTGTGTGAGCATGCTTATCTTGGGAAGCAAGACATATGGAAGGCTATAAATACAAGGGTTAGACCCTAGCGGCCCGTTTGGATGGCGGATTTGATTTTGGGCAGATTTGTAATGAGGGCGGATTTAAGGGTGGATTTGTAATGAGGGTGGATTTGTAATAAGGGCGGACCCACCTCTTAAGAAGGGTGGATTTGTATATTGGGTGTTTGGATGGTATTTTGAGAAGGGGGATTTGGAGGGTGGATATGATAGGATAGAAGGTCAAATGACTTAATTGCCCTCATCTTATTAATTTAGTAAATAAAATTGATTAAGTTAATTATAATTATAATAAATTCGTAATAATTGTAATAAATAGACAAAAAATACATATAATAATTACAACAATATTAAAAGTTTGTATTTTTTTTTTCTCGAAATAAAAATTATTTAATTAATTTGTAGTGGAAAATTTGTAACATATAAACAATATTTTTTCTTGATTATTTGTTTATGTTGTTTTTTTTTTTATTTTTTTATGTGGGGTCATCCAAGATTTGCCAATTGGAATGGAAAACAATTCTCCAATTACAATCGATGGGTGTATTGCTTCACACCTCAAAACGGCGGGAATAATGAAGAAGAATGAAATATTATATGAATTGTTTGTACAATAATTAAGTAATTTGATAGTCTATGTTTGTACAATCTAGTTCATTCGGAATCAAATAGATGTGCAAACAAAATACAAGCAACAAAACCTAAAAAAAAATGACAACAAACGTGAATTTTTCCAACACTTGCATTGTCAGTTGATTTTTGTTTCATTTGGGTTGCTTGCATGTCTTTGACCCGAAATGTTTCCACAATGCTACTTCCGCTTCATCGATTGTGTTGTACCTTTTGTTCAAGCTACCACCCAATACGAATCTCTGTATTTACCTGCTATTCAAAAATCTAGTCCAAACACAAGCATTGATCAAGTAAAAAAAGCAAGGAATAGTAAATGAAGAAATGAAGAACTGTATACTTAAATTTACTTGGCTCAGATATTTGATTCACTGGCACACAATTCACAAGTTCCAGATCATACTATGTTGCGAAACGGGATTTAACCCGTTCGCCATCATAACAATTCCCGCGAATACAAGTGTCGTGCCTTTTCTTTTTTTCATATCATCATTGCCGTATTTTTTGGAGAAAGAGAGAAAAATATCATCATTGCTGTTAAGAACAATGAAATCTCAACAATGCCAACATAGTTTACAAGATGTTACCATATTTTTTGCGGCTACCAGCATACTCGACATCTACCTGCATCAGCGGCAAATACCAGCAATATGCAGCAGCTACACAAAGTTTGTGGCAGTTTTCTGGGTTGAGTTTCTGCAGTTTTATGGGCTGCCCAACACACACACACACACACACACACACACACACACACACACACTAAAAACACCTTGGCTCAGAACTATGTTAATCCAGCTCACGATGGACAGTTTGGCTACAACTTACGTTGCCAATTGTTTACTTGAACCATTGACCTTCGTAAGGAGTCCTGCCAAGCGTACCATGTCGCCTAAATGTATGTGCCCTAATTCATCATAGCCAGAAACATCCACAAACTTTACCTACTCATATGCCAGAAAACTGGTCAAACTTAAAGCCAGAAAAATGGTCAACATTTACCCAGAAAACTGCAGCAAAGTTAAGCCAGAAAACTGCTCAAAGACAACCCTGAAAACTGCAGCAGTTGAAGCCACAAACATAACCCAGAAAACTGCAGCAGTAACAGCCACAAAACTGCTCAAAGACAACCCTCAAAACTGCAGAAACTCAAGCCACGAACATAACACAGAAAACTGCAGCAGTAAAGCCACAAAACTGCTCAAACACAACCCTGAAAACTGCAGAAACTCAAGCCACAAACATAACACAGAAAACTGCAGCAGTAAAGCCACAAAACTGCTCAAACACAACCCTGAAAACTGCAGAAACTCAAGCCACAAACATAACCCAGAAAACTGCAGCAGTAAAGCCACAAAACTGCTCAAACACAACCCTGAAAACTGCAGAAACTCAAGCCACAAACATAACCCAGAAAAGTGCAGCAGTAACAGCCACAAAACTACTCAAAGACAACCCTCAAAACTGCAGAAACTCAAGCCACAAACATAACACAGAAAACTGCAGCAGTAACAGCCACAAAACTGCTCAAACACAACCCTGAAAACTGCAGAAACTCAAGCCACAAACATAACCCAGAAAACTGCAGCAGTAAAGCCACAAAACTGCTCAAACACAACCCTAAAAACTGCAGAAACTTAAGCCACAAACATAACCCAGAAAACTGCAGCAATAACAGCCCATAAACTGCTCAAACACAACCCCAAAACTGCAGAAAATCAACCCACAAACAGAAACCATACAACTGCAGCAAAAACAGCCCACAAACTGCTCAAACACAATCCAGAAACTGCAGAAAATCAACCCACAAACAGAAACCAAACAACTGCAGCAAAAACAGCCCACAAAACTGCTCAAACACAATCCAGAAACTGCAGAAAATCAACCCAAGGCTCAGATTTTCATCATTGCCGTCAAAGAACCTGTCCAAGATGCCCTAATGTCATCATTGACATTAACCTGAAACATAATAACCTTACATTAATAGGACAATAGTTTCCAAGTACATCATAGTTTGCCCTAATTTTGCCATTGACGTTGCACATAGTCAAAAAGTGGCCCAAAATTATGTGCACATACATAGTTAGTGGCCTAAATCGAACACATAGTTTATCAAATATATTACAAATACGGTGATGCCCTATGGGGCAACTACCACCCAAAAAAAGTTTGTGTTCCAAACGACAAGCCTACGTCGTTTTTTGTACGAGCTTCCCTGCCAACAACATCCCCACCCATACTTGCCTCATTTGTTCTGGAATGCTATAAAATTCAATAACCCTTTCATCCGTCGCCAAAATCAAGCTGTTGGCTGCAAACTGATCCTCCATTGGTATGGGAAGCTTTTGTAGCTCAGGAAAGACCCCATTTCTCTTATCTGCGAGTCGTTGCTCAAACCCAACAGCATGGATGAGCTCGGCCATCACCTCTTTGTTTTCAGCCATGTAACTCCCAATTATGTCGTTAAGTGCCGCTTGTTTCGCATCGGCCCTTGACATCTTCTTCGCCTTCTTCGCTGGGGGATTGATTCTCGTAGTCTTGCCACCCACTGTTGGCTGCATGGGAGTGTTCACATGGCTTGTGGGAGTGCTTGGGCTACCACCTTGCATACCACCACCTAGGTCGGAGAAATTTTGAGTGACATGCACAAACTCACCATTTGCAAATCTTGGCGTATAGCACTCATTAGTTCCAATGCTTATGCTTATGTCATCAAGATCGACAAACTGAGATTCAATCTCCGGCGGATCCTCGGCCAACTCACCGGTTGCCCTATCCTTGCCAAATAGTATTTGCCAACTCTCGTACATAGGAAAAGCCTTGCCGTTCATCCCTTTTGCTTTGGGATGGAACTGCAAGTACAAATTGGAAGGCATACATTTACATTATAGTTTACAAGAACAATGTAAGTAAAACTTAATGGGTTTTCGAAATTGACCTTCTCATATTCCTCCCACACATTCTCATCATCCACTTCGACGGTATGTGTGACATGGTTGAACGAAAACCCACTTATACGACACAAGTCTGCTAGCACACCATATTTGTCCTTCCAATTTTTCACTTTGGACTCTATGTTGGGTTGAGCTCTTATATTAGTCCCGGGGATCATCTTATGTAAGGCTTTCTCAACAGCAACAAAGAAGCCCGTCTTAAAGCCGTTCTCGGCTCTCCACTTCGACCCATCGGCAAACTCCTCTAGCATGCATGCAAGCAAGGCTTCCTCTTCTTTAACCGTCCAAAGCCTACGAGCTTGTTTTTCCCCGTTGCTCTTAGTCTTAGTCTTTGATCGGTTGGATTGAGATTGTTGTTGACTATCCATTGTCTTTGCTATGGAACAAGTCAAACATAATTCCAATTCCAATTTGAACCCAAAACAACTCATTCAATATGATATAAAGCAATACAACTCCAAATAGATAGTGACATAACCAAAATCATTCAATATGTTATTACATAAATAAGCAAGGAACAACTCAAATATTAGAAAAACATTGTTCAACATCGACGTCCTAGGATATTACAAGACAAGATTTGCTACTCTTGCTGACCATTAGCTAACCAATGGTCGTACATTTGTTGTGCCAAATTGTCCCTCATTTCAGTCCATTGGGTGGTAGGCTCAATGGTCGTAATGTATTCATCCGGTGGGATAACATGCAAGTTTTGTTGCTCCCATTGCGTGTATTCGAGCTCAACCGGATCCACTGTCATTTCTCGCTTGATAAGGTTGTGGAGAAGGCAACACGCAGTGACGATTCGGCATTGAGTCCTAATGGGGTAGTAAGAGCAGGACCTCAATATGGCAAATCGCATCTTCAATACCCCAAAAACTCTCTCTATAACATTTCTTGCCGCAGAGTGCTTCATGTTAAAGAACTCTTCCCGGCTTTGGGGCATGTATCCTTGCCTCCAAATGTTAATGTGGTATCGTTGCCCCCGATACGGTGCTAATAATCCTGGGCCATTAGTGTAGCCAGCATCGACGAGGTAATAACGCCCTACAAATTCCATTTGATGGCCTATGTAAGAAATATTGCACAAAATTGTTCCGCCATGTAGTTTAATAGAATGTTTTGACGTACCCTGTGGAATTTTCAACCCATGAGGCCTGACAAGCGCGTTGCGTAGGACTCTCGAGTCAGTGGCGGATCCTTCCCAACCGGACAAGGCATATATGAATTGTAGGCCTCGACTACAAACTCCTAATACATTTATCGCGTAGTCACCCTTTCTTGACCTATACCGTGCCTTGTCCTCAGTTGGGGGAAGGACAGGTATGAACGTCCCGTCTAAAGCCCCTAGACAATTCTGTGTATGGAAATCACCCACAAATTTTAGTACCCACAAATAATTACATATTTGCATAATATGTTATTAATGTAATTAGGAATGTTATCTTACCTCAAACCAGTTCCACCTAGGATCGGGCTCATTAGCAGGAACCGGTTGGGGATGATGCCACAATGAATTGTGAAGTCGCAAAACGGCCAACAGAACAGCGTTGAAATGCCTACTAATTGTTTCCCCAGACCTCAAAAATTGGAACTTCGTAGTCCTATTCTTATTATGGTGGGCAAGGATCCACAAAAAGATAGCAACTTTCTCAACAACATTGACATTCCTCGAGTTCTGTAGGCCTCTTTCCTCTAATAAATAGACCAACCTCATAAATGTGTGCCTATTTACCCTTAATAGGTTGTGGCAATCTGTGTCACTACGACCAACTACCCTATGCAGTGCGTCTATTTGGGGTTGGTAAACATTAGGATCCATACGAATAGGCCTTCGTCGAAAACGTTCAGCAATCAAGTCCATAACTAACATGTACAGCATGAGAGTAGTATTTACTACTCTCATGAAACATATGGCTGCTACCACAACCTTACGCTTAAACTTCTTCCTTCGTTCACGTTTAGTTAGTCTTGCCATCTGTATAACTCAATGAAAAGGTTGCACAAATTAGACCAAACTACGAACAAAATACACTAATTTAATTAACTATTTGGGGTTAGTAAACATTAGGAAAATTGTTTTTTGAAAAATCATCGCGTCTATTCAATATGATCGAAAATTACGCCAAACAAAAAACACTAAATTTAATTTACTGAAAATACATAGAATTAGGCCCAAACTAGGGCTACCATCAATTGCAAAATTAGGGCAAAATATAAGTACCAAACAAGCTAACAAAGTCAGATTGAGTCTCAGAAATTAGGGAAAATCGACCACATTCAATCGCAAACATCAGGGCTAAATCTTTGAACATGGAAACCCAGATTCATGCTCAGAAATTAGGACTACAAAACCCACATTCAATCTTTAGAAATTAGGGCTACAAAATCCACAACCAATCTCACAAATTAGGGCTACAAAACCCACAACCAATATCAGACATTACAAAACCCAGATTCAATCACAGATTGAGGCAACAAAACCCAAATGCAAGCACATATTCAAGCTTGTAACAAACCCAGATTCATTGAAACCAAGGACCCCCAGAATCGAAATAGAAACCCAGATTTTGTCAAAATAATCACCATTTTCCATGGAAACCCAGATTTTATTGCAGAAAAGGGGCCAAATCGATCGATCTATATCACAAATCAACCTTATCAATGGAGTTAAGCATCATACCTCAGTGAACAGGTTGAAGACGAAGTCGAGATGAGCAAAGGAGTCGCACAGTTCGAAAATGGCGACGGCCTCACTCACTCTCTCTCTCTCTTTTTCCTCTTCTCTCGAAAAAATGAAACCCTATTTTCCCCAGATCCCACGACGTGCACAAGGTGGATTTGCAGGGGTAGAATCGACTGAAAAAACCACAAATACGCCCGGATTTCTCAACGACAGGGGGTACCCCAGTCGTTCACAAATCCACCCCAGGCCTGATTTCGACTCCAAACAGTGAACAAGTCGGGGAGCAAGAGTTGCAATCCAAACGGCGGAGAAGGGGGTGGGACCGGGATTTGTAATCAGGGGAGTGTTATATCCGGGCTCATATCCGGTATCCAAACATGCCGTAGAGGTAAACACACTCACATATACACCCATATTACTCTCTATATGCTTTCTCTCTCTAGAGACTGACTTGACCATCGGAGTGCCCGCCGGCAAGAGGCCGGTGGGGCTCTAACGGGTTGCTACTTGCGCAGGTCTTCGGAGGAGGAAGCCGGGCTCACCCGAGGAGATCCAATCGCTGATTACACCCCCCACAACTTGGGCAACAAAATGCTATTTCTATTGATAAAAGTCGTATATAAGCTACACACACGGCCATAGGCTTGACAAAACTAAAGGTATCGCTCCATCAACACCTATGCAACCACAAAAAGAAAAAGAAAAATTAAGGGTTAGGAACCACCATTCCGCTCGTGCTAAGTGCTAAAATCATGATCTCCATAAAGTGTGAGCTTCATCCCAGTCGTCTGCAATTGTAGTATAACAAAACTGACATCATCACCGGTTGCCATTTCGGTGCCATTCACTTATTCTCCACAGATTTCTTAATCCTTCTTAACCGAAGTCGAAGCTCAAAAAAAGAAAGAAAAAGAAAAAGAAAAAGAAAAGTTTAACAGGGACACACGACATTTTTTTTAGCAAAATAAAGATCATCCTATTCATTAGATAGAACAACTCCTAGTTGTATAGTCATTACAAGAGATATCAAAAATACAAATGCACGCAGCAAGCAAGACAAAGCCCCAAGAAAACAACCTATGCAAGACAATAAGACAACACCCCACCGAGACTAAAAAACTAACCTATCAATCCACAATGCCAAGGACAAAACCTGCAAAACAACGATTACGCACAAAACACAAGACTAAACACTAAAATATGAGGGTCAGCACAGCAGTTCTCAATAATTGGCTCCCGTTAGCAGTCCTCAATAACTGGCTCCCGTTTATGTTTCCTTCAAGTGTAGCTTTGTATGCCCTTGCCATCACAGTCGCAATTGTCAATCGTCTTGGCATTACCCTTTTGCCCTTTGATAACTAATAAACCCTAGTTCTTGACTCGGCACGAGAGCAGCCCGGCCTCTCGGGCGCTCGGCACTCCAATCGGCGGAGCCCCCGAGAGCGATCCGAGAGCCAAGTAGAGAGTGCCATGTCCTCGGCACCTCCGGGCTCGGCGAATGTCACACACATCCATATTCGTCCAAACCTGGACATCTGCGCCGAAGGCCAAGGGAAGCGTACGTTCGGTGGGGGCCAGATGCATCGATGCGCATTCAGTTTTGCAGATCCTGAGATGTTGGCCCTTTTGCTCTTCTATTATGCACAGAGGGGCCTTTGCTGACCCTTGTGAACCCGGCCGCTACACAAACCATTAATGAGCGAAACTGAGGATACATCAGGGATTGAGTTTAAGTACTATGAATAATCGAAATTGGGTTGCAAAGGCCCTGTAGGGGTCATCTGGTTATCACAGTAAATTGCAAAATTTGCGCTAGGAAGCAGTCAAAGGATTGTGTAAATCATGTCAAAGGCAAAGATAGGAACAATAAGTCAAAAGCAAAACCATTTTAAAGCACCTAAACTAATCCATCTTTTGGGTAAAGAAAACACAATAAGTGCATGTGCTTTCAGAAAATGTGGTAGCAGTTGTCAGTTACGTGATTGGAGGTGATTTAGTTCTGTGCAGTAATATTTGTCAATCTTCTGAATGGTACTTAATTAGCATAAATTAACTCTTACCGATAAGAATACATTTTCCAATTAAACCGTTGATTGTCGAAATGAACGGTTTATATGAGTTGGCAGGACCGGCTGTCCCTTTGGACATCAGAACCCGGGTTTTCCATTTCTTATATCTTTGGTCTATGCTTTTTTTTTTCCCTCCCCTTCTCCGGGTAACATGCCTTTTACACAGTAATTAGGTGCCATAATTTCAAAGATGTTTGACTTGGAAAGATAAAAGAAAAAACAACCATAGTTTTCCCCTTTTTGTTTTCATTTTGTATGTGTTCATCATCTTTTGTGAGGGTAGAACAGGAAAATTTACCTCAAAAGTCTGCATATTTATTCGGTTTGCGAAATGATTAATTTGGTTTATTGCCAAGGGACGATGAATTATGAAATAATTTTGTCCCTAATTTTACCAACAATGAGAGAAATGCCTTAGTTCCACCCCTCTCTCTGTCTCATTGTCCAACATTAGATGCTTTAGGGATCTTTTGAATTAATCAACCATGATTAGTGGAAACACTTGCACAACTTCAGGCTTGATTTGAAGTTATTTCTGACCTAAATTGTGCAAAGATTGTGGTTCTATTTGTATTACTAGTTAATTTGGGGTTGGCACAATTCAAAACTCTTTGTTGATAACACCAGAGCAGTTTCGAACTGAAGACCTTAAGAAGCAGATTTAGGGGCCTTAATTACTAGGCCAACTCATCGGGGTTACAGTAACGAAGAACTTCAAATGCCAAACAGTCTCACAGTATTAGTACTTCTGAAGACCAAAAGCACAACATACCATACCTAGTTAATAATCAAACACTCTAACATGAAAAACAAGAAGCCCTAATTATTTGCACAAAACAGCTCAAAGCATAGCACTAAGAATTTCATTCCAAGCATCAGGTACGCCAGGGAGGCACCAATGGCTACAGTCAGAGGAGGAGTTTCTTATGGTTTCCTTCTGTTTTTGACCCACAGCCCTGGCATAAATAGAGGGATGCCCATCTTTTCTGAGAGAAGACATGGTTGTAATATCCTGCAAGTATACTGGAAACCTCATCTTTCTTAATACCCCTTTCAGCACCAGAGTCTGTTGAGGAACATGAGGGTGGCTCGCGAACCCCAGCGGTTCCCTCTGGTTGTAGCACTTCCAACCATTGTCCCTGCACACATAGTGTCGCCGAATTTCAAATTATGGTACAAGGACCAAGGTTTTAAATAATGGTTTCTGGATAACTAACGGTAACTGTCGCCACGTAATGGTATCAGAAGTTTCGAACGATACATAATGAGAATTGATTATAATGTTTTTTTTTTACATAAATCACCCGTATGGTGGAGCATCGGCCTTGAACCGGTCCGTGTATCGGAAGCTTTAATGATTTTCCATCTCAATAGTACATCGGGGTATAACATTATGACAAGGTTAAAAACAGTTACGTAACGGCCGATATGTTATGTAACGGCCTTTTTTTAAAACCTCGACAAAGACATAGACACGTAACAGTAACGGCCATAGTGTAATGGTTTTTGAAACACTCCGGTGATGAATACCTAAGCGTAGGTCAACCACATTTTTTGGCATACAAGTTGCCACTGAAATTGTGTGGCCATGTCTAGTTTTTTTGAGTATTCCGCATGAATTATGTGCTTGTCCACATACCTGTTATGCCTCGGTGACATGCTTCGAAAAATGATTCGGCTTGTGCGAGGGTCTAGATTCAAGTCTACCCATTTAGCCCATGTTATGAGTCCTTTCTCATAAGCAACCATGGGATTTAAATTTTTGTAGGCACTGTTTCCCTCCATGATATAGTCCCACCTGAAAAATGCACAAATCTGTCTTAGTACTGCAAAATTGCACAAAAACTGCATTGATTCAAAGAATTTAATCGACAACTCGAAATTCCGGTTAGCGAATTCGTCTTACGAGCTCCCTTTATCAGATTGAGTCCACCAATGAGCCGAATCGAACACAAGAACATCAGCTCCTCTCCAAAACTTGGCGTTATCTTCAATCATATCCAGATGCAAAACTCTCCTGTCTCCACTTTCTTTCTTCAATTCCACTAGGAATGGAGCCCAGCAAAACTCAATTGATGTCTCGAAATCCTGTGGAAACAAGACAATCATTGTGAACAAAATTAATTGGGAAAAAGTATTAGTGTACCAGTGCAGGAAAAAGTGAACAAAATTCTTACCAAGGCATGGAAGGACATGGTAGGTCCTGCATAGGTGACGGTCTTTCGGCCGGTCGGAATCACTGATTGCACCAGGCATACTAGTGACTCCCACTGATTCCTCATTATGGAATCACCCACTAGAATTATTCTTTTCCTTCTCATTTTCCCCAGAAATTCTAACGCATCAAACCTGAATTATTTACCCAGAAAACAAATTATGGAGAATATACAATTGGGTATTCAGCTAATAAATAGTTTTGTATGCTTGAATTTTCCTCAAATTGCTTAGTTTTTTTTATGATTCACTCTTCAAATTTTTGGAAAACTTTGCAATGTTGATAACTACAGCAGTTTTCAGAATTTGATCGACACTAAACTCAAATGCAGATGACAGAAAAAAAAAAAAAAAAAAAGAGATCGGCTACTTGGAACAAATAGGTGCCAAATAAGTGTTGGTCGGCTGTCGCATGAGACAGCAACCGAAGGGTTTGATGACAAAATCGAATCCGACGAAGGCCCAACATTACAGACCTTGGAGCCACTAGACGTTTACCCGATCATTAACTTCAAGATTCTGAAATTAGTCGAGTGGGACACAATTAAGCTAGCCTGGACACCCAATTACATAAAAAGCAAATAAATAGGTGCCAAACACACATTATCCACACATCATGCTAGTTGCAGTTTCCTTTCTAAATTCTTGCAAATAGACTTGTCTGGTTTTATTTATGTGCTCTACATGAGTTTGTTGCAAACAATGCTACTCTCTGCAACCGTTCCTGGAAGAGATCGGAGGACGTACAATATCGAAAGTCGTAAAAACGAAGTCGGATTTTTTTTCCGCTACCAATCCGTTTTAGAAAGAATGGTGGAACTGAGGTCTTACAAATATTATGTGTGTTTTAATAGTATATACCTGAACATTTAGAACTAGGAAAGGCTTTATAGTACCTTGGGATAGAACACCTGTGTGGCTTCCACTTCCATTTCTCATACTCAGAGTCCGGCCGCCCATTCTTTAAACAAGTCACAGCACTGCTGAGATATGGACAGTTTGAATCATAGAGTGGGTAAGTTTGATCATAAACCCATTTTCCATATGAGAAATCGCAACTTTTTAGCGATGAACGATGACTCTGAACCATGGTAACTTCATCATCGTCCTGATCGTTAAGCCATGACATGGCATTTTCTAGGTTAAAATGGACGGATTTGCCATGAAAGAAGCTCAAGAAAAGGATGGTGCTGGAGAAGAGGAAGGGGAGAGAGTTGTTTTTGGTCTTGGCCATTGAAGCCAAAGAAATGAAATGTCCTAGCTAAGAGAACCCTTTTGTATGTCAGAAAAGCTGATGGGTTGTGTGAGTCTTCGAAGAGTGAAGTTCTATTTTCTTCACCTATAAAGTAAAGTTGGACTTTTACATTGATTATCTAGAACAATAATACTAATATGGAAAAACAAAAGATAAAAATACAATAAAGTGTAAAGAGAAGTCGACATAAAATCTACGACTGATCCAATTGAAATATACGTCACGAAGGAGCAAAGCGTTTGGACCTAGTTTAAGTGGCCATAATCTAGAACTCCACTTAGAGAGGTCTCATGTTCGAATCTTATGGGATGGACAGCTGATATATTCATTTTGGTTCACATTCTCCGAGGGCCGGCTCAAAGATTTGGAGTGTTTTAGGCCTAACCTAAAAATTGTGTCCTAAAAGTATAGAGTACAGAGTACCAATTAAATAATTTTTCAGCAACGAGTACTAAAAAAAAAAAAAGAATTTGAACCTACCCAAATCAAAACCATTTACTGTCTTTTTGTTTTAGATTCCCGGCCAAATCCATTTACCACTTCAGATTCCCAAATTATTAGGGGGGTTTGTTTTAGTTTGAGGCCTAAAGGCACAATGTTCATTATAATTGTTTTAGCCTTCTTTATTTTCCAATTAGGCTATAAAAGACTCATACACATGCATACTACTAAAAATTATGAGAGTGCCCCAATTTTGGGGTTTTTTTTAGTGCCCTAGGCCGAAGAGGCCTGGGCCGGCCCTGCATTCTCCCTTAAAGTTGTTAACCCATGTCTTGGGGTCACGTAGTTACCTAGAATGTGGGAGGGAGGGACTAAACTGCGTCTATGTACGATAGAGGTTCATTATTATGCGCAATTTGTTTTTGCATTTTTTACTTGAGTGTAGCATTTTTCATGTTGATTTTTGAACATATTACACTGGTTTATACGATTAGAGGGAAAGGGTTAATTAGCAAAATAATTTTCGGGATGTTGCCATTGAAGCATGACAGCCACGAGTGCAGTGTCATGGAGTGTGATAGACCATGGAATGCCTTTTTACTCATTGCCATTGCTTCCAGTAATTATTGTGTCTTTTAATTTCTCTTCCTTTTTTGTGGGGCAAATTGGAAGATAGAGTTTGGTCCCCGTGACTGCCGGGTGTGTAGGCCAAGCATGAGTGGAACTTTGTCAAAGTAAAAAAGGTGGGAGGGGTTAAAGCATGAGTACTAAGGACCCACGTCAATGATATCGATTAGTCTCCATACAAAAGAAACTAAATATCAGTCACTAAGGTTAATTTATGTTTCTATTATAAACGGTTGTCCGAGCCAGTTTATACTTTATAGGCATGGCATGCAGTGAACAACTAGGCGTGCAAATCTCCGGTGGTCCTAAAGATTTTCTCTTGGCAATGAAAGTCTTTTTTTTTTTTTTTGGGTACATGAGCTTGAAATAGTAAGCCCGACCTGTTGTATATGGTAATGCTCTAACTCCCAACCCCTCTTGAGTTATTTAAGGTTAACATGGTAACATCAAATATGGTTGTAATTTGTTTTTGCAATGAATTTTTCTTTTTAGTACATGTAAGATCCCATATATTTTATGAACCAAATTCAAATTTTGATATATCCTTCAATATCCGATCAAGTTGATTTTTGGCATGCATATATTAACTTGCAGGCCCTACAAGATAAACGATTTAGATTACAATAATAAACGCACAGTGGAACTCACAATGGCGGTGATGGAAAAATAAACTTTTACACGGACAGTGTAAAGAATTTATTCTCAATTTAAAGACAAGGAGAGGAGATTTGTTTTTTTTTTTCTTTTACGGTACTTTTTCTTATCGAACCTCGTTTGGAAAGCATACCCCTGCAAGATCCTCTAACCGAAGATGTGATTGTGCCGTACGTCATCACCTACGTGTGGTAGAATCATCCAATAATAAAAACTTTCTATTTACAAACTCTTCTGTTTATATTATTGCATAACTAACGTTAGAAATGAGTTCTTTTCAACGGAAATGCTACAATACTCAGGTATGTATCATAGAGTTCTGTCAAATTTGGAGCCAGGATTATATTGGGAGGCAAAGCACTTTTGAGGTGACTCCAAGTCAGTTTAGACAAGGACATTCGCCTCAGTAAGAGGCTTTAAACCATGGGGAAAATGAACAAAAACTATTGCGAATCCAGTTAAAACTCAAGTGATTTTTACGCATAGATCTTGGAGCTTGGTGAAGGTTTTGTGTAGAGATTGTGTGATTTGGGTGAGGTTTTGAGAGAGAGAAGGTTGAGGGCAACTTCAAGGTATATTTCAGGGTGTGGGGAAAGTGTATAGGGCCCTATTTACAGAGGGCTGTAATGCATACTGAAATTTCCAGAAATTAGCTGTGGATACCGGTACCTAAACTCTCTGATTGAGGGTTACGAGTGAAACGTTGGTACTAGTACCGGTACTGGAAATCACTGATCTATGGGTACCGGTATTGATAAGATGTGGGTGCCGATACCTCTTGCAAAAACGTAGAATTTCATTTCCCTTTCACCAGTCCGACCCTTGACCCCATCTAACCTATCCTAAACACCCCCAAACCTCTTCACATCATCCAAACACATATCACGACAGTCCTCCTTTGAACTCCTGATACATATATATCCATAAGAACATAGGTAACTTCAATACATATTTACCCACACTAATCATAAGCAAATAAAAAAAGAAATCAAGTTTGAATTTACGGATCTTTACAGATAGCCCTATATTGGACTAGCTTAACATCTAGCCTTGATACTTTATAACTATAAAAAACTAGTAGAATGAAATCCAAAAGAGCATAGGAATAGCTTGAGCTGTAGCGAGTAGTCCTTGCACAAAAACCAAACAATCTTTTTGGATAGCTATCGCTGAAATTCCTTTGCTCTGTGCCTATTCTAGCACTCGAATGCCTCATATAGATTTCCACTAATGTTGCTAAAGAAGCATGAATAACCACCAATTGGTGCGATGGCACAAAATGTCCAAGACCTTTGCTCGCCCATGCAGGAGCTCCACACATTTTGCCTGCGTCCCCAAGCTCCATCCAGCTCAAAAACACAAGGATTTCAACTTTCTTCTTCCACAGTTGCCCCCTTATGAAATGAAACTCTTGTCAGTAACTAAAATAGCACCCACATTCAGCTTTCGACAAGCATCCTCTTCTTCACCAGCCTTGAATTTCTTGCTGAACAAACTAAAGCGTCATCTACATCACAAAGAGGTCCCTTAAACAAAGCATCATTGCGCATGCACCGAATGGTCAATAATAAATCCACAGAACCACAAACCACTTATTTACAAGGCGTCTCCTTAAGCCACCCTTCTAGCCAATCCCTTATCGGAATGGGATCACCAACGTCAAAGTTGAAGTCCAAGTGCTCGCCACACCGTTTTTGAAAATGAACATTGAAAAAAAAAATACTCTAGTATTTCTAGGAGAGCCCCACACATTGTGCAATTTGGACTTACCACCCCCTTTCTCTGAGCCAAGGCGTTTTTAACAACCAAAAATGTGATGAATAACTTTCCAAATAAACATTGCTATTTGGACGGCATCCCTAACCCCCACACCTTACCCCACATACTAAACATCCAACAATAGGGAGACGATCCTATTAGCTAACTTAGGAAACAAGGCTGAAATTAATGGCCTTCTCCGCTACCTTGATTGGACATACATCAAACTCTATCTCCACCTAAAAATTGGTAAAATAGTTCGCCAAGTTTCTACCAAAGTAAGGGTTTGGTAGTCCTAGAATCCAATCATCTTTAAAAATATTGACCTTTTTTCCATTGCCAACTCGCCATTTGAAACTTTTTTTCAACAGCTTTTTTCCCCACAAAAATGCTCCTTCGACCCTATGAAGAAGTGGATGTGGAAGTAGTCAGTAGAGTCAAGAAAATCTAACATGTGGCAAAACTTACAGTGGAGAATAGAGGCAAGCAAAGAATCAGGGTTTTTAAAAAAAGGACAAGCAACTTTAGCCAGTAAGGCTTGATTGAAGCAAAATAAATCCCTTAGCCCTAATCCCCTTTTGTATTTTGGTTAACAACAAACACTCCACTTCCGCCACACGAAGCCCTTATCTTTTTCTCCAAACCACAAAAACTTCATAGCCTCACTCTTTACTTTATTTAAAAAATACATCGGGCCTCTAAAAATAGAAAGAAGATAACTGGGAATGGTTAGCAAAACATGCTTGACTAGAATCACTCGTGAAGCAAAAGGATGAAGGGGTGCTTTCTAGTTACTGAGTTTGGCCTTGACTTGATCTAAAGTGCGCGAGAAGAACAACCCCTTACTTCTAGTAAAATCCAGTTTAGATCCCAAATAAATTCCAAGCTTCTTCACACACCGAACACTAAAAATTCTTTTTAGGGCTTCGATATCTCTACTCCCCATATTCAGACTCGCAAATAATTTTAATTTAGAAAATTTAATATGTTGCCTGGCTTGTTGACGATGCATATCTAGAATCCATTCTAAACATCATGCATGCTCAATATCATATTCCATAAAATAAAAAAATAGTCGTCCTCAAACAGAAGATGAGAAATAGAAGGAGAGAAAGGACTTACAATGATTCCTTTACATATATTGTCGGAGGCCAATTCTGCCAACCCATCAAATAGGGTCCGAGCCACCGAAATGAAAAGATACTGAGCCAGAGGATCGTCTTGTCTAATACCACATTCTGGCCCATTTACCACAAAAGAAAAAGGAAACAATCGTGATGCACTGTTTCATCTAGTCCACCCACATCTAGCAAAGCAAGTTTAACAAGAAATCTTAGTTCATCCTATTTATAGCCTTATTCATATCGAGCTTCAAAGCAAATTAAAAATGGCTTCTTCCCATTCAACTCCTTATGAATAAACACCAAGACTTCGTAGTAAGAAATATATTGACGGAAATGAGCCTAGCAGGAACAAAACCAATTTTGAAATTCGAAGACAGAGTGTCCAAGAACTGCATGCAAACGATTCACCAGCATCTTGACCACCACCTTATATATCACATTACACAAACTAATAGACCTCAAATCACCAACTTTTTGTGGGTTTGGCACTTGGGGAATAAGAGTAATAATAATGTGATTCTATTCTTTCAGCAAATAGCCCGAATTAAAGAATGAGAAAACTTCTTCAGTCACGTATTTTCCAATCCAACTCCGGTTCTTTTGATAGAAAACAGCTACAAACCCCTTCGGTCGTGGCGCCTTGCATCCATCCATTTGAAACAAAGCCACTTCAAATTCAGTAAATGGACGATCCAATAAGCTCATTTGCTCCTCATTAACTTGAGACTTAACAACACCCATTAAATCAAGGCAACCATTGACCCCTTCTCCTCATGAAAAATGGAATTTGAACTCCAACTCCTCTCTTCTAGCTTGCTCAAGTTATTTTTAAATAGGCTACAAAAGTGTTCCAGAAACATATTTTCAATGGGAATGTCTCATTCATACCTTTATATTGGCACCTTGCTTCTGATTTCACATAGAACTTGAGGACTCGATAATTGTGGACTTCCTTCTTGTACAAATTATGTTCTATTCCAATTAAGAAAATTTGTTACTCGAAATTTGTTCAGACTCATTCTTTCGTGTCCTAGTCGGAGAGTACAGAAATTGTTTGGTTTGCGCGGAAGTCCTAGTGTGTTGTGTGTGCTAGACTATGTACAATCGTTGTATCATGGGGGAGAGGTGCCGGTTTGTAACCTCAACCACCACCTGGGGGCGGTGAGCTGTTTTAAATACACGGTGTGAAACATGAGCCTCGAGTTTATATATAGATTATGTTCTGGAATGAGTTTTTGTTTTGGTTTATTGTTTTGATATCTAGTTGTTCTTTTATTTTGTAATGTAAAAGATGTACTCCGTATCATTATTTAGGGTATGTTTCTCGTAGCTTTTTAATCTCTAAGTTATAGATAAAAGTAAGGTTATTTATTTTATCTAACTTTTTGGGATTTTTATGTGAGACGAGAATTTTGCGATTTTTTAAGCAAAAATTTCAAAAAGTCGAAAAAATCGATAATAGGAACATGAATAAGAGGAACAGGGCCATATTCCCATCAGTAAAACTAGAAACAGATTGAAAGTAATAAAGCATTGATAAAAGGGTCTTCCGGTGTTTTTTAAACATCCAGGGGCCCGAGTACTATTTGTTCTTATCTCAGGACTGATCAGCAAAATCTCTCACCCCAGTTTGGGGTTTTAGCCTTTCACTAAACCCCAAACCCTAGTATCTCTCTCTGTGTCTCTCTCTGCATGTTGGAAATTCAAAGCTCGAGCTCATCCCAATGGCGGCTTTCGACCACGTCGGCAACATGTACGACATTGCGCTAAAGCCCCGTTTGCTCCGCTCGCTGATCAGAGAACACTTACCAGATGAGAAGCATCCATTCAAGGGCCCTCTGGAGCTGTCACACGTTGTGTCTACAGTTAAGACTCACCGACTGTTATCAGAATCTATCACCGGAGTAGAACCTGCTGATCCAAAGGTGGTTGAAACCTGGAAGGCCGCCGTAGACGCTTGGGTCGAGCGCGTCTTGTCGCTGGCCTCGAGCAATGTGGTGAATTTCTTCTACTCATTCTAGTCCCCATTGTGATTCTTATAAATTTTTCTGTGAGTCTGTCATGATTTTCTCATGAATGTATAGCTGTTAGTCGCACTATCAAAAGGAAACAGTTTTGGGACAAACAATAAAAATAAACTGAATTAAACAGAATTGGAAAATCAACCGAGTTTTGTGTGTCACATGGCTTCCTTGAAACTGATTCGCCGCCTCAGCGGGGTGCTAGAGGTTTATTGTTGGCGTCTGTCTCCTAAGGTATAACAATTGAGTAATTTTAATGGCACTGTACCAAAATTGTTTGGCAAACTGAACCGGGTTTACCCTCTCTCACTGTACGAGAGTTCAGAAAACTGAAAGAAGAAATACTCAGAAACTAAGAGAGGAGGAGTGTAGTAGGAGGAGCAGTTGTCCTTTCTTTTGGTGTCTCTGAACCAGATGAACTGAGCGCCTTTTATAGCCAAAGGAAGAGACCAAATGAGCTCAAACTTTACTGGAGGAGGGCCACGCCAGCTTTTTCCAAAAACAATTCATGCGCTTCCAGCAAGAATTGTAGGTTGGAAAAGGTGGAAATTCAATTTAGCCTTGGAGGTTACGACTTAGGAGATAACCCATCCGTAGCTATTACTGCAACTCTATCTCCCAAAATTTGTTATTTAGGGATTTTGGGTCCAACGCCCAGATCAAATTCAAACTAACCCAGACCACGGACCTCGAACCACAGGTTTCAGGCCCACGAATCCTATTTTTAGACCCAGCCTTGGCCTCATCTAGGTGTTCAGTAATGACAAGTGTGTGCCCTCCCTTAAATAAACTTGCTTTTTTTCAATTCCCATAATGGGACAATTCTCATTCAGGCTTTAACTGGAGTTTGTTCATATTTTGGCTCACCATAATATTCTAACGATACTGCCATTTTTCCAACAGTAGTGTCATGATAAAATTGAGGCTATCTTCACAAATTTTGTGCATTGAATTTACATGTATGTGTCATGTTAAAAAATAAAGTAAAATACATGTACGTGTCTATTCTTATTCATGTGTATTAATGTGTGCAAGGAAAAAACTTCAATGCACCGGTTAAACCAACTCATCATGCACACCTAGTAGCAACTCATTCTAGTCCCCCATAGTGATTCTTGTATAATTGTATCGATTCATCTATGTTAATTTGTGTTTGTGAGATTTTAATGCCTATCTATTGCTCTTATAAAGGAACACCTTTTTGGTGTCAACTTAGTTTTGAAGCAGGCGCACTTTTTTTTCCTCCAAATTACCACTTTAAGTACCTAAAAAAATGCCAAGAATTTATTTTCCCTTTCTTTTCTACTATCAAGTCCCCAATTTAATTATAGGGGTTCAGCTACTGACCGATAGGTCAAAAGTGAACACGATTTACACACTCATCGTGTGTGCTCGTCTAGTTTTGTAAAATTCTGGATATCCTCACAATGTTATGTTTGAATTCTCATGTATTGTCTATGCCCATATGTCACGGCCTCGATTTTCAACATAATTAAATAAACCATTTTCGAATAACATAAACAATAAGTCCATACAAATATTCCCAGAATTCTCCTCACAACGTCCAAGTCCATAATACATAACAAAGTCTAGGTTGAGTACCCGTACTGCTAGATAGGACATAAGTGTTAAGAGGTTACAATCTTTCCATCACCAAAAAGGATGAAATAATAAAGTTACAAGTTCATCTTTCAAAAAGAAGTTAATGAGATGATCAAATAACTTTAAAATGTTTGCTCCTCATCCAAATCATGCACTCCATGCACACCAGCTCATGCTCTGTGATTAGAACCTGAAAATAATAGGGTGAGCTACACTAGCTCAGTAGGAAATCTTCTACTAACGTTAAATGAATATGCAATGAAATGAGCAATAGAGAGATATGATAATACAAGGCAATCGACGATTTAGAAATGTCAAGTCATGATCAAGGTAAGAGCCATGGTGTCCACGTGTTCATAAACCTCTCTACGTCAATGAAATTCCTTTTTGTGAGTTCCACGTGCCCACTAAAACATTTTATTCACTTTCCTCTTTCATCCCAAAACCAATGTAATCCACATTTTTCAAAAGTAGGAATTTTAGGTCCCGTATCCTCTGCCGAGTACTATTGGGCCTCATACCCCTGCCGAGCATTCGGGACATCTCCCTAGGACCTCGTAGCCCTCTGTTGAGATTCATGGGCCTCGTAACGCCTACTGAGATTCACGGGCCTCGTAACCCATGCCTAGGGTCACACTGAATGGTGGCCCTAGTAACCACAAGCCAACTTTCAATCCTTTACATTTTCGTAAAACGTCACTTGTCCTTTTTATATCCTTTCAAAATGTAACCATTTTGTTCCAAAATCCCTTTCTTATTTTGTTACACTAAATCATCAAGTGTCAGGTTTACAAAGGTATTCATAAGTGTCATAATATCTGTTATCTATTCGATGACACAAGCATAAGACCCAATGCGATATTCCAATCAAGTTTCAAGGCATTAACAATTGAGAGTTCAACAATACGATCAAATAACCCAATCTGAGGCCAAAGGAGGGTCAAACAAGTGCCACAATTCAATTTTAGACCGAAGGGATGTTTCTGTATAAACTGTCCGGATGGTTGGGCTACCCATCTGGACGGGAAAAGCAGCAACAAGCAGAAAACGCAGCAGTCTGGATCCAAAACAAAGGTTTCAGCCAACTCAAGCAAAAACAGGTGCACCAAAACATTCATAAGCACTTAGAATGAGTCGAAAGAAACCCTACCTCAAGATCTTTTACTCCAACAAGCTTCAAATCAAACCCTAGCTCCTCCTAGCCAAAACCCACCAATCTCCAAACTCAAGAATGCGATTCCCGGGTCTAGATGCCAAATAGGTGAAAGGTATGTGATGGATCTATGGAGTTTCCACGTTTTTGAGAAGAAATTTGGTGAGAGAGAGGGGGAGAGAGTGAGCTAAGAGAGATGGGAGAGAAGGGGAGAGAGAGCCGGTTGGGAGGGAGGAGGGAAATGAACAATTTTCTCTCTCCCAATGTTTGTACAGTGTAAATCACTCACACACTTTGTTACCAACAAGCCCAAATTCAACCATCTTGCACATTAAACCCAAATTCCAATGTCCAAATACATTTACGTAAAATTCCCCACTATAATTTTTGAAAAATCTTGGGAAAATATGGGTCTTTACACCATACATGTGTATTAATATGGCCGGAGAAAAGACTTCAATGCACCGGTTATAGAAAATCGTCATTGACACATAGTAGCACCTTCCAACAACATCTTGTCATGTATACAAAGTGAATCTCACTATGCAGACCCGGCAGATAGTGAGATGGCTTGGATTAATTAGGTACATATTGGTTAGTGATACGATGTATGGATGATAGACGTGACATCTCTGTTGCACTGAACTTTAACTTGTGTGTCCATCTTTGTGCTTCCAACTGCTTGAGTAAATTTATTGGTTTTTGTAGGAGTAGTAGGTTTTGTTAATAGTGAATGAATGGGCATTATTTGAGTGTATGGGTTTGTTTAGCCAGATAAATGCTGGGCTGGGATATGTTTACTAGGGGTTACTTCTCAAGAATGCAGCTCCGAACGTTTTCTTGCATCACACACAGGTTGGCTTCAGAAGCTCCAGTCGCATATCCAGGTATCTGACCTAATTTCCCAATTTCCAAACCAAAAACTAGTCTTATCCTACACGTCATTTCCACGTTACGTTATTTATAAATGACCCGAGGTGGTTCTCTGGTAGTAATCGTCATTAAACTCTCTAATTGCATGTTACCATCAATAACATTTAGTCATGCTTGACAACTGGTTTCAGTTGGGTGTTTAAATGATAATGACTAGCATAAAAATGAAAATTTTCAGATTCTGTTTCCAGAGTTGAGATGGGTATGTTCCTTGTTTTTTTAATACCTATAGTTTGCCTATTGATTTGTCACACGAGGGGTTGGACTTTTTTTTGGGTAAATAAGCTTGAAATAAAAAGAGGCTAAATGGATATACAGCCTACAAGGGGCAAACCCCAGGGAGGACAAAAAGAGAAAGAAAAGAATAAAAAGAAAAGAAAAGAAAGGAAAACGAAAAATCCAACACAAGTCAGTTTGGACACTATTGGAAAATGAACTTAGCAAAACAACATAGATCATAAGAGTTTCTAAGCCTTCTAAAGAGAAGGACCAGAAACCCGCCCAAAAGCAACTGACTTGAACTTCCTTATGGCTAAAACTTGACTTCAAACTACGATTTGGTACTTGGAATGCATGAACTGTGAAAGTGGGATGCCTCACGGTTGATGGCAGACTATACATCCAGGAACTCCCTTGGCCCATGTGCTGGTGATTAATGAGGCTTCTAACCGAGCTGAACAGAATTCAAATCCAAAATGGCCACTTCAGCCATTTTTTTTTTTTGATAAGTGCCACTTCAGCCATAAACAAACCTTGGCTACCTATGCGGGAGGACATCCCCCTCCCAAAGGGATATCAAAACTCCAAGGGACAGCTCCCCAAGGGTAGGCCAATTGTAGTTAAGAGGTCAAACTCCTCAAAAAATAAAGATAGCCCCCATAAATAAACAGTAAAGGGGCATATTTCCCTCAAAACACTTGCAAACTATTTTGAGAGATCTACAGCAGACCCAAATTAGAACACATCCAACGCAGGCATGTTCAGAACACTGAGAATCTCTGAAAATCTGGGCAGTAACCCAAATGAACCTGATATCTACACTAGCAGACCACTTAAGCAATAACAACCTGGAATGCAACTTGCACATAGATCAGACAACCCAAATTGGGACTCAATGTAAACCTGGCAGCAATCTAAAAAGCTGTCCCATTCAATCTGAGTCCCGCAAGCTAGCAGACTGGGAATTATTATCAAAATTTGCTACAGTCAAGCCCAATCAAGTATGATGCAGCTCAACAGCTCTGCCCAGACTATGGCAGTCCATAATGAAAAAACCAACCAGTCTAGATCCATCAAATACTAAAGCAAGTATGCAACAAATGATCAGCATAGTAAGAAATTCTGAGATCCTAGATATTTATGTCTCACCTTCATCTCCCTTGGAATCTCACAACTCCTTTAACTCTCTCTAAGGATCCAAACTCCCTCAACTAATCCTCAATAGGTTCCCCCACTATGTATTACCTCCACTCTTGAGGAAAATCTGTGGCACAAGCACACAATTCACTAGGTTCCCCCACTTGGATTGTCCTACCCAGTACCCACATGTTCACCCTGGTTTCATTTCTTTAAGTTCCAAACAGCATCCTTTCAGAAGAAATAATAAAAAAGTTCTGTTTTTGTAATCGTTCAGGATAACAAATTTATAGCAGTCAAGTTTAAGGTTTGTTTCTGTTGTTAACTTGGAGTGGTACAATATGTACATTTTAGATTACCAGTGACTGAAAGTAGGCATAGTCCTTTTCAATTTCAACATCGGGAGTAATAGCTTCTGAACATGTCAAAACGATGTCCCAACATTAGCAAGACTAACGGAAAGGCCTTTCATAGCTATCAATTTCTCATCTGGTTTACTAAGTGGCTGATAAAATTGTTACACTGACGTATTAATAATATGCTTTGGTACACATTTTGATATTTGTGATGACATTAGTCCTGTAAGTATTCCTTGCAAGCAAAACGCCTGTCCAGGTGATGTTTGTAACTTGTAAGAAGTCGTGCTGAAACTGCTATCTAATTCCACTAAACTTGAAGTAATTTAGGCTTAGTTTGCCAAAAGATAAAATGAGGTGGAGGTGATAAAATGAGGTTGATTTTAGCAAATGAAGTGGGGAGGTGATTTTATCTCCAATGAATCTAGACATATATATGTCTAGATTCATTGGAGATAAAATCACCTCCCCACTTCATTTGCTAAAATCAACCACTTGATTTTATGAGATTTCCATTTTAGCAAATGGAAAACCAAGCCTTATTCTGGTACTCGTACATTGTAGTTGTTGTTTTTGTTGTTGCATGCAATGGGAAGTCCAGTTTCTATGCTAAAGTTGATAATGTTTCTTTTAAAAATTGCTTGGTGCTGTAATTGATTGGTGAATATGGGAGGATGCTATTTCCATAGCAAATGAGCTGCATCAACAGGGTTCCCCCCGGCCACATGTACGATCCCTTTTGATGCAGTCGTCTAGGTTGTGGGAATTCACTCTTCTAGTCTAAAATGCTGTTTGTTTTCTAATCTAAAATGCTTTGTTTTTTTTTTCTTTTTAAGCAGCCTCCGGCAGATTCTCATTTTGTAAAGGTCGCTTCTTGTGCCTCGTTATCAGATCTGTTCACAAGGTTGGGTTTCTTTGTTCCAGAGTAGAAACTAATGTACAATTGCTATTGTAAGGTTTCCCTTTCTATACAAATATGAAAATGTTTGGCAAGGCATGCTACATATGCGTGACAACTCTACTAAACTACTAGTCATGGGCGGATTTATAGAAAATTTTGGTGGAGCATGATGTTTAAAATATGTGTAGCAAGTTAGCAACCACGTATTATTCCTAAGAAGGAAGAAGCAGTGGAAATACCTAAAGTCACATCATGCATATGTTCATTGGGATGAACATATTCTGGCGTGTATGAAACTTTAACATACTCTGAACCAATTTCATTTGTAATTGGTTACTTCAATCTTATGCTGTCAGCTGTTGCATGCTGTTAAGCTCCCAAATCAGCTATTTTAGCTACTCATTTTTGTTCCTATGTCTTGAAGGCTTTGATTCTTTATTGTAACAATTATAAATATTTTGGTTTTGCTTTTGTTTTCTTAAATTAGGATGGTTAGATTTCCAAGAATAAAGAAAGATGCGACGTCCCAGGCTGTAAAACTTACTCAACCTGTACTGAAGTTGTTGAATGAAGATAGCTCAGAAGCTGTATGGGTCAGTATGATTTGCTTGCAGACTTATCTCTTGTTTGTTGGACGTTAAGCTATATACAGGTTGGAAATGCCAAAAATTAGTAATTTACCGTTTACCACTAATGTCTTTCAGTGAGACAGCTAGTTAGACATCAGTGAAATGTAGAGTATGTCAGCTGATGCTGTTGTAGGTTAACTCAAAAACATATATTGCACCTTCCTTATTCTCATGAATGACATGTTCGTAAACATGCTAGAACATAGACAAATTCTGGTTCTAAGAGGTGGTTCCATTAGACAGAAATGCCATAATCAGATAATCTGTTGCGCATTCGTGTTGGCAATGGCAAATAGTGTTCGCTATTAGTGGAAGCCTTTCAAGTTTCGAAGAGTGTCGATGGGGGACAATTTCAATTTGTAAATGAGGTTGCATCACTCATGTAATTTTCATTTTGAATAACCCCTTTTTGTTGTACAAGTGAACGGTGGAAGATATAAAGCATTTTTCCTTCCCCTCTCTCTCTCTCTCTCTCTCTCTCTCTCTCATTTATGCACATGCACTCAAACTAATAGACCAGGACACATAATACTTCACGAGTCATTTTTGTGCTTGGTCAAGACTCAAGGTAAGTGGGTCATGGTACTTCGTGGATTGTGGTCTATCCTGTCTACCCTCGGAGAAGGTCATTTCGCTAGTATTTTCTATTTTTCTTGGAGTTTGGGTGTTCTAACCTGGTCTAGCTTTGTAATTTAAACATCTTGACATCATTTTTTGTGGTGATCACTTGTGCAGGAAGTGGCAGTTTGTTTGCTTTGCACCTTTACAACTTTCTTTCCTTCTTCCATCCATCGATGTTACGACACTGTATGTTTTCTGATGTCAGTCTTGATATTACAGATTTTATTCTGAGATTTAACATGATTTTTGTATAGTATAGTGATGCCATTAATACGTTGGCTACCTATTGTCGTTGTCTTGTTCTTTCACAATGGCCATCTAGATTGGCAGTAAAACTTGTTTTTGCTAAACGGAGATGATAAGACATACTGGGAATGGTAAGTATTTGCAAGGAAAAAAGGTAGAGAACTGAGAACTGAAAGCGGCAGAGCAGTTCTCACGGCCTGACAAAAAGTATTTATGCTTCGAAAAGCGAAACAAAAATGTACCATTTCCAGTGTCTGTTCTCCACTGAAGCAGATCAGATCTTTTGTTGATTTGGTTATATTTTAATTATTCATCATCGCCAATTCAACTCATGGCATTTGAATGCTGACTTATTCAAGATGAGCTGAGTGTACAAAACTTTTGGCAGGCTGAAGCTGCTGTTGTTTCAAAAATTGTGTCGGGGAAATGCAGTGTAAAATTGATGAAGGTGAGAGCAGTTTTGAATGCTTGATATTGCAGTCACTGGCATGGGAACTTATTGGGTTTCTATTTGCAGGAGCTTGGTCATTGCTTGGCACTGCTTCCAAAATCAAGAGGAGATGAGGAAAGCTGGTCATTGATGATGCAGAAGATTTTATTAAGAATTAATGTCCATCTAAATGATGCTTTCCAAGGGGTAGAAGAAGGTATTTTTCAAGAGTTTGCTGGGAAATGTATTTTACATTTTTACTGGTGTGTGCAGGACCAAATTCTTTGTTTCACTCATTGCAGAGTCAAAAGGTAATGAAGCTATGAGGGTATTAGTTCCCCCAGGAAAGGACCCCCCGCCTCCTTTAGGAGGCCAGGTTGTAGGAGAAGCCTCGGACGAGAGAATAAAGAGATCTCAGCAGTTGCAGATATCCAGTGTCTCTACCTTGATGCATTGCAGTTGTACTATGCTTACAAGTTCTTATCCTGTTCAGGTACTGCTATGATATCGGGTTAGTTAACTCGATAAACAAAAAGATGCAGAAAAATTTCATAACAGTAATAATGGAAGTTTATTTATTTAGCTATGCAATATCAAGGATGTAACTGTTCTAGTGTTCTTTGAATTTGTTTTTCTCACTGATAGGTTAGAGTTCCTATTCGCCCGTTAGTAGCCCTTGTAGGGAGAGTGCTGATGGTGGATGGGTCCTCCTCTCAAGCCATGTTTCCCTTCATGACTGCAATGCAACAAGAATCTATTTGTTCAGAACTTCCAGTTTTGCATATGCACAGCTTGGAACTCCTCAGTGCTATCATAAAGAGTGCACGCAGGTGAACCATAATATTGACCCGCATTGTTTATATGTACTTGGTGAAAACCTGTTCTTGATCCTTTTTAATGTCAAGCGTCAGTTATAATCGTCTGAGTTCTGTCTGGGAAGATGCTTCTTGCCAGCTTTTTTGTTTATCTAGTAACTGTCCCATCAACAATTTGGTTTGTCTGCTGGATAAATGGAACTTATACTTGGACCAAAGAAGTCTCTTGAAAAAAAAAAGCACTTCTTTTTTTTTTTTTGATAAGTAAGTAATTATATTAAAAAGAGCATAAGGGATGCTTCCCATTTACAAAAAAAGAAAAGGTGGCCACTGACCAAAAGGCCCTATACGCCCCCACGAGGAAGTAAAAGCTCAAACCAGTCAAAAAATTGGTCAAGCGAAGGAAAACAGTCTCTCTTGTCCCAACTATACAAACTATTCACCAAAAAACTAATGATTCTGAACAAAGGTTTCTCCACTCCTTCAAAACATCTCTGATTTCTCTCTCGCCAAATTATCCACATCACACAAAGAGGGATCATGTTCCAAACACACTTCCTTCTCATACCCACTCTTCCACCTCTCCAAGCAATAAGAAGTTCCATGACATTTCTTGACATTACCCACTGAATACCAAACCAAGACAACACTGCTGTCCATAACTCCCATGCCAGTGGGCAATGAATGAGAAGGTGATCAATTGTCTCTGCATCCCTCTTACACATACAACACCAATTAACAATGATAACCCGCCTACGGATCAAATTATCGATAGTAAGAATCTTTCCTTGGGCCGCACACCAAACAAAAAAACCCACCTTTAAAGGGGCCTTCGTCTTCCAAATAGCTTTCCATGGAAAGGCAGGTCTACCTCCCCCACATAAAGCTTGATAATAAGACTTCACCTGAAACTCTCTCTTCTTGGAGAGCTTCCAACACATCTCATCCTCCCCTTCTCCGATCCTGTGGAATCCATACACCCTAGAAAACAAATCCATCAAAGTCTCCATCTCTCGATCAAGCACTTCCCTCCGTAAGCGGATATCCCAAACTATATGTCCTTCGACAGTTTGTAGATACTCAGAAACGGAAGCTTCCCTGTCACAGGCCAAATGATAGATGCTTGGGAAAGCGTCCCGCAAACTCTCATCCCCACACCAAACATGCTCCCAGAACTTCACCCTTCTTCCATTGCCAACCCTCAACTGAATGAACTGTACAAAAATCTCCCATCCGTTCATTATACCCCTCCAAAGCGCCACTCCATGCGGCAATCTCACCGAAAGGGAGGACCAACCTCCCCACCCACTACCATACTTAGCTACAATCACCCTCCTCCACCATTTTTCCCTTTCACACGCAAATCTCCAAAGCCATTTTCCCAGCAAAGCTTGATTAAATAACTTTAGCCTCCTCACTCCCAACCCTCCCTCTCTAATTGGAGTACATACCGTATCCCAATCAACAAGATGGTATTTAAACTCCTCTCCCACTCCTCCCCATAGAAAATCTCTTTGTATTTTCTCAAGCCTCTTTACAACCGAAACCGGGATAACAAACAGAGACATGAAATACGTAGGTAAACTTGACAAAGTACTTTTGATTAACGTAAGTCTACCTCCTTTTGAAATATAATGACGCTTCCAACCCGCTAATCTCTTCTGAAATCTAACCACAACTGAATCCCAAACTACCTTGGATTTAAAGGAAGAACCCAATGGCAAACCCAAGTACATGGTTGGCAGCCTCGCAACTTTGCAACCCAATAATTGAGCCAAACCATTCATATCATCAACCGCTCCTACTGGAATCATCTCTGATTTTCCCAAGTTAACTTTAAGGCCAGACACAGCCTCAAAACACAAAAGAACACACCGAAGATAGCCCACTTGTGTTGGATCCGCATTGCAAAACACCAGTGTGTCATCGGCATATAAGATATGGGAAACCATCAACCCCATTCCATTCTCCCTACCAACCTCAAAACCTTGTAAAAACCCACCTTGCACGGCATTCTGGATCAACCTACTAAACACCTCCATGACCATTATAAAAAGGAGCGGTGAAATCGGGTCACCCTGACGTAGGCCTCTAGAAGAATGGAAGAAACCTGCTGGAGTACCATTAACTAAAACAGACATTCTAGCAGAAGCAATGCAGAAGTATATCCATTTCCTCCATAACTCTCCAAAACCCATCCGTTGCATAATATAGGACAGGAAATCCCAATTAACATGATCATACGCCTTCTCAATATCCAACTTGCATATAATTCCCGGAATGCCACTCTTCATTCTGGCATCCACACACTCATTAGCCACTAGTACCGCGTCTAGAATTTGCCTACCTTCAACAAAAGCATTTTGAGATTCCGAAACCACCTTCCCCACTACAGTTTTCAAGCGAATCGCCAAGACTTTAGCCAACAGCTTGTACGGTCCCCCAAGTAAACTGATAGGTCTGAAGTCCCGGATGTCCTCTGCCCCTCCCTTTTTTGGAATTAGCGCCACAAAAGAAGCATTTAAACTCTTTTCAAACTCCCCAAACCTCCAAAAGTGATGAAACATACCCATAACTTCCTCTCTCACGACTCCCCAACATTGTTGAAAAAAAGCCAACGACATACCATCCGGTCCTGGTGCCTTGTCTCCATTCAAAGCCTTAAGAGTTGCCACCACCTCTGCTTCATCAAATGGCCTTTCCAACCAAGATGCATCCTCCCCAGAAATGCTATCAAAATCTGTACCATCTACACGAGGACGAAACACCTCCTCCTCCCTAAACAAACTTTCGTAGAAGTCAGCAATCCCACTACTAATCTCCTCATCCTTGGTCAGAACTCTATCACCTATTTTGATCTTCCCAATAAAGTTGTTTCTCCGATTACAATTGGCCATTCTATGAAAAAAACGAGTATTCCTATCCCCCTCTTTTAGCCATAAATTTCGGGACTTTTGTCTCCAACTAATCTCTTCAAACTTTGCAATCTTACCGAACTCTTCTTTAGCATTATCTCGCAAAAGCCTATCCTCTTCCCTTAGAGCTCGTGCTTGTTCCTCCAAATCCCAATGTCGAATAACATCAACAACTTTGGCTTTTTGAACCTCCAACCTCCCAAAGGTCTCCGAGTTCCATATGCGTAGATCCCTTTTCAACAAGTTTAACTTTTTAGCAAGTATAAAGCTTGACTTCCCCGCCACCAAATAACTCTTCCACCATTCCCCCACCCTCTCCGTGAAACCCTCGGTCAACAGCCACATATTCTCAAATCTAAACGGCGTGCGACCATGTCGGATACCTCCACTATCCAACAAAATAGGTGTATGATCCGATATAGGCCTTGGCAAAGAGAACTGAACCACATTCGAAAAATGCTCTTCCCAAGAAGTAGAAAACAAGAACCGATCAATGCGAGACATGCACCTATTTCCATGATCTCCAAACCACGTAAAGTTACTACCACTGAGAGGCGGATCAACCAACCCCACCTCATTGATGAAATCTGAAAATCTCCTCATGTTACGAGAAACTGCATTACATCCCAATCTCTCGTATGGAAACCGAACAACATTAAAATCCCCCCCCACACACCATGGAGCATCCCATCTATACGCCATTGCCGAGAGTTCATCCCATAAATCTCCCCTATGACGATCAATCACCGGGCCATACACACCTGTAAACACCCATTGAAAACCATCCATCACATTTTTGAACAAACATGACACAGAAAACAAACCATACTCCTCCTCAATCTTTTCCACCACCCTACTATCCCACAAAACCCATACCCCCCCAGCTGCCCCTACCGCGTCCAGATGAACCCACTCCGCCCACCTATTCCCCCAAATCTCCTTCGCCCCCTCCCTAGACACTTCACTTAATTTAGTTTCCTGAAGACAAACAACATCTGCCTTCCATTCCTTAAGAAGCGATTTAACTATCACCTTCTTTTCCTCCGCATTCAAACCCCGCACATTCCAACTAATAATTTTAATCTTCATAGAAAGGTAAGAGATTGACCTTCACTACTTCTCCGTTGCCCCTCTCCCCACCTCTTTTACTCCCCTCATAATTGATGGAACACTGTAACCTCTTCAATTCCCTCTCCCCTTTGTTGGTTTTATTTCCGCCTCTTTTAATATCCGACGCCGTGCCTTTCCTCCATTTTTCTTCTATATCTGCAAATAATTTCATCGTTCTGTCTTCATAACCATCAAACGAAACCCCCAAGAATTTTCCAAAGCCACTGACCCTTTTTAACACCCATTTTGAGACTTCTTCTTGGGGCATCCCACTTGTCAACTTATCTCCATCATCCCACAACAAATCTGGCTCCCTAACTGCCAACGGAGTATGCAAAACAGAATTGCCTATCAGTCCATCATCCACAATATCTTGCACCCATCCCAAATGCCTAACCATCTCTTCATCATGCTGACAGCCCGGCCTCAAACTCTCACTCTCCTCCTCTCTAGAATAAGCCACCATTTCCAAACCCATCGAAACCGCAGCCCCTTCCTCACTCTCGGTGTAACATCCCCTAAATGCCCTACCTGTGCCCCCCTCTTCAGACCCAGATCCCAAAAAATCATCACCTCCTTCACACCTTTCCCCCTCCAAACTCCTCACACACTCACCCTTACTAACCGGCTCCATTCTAATCTTCCCCCGATCATCCAACAAAGAATCATCCAACACCGACCATCTATTAGAAATCGGACACGAAACCCCTTCATCCAAGAAAGAAAAAGAAGAAGTAAACGACTGAGTAGACCGATCAGAAATAACACACACCTCGCTATCATCAATCAATTTCTCGGTGCTCCGACTGAAACGCTCGAAACCTTCTCCATCATTCGATTGTCTGTAAGTTCCACCCACATCATTAGGCGAATCTCTATTATAACTTGTTCCCCCACCCGGGTCCTCTCTTCTGACCCACTTTCTATTATTTAATTCCACAAGTCTGGACTTCATAGGCCTTTTAAATAAGAAGGCCCATTTCGCATCTGTCCCATTCCTGGAATAATTCCAATGGGCTGAACCCTTACTGCCCTTCCCACTCCATTGTTCCATATTCCTCTCCTTTTGTCTTGTTATCCGTTTAGGCCCAAGACTTCTCCCATTATCAGCTTTATAATTTGGAAAATGTGTCAGTCTATAAGAACGAGCTCCTACTCCAGACTTGAGATTAAAACTTGAATTGTTCTTAGCCCCGTAGGATCCCACACGTGGAGCTCCACTCCTGTCACGCAGTTGCTCAACACATACCATCTCTTTCCGCACGCCACTGAATGTATTTCTACCAGAACCACCATAGCCTCCCTCAATCCCTTTCAAACAAGGTTGAAACACCACTCTCGGCCCCGACTCCACCCAAACAGGCAAAGAGAAAATCCACCCCCCCAACGCAATCTTCACCGACATCGGAATTTCCATCGGAACTGCTCGAACAGCAATTCTAGCCCACCGAAAGTGTGTTTTCTGACTAGTCTCAACATCCACCCTTAAGAATTCACCACAAACATTCCCAATAGCTCTAAACACATCGAGATCCCACAAATGCAAAGGGAGTCCTAATATCCTTATCCACACTTCAGAAATTTTATCCCCCTTTTTGACGCAATTTCCAACGGGCGACCACCATTCCAAATCCAAACTCCTACCTTCGAAACTCCATTTTCCTTTCAGAACACGCTGAGCTTCCTCAAACGAAGGGAACATGAACAAAAACGACCGCCCTCCCATTTCAGAAACTTGGACTCCAGCTGAAACCTTCCAATATCTAGAAATCCAGCGCTGCAAAACCAAGGTTGCTGGCTTAGCAACAGAATCATCCTCCAATCTACCCACCAGACATCTCCCCAAGAAATTCATGTTGGATTCTGTTGAATCCACCCTAACTTCCACATCGCACCCCCTACGCCTTCTTCCAATGTCCTCTACCACCACTGTATTCACTGGCCACCCACTGATGTTAGCCACATCCTTGAAAGAACGACCGTCAACCAATCCTCCTGACCTCTTCCAACCACAGAAAGCCCAGAATTTCCTCGAGACATCCACCCAACCTCCATCTCCACACACCTCCGGCAACAACACATACCGAACAGTCCCTTTCTCCTTTACCTCCACCCTCAACAAAAAACCCCCTTCAAAAACTAACTGATTCACCTTCAATCTTCTAACAAAACCTCCATAACTTCGTGAAAAAACCTTATCATACCCTGAAGATGCATCCTCCAGCATCAGACACAGCCAAGTCAGCTCTATTTCAGACACCCACACCTCTCTGCGAATCCCTTTGCCTCGCACTACCAAACCGTATCTGTGTGTAACTCCTTCACCCTCATCCACCAGTTCCACAGACCTGGAACCCAGCTGGACTAAGGATTTCCGACGCCAATCCATAAAACTTCCCAACTACTAGCTCAAAACTCTCCAAATGGCCCCCAAAAACAGAAAGAAGCCCCCAGAAGAAAGAGATTCAAGAAGATACCTTGAAAAACAGCACCAAACAGCAGAAAAACAGCAAAAGACAGCCGCCGGAGCTCCGGCAGACGTCACCGGCTGACGACGATGGTCGGAAAAGTATTCCGAAGGTCCGACGACAGCCGCCGGACTAGAAGCAGGTCCCACTAACGAACGGCACAGACCCAACCTCTCAATCGAACCAAACTCTGGTGGATCTGGAAAAAAAGCAAAAAAACAGCAAGAAAACAGCCACAGATCCTACCACTGCCGTCGACGACGAACGGCGAAGGCCGGAAAAGGTCGTCGGACCCCCGGCGACAGCCGACGTATGGGAAGCAAGGCCCCCACGACAGTCGCGAACCCGATCGCCCTATATCGCCCTAACTCGTCTTTCTCGCCCCACGCGCTCGCCCATGCGCTATATAAAAAAAAAAAAAAAAAAAAAAAAGAGTTCATAGTTGGTATACTTGTCCCAAAAGAGTTCATTTTAACCTTATTTCTTCAATAATCTTTGGAGGGCTTTGAATTGGGCATTGGACTTTGAATTGAAGGTAGTGGTCTTGCCAATGCATGAGGTGGGGATGTGGGAATCGGGAAGGATCTAGGTTCACTATGTATGATGAAATAAGGCAAGCAGACCATTGCGAGCTGTTAGATAAATGCTTAATGAGTAAAACTTCAGTTTAATTGAAAATGTAATAAGTGGAGAGTGTACAGAGATTACATAGGTAGTGCTCAGGATTAAACTCTCATTTATTTAAAGTGCTGTTCTAGGTATGTGATAGACTTTACCTGAAGATACCGTTTGTGTATGCTTTTGTATACTTTGGTTGCACCTCCTTTGGCTGGAAACCCTAATATCCAAGTGATTTTTGTTTTGGATTATATATTACGAAACTTGTTACAATAAAAGAGGGTAAACTTTCCCATTTAATTGATACAAAAAAAGATAAAGAGTTTAGTAATTTCTTTGCTAGATGCAAGCACTGAAAGTTAATTGAATCTTCAAATTTTTAAAAACCTAGTCAATGAACTTGGTTCCAAACCGAAGTTTTGTTTTAAGCTGGATTAATGTCGTAAAAAGCATCTTTCATATCGTTTATCAAAATTAGTTTGATTTGTGGACACTGGACAACCTTTGCATTTTGACGGCCTTGAAATTGGTAGACTGTGATCGTCCATTGTGCATCAACTCAGTTATGCCTGATGAGGCTTTGTTAATGAACCATACTTGTTTGGTGATTTATCTTGTGCCTTTGCACATTATGGATTCTTCACTTGTAAAAATATTGATAAGTATATTCTCAAAAAATAAAACAAAAATAAAACTATGCTTATTATTAGAGAGGAGAGACTTAAACTTACAAGTTACTGTTTTTGAGTGCTCTTCTTAGTGGTTTATGCCTCATGGTGGAGCTCAACGTTGATCTGTGCTTTGCACTTTGAGGATTGCCTTCCTTCTGCTGCTCTGTCACTCGTGTATATGTTCCATGTAATGTCATGGGTATCACCTTGATAGACTTCTATTTGACCTCTGGGGAATTTATGCTTATCCAAGCATATTCTGGGAAGTATTTTCAGTATACCACGAATCATCAAACAATAAGTGTTCTGTATTTTCTGAAATTTTCCACCGTGTGAATTTGTAGCTGAAGAAATCCTATATTTCTGTTGTGTTTGTCTGTATCGTCCAGACTTGTGGACTCTTATTGTGGATGTTCATTTCTTTTATTTTTCTAGTCAGCTATTACCACATGCAGCAGAAATTGTGCGACTCTTGACAGAGTATTTCAAGAGATGTGTATTGCCTGATCTAAGGATAAAGGTCTACTCAACAATAAGGATTTTGCTGATGTCCTTGGGAGTTGGTAAGCATCTAGTTTTTGAAAAACCATCACATGTTACTCTCCTTATTATTTTGCTGCTAAATCAGTTGCTTGCATTTTGTAGCATCGTAATTATCCTTTGGCTAACAACATGCATCTGACGAATCCACATCAACAAATAGCAGCCACAAATTTGATGCCAACTTGCCATTATTATGTGTTTTCCTGTCAGATGTATAAGTCTGTTTGTCTTTGGAAATTGTGATGTAGGACAGGATTGGAATAGGGTTAAGGATGATCAAAACACTAAGAAAAAGGGCTGTTTGTAGGGCAGTGAACAGTGAATAAGAAGATAAGAACTCACACCTAGGTTACCAAAGGCATCACACCTAAGGCCTCTTTAGCATCACACCACAGAATGGGATTGCATCACACAATCTTGAAGCATAAAGCTGCATAAATTTTCATATTAATCATTTATTCATAATTCAAACTCTTGAAGTACATCAATTTATAGACTTCCAAACATGTGATAAATGCAAATGACTATTCCTCTTCCCATTGATCTAGAACAATGCATGAACCCTATCAATGACTAAATAATACTATTCCTATTCCCTAGAGGTCTAGGATCAATGAATGAACAGGATTCAACTGAATACAATTAATAAAACCATGTGGTAAATGTATGTAGGTGCAGGTTCATGAAATAAATAGATCCATATAGTTGCCAATGGACTACCCTTCCGATCCATAAGGCCACTTAATTTCCAACCATATGAATTTACCAAAGTACCCGTGCCCTCGCTTATGGGCTATGGCCCGCATCAAATTGTTTTATGATAAAGGCGTGACTGATGTAATGTGGAATTTCCAAGCCACACTAAACCACATAAAACTGAAAATACCACACAAACAGAAAATCTGCAGCTCTTTGATTTCCTAAACACACTCAGATTGCATAGAGAAAGGATAGATGGAAAGAAGAAGAAGACCCAACCTTGTTCGTTTTGGGTTTTAAGACTGGTTTTCTCCATTATTCCCCAATCATTACTCCCATTTCTCTCCAATCATTACCCTTATTTTTAAGTAATATTCTTATTTCTCTCTCTGGCTCTCTCCAATCATTACCCCCTATTTCTAATTATTACCCTCATTTATCCCAAAACCCAAAAACCAAGCCAAACAAGAACTCTTGGCTTGGCTGCTCCTGGTTTCTACTTTTTTTTTTTTTTTTTTCAGACTCTTAAAACTCAAGTTGGCAGGCGGCAGGCCTACTTGAGTTGAGGGGGGATGTTAGAATAGTATAGAATATTATGGATTGATTGCAATAACTAATAAGGGATGGATTATGGTTTGATTACGATTTGATTATGATTGACTATTTATAGTTAGGATCCAGCCTCTTGTATAAATTCTAGGGTTTATGTGACATAAAGTATCGAATGCAATATATCTTTTCTTTCAATTTCTTTCACATGTGCTATTATGCCTTGACACTTGTATGTCTGCTAGTAACAATGTTATTGCTTAGAGGTCAAGTTAATAGAAGAAACATTAGATTGTGTAAGATTTTGCAACATTGCCGCCCAAAACTGTGCTCCTTGGAGGTCCCATGATCATATCTTTCTCCCTGGTCATCATATAATTTTATAGTGGCACCCTTGGACTCGAAATTGAATTTTTTCCCAATTCCTTTAGGGTATTGCCGAATTTGACTTCCGGCACAGTGCTGTATTCGACACCCGACTCCGAGTCTGGGTAACATAGATTTTCACTAAATGGATTTATTAAGAACTGAATGACAAGAACCCAAAGGGTCAATTGGAGATACGGGCTTGAGGAAAAAATTGAAAGGCTCCCAAGTTATCATTGCAGCAAACCTACGAGCATTTTTTCAGCATGATACTGGTCTGAGTTGTTCCTTTGACTTCTTTTTTGGAGCTTCCTTTGCCTTCCTCCACACTCTTCTTCCTTGACTCTCTCCTATTCTCATTCACTGTACATGTATGAAAAAATGACGCCATAGTGACAGAAATATTCAAAGACACTGTAAAATAATGAAAACTACTTACCCTTCTTCTTCTTCTTCTTCTTCTTCTTTTTTTTTTTTTTGATGTCTTACCCTCATTCTTCGTTGGCACCTGTGCTTTCTTTACCTTCTTCTTCGGACACTCCTCCACCTTCTTCCTCGACTTCTGTTTCAGAGCTTGCTCTGCCTTCTTCTTTGGATACTTCTCCACTTTCCTCTCTGATTCTCTCCTATTCTCATTCTCTATACATGGATACAAAATTAGCAATATATGCAATGCCACACAGAGAAATATTAAAACAAGCTGTAAAGTAGTGAAAATTGTTTAATCTCTCTCTTGAAATAGGAACTAATTGGGTGGGATTAAAGGTTCTTGCAAAAGAGAGTTCGAGAAAAAGATTGGATTGCCTAAACTTAAACATACTACATTACATTTGACTGTTCAACACTTTAATTGAGCAGGGAAAAAAATAAAATAAAGAAGAAGACCAGTGAAACCAAGACAAAAATTGACATTGAAGAATACTGTAACGTATACATATTGCCTCTTAAAAAATATAAAAACAAGAATTCAATTAAGGATCAACCCAATTCAAAAAATGATTAAGGGATCCATAGAAAGCCAGAAAAAGGAAAATGGAGAAATGTTTTATGACCATTTTTTGTAAAGGTAATCGTCATAGGATCTCTAATGGAGTATTAAATTGCCAATAAAAGACATACCACAAAAGTAAACCAAACAAAAAATCTATGCAAAAAAATAAGGTGTTAACCCATAGCAAAAGTCAATTCAAATGACAAGGCACGCCTTCCTCATCCACTGCCTCTAGATTCTGCGCCATTGGAATTCAGCTCTCGTTATGCATATAGACATCCAGATATGTAGCTATAAACAATTCATACCCTAATATATATGCATATGTAGATATGACTCATACAAACTAAACCACACCCATCCTCCTGCGTAGGGCTTCGATGCGTTTGTTTTTCCCCCAAATATCAATGCCGGGCAAGAAGCCCACAACGTAGAAGAATTTTGTCCACCTGTAGCCAAGATCCTCGAGCACCTTCTCTTCTACAAACCTTCAGGTTGGGGAGTTCTTGAGCTGCCAAAGGTCGGAGCCATGTGGTTTATTTTGGCGGTGCGATGGCTGGAGGCAACTGATGGTATGTTGGTTTGGGCGGCGTTGGTTGGAGCTATTGTCAATTTAGTTTTGGGGGAGAGAGCTGATGGTCAAAATCTGGAAGAAGGCAGACAAAGCAATCGTTGTTAAAAGTGGAATTTTAAGAAATCACATGCTATCAATTCATCATCCCCGTCTGCCACTTACCTGACGCCTGACTAACGGAACGGTTCAAGTGAAATAAGTATGGGGGGAATCTTAATAAATGGATACCATAAGGTGAGGTCAGTGTAATTTACCCATCATTTGATGAATACTGCCATTTTGATGCTGTGGAAATTTGCGTATGCTTAAGAATCGAAACCTAGAAGCCTAGCCATTCAAATCATTTTCTGATTCCATACGAAAGGATATATCATGTATCCCATTTCGTGCTAATTAGCACAATAGTGTCTGTGGAATCAGTCATGACTTTTATTTTTGGTCTTCACAGTAGAAGTAGCGTTTTGTGACACTGCAGGAATCTGCTAGGTTTCTTTTCTCCTATTTCTTTATCTGAGGTTAATTACTTATTATTACTATGAGCCAACTTTTCCTCTGGAAGGCAGTTTCATTTTAGTTTAGTTGTAACGGTTAGCTCTCTATTATAGATGCTCTTTTTGAAACGACAACAACTTTATTGAAGAAACTTGACAATGGGTACATCAAGTCAGGGGAATCTATTACAGATGTTCTGGAAAATACTTGTTGACATGGTTGTATGTTGTGCAGGCATAGCAGTCTATCTCGCACAGGATGTTATCAAGAATGCTTTTCTTGATTTGGAGACTATTGCTTATGAGGGTGGTCAAACATCCTCTAGTGCATACTCAAAGGGCTCCAGTGAGATATTGTTACAACCTTGCCAGAAGAAAAGGAAGCATTCAACAACTGTTTCGCTTGATGAGCACCCTGATAGAGCTGATTTGGAAGTGGGAGTGCCCCTAAATCCCATTCCACTTTCACTAAAGATAGCTGCGCTCGAAACACTTGAAGCACTTCTGACTGTGGTATGTCATGTGTGAAAAGTCAGCATACATCTACTTGCTGGTTGAGAATGATACCATCCTTTTAAATCGTGCTGTTTCTTATTTACACTAGCGGCATTTGCTTCTTGAGAATCTGTTATGTTCACATGTTATAGTTTTTGCTTTTTTTTTTTTCTTTTTTTTGATGATTATGGGGATGTTACCCAATTTGGTTAGCATCTTTGGCAACAGAATGTTAAATCATCCAACTCAAAAACTAAAACGAGTGTAGAGGCTATCCGTGTTCATACAGTGCTTTGGATATGATATGGGACAAGGTTTCATGCTCCCCCACACGTGCAACCTTTGATTCACCCGTGAAGAGGTATATAAAGGATCCTACATATAGGGTTCACAATGAAACAAAGTGCTCTTATGACACAAAGAAGGGGGAAACAATATAGAGCGTGTTGCCAAAAAGCATTTGAAAGCCTAGATCTGATACCATGTTAATCAACTCAAAATCTATTGACAATGAGTGGAGAGTTGCCATGTTCACATACCAGTTTTTCAGATTATAACAAACTGATATGGGACAAGTTCTAACAAGAAATCTGCTTTTAGCTTTTGGTTTTATCTTCTCTTACATTTGTGGTTGCGTTTGTCGATCTGTCACTCCCCTCGTGGTTTTTTGGTTTAGCACTTTGTGGACATCTAGTTGCATCTGTTCTCTCTCTGAAAATTTTAGTCAGATCAGATTTTTCCGTCGTATTTTTTCATTCTCTCTCCGCAGCAAACGCGACGGTATAGGGGGATCACTGTTTCAGTGGTATTCTGTGAGCAGCCACTTTGTGCATTTATTGCCAAAGGTTAGGTCTGTCTCCAATCCATCTGTTTCAGTGGTATTCTGGGAGCAGCCACTTTGTGCATTTATTGCCAAAGGTTAGGTCTGTCTCCTATCCTTCCCCCGCCCATACCCCCAATTATTGGGGACTAAATGGGTTATGTTATTGTTGTTGTTGTTGTATTTTTTTCATTGGCTCCGACTTCCAAGAAATCTACCTGTTCCCTGAAATCTTCTAAATTCTCCTTGAAGTTAGTAGACACTTAATATTAAGAGTCTTAAGGTTTTTGCTTCAATTGTTGGGAACGATTCGTCAACTGTATAAATGGTACAACGTCGATTATTTCAGGGCTATTGATTGATGCAGCTGCAGCTGAGAACTGACAATGTCTGAAATAATAAGTTTGGACCACCAGTTTTATTGAATATCTTTTTAACATCACCTTATTTAATTTTTTTTTTTTGGTTTCTCCACCAAACAAATGTGCATATTTTCAAAAAGTGATTTTGAGTCCTTGATTTATGATAGTGGAAATGTTTGACTTCTTTTTATATTGCACTAGTTTTAAAAAATGAAGTACGATTGTTAGTAACTCTCTATTTTGCAACAGAGCTGCGCTTTGGGAGCTGAGAGCTGGAGACCAAGTATCGATAGTCTTCTTATTAGTGTAACTACAAATGCTTGTAAAGGGGGATGGGCTAAGGAGGAAAATCATTTTTTTCTTTCCAGTGAACCTGTTGCGGCTTGGGCAGATTTTCAGCTTGCAGCCTTACGTGCACTTTTGGCATCTCTTCTTTCTCCTACTCGCTTTCGGTCCCCAAATCTAGCTCGGGGTCTTGAGCTTTTCCGTAGAGGTAATTTTTGTTTTTAGAAAATTTGAAAATTCTTGATCGACTTTGTATTCAGTTTATACTAATGTATTGCCTCTGTCCCAATGTGATCGTCCATTCTAATGATGCACATCATTTTTGAATTAGTGATAATTGCATCCTTGTCTCAGATGTTTTGAGAATTCATTAGTGATAATTGCATCCTCGTCTCAGATGTTTTAAGAATTCATTGGTGCTTATATAACTCATGATTTCTTTCAACTTGTAATTACATCGACCTGAGGATTAAATGCTCATTCACTTGCCAACACAAGGATTTTACTTTTGGAGAAAAACTTCAACGAAATAAGGATATACAAAGAAAGAAGTCTGAGATACAAACAAGCGAACATGAGATATGGGAATATGTAAGACTTTCGCTCCTACCATGGCCCTTCTGTAACACTACCTAGAGGAAATTAGGTTGTAACTTGTAAGAACAGTCAAAATATCCTAGACCACTATGAGACGACACTGAGTTAAGCAGGCTGGATAAATTTTTTGAGACTAGGAGTGATAAGAGGAAGTAGCGCGTTGCATGGCAAAACATAGACTATACAGTAGTAACCAATGGAAAATCGTATTGGAGAAAGTTGACTGTAATTTCTCGCCTAGTCTTGCCCCATGCACCAAAGACTGTACAACTGCAATGGGTTGGGTTTCACCTATGAGATGCTCACATTGTAGAAGATACTGTAAGTTAACTGTGTAAGGTGAGAAACTTTGGTTAAGATATTTAGCAATGTCGAATAGTGTGTGGGGAAGCTGTACCCATGTACCGAAGAACAAAGGATAGGTACATCAACGTGCTTAGGACACATAGGAACTCACTCATGAAAAATGAAATCCTTTAGCAACATCTCTCTCTCTCTCTCTCTCTCACACACACACACACACACATCATCATCATCATCATCATCATCATCACTGATCTGCTCAAAAGGAAGACCATGCATGCATATTTTTGTCATATGCGTTGTCCCATGGAATTGTTATCTGTCAAACTCTTATTTTCCATAGGTCTAGAAGCAAATGTTGTTGTGGTTACACTTACATTTATTAGTTAGTCAAATGGCCATACTGAAGCACTTTACAACAGAAGCGAAATTTACGATTGGCAAGCAATGCTTCTCTGGTGCCGTTTTGAACATTTTTTGAAAAAACAGAGATCTTTTCCTCATGTTGCTGTAACCCATCCTATTATGAAAATTGTATCTGCAGGAAGACAAGAAACTGGGACGAAGACTGCAGAATTTTGTGCACATGCTCTTTTGGCATTGGAAGTGCTCATACATCCTAGGGCCCTTTCACTGATCGATTTCTCGTCTCCCAGCAACCCCTCCTTCAATGGGGTTAACACCAGGTTCCCAGATGTATACTCGTATGGTACTAAACAGAACACCCCATTTTCAAGCGGCACTCTGGGAAAGGGGCCCAGCGATTCCAATTCAGTTGATGATGACCTGTATGAAAGTTGGCTTGCAAATGATGATGATATAGAGATTCCAGTGACCGAAATAGAAAAGGATAGAAATTTTGCTGAAAAACATTCGGAAATATTTGGAGTTTCTGAAGAAAATTGTCAGGAACTAGCATCAGTTCGTGATGCTAGGATAATTGAAGCAAAAGGAGACGAAAATATGGTTGATGCGCAGCAGTTGCAAGAGCCAATTAAGCTTGATGGGACAGTACGTACTGTTGGAGGTGGTTCTTTTACTGCTCAAATTATTAGTAAGGCTGTTTCAGACGACCCACTGCCAGATCCTGTGGAGGCTAAAGTGGATACAGGCAATAATGTCTTGGCGGCTATGGCAGATTTGTTTGATACAGAAGGTGTGAGCACAAATGCTGCAACATCGAGTTTGGGGAGAAGCAAGGATTCTGCTATTGACTTGGATAGTGACTTGGAATCGATTCCTGATATTGTTGATGGGGATCCAGATTCTGATTAAATGTTGAGCCAATTCCGGTAACTTATGTCGAACCTGTTATGCCGAAAGCTTTTGGCATGTAAGCAGTAGTGTAATTGTCATCGGCTAGTTTTCATGTAATATAACAATTTTGCTTCTTGGCTCTACTTATCAATGGAAATCTGGAGACTTGGGAAAAAATTGTCCTTGACTTTCTGCTAGATTCATCTAGGGTAAATTCTCATGTGATACCCCACAAAGGCACAAAGTGCCAAAAATATGGGTCCAATGGGGAACATATTATGGTCAATATCTATTTGAAATTAAATTAATCAGCATTGTTTCTAAAAAAAATAAATAGAAAAACCAGCATTTGAATATTTTTTATTTTTTTGCATTTGAAGTTGACTTTATTGTAATTTGTAGTGTACTAGTAGTATGCTAGAAACTGAACAGGAAGGGACATGGAAGTGAACTTCATAAATCAAATTTTTTTATGGAAATATCATCATTGTACTTCAAAAGTTGTAACTTTTCGTAATTATCCTTTATGGAGATATCGTTATAGTAATCCTTTACCCGCGAACTTTTCATAATGCAACAAATATCTACGGGCAAAATAAAAAATGTATTGTACCAACTTTTACACATTAACTTTACGAAATTGTCAATTAGTATTAAGAAACACTTTTACACAAACTTTAGGAAATTGACAATTAGTATTAAGAAACAGCTTAAAATAGAATACTGGACTCTTAAAAAAAGACGATAATGATCAAGTTTTGGTATTCTAGGTTAGGGTACTGGTTATTGCATTGCATGGAGACTCTAGTCATTTTGATTTGAGCGGTGATCCCTGAGCTTTCCAACGGCGCGATAAAAGTGTAGAGGTGCAGATTCGATGGGATATTGCGGTGGGCGTAGGACCCTGAATGGTCCGTCAGCCATACCAGCCAGCCATTTCTATTTTGAAGAGGAACTGAACAAGAGGACAAAGGGAATTTGATCCTAAAAATGCCATATTTTGACGTTTAAATAAACTTCAATTTTGCTGAAATTCATCACTTTGGTGCCAAATGCCAATAAAATTCATCACTTGTTATCCGGAGTTTTTCTAATATTATTCTTGAAACACTTTTACATAGAACCGCCCAAAAAAACGAAAATAGAAAAAACAGGAAACAGTAAAAACAAAAAAAAAAACTCCGGAAGTAGACTATCAGCAGAGCCGCCGCCGCCGGATCCGGCGAATAAGTCGCCGGAAGAGCTTCGGCTTAGTGTCCTCCCCCACATGAACTAAAGATATTTGTCCCCCGGAAACTGAAGTTCAAAAAATTCACTTAAAAAAAAAACAAAACACCCCATACTGTAACCCATCTCCCCACTCTCTCTCATATTTAATCCTCTGAAACTGTTAGCATTGGTTTTTATCACTATACATTTTTCGCGATCTGGACAGCATTCGAATCAAACTTGCAATGGCTGATCAATCCAAGAGATGGATTTTGATGACAACAGCTCAGACGCCCACAAACATAGCAGTGATCAAGTACTGGGGCAAGAGGGACGAAAGCCTGATATTACCCATTAACGATAGCATCAGTGTGACTTTGGATCCAGACCATCTCTGTACTACCACCACTGTCGCTGTTAGCCCTAGCTTTGACAGGGATCGTATGTGGCTCAATAAAAAGGTTAACCCTATTACTATTCTACAATGCAAATGACAGGCAACTGCACTCACATACACTTTTTTCTTTGGAAATGCAAAAAGCCTGTGTTATTTGTTAAGTAAGATTTGAGCATTGGTTCTACATGGTGCCTACCAACTTGACTACCACTGCGTACACTTAAGTCTTTAGACTTTTTGCTTCAATATTTGAAGTTTGATCTCATTGTTATTTTAGTTTGATGATCAGTACATTTAATATTTTAGTTTTCGTCGACAACTTTAGGCACGCCAAAATTCATGTTAATCGATTATCGTTGAATGTATTCTCGAATCACATTTATATGGAGAAAATGGGTTTAGAAAATATTGTAACATTTACAGTGGATAAATTCATTTTTTCTTGAGATAAATGTGTTTCAAGAACACGTTAAACGATATCCGATTAACATAAATTTTGGCGTGCTTAAACTTCTGGATGTGGTCTAGAATATCAATGGTCTCGATCATCAAAATGGACTTGGGAAGAGCCCGAAAAAGGGCCGGACAAGACCGTTAGTCCCTTAAAGGGATGGGAGAGGATCCTCTTCCTTTAGTTTATTCTCCCTGTTGGTTGCTGAGGAAATTAAGGCCGAGAAAAAAGAAAAATGGGGAAGAGAAATCTGAATCTTGTTACTTGTGTTTTTTTTGGGTAAGTTTGTTACTTGTGTTGTGTAGTAAGGTTTCTTGTGTGGAGTGTAATCTCAGAGTTACTCTTGAGGTAGGTCTTATGAACAAACCAATATACTCGAGTTTGAGCTCGTATTTGCGGGTAAAAGCTCATTCGAGATTAGTTTGCAAATATACAAACCAAGTTTGAATGACTTGCTACTCGGCTTGTTCAACTTATGATATCTAAATATTCAAGCTACTCAAGACAAATTTGATTAAAGCTCATTTGAGATCAGCCGTCTATTAAAGAAGCCAATCTTGAACATATTTGCAATGCTTGTTAGGTTTCAAACCAAGTTTGAACATTTTGTTTTTTTGGTTTATTGGCCCTACACCCGTACCTAGAGGGCTCTTATAGAGGTGGAGGCCTGAGTACGATAGACAAGGCTCTATGAGAGTTGAGCATTCTAATCTGCATTGCGTATAGTTGATTGTGACAGAAGCACACTGCTGAACCATGTATTGTGTTCTCTTGGGATATGTAATTGTATTGTATTGTGTTTTTTTTTTTTTTTTAATCAAATTGCCTTATTCTCGCCTAACATGTTGCTTGGGTGATAGAACTCTTGGCTCATTGTAGTTGAGTGGAAGATAATTGTTGGTTTGGATCTTAATTTCTTGAAAGAGTTTGCTTACTTCTTGGCTTTTTTTCTTTTCTGCATTGTCTCTTGTTTCCTTTTGTTATCTGCATCAGTGAACCTTGCCTCAGTTTGATTGCTTAAAAATTAAAAATAAATGTAGAGAATTTACGAAATCTGTGATTTTTTGTTTTTGTTTTTGTGTGGTTTGCATTTCCAAGAAGTTGAATAGCTTGCCGGAGATGAGCGAAATTTGCTTCTCTAGACATGGTTTTGATTCCAGGCACTTTTCTTTTGTTTGTTCTTTGGCTGGCTAGTGTAGGAGATTTCCCTTTCCAGTGATAGATACCAGAGGTGCTTAAGGGAAATCCGGTCCCGTGCTAATGAAGTTGAGGATGAAAAAAAGGGCATTAAAATCACGAAAAAGGATTGGGAGAACCTGCATGTCCACATTGATTCTTATAACAATTTCCCTACTGCTGCTGGTTTGGCTTCCTCAGCTGCCGGTTTGGCCTGCTTTGGTAAAGAACTGTTTTTTTCTTTTCTTCTTTGGTGATTGCGTACTTTTTTCTTCTGCATTATAAAGACTCATGTTATAAAATTTATGTTGAAGTGATCTGTAGAATCATGCTATCAACAACCACTATGTCACTTCTAATCTTAAAGTGGTCTATGGATGCACAATTCGTATTTGGAGACAACATAATGCAAATTGAGAGGAGCAGAATGAAAGAGAGAACAAATGCAGACACATAGGCTTGAAACCAAGACATCTTAGAGCCTAAAGGCCAAAACTATGACACTCTGGTATATCATAAGTTGCCCCAAAAGCATAAGCTAACACGAGGTGAGCCCAACAATGTATGATAAGTGTTAGAATAGTTTATATGTTTTGTCCCACATTGCTTAGTTATGTTATGTAATATGTCTTGTGACAATATAAATAAAGTTCTCTCGTGTTAGGGTTAATTTAACACCCTCAACACTTCTTTCTCTCTCTCTCTAAATAACAATAAGCTATTGAACATATTTTTCTTCTAATCTTGAGGTGCGTTCTAGGCTTGCTGATGCATTCTGCTTATGATGTTGACATTTATATTAATACTTCAAAGTTACTTACCATGACAATACTCCGTAGCAATTCTTTGCTATATCACATGGGTAATCTATACTTGCAAGGCATAAATAAAATTTTAAAGCGAAAGATAAATTCTTTGCTATATCACATTTTCTCTTATGTTCATTGGGATAGTTCTTACTGTAACATGCTCAAAACCTTCTCATCAGTCATGTAATTGTTTTCCACTTCTTTCTTTAAATACTTTATTGTAGAGCGGGTGCTACACAAGTTGACCAATATATTTTCATTTGTAATTGGATTGTTGATGTACCAATGCTTTCTTATAGCTATTTTGCTGTCATGGCTATGTACTCATAAGGCAATTTAGTACTCAATCTCTGGAGCCCTACAAGAGATCAATTCTCAAGTACATGAGAACTAATACAGGTTTATTAGCTAATATGTTTTCTAGCTTCTATCTATGGGATGGAATTGCATACTCATGTCATCCATGAATTTTCTGTTAACTAGCTTAAGTGAAGCTGCTTTATCTGTTTTCTTGGGAACTGCTTGCTTTAGTGGTGATACAATGTATCTTAGATTTATCTGTTCCACATCGGTTGAACTGATATATATTTATCAATGCAGTTTTTGCCCTTGCAAGGCTAATGAATGTGAAAGAAGATCTAGGGAAACTTTCTGCCATCGCAAGGTAGTCATAATTCAGTTCATTTGTCTCTATTTTATCCTGTGCTAATAATGGCTTGGTCTTGCAGTTTACTTTTTGTATTTTGATATTCTATCTGCCTTATGTTTTTCTTTAACTTGTGTAATTTCTAAATTCTTTTTATTGAAATACACATATCCAACTATTAATATGTAGGCAAGGCTCAGGTAGCGCTTGTCGCAGTTTATATGGTGGATTTGTCAAGTGGAACATGGGAAAAGTAAGTTTTATTTCCAACGGTTAGTGATGCCATTTGCGTAATGTTTTAGGATGGTAGTCTGACTTTTCTTTCCTGAATTTGGTAGAATGACGATGGGAGCGACAGCATTGCTGTTCAACTTGCAGATGAGAAGCACTGGGATGATCTTGTTATTGTTATTGCTGTGGTATTTCCCTTTCTTTCATTCGGCATAGTTTGTTTAGAATAAACAACAGTGGCTTCTCTTTGATATGTGGAATTATCTTCCCGCAAGACTGATAACATGTATGCACGCGAACTATCTATCTTCCCACGCTCTACTATTTCAGTAGTTTGCGATCCTGGCCTCTAATATCTAAGTAGCTTGCTTGTTGGTATAGTTTGTTTCTGTATATTTTTTTTTTGGGAACTTCCATGTATACCACATTTCATAGGGAGGGTCTTTATATGGAAAGTCATTGGCTGTCTTCATTAAAAAAATAAGATCTCCGCTTTCGACTACTTAGCCCCTGTACTATGGATAATGGGATACGACAAAAATGATCCTTTTCCAGTGATACATACTTAGAGCGCATGAAACTCATCAATACCTCGTAAGAGTGTTGAGACCATAGCATATATGTTACGCTTTTGGCTTTTTCCCCTTTTTTTGTTTTCTTTTTTGGACAGGCAAGTGGGGAGTTGCCTTTTGTTTGTTTGTTTGTTGAGTTTCATCTAGTAATGTTGGTTTTAGCAGCTAGAATTATCAAATTCCAAGTCACATGCTGTTTACTGTTAGTATGACGGATGGACTTGGTTATTTTGATAGGTGATATTGTGATTGACATGTAGTTGATTGTGTTTCATAATTGCTCCAGTTAAACTAATCCTTTTCAAGCAAATACAGTACGTTTTAGGTGGTTTACAAATGTCTTTTGTGTCATGTTGCTAGCTTGATATTCAGAGTATGTTATACTCATTTGCTTTAGTTATGATGTCGTACTTGTAGGAAGACCAAATTTACAGTATTTAATTATTTATACATTGATCCCTTGAACGAGTAGATTTGAAATTTTAGGAAGCGATACCATACTGTGTTCTAAGCCTCGATGATTTAATAACCGGAAGGTGCTTCTGTTGATTCCAGGTAAGTTCACAGCAGAAGGAAACAAGTAGCACTGCAGGTATGCGTGAGTGTGTTGAAACAAGTAAGCTCATACAGTATAGAGCAAAGGTATTTCTTTGTCCTCTGACCTGTCTAATTCACTCTAATAGGAAGTGACTTTATTACTTTGAAGGTCCTCTTAAAAACACGAACTTACTTTAATGATTCTTGACTAAGATTGTTCAACGATACATTGACCTACGATTGTTATGACCTCTTTTTGGAGCAGATGGTTCTTCTGAAATATGATGGGTGTAGTTTACATAGAATATTGGTTGATGAATCCAACTTATTATGTTTTTTTTAAAATATTCTTTTGGAACAGGAAGTTGTTCCAAAACAAGTTGCTGATATGGAAGCAGCCATAAAATATCACGATTTTCCATCTTTTGCACGTTTGGCTTGTTCCGACAGCAACCAGTTTCATGCACTCTGCTTGGATACATCTCCCCCTATATTCTACATGAATGACACATCCCATAGGCATGTCATTTTCACATAACTTTGGCTGGCAGGATAATTGTATATATGTTTCTGAGCTGCATTGTATATTCCAAATACTTATCTTGGCAAGGGTGAAATCTTTCAGGATAATTGGTTGCATTGAGAAATGGAACCGCGCAGAAGGTTCACCCCAGGTTTGTTTATGCTATCTTATCCAGGTTTTGTGCACTCTTCTAATTGCATGACATACATATTGATGTCATGATGTGTGTTCCTTATTACATAATGGGAAGATATCTCCGGATAGAAGATTCGTATTTCGCTTTTCTGCGAGAAACCATGCGTAGAAATTCAGTTTATGCGTAATCAAACTGGCTACACCATACATATTCCGCCAACTAGGTGCATAACTAATATACCTCCCAAAGGGTAATGAAATGGGATATATTTTATGCTTATTTCACAATGCAAGGTACATGTCTAATCAACCCTCCAGCACCCTCGATTTCCAGGGAACAATACTGGGAGGCCTTTATATGATATGCACTTCAAATTGTAAAAACAAAAAATTGAACATTATATAGCCCCCTCTCACTTCAAAAGAAAAAGAAAAAAAAAACAGAACACTACTATCCTTCTGGAAGGCCTTCAATTTCCTTTTTGTTGTCTATGTTTTATGTTTTATCCAGGCATGCGGGTTGAAGTGAAATTGGATACCACTGGTAACATTCTTTAGAAATACTGCAAACATGACATTCATTCTGTAAAACTCAACTACTAAGGAATTCGGGTGTTGGAAAAGTTGATTCAAATCTGGTTATGGAGGTTTTAAGTCCAAAACTGTCGAAAACTGAAATAAGACAAAGAACATTAAATATTGAGTCTTGCCATCGCAGTCCATATTCCATAAGGCATCACAGACAACGTATTTTGGATTCCCTATACATACCGATTTCCTAATTCCTACAGATAACCTGACAAGAACAATTATAAGTATATGTTCAGTTTATTTCCCATTTTTGTAACCCAACTACAAAAAAAAAGATCCCGGTATAGCATCAGGACATAGATGTCCAGAGAAGCTTCAAAATCTCGGAAATTTCTTTAAAAGCTCAGCTCTGTAGTTGCTTCTTTTCTGACTTACGCTTTTGTGGACCTATAATATGTTCGTGAAATTGAGTTGAGTTCTCTGCCTTAACTTTTGCATTCGTCTGTGCCATTAACGAGTCTTCATTGTCTACCAACATGCATATGAAATAAAGAACTTATTTGTCAAGGTCTGCTGCATAGGAGTGACTATCCAAACGTTCAGATCAGAAATTTGTGAGCAGCCACTTTTCCTTGGTTCTCCTGATGCAACAAAAAGATTCATACGAGTTTTCATCTCCAATTGCTTCATGTTGTTTGTTCAGGAAAAGTGACTGATTCTGAGATGTTTGACAGGTAGCTTACACTTTTGATGCGGGGCCAAATGCAGTTCTGATTGCGCGCAATAGAAAGGTTGCTGCCCTTTTGCTTCAGAGGTTGCTTTTCCATTTTCCCCCGCATCCAGATACTGATTTGGACAGGTATCTTGCGTCTACAACTTCACTTGGCAAACTAATCCTCTAATTCTAGTTCCTCTGATTTCCAAAAGCATTGATATTTTGAAGAGGTTTTGGACTCTGCTGATAAGTTCTCTGATAATGTCTCTTATCCATTTTGGGGGGCCCAGTTATGTTACCGGCGATAAGTCAATACTACAAGATGCTGGGCTTAAGGACATAACAGATGTGGAAGCTCTGCCTCCACCTCCAGGAATAAAAGACAACATTCCTGCCCTGAAGTACATGGGAGATGTCAGTTACTTCATCTGCACAAGACCTGGGAGAGGTCCTGTAATACTTGGTGATGAAAGCCTTGCTCTCCTCAGCCCTGAAACTGGACTGCCTAAGTGAAGAGACTCCGAGACTGCGTTTTGCATATTCTAGTATGTGTTGCTCTCTCTCTCTCATTTGTAGCGCTATCTGCGATTTTCCTCTTTTATCTTTTCAAGGATTTTGTATCATCTGTTTTTTTACAGGAAAGCATTTTTGTTTTCTTCCTGGATCAATTATTTTGCCACTTTTCCAGCTTGTTGAAACTATTCAATGCGAAGTTCTAAACGGGTTTTGTTTGGATTGTATCATTGCCCTACTTAATATGGGATTGCAAGATTACAATGCTGTTCTTGCTTGCCCAACAGTCATGTTGGACATCTTAAAATCTTGCATCCTCACGTTAGCTCTTCCAATCCTCAATTCCCAAACTATTTAGAACACCCATGTTAGTATATAGCCAACATGTGATACCAAAGTAACTTCTAAAAAGGCTTCTATTCAATGCATCCTCTGGGGGTGTGTACATTTGTGTTACATATGTTGTTAAATGGTTTGTGACCACTGTTTTTAAGAAGTGCACCTAAACGCAAAGCATTGCGCTTCAATATTCTGAAACAAGACGAGGGTGGAAAGCGCAGTTGAGGCAGAAAAAGTGTGCCCCCAAATGAACCGAGCCGTTTGTGAACTATTCGAAGCTCGACTCGGTAAAAGCTCGTTCGAGTTCGGTTCGGGAAACTAAACGAGCCAAACCTGAACTCAATTTAGGCTCGATTACTAAATGAGCCGAATCTGAACCTGACAGTATTCGACTAGGTTAGGCTCGCGAACCCGCTCATAAATTTTCACATATAACCTTCAATATATATAAAGTTTTACATGTACATAATGAAAATTTTATAACTTGTATATGTATAAACCTTTAAAAGTACTATATACTTACTTTTTAATATGTTTTTATAATTTTGTATATGTATGAACTTATTTATGTACAAAATAAAAATTTTATTAGTAGTTCTAGACCTGTATAAAATCATAAATATCTAATATTTTTTACTTTTTAAGGCTCGTGAACAAGTTTGAGTTCGACTCAAATCTAGGGAAGCTTGGCTCGTCAAATTTTTGTGGAGTTTGAGCTCGGCTCAAGTATGCTTAAAAACTTAATAAACGACCCTGAACACTCTAAAACTCGGCTCGTTTGTAGCCCGTGGGGTATGCTGAAGGCGAATGGAGTACGTGCTTAAATATCCACTTATAAGATAGTATTTGTATTTAATCATAGCGGTCCAATTATAAGTCTGTCCAACACTTTAATGAGGGCCAATGTACCAGATAATAGCTTGAAATTTATATTATTAATTGGGTCCCCGCTTGTTGACGGGTAGGATAATTCTCCCAAATTAGTCGGTTTATTGAGCCAGCTATTAATGCTAAATAGCTTGATATACATTGTTGGGCTAATTTTATACTCCCTCCATCCCTTTTTAAGTGATCCCTATCGGAATACGTACAGTTTCAAACCCCGAAAAAACATATTTCTTTATATAAATTTTTAATTTTTCCTAGAGAATTTTAATTAGGCATCCTATACAAAAAAGATGCTTATGATTCCATCCTATGAGATTTGAATACTTATGATTTCATCCTATAAATGGATAATTGGATCAATATGCCCTTATTAGTGCCATTATTAATACTATATATTATATATCTTTTAATTATATTTCTGTAATTGTAGAATTGACTAATTAAATATTCCTTATTAGTTGACTAATTTGTATTTCTGTAATTGTAGGATTGACCATTCCATTATTAGCCATCGCTACATCTCTCTCTAGCACTAAGAGCCTTGGTCTGATACTACTTTCTTGTAGGCAAGAGCACACACACTTACAATATGAAGAAGACAATATAGGAAAAGACTTGGAAATTTTATTTCACCCATACTAGAAACACTAGATTACATGCATATTTATAATGAACACATAGTGTAACAGTACTAATTAACAAGCATTATCCCATGATGACATGATCTCTACTTGACAACCTTTCACAATCCTAACTCCATTATTCCATAACTTCAATCTACTTATTACAAAGACTTTTCATTTCTAAAACTTCCACTACCAAAAATGAAAAGTCCTAACCAACTAATAACTCACAAAACAGCTCAAATAAAACCAAGTTTATTACTTTTTCAACAATTTCTCCCCAAGTAAGAGTGTTTTGAAGATAGCCTCTCTCATTCCATCTGCATAAGGAAAGAAGTGCCCGGCATCTGTTACTTCATGGTAGCAAATCCATGGAAGCCTTCCGGCAATGTGACGCTGTAGTGTAACTGGACCAAGCCAATCGTCGTCACCCTGCCATAGATGTACAGAACCTTCGTTGTCGGGAAAAGGGTTGTCGAGTTCCATTGGATCAAATTCCCAACTCCAGAATCCAACCATCAACTCCCTGTGGAATGACTCGTACTCCCCTTGCTGTGTTACATTTGCCTGCTTATCCCAATCAAGTAATAAAATTCCATAATCAGCGATCTTTAGATGTCTATACCCAAAAGGAGCATTTCATTAAGAATACACATAAATCTCGTTAACTGTGATGTTTCCAAGTCCTAACAAGCACTCCCAACTGCTCCACAGGAGTTTCTCTGGTTTCTTGCGCTCGCTATAGATGTCAAACGAAAATGTTGACGTCTATATGTGTTTGGTGGAGATGGTAGTCATAGAAAACATAAACAAGAAAAAGAAAAATAACTAAGATGTTAGGCAATACACTACAATGTTTGGTTACACTACAGTGTTTGGTGCATACAAGTGTTTTCGGTACACAGATATGAGATGCAGAAGAGGAGGGTGCCCAGGAGGAGGTAGAGGGTTGGACCAAAAACGGGTTGTAAACATGTTGTCGTTTTTGAATTTTTTACGACAAAGATAACACGAAGAACTATTTTATCGTCAAATTTTGAGTAACGGATTTTGCAATGTACATGTTTGAATAGTAATCTTAAGCTAGAACAAGCATAAAAGAAGAGGAAACTAATTAACCTTTGGCCTGACTTGCCGAGCATGCATCGTGGTAAGAATTTTCACATCTTGGGGTGATAATTTCGACTTTTTAGATATAACACTAGAGGCAGGGAACCATTTCTGAGTGTTCCACCAGTAAGTAAGCCAAGGGGTATAGTGAGCAATCCGAACTGCCCATTGGTCTTGAGGAAGTTGTTCATTATAGGCTTCTTTAGCTAGAGTCCTGGGAAATCCAGGCAACCAGTAGTTCACTACTGGGGCAATTAGTGTTGCTCCTGCTAGCCTACCAAATACCACTGACAATCAACATGGGATCTTAACAGCAATAAACATTAATACCAAAAAATTAAGGAGAAATAATTGCACATACACCAACAATTTGATGGACAAAAATACGCTCAGGTGAAAAAAAAACGTCCTAATATTTGTCAATGGAATGTGATCGCACCCTTTGTGACTTGTCATTGCACCTTTTCATCCAATGTTTCATTTTGGGTAAGTAACTCTTGCTCCTTCTATGACTAAATTTCGCACTTTAAGTGAAATAACGTGGCACTGTTTAATAGTACCGGTGTACCGAAATGAGGACCACTAGGTTATCCCACTCTTTTTTTTTTTTTTTTTTGGAAACAACCCTTGTTCATTGCAAATTTCATGAATGAAATTTGCGCCTTAAGTGAAATAACATGGCATTCTTTGAGAGTACCATTACACAGGAATGAGAATCACTGGGTTGTCAATGTGGTGTCTTAATCCCACCTTTTGTTTTAGGAAAAAAAGCATGCATTTGCTCCTTATATGAATAAATTTTGCACTTTAAGTGAAAAACAACATGACGCCATTTGACAATAACATTGCATTGGAATAATGACCACTAGGTTGCCAATGTATAGCCTTAATCCCTTTTTTTTTTTTTTTGGAAAACAATCTTTGCTCCTTTTATAAGCAAATTTTGCACTTTAAGTAAAATTACATGGCACCGTTTGACAATAATATTGCACCTTATGTCTTTTCAAACCTTTTCCCAATCAAGCATTTTCCAATTGAAAAAATAAAGCTACAATAAATCAAATTCTCAGCAACCAAAAAAGACCATTTCGGAGCACATCATTTTGAAAAGGGCTTTTGTTAATGTATGCCATAAGGGCATATGTCAGGGACCATTACATAAAAACAACTACCCCTACTTAAGAGAAATATTGCCCAAAAGTAATTAATGTATTTGACAGTCATAGAGCAAGAGGCCAAAACACCCTCTTCTTTCCTTGCATTCTCCTTTCATTTGCCTTAATTCCCGATCCATCACCCTTTTCTTTTTTGTTTGATACCGTTTCTTAACAATTTCCTCAAGTTGGAGTTCATAGCAAATAAAAACAAGAAAAAAAAAAAAAAAAACTCTCACGAGCAGAACTACTGCAATAAAGAAAGAAGAAAGGAGAAAAGGGGGGCTATAGTAATGGCGGAGCAAGATTTTAGTTAGAGGGGCCTTACTTAAGAGAAATATTTTCCTGAAAAAAGAGTAATCCTCAATAAATCGTGTAGGTTTTGTTTTACATTAAAAAATATATAGATATTACTCCATCTGTCAATTTTTAAGTTTTCACTATAAGAATACGTGCATTTTCAAACGTCCAAAATAAATCTCTACCTATTTAATTTTTGTAATTTTTTAGTGCAAAAATATTTAAATATAAACTATGGAGATATTTACGTCTAAGAAAATACGTGTGTGTGTGTTTGGTTCTGCCTTTGAAAGAAATTTAAAAAATTACATTATAATGCAAAATAACTTAATCTTTGACTAGATCAAATCAAATTTTGAAAAATTTCTATACTAATTATGTATATAGTAATCATATTACGTATGATATACTAGTTGAGTCCGACGTGCTTCGCACGTCACCGTGTGCTCAGTGGTTATGGATTGTTCTATGATGAAAGGTAGTGTCTGATTTTTGCAATAATAACCGGGTGGTGATAATAACAAAACTGTTTTATATTGTGACAAAACTCAAATGCATGAAATGCTTGTACTCATATATAAAGTACAAATTCTTTGTGCATTGAATTGAAGACGAAAACGTACAGGAAAATTAAAAAGACATTGAAACGTAGAAATAGTGCTTTGAACGAAGGCGTGGATATCATTAGACATTGAAGAGATAGAAACATTGAAGCATTCAAAATATTGTCTTGGGTACAAAGTAATTGAAAATCTGTGAAAACAGATAGGTTAGTACTCCCTCCGTTCCTAAATAATGTCCCTACTTTCTCTTTCTTACATTTTTTCAAATCAAAAAATAAAGTACTTTCGTGTATCATTTTTCGAATTTTTTCGCACCGAATTAAAGTACTTGTCAAGTACTTTAATTCGGTGCGAAAAAATTCAAAAAATGATTTACGGAAGTAGTTCATTTTTTTATTTGAAAAATGGCACGACTTTTCGTAGTGGAACATTAATACGGAACGGAGGGAGTATATATACAAATAAAAATAGCTTGTCGAAATTGAAGTTCTGGAATGCTAATTCAGACTTTCTTCTTCTTTTGATTTTTGTCAGCAGTTTGTGGACGTGGATGGTCTTTCATCTTATTTTGAGAATCCTCGAGTCCATCTTGCTCCATGTCTGTTGCAGAGTGACCTTATTTGGGAGATGAAGATTTTTGGCTTTTGCTTGTTTGGAATGGTCTGCTTTGGCAGGAATTGCTGTAGCCACGGCAAGGGGAGTTTCTTCTTCAACTTCTATGATTTCAAAACAGATTTTTTACGGCGATAATGGTGAACAAGCACTGCAATGATTCTCCTATGCTTGATTTATACGCCTCAAGATGAATGGCAAACTCCATTCTCGTACCTAGTATTGTCGCAGCATCGTTTGATAACCTTCCCTATATTTAAAATGCAATCAATGATAATGTGTTATCAATGAAAATGCAATCAATGATAAGTTGTGTGTGCAGATATTTACGGTTTACTTCTCGTGTGTCGTCTTTTAAGTATTCGCCAGTTATGCCAAACATTGTACCTGTATTGCGGTCCATTATAATTTTGGGAATGGAACTCCAAGATCCATGCACCATAGTCCATCTGGATTTTTCCTAGGATCAAAACGAAGAATTTCAAACAGGTTATTAGCCAAGTACTAACTTAAAGTTTACCTCGGTTACTAATATACAAGATTCAGAATTCCACCAAAACAATGTGCATCCAAAGACCATATCACTTAGTCATTTAATCAAACACCTTACCAACCAAAGCAAGAAGAGTTGGCTCTTTGCAGTACAGGGAGGAGTAGAGATTTCGGCTACATTTAGGCGAACACCATACAACTACATACTACAGCATCTTTAAATTAAAGAAATCCATAATCAATTCATGAAACGCATACCCCCTTCGTTTTGGCTTTTGCAAAAAAGTCTTGTCCGCGCCGCTTGATACAGCAATCGTTCCCATCACAAGAGCACCGTAAGCTTTCGAGACCATGGCATTCTTTTCCTGTAAAAGTTGCTTAGAAAGTTAACTACCAACCTATCGTAAGATTTATTAACGTAAATGAAGTAACAATATCAGTCAATAAAGCCAAAATAAATCAGAGCACATCTAGTCCTGCTAAGCTGAACTTGAAAATATTAAGTTATTAACAGTTAAAGTTGCCCCTCTCCAAAATGTCAATTTATCACATCATGGACGATTCCCTTTAGAAACTCCTATTGAAGTACATAGAAAAATTAAACATCAATTTTGGCTAGATTTTGTTTCAGGTTTCTATTGCTTTGAGTACTTTATGGAGGAAAATATGTTTCTTGTTCACATTCCTCACCAGCAAACAAAGAAATCTTAAAGTCGATACCTTATATTTTATTTTGTTTCCTTCACATTTCAAAGGATTTTAAGTTTTGGTCATCTATCCAACTCGTTATGTCTGCAAGAAAATCAATAAATTGCCAATGTCTCCAAGAATAAAAGCCCATTTTCCTTCGCAAAATTGTTCCCCTTCCTCTTTGCTGCCCTTCTGTGCACAAGGTTGCTCTTGTTCCCTATAAGCATAATTGTCATGTTCAGATTTGCATGCTGCCGTGCATCTTCGAGCCAGCTTGCCAGACGATTAAATGTCTCTCTCCTGTATAAGTGAAGAGGAAATTCCTTAACCGAATATCAACCAATGTAAAAGTTTTGTAACTCTGCCAGAGGACATATCCAGACAGACACAAAAGTTTGCACCTTCATCTCCGGTTTTAGTGAACATATAAGAGATTCTCTGTAGGACTGAATAAGAGCCAATACCATGCCATTAACTTCACATAATACAAAATCTACCGCAGGTAGACCCAAGGCACACTGGTGCACCAATGACTAATGACTCAATCTAAAATGTGCGAAGCCTCAAACTTTTAGGAGAGCGCATGTCAATATGAGATACCAATGCTTGTCCATGCTATATTTCCATGGCCAATGCCCGACTTCTTTCTAGTCTAGGATCAGAACTATCTGATTTGCATTCGTTGTAATACATGCAAGAGTATCATCTAAGTCTAGATTTGTCCAAAAAATCTAACCATACTCCAATACGTATATAGTGCTCCAAACGAATTACAGGAAACAACAAAAATATTGTAGGCATCTCTATCATTTACAATGTTTATCTTTGTGTTCACCTTTTCCTCTCACTCAACTGATCCCTCCAAAAATCCATGGACGAAATCCTTCCGAAAGAACAAATCTAAGTTCTTAGACTACGAAAAATGCAACTGCATCTTTTGGAATCAACGAGGGAATGCATATACAGTTCTTCACAAGATTGAGAAAAAGGCCAAGAACATCAATACCTCTCCTTGACAGAGTTGTAGTTTGAGAAGTAGATCGCAGAATCAACTCTCACTACCAGAATTCCAGGAACTTTTGCTGCATCTGGGTATTGTTGCATATTCCTGTAAATCCTAGTCCTCGACTCCTCGGGAGCTTCCCCAGTAGAGCAGCCCGTGGCCTCGTCACTTGCAGTAGGATTTTAGCAAAAAAAAAGCCCAACCTGTCACATTAAAACATCATTAACTAAAATAGGAATCCTGTCACATTAAAACATGATTAACCTGTCACATATAATAGCCCGATGCTATCTCATGGCAAGCTTCATCACATGTCACTAATGCACAACCAATAAAACATCTGCACAAATCTTTTGATCGATCTTCACTGCTGAAGGCCATGAGACGGCAATCACAATAAATACCTATACAACATCATAACCAAACAACACAAATCAACTCTTTGTTTGTTCCACAACCAAACAAAAGTTGTTTTTGATATGCAAAGTCTCGTGCTCATTCAAATTATAATCTTTTTTTTTTCTTTCTTTTATCGGTAAAAATAAGCTTATTGATAATTCGATAAGGGCACATCAACGGTGGAACATTAGATAGCAGGAGAACATCCTCAAGAGCAAATGCAAATGCCTGGAACGATTTTGGGAACTTCGATATTAAGCTTTTATTATTGAGTTTACATTTAATAGTAGTATGGTAGAAAGAGAGAACGATTCATCCGGTAGCAACAGCATTCCATTATCTTTAGCGATTCAAAGAGGCCAATATTGACAGCAATATAGCACCATAGCATGAAGCATCGAACATCATTATCCATTCATGCAAGTGCTATTGATGATAGGATAATATGAGATCCGAGCAGGCATATAGGAGTTTCTGTTATATACATAGACAGATGAGATAAGGTATATCCAGTTCATATAATATATTTTAACAATAGAACAATCTAAGCCACTTATGAGTTTCCACATAAGACAACAAAAGTAACCAAAATAGACAGGCAAAAAAGAAATGCCCAAAGCAAGACAACCCATACAACAGTATTCTGAGATTACGAGTTCAAGTATACCCCAAACTTGAGAACTCCTCCCCACTATTTGCACTTTCCCAACTTCAGCGTTAGAAACAAAAAAGACTACTCAACTTTTGAAGGTTTAGCAATTTCTCCCATTTGATATACAAACAATCTGATGAAACACTATTATCAGCTTTCTATAGCTGTTTCCAACCCTAACACTCTCTTTTGCTCCCTCTCATGAACTCACATGACGATGGTAAGTACATTTTCATTTTCATCACCCAAATTTCCATTTTCATTTTCATAAGCACGACCTCTGCCCATGCTTGCTTCTTGTTATCAACAATTCCTTCACCCAAATTTGCATTTTCATATTCACCTTTTCATGCCCTATTGCGCGCTCGCGCGTGTCTGTTTGTGAGAGAGAGAGAGAGAAGAGAGAGAGAAGAGAGAAGAGAAGAGAAGAGAAGAGAACTTTGGCTATAATCAACTACATTTATCCAATTCAGGGTTTGTTTACTTCAAAAGACATTAATAATCATATGAGTTCATTTTAGGACTTCGGCAAATTCTAAAATGTTAGAAGTCTAAAGGCTTCCCATTATACTGCTACAAGGAACTCTCTAGAAGATAAAAAATTGAGGATGCGGTGCCGAAATGAGCACAAATCAGCAAAGGTACTACAGTATGTCAGTACCACCCACCAGACTGGGACCTTATGTCCAAAGTAGATGCACAAAGAGGGTTTCAGAGTTTTACAGATTTAGCCACTGAATGGAGAGAGGGAACCTTTGTGGCTAGTTGCTATTCAAGCTGTTTGTTTTCACCAGTTACTGATCCTGAAAAAGAACATCATAGATTGATCAGAAGTCCAAAATCAGTAAACACAATCAATGCTCAGTTAACAAACACACCAAATAACAAACAAATATTGTAAAACTTAGGAAGCATTACTTATGAGGCGTAGGGAAGGAAGTATTTTTCCTCTTTTTTAGATAAAGTAGGAGAAATGAAGAGTTACATTTCCATTTCCGTCCTCTTTTTTGGCTTGACAAAATCATTAGTTGATATCTAATGGTACGAAATTAAGAGAAGGGTGTAACAAGGCGTCAAAAGATTATGTTCTGACAAGCAAATCATCTCCTCCCAATTTCAGAGGTGAGTAGAAGTGCTTAAAATGTTTGTAGTCTCTCCCCCTCATAACTCCTCCATATCGTTCCCTTCTTCGATAGTAATTTAAACATGGCAATAACCAACCCTTCTAAATCCTACACTTTCCCTCGTAAACACTCAATCTAAACGGAGTGTTAAGGAGCAATGGACAACCTAGTATAACCTTCTAGTTCTAACAACAATAAATGGAAGACTCGCTTTCCTTTTTAGAAATGGGATAATTTCGAAAATCCAATAACACGCACTGCCTACATATTTTCAAGATCGTGTCAAGATAAACCAAACCAAACCGAGCCTTATGTCCCAATCAATTGGGGTCGGCTACATGAATCTTTTTTCTCCATTGAGCTCTGTCAAGTGCTGCTTGTTCACTTAAACCTAGTAGACTCAAATCCTTGCGCACTACCACATCTAATGTCAATTTGGGTCTTCCCCTCCCCGAAACATTGCTACCCAAAGCTATCTTATCCGCTCTCTTAACTACTGGATCCGCTGGTCTACGATAGACATGCCCAAACCACCAAAGCCTATTTTCCCTTGAACTTCTCCTCTATAGGTACTACACCTTCCAAGATCGTGTCAAGATGTTAATATCAAAAGCTTCTTACAACTTTGTTCTCTTCCAGATTTCTTTTTTGTTCTTTCTGCATATACATCATATGTTCATGCCAAGAGAAATCGTTAAAACTAACCTCAATGACTTAATAACCGCATAGTGAAAGGAGACTAAACAATACTGGAAAAAGGAAAATGGAGGATTCTGAATATCTAGCCCTGCCTTATGTTTTAGATCTAAACTCAACAATAAAGGATTCTTATGCATCAACAGTTTCAAATATTGGTGGAATCTCCTCCATAGAATCAATTACGGGACTTATATATCCATTTTGATTCTTTGAACGAGTAAGAACCCTATCAACTATAAGAGATTAAAAGTTCAAGTGTTGTCCATTGAAATGGTGAATCCCTTTCGGATCCTTTTAGAGTGCTGTCCTAATTGTTATTTTTTCTCTTGCAGACTATTCTAACTCCCAACTACGGGTCACAAATAAGAGCTAATGACAAGCAAGATTGGCACTTTCTAGTTGTCTAGAAGTAGTAATCTCCTATCTATATCAGCTAAAGCCATTTAGTAAGAGATTAAAATATCCAAGTAAAAACTCTGGGAAAGGACACTATCTTGTTGGAATAAAATTTAGCAAAAGGACACTATCTTGTTGGAGTCAAATTTAGCATCTTCATTTATCAATCAAAACAATTTAGATTGAATTCATAAAATGCCACTATTTGATACATTCTTTACAGCAGAAAATAGCATTCTGTCATTATAAAATTATCTACATTTTTCTGATTCAACAACATACAAATATGGATAATAGGATGGGTGATCTCCTAGGAAGTCCTCGTGACCCCTTTTTGGTTTAAAGAAAAAGCTCTTGAAGGCATTAACATAACACTTGCACAATTGACATGCTCTTTATCATTAGACCTAAACCAAGAATTCAAGTACTCAAAGATTAGGGAATTCATCTGACTCCCTTTCTTCGGATAACAAAAAGTTTTGCTTCGACAACATAAACAGAAAACTTGTGATGTAGTTCTAAACTTCCCCACCAAAGGCTAGGCACTCCCCTCTCTATCTATCCTAGATCCACCATTCCACTTCAGATGGTGTTACCTACACGCATACAAAGCTCTCCCTATTTTCTGGCCGACTCTCTCTCTCTCTCTCTCTCTCTTTCTCTCTCTCACACACACACACACACACACACACCACAATTGGCGCGGACAGCCCCACAGGAAAGCCCCCTCAATGCTTGCCGACAAACGAGCGGTAATTAGGGTTTACCAGTACCAAAAACGCTTTTCAATGTACTGGTACAGATTGCCTTGAGGAGGAGAGAACAAGAAATGAACGAAGAAGGAAAGAGAGGTGACCGCTGCCCACTCTTGGCTGAGGAGAAGTTAAGTTGTGCAGTGCAAGATTCTTATCTCCACCTTGACGCAGTCTTGAGAAGCAATATTATATTTTAGATTTAACACCTATAATATGGAAAGACGCACTCTTGAGAAGCAATGTGCATAAAGTGTAGAATGTTAAAGATAGCTCATAAGATGAAGGCAAATTTCAATTGACTATAGAAAATATGATCAGGATTCTTTGGTGAATAAGCTGATTGGAGAAAAGATGATGGTAGAGATTGAAATCAAGATCATGTGAAGAACACCATCAAACCTTTTATCATGCAATGGCAGCAATTACCTTCAACATTCTACATTGATGCACAAACACTATAAAACTAAAAACAGTAACCCCAGCAACAATAACTAAAGACTTAGAGATGCTAACTTAGGAGAAATGCACAGCAATGTAGGTTGAGGGTTTCCAAGACATAATCACAGGTATTTTGTGAATCTACAAAGGATTGCATTTGCCTTGATTTTGAAGAAAATATAATTGTCATTTTTCAAAATCATTGAACAGCAACCTTAAAAGTATCTTTTTCCTCATCGCTAGTGTAACAAACATACCATCATTAATGACAATTGAAATTCGCCCAAGAGACAAGAAGTCCGTTGGAAGTAGCCAAGTAGGTACAATACAAGTCAAAGCAAACAAAAATTGAACCTACGAATCAAACCAGCCTCCCATCTGTAGGAAAAAATGAAACCAAACCAAACCAAACCAAACCAAACCAAACCAAACCAAACCAAACCAAGCCTTATGTCCCAATCAATTGGGGTCGGCTACATGAATCCTTTTTCTCCATTGAGCTCTGTCCAGTGCTGCTTCATCATTTAAACCTAGTATACTCAGATCTTTGCGTACTACCGCATCTAATGTCAATTTGGGTCTTCCCCTCCCTTGTGCGTTTCTACCCAAAGCTATCCTATCCACTCTCTTAACTACTGCATCCGCTGGTCTACGATAGACATGCCCAAACCACCTTAGCCTATTTTCCCTTAACTTCTCCTCTATAGGTGCTACGCCTACCATCTCGCGAATTGTTTCATTTCTAATCCTATCTCGTCTAGTCTTACCACACATCCACCTCAACATCCTCATTTCCGCTACACTTATCTTGTTCACTTGCTGCTTCTTAATAGGCCAGCATTCTGTCCCGTAAAGCATCGCTGGTCTTATGGCAGTTCTATAAAATTTTTCTTTCAATTTTGTTGGTACCCTCTTGTCACACAGTACACCAGTAGCACTCCTCCACTTGAGCCACCCCACTTGGATCCTATGAGTCACATCATTCGCAATCTCTCCATCTTGACTAATAATAGATCCTAAATACCTAAATGGTCCCTCTTTGGTATCTCCTGATCTTGGATCCTCACTCTTTCCTCATACGTACTTCTGGTATCACTAAACTTGCAGACCATATACTCAGTTTTACTCCTACTTATCCGAAAGCCCTTAGACTCCAATGCTTCCCGCCAAATTTCTAATTTAGTGTTGACACCACTAGCCGTTTCATCTACAAGGACAATGTCATCTGCAAATAACATACACCATGGGATATCCTCCTGAATGTGCCTAGTCAATTCATCCATAACTAACGCGAAAAGGTACGGGCTCAAGGCAGACCCTTGGTGCAATCCTACTGTAATGGGAAATTCACTCGTTTCTCCTGCTGGTGATCTAATGGCAGTGACTGCCCCTTCATACATGTCTCTAACCACGTCAATATAGCCTCTGGTCACTCCGTAGGGAAAAAAAAAAATGAAAAAAAAAAAAAGAGGAACCTCTTAAAGGGATGTAACCTTGTCACAAATGGTTTTATTACTGCTACCAAATCTATTATACGAGCTTGGGTGGCCTCTTCACTCACCACCAACTGATTTTGAGTCGTATGGTATCCAATATTGGAGATTGAAAATAATAGCACATGGGCCTTATGACGGATATCAAAACCGGGTGGAAAGGTAAAGGACCAACTCAGTGTGAGTTGACAGAAGCACAAGCAGAAGTCTCTCCACGCTGGCAGGCTCTTTAGAGATCATAATCCAGAACAAAATATGAATAACGTATTGACAAAAATCTTAGACCATAGCTTCATTTACCATTTAAGTTTGGCCAGCCTCTTTCTGGGGTTCCAATGCCACCTTTATCAGAAATGAGACCATCCACCCATGGTTGTGCTACACAGCCAGTATTTGTTTAACTTATACAGAAGTACAGAACCTTAAACCTTCAATGATACCATCCTCTACATTCCCATTTTTGTGAGTAAGTCAAATTTCCATGTCAACTAACAAAAACCAAGAGCCCAATGGACCTATTGGAAGAACTGCAACTAAAGGCAAAGGAGTCACTGCCACAAAAAAGGCAAAATCAGACACAAACACTGCATCAAGCAGGGCAAGTGATAACTGATAAATAATTTGCTTTTTCTCTTCACAACAAAAATCCGCACGCGTAAAAACACCAAACATGGAATTCTTTTGCCTCTGACGGACAGAAGGACAGATGAGCCCTAGCAATTGCCCTACCCAAGTTTTCGAATTTTCTTTATAATCAATTGTCTTAAATTTTTACCATACATAAGTTCACGGCCACTGGTCCATCCAGCATTCTCCATTAAAACCTAAGAACACTCGTCCACCCTTGTACTTTTGTATATGCATTGTATATCATGAAAAAGCCTCAAACACAATTTTAAATTCAAACTTTACATAGTAATAGAACATTGGGCTCTATATATATATTTTTTTGAGACGGATATGGATGCACAATATGCATTTATGCAACTATATAGGACCCAAAGTTTCGTACTTGTATAGGTTAATTAAAAGATATAGTATGAGGTAATAGTTTTGATGGTATATTTGCAATTTGTAATGGAATAATTGACGCAGTCTTTCATACTATGTTTTAATTTTTATTTTTTTTGTTGTAATGTTTGTCCACCCAACACACATAGTAAAAAATCCCTGTGATTCACAAGCTAACGTGGTCAAAGACTATATACCTATAACAGTCACTAATATGATAAAAACCTGACTTTAAACTCATCAAAGCAAATCCTACAACATATAAATTTACTAAAATATCTGCATTTCAAGTAGTATTTAGGGAATAGAACACATTCAGAGAAGATGATATGAAAAAAAACTGAAAGAAAGAAGAAAAAAAACGAAATAATGGGAGAAAGAGCTGGGGGATTCGTATAAACCTGCAAGAAGGGGAGGTGTTTTGGCGACCTCATCACCTGGGTCCTTGATAAAAATGAAATGGTAGAAATTCACCAAAATGAATTCATGGCCCTTATAATCTTCTTTCACTGCATACGCACAAAGCCATGAATCCCACGATTATTAAGGACTCTCAATCCAAGAGGTTACTCTATGTAAAGTAGGAACATGCAATCCCATGATTTCAAGACAGAATCCCATGGTATTTGTGAATGAAGCCATAAATCTACTACATTCACACATATACATATATGTTAGGTATAAAGCGATGTAGCAATTAGGTTTTTTGATCACGGGAAAAAAACGTCCGAATAAACATCTTGATCCTAACTCGATATTGCAAAGAAAAAATAAGGAACCAGCCCTATTTCAACTTAAAAGAAAGCTTCACCAACAAGTGCAGTATCCTCGGGAAAACAAACACGAACTTAAACGCATCCAGATTCATCAGAAATTATAAATCGGCCAGTGCAGAGGAGAAACAGGAAATACTACCATATTTGACTCTGAGGATATGAGAAATCAAGACATATAACTCCAAAATTAGAAGGATTTGGAAGGCAATACAGTTTCACGAACACCATCAAAATCGCTTTGAGTCTCGTTTCGAATAACTTCCATATTACCACTCTGCAAAAATCAAAACATTCAAGTGAATATTTTTTCCAAAATCTGAAAAGTTACATTGTTGGATACTACTATTTTAAAAAAAAAAAAAAAAAACCTTTATTCAAAATTTCACCTAAATATGAAGTGAGATTAGAATAGAGATGGTGTTACACTTCGCACACTTTTGCATCATTTTTTGAGAATAATACAATTTCCCTTTTTCATTCAATGAGGTGCAAGCTGGTTTAGCTTCATCTTTAAGCTTTATTTTAACCTTTGAGGCATATTATCAATAATGGCATTGTTCCACATTCTCTCCCAGTGAAGATTGATCAGAACTATTTTGTTATCTCCAAACAATTAAATTATGAACCGATCAATGCCATTATTTGTGAAATCACAGAGAGATAGAGGGATGTCGACTGAAGGAGGGAAATCAATGTCATTATTTGTGAAATCACAGAGAGATAGAGGGATGTAAGCTGAAGGAGGGAATTGATTATCAATTAAAGATGGATATAGGAAGGAGAAAAACAACAGAGAATCTACAAAATCAAAAACATACTGTAGAGTGTAGACGGTACATAATTGCCAAAGAACCTCTTCGAATTAGGATTCGCCTGGATCAGGTTGTTTTGCTGAGGAGACTCAAATTTCAGATAACAAATAGACCATTGACGACGCTAATCCAAATCTCTTGGTGCGAATGACAGGGAAGGAAGGAATTTACTTTTGCCCTAAGAGAAAAACCTAACCAGAGAAAACGAAAATACTCACAATAAGTGATTGATTTGTTTCTCTCCTCTGTCAGAAAGCCTTATATACACAGCCGTTGCAACAGTATTTGAAGGACAATCGACCGACGTAGCAATAGTACTCCCTGCCGCAGCAACAGTATTCCAATATATCGAGCCCTGCGAGGGTTTCCACAGTACCTGAACTGCACTCCAAGTACTCAATCCTCTCATTTTCCGGCCTCAGCAGGGCCTCTTTACCGATCGCACGGGGATGCACCCATTGCTTGCCGACAAAGGTTACGTCAAATCAGGAACAAACGGAGAAAGGCTATTTCACTTCTCTGCGTATTTTGCTTGCCAACAAAGTACAGTGTTGCCCCTGTACTTTCAAACTCTTTCACTTCTGTCCCTGGCCGCTGATCTGCCCGGGAAAGCAGTGAAGCACAGAATTGGCAGACGAAGGTGACCTAAAATTTGCCCGGAACTCACTCTTTTAATGTATAGGTTAGATATAGAGTAAAAAATTGAAATGGGTTAAGTATCTGGGTGCATATATTTTGGTGGGTATGTTTCAGAAACCCAATTGACAAAAACAGTGATAAACATAAAAAAATTACCCACATTATCACAGTCACATATCTCCACCTCAACACCTCTAGGGGTTTTTTCGGCAGCCATTGCTGGATCTCTGTTTGAGCAGTGACAGAGTGAGATTGGGGGAATCCAAGAAAAGCAAGACAGAGAGAGACGAGAGAAAAAGTGAGGAAATTGGGTACGAGGTTATCAAGAATTTAATGGGTATATTGGTCTACTAAGAATAGAGACTCCATGTTTTTTCATAATTACTTCACCTTTTACCACGCATTTATGATTGTCAAATTAATGGCAGTGTCTACATTTTTTTTTTTGCCATTTTTTAAATTTCCTTTCTTTTCACCTTTTTGGATGTAATCTATCACGAAAAACCCGAAGGCATACATGCCAAAGCATGCGAAGTTAAAAAAAAATTGTGTTTTGAGCATGCTTCATACAATAATTGTGTTTTGAAAATCACACCTAGGCCGACTAATCCCCGTCTAAGCGCTAGGCGATGGTCCAATGCCTAGATTTGTCAACCGAATAGTTGGTGCCTAGTCCCTGACTCCTTGCCTAGGTACAGTTGAGAGATAATCTTGATTATTGTGTGTGCGGTTTGGTTGTGATTTGGGTAAGGGACAAAAAGACAAAGATGGAGATGGGAGTAAATGAGAAGTGGAGCCATGCCAGAGAGGAGATGAGAGTGAATTATTCGGAGCATAATGTGTACTGGAATATAAGAATGTGTGTAGTGTGTGATGTATTTGTGTGGGAAAAGAAGAAGAGAGGAGAGCAAAGAGAGGAGAGAGGTAACGTGGGGAGCCCCATTTTGGGGTCTCCCCCCCACCAGTTATGTCATATGTGTGTGAGAGAGAGAATTGTGAGAATGTGAGAGTTATGTAATTTTGTGTGCTCGTATTTTGTGAAAGATTAATAAAAATGTGTTGGGTTTGTGTGTGAATCTCTCTTCTATTTTCCCATCAGGTATTAGGGGGCTGACTAGTCGGCGCTTGAGTGTTAGGTGCCGTTTAAAAATTTTGAATTTCCACATTTACCCTTAGACATCATCGTTACATGCACTTCTGCCCACTAACTTTTTGAAATAGAATCTATTCAAAAGGGCAAATAAGAAATGTATCAATTTTTATCCACTAAAGTTTCAAAATACTCCAGGATATATTATGAGAGAACTCAAAATATAATACTGGATCGTAAAAAAGGGAGTGCAAATTTGTCTCCAAGATCAAGTATAGAGTAAACTCGGAAACATTTTACCTGTGGGGGATATACTTGAGGCAAGCCCATACTAGTTGTCCTCCCATGGAATTACCAATAACATAAAATTTGGATCCAAGTTCCAACTGATCAGCTAGCTCTTCTACGTCAAAAGCTGTACTCTTCAGGGTTCTCTTTGGATGTGGATCACTTTCCCCATATCCAGGTCTATCAAAAGACACAAGATGAAGTCCTAGTTCTTCAGCTATTTCCTGAAACAATCCCAATCGGTAGAAACAAACAACTTCTCAAATAATTGACCAAAATGAGATTGACAATGGAATTGGATCATCTTCGGTCTTCATTGGACCGGATAGTCTAAATCTTGGCCGCTCATTTCGGCAATTAAAAGCAAAAATCTCGGCAATTAAAAGTAAAAATCAGTAGTGATAGTCTATCTTACTATAAATAAATTCAGACCATTAATTGCTGAGATGGTGGCCGGAATTTAGATTAGTGTTGGTTCTAGGGGCAAACGTATGTGGAGGGGATCCCGGTTCCAAAAAACAAAATATATACTTTATTTTACACGAATGGAAGTTGATAAGTAAATATCGGTACCCGAAAAACTAGATTTTTATACAGTGATGAGAAAATAGCAATTTTAGAAAATAAAAAGTTTCGATCATAAAAATCTCGATCAGTCTCATTCATTAAAGGCTGCATGATTTTCCAACTTTAACCTTTCCTGTCGTGCTTTACGAAAATGCTAACAAATTTTAGTACACTCCAATATATAGAACAAATACCATCCCACCCCCTTAGCCAAAATTCTAGCTCTGCCAATGGATTAGGCGGCCTCCCCAAACCGGTTTTCCCCGGTTCACTCAAAAAAACCCTGGAACCGGACCGAACCGAACCGGTTACACCCCTAATTAGGCCCAATAAAAATGAGCACGGGAGAGGTTTCGAACCGAATGAAGTGTTGAAACGTACTGGTACTAAAACAAATGGATCATGTCTGCCAGAGCTAAATCCACGAAAGAAGACGAGCTTATACTTGGCAATTTCCTTTGGGACACCGTGTTGCTCATAAGCCAAATGCCTTCCGTCCCTAAGTTTTATTCTGGTCGCTGTGATGGGCGGACCTCCTGGGGATCCAAAGATATTAGGTGGCGGAGGCATGGTGGCCTGAAATGCCAAGGCTAGGAATCCGACCACCACCACCACAACAATTGCCTTATAGTACATAGCTGTCACGAAGGAAGTGTTAGATGTAAAATTCAGAATATCGCCTAACACCATTTTACACGGCAATCTCTCTCTCTCTCTCTCTCTCTCTCTGACAATAAATCTCATGAAATGGACTTGATACCTATATTGTTAATTGTACAAAACTTGATCAAACAAAAATAAACTCAGCTCATCGACTCCAGGTTTCTAATTTTTTAAAACCCACGTGGCCGGGGTGTAACCAGTTGGGTGTGAAGTGTGATCGCAGCATTTCTGAATTAATAATGAAATGATTGGGGAAAGAAATAAAACTAATCATGTCAACAATTTTATACTCCCTCTGTCCGAATTTGTCAGTCCCTTTTTGAAATTCGTGTCATTTTTTATTGCTTATATCTCTCAATTCATTATGATTTCCATGGTTTTACGAACTTTGTTTTATAAAACTAATTGAGATCTATCAAATAAGATCCATGTTGCCCATTTTTTGAGATACAAATTGAAAGATATAAGAGGTAAAAAATGACACAAATTTCAAAAAGGGAGAAATAAATCCGGACAAAGGGAGTAACATGGGTTTATTAATTGTGCACATTACCACCATTTCCTCTCACCCTCCCTCTCCACGAGAAAAACATGGGTGCCGATGGCCGACGAATGCTTAAACTCTACTTTTCCCAGGTGAGTTAATTTAAAATCCGAACTTGTAAAGACCCTGATTTTTTAGGCAAATAAAAAATTTCACGAGAGGGTATGCAATTAAACTTTGTTGGCCGACGAATGCTTAAACTTTGTTTAAAAAATAAAGTGAAAATTTATTGGCCGACGACATTTTATGCGAGAGGGTTGTTTTGGTTAACTTTTTAACGCATCAAAAATGATGAAATGCTTTTTTCACTCTTATAGTATTATCATGGCAAATCCGAATTGGGGTCGCAACTATGAGACTGGAAGCAGTAGCAATCACGGCAATGCAAGTGGCAATCCAAATAACTCTTTTGATTTTGAGTCATTGGCTGGTTAGTTGATCCACGATTTGGTCATGCGGTTCCCGAGTTAGGGGTGAATGAATATGGACACGAATACAGCCACAATCCCTATCACTGTCACTTCTACAGAGTACATGATCATCCACAAATTCCACCTACGAATTTACGGTCGACATCAACATTGCATGCTGTGTCAGCATATGACAATTGGTCTATGAACGAAAATGCAAGTGCAATAAACACAAAGTTCAGCAATCTAGTATTTTAATCGGGTTTTCAATTCGATGTTTATGAAGACACACAAAAGGAAAAGAACTTCAACGCCGAATTTGGAATAATTGATTCTGCTATTCACATATTCTTAACTGTAATCATAACCTAGCACAAGCATAGAAACGACACTAGCACGGGAGAGAATCGAGTCCGAGACCTCCTTCCATATTGTAAAGGAAGAGGAAAGTTGGCATCTTTGGCTTGTCTTGCTGAGCAAGCATCTTGGTCAGAATTTTCACATCTTGGGATGATAATCTAAGATCCAGGGAACCATTTCTGAGTGTTCCACCAGTAAGTAAGCCAAGGGGTGTACTGAGCAACCCCAACTGCCCACTGGTCTTGACGAAGTTGTTCAAAATAGGCTTCTTAGCCAAATTGTGGGGAAAATTAGGCAACCAGTAATTCACTACTGGAGCAACTAGTATTGCTCCTGCTAGCCTGCCAAAATTACAAACAATTGATGGAGACAAAATACAATAAAAACGAATTCACAATCGTGCCGATTCACATGTTTGTATGAATAAGCTACGGATTACTCATTGTTTTATCCATAGAGTGAGAGAGATTTCTCATTGGCTCCGACAACCATGAAACTTGTCCATTCATTTAATTTTTGTAGCCTTTGCCAAGGAAAAAAGCATAAAGCCACGATTGTTGGAGCTTCTGGTCAATTTTATTTTCCGAGGGTAATAACATAGAGAGGGGTGGATAATGTCACCCGGACTTTTGAACATGTAAATATTCTTTTATAGACTAAAGTGGTTCAAGTAGTTATACAAAGAAAAAAAAAACAGGCCAGCATTTCATAAGCTAAGCCCTTCCTCCCAAACCCAACCATCAAGACAGGAATTATGACTTGTCAAACAGTAAATTCATACCAATAATGCCGTTAAAATTATGGGATCCTCAAATAATTCAGGGCAACAGTGCTCAAATTTTTGGATGTTGAAAGGTTTGAGATAGACAAGGATTGTGTTCTGCAACGGGCTATTTATCCCCAGTTAAGAGTGTTTTGAAGATAGCCTCTCTCATTCCATCTGCATAAGGAAAGTAGTGCCCACCATCTGGCACTTCATGGTAGTGAATCAATGGCAGCCTTCCGGCAATGTAGCGTTGCAGCGTAGCCGGAACAAGCCTATCTTCATTACCCTGCCACAAATGTATGGAACCTTCATCGTCGAGGAAAGGGTTCACGAGATCCATAGGATCAAATTCCCAACTCCCAAAACCAACCATCATGTCCCTTATGAGCGATTCGTGAATCCCTTGTTGTGTTACGTTTTCCTGGTTAATGACGTATAGGAGACAAATTTAATATATTAGCCAATAGACCAAAAATGACTCAAAAAACATATCATTAAGAACACACCATGAAATCTCCTTAGCTATGATAATATTTCCATTGTCCAAACTACCATTCTCAATTGTTCCACAAAAGTTGATATACTGTCTTACACTTGCTATACGCTCCTTAGTTCTTAAACCCAAATATTGACACCCATAGGCGTCGCAGCGATGGTTGCAGAATACACAAAAAGAGAAGGAATTCATGCTTGGTGCATATCCGTGTTTTCGAAACAAAAAAGTGAGATGCAGAAAATGGGTAGGACCAAAAGCGGTTGCAAACGTGATTTCATTTAGACATTTATGAAGACAAGGACGAAAAGAACTACTTTAATGCCAAATTCTGAATAATTGATTCTGCTATTCACATGTTCTTAACTGTGACCATAACCTTGCACAAGCATGGAAGGACACTAGCACGCGAGGTTTGAGATCTCCCTCCAAATTAAAAAGGAAGAGGAAAGTATGTACCCTTGGCCGCCTCTCTTGTCGAGCCTGCATCGTGGTCAGGATTTTCACATCTTGGGGTGATAATTTAGGCTTTCGAGCTATAACACTAGAGGCAGGGAACCACTTCTGAGTGTTCCACCAGTAAGTAAGCCAAGGAATGTAGTGAGCAACCCCGACTGCCCACTGGTCTTGAGGAAGTTGTTCATAATAGGCTTCTTTAGCTAGATTGTAGGGAAAACTAGGCAACCAGTAATTCACTACTGGAGCAACTAGTATTGCTCCTGCTAGCCTGCAAAAATTACAAACAATTGATGGAGCCAAAATAAATAAAATTCACAGCCAATCAACTTAAGATCTTTAGAAACTTAAGATCTTTATAACTGAAGAGAAACATTAGTACAAAAAATACAGTAAGACTAGGATTGTGACTAGAGATTTGCAATGTCTGCTCTAGTCTGTAGGGGCGGTCGCCCTTGCAAGGGGGAAAAAAAAAACCCTCAAGTATTATTCCTATGAATTATACAGACTCGCCCCTGCGTAGACAAATTCCTGGCTCCGTCTCTGGATGTAAGTAAATTTTACTGAACACAGAAAAGCATACATGCGAACCTAAAACACTGCAAAAACCTCCTGTGAGACTCAATATTGTCTACGACGTCCGAAAAAGAATCTATGCATTAGCACACCGTCAAGATTTATCTAAATGGTACATTTTCAACCTTAAATAAAATTACACTAGTTGCTCCTGTTAACCTGCCAAATATTACAAACAATTCATGGATGTATGGCAAAATGTATAAAATTCATGGCCAATCAACTAAAGATCTTTACAACAGAAGAGAGACATTATTCTTAGTAAAACAAATGCAGTAAGACCAGGGTTGTGGCTAGTGATTCGGAATGTCTATTCTTGTTTTGCTTCTGACTTTTACTCTTCAGATTTGTTTTGGATCGATGTAAGTAATTTTTACAAAATACCAAGAGGCATGAAGGCGAAGCATGCAAAGCTAAACCAGTGCAAAAACCCGGTGAAAGTCCACATTGTTTACGAGTATGAAAAAGAATATATGTATCAGCCCAGATTCATCTAAATGTTGTGACTAGTGATTCGCAATGTCTATTCTTGTTCTGCTTCAATTTTTCCCTCTTCAGATTTGTTTTGCATGTAAGTAACTTTTCGTAAAGCACACGAAGCTAAAACAGTGCAAAAACCTCCGGAAAGTCCATATTGTCTACGAGGTTGAAAAAGAATCTAGTATCAGCCCCTCGTCTTGAAAAATATTTAACATTGACAGTAAATCGACCAAACAAACAGTCCCTAAAAAAATGGTCTAATTGGGTACATGTCACCTTAGGAGGTCCGAAGAACTCCTCAAGGGAGGGAAGTGGGTAGTATTAAGAACCGACCATGTGTTTGTTAACATGTAATCCCCCTGTTGCGAAATAAAAATGAGTACTTAATTTGGCAACATATTACCTGTGGGAGATGTACTTCAGGCAAGCCCATACTACTTGTCCTCCCATGGAGTAACCAATCACATAAAATTTGGATCCAAGTCCCAACTGATCAGCTAGCTCTTCCACATCCAAAGCTGTACTTTTCAGGGTTCGCTTTGGATCTGGATCACTTTCCCCATATCCTGGTCTATTAAACGACACGAGATAGACACCTAGTTCTTCAGTTATTTCCTGAAAGATTCCCAACACTACATTGAAATCAGACGAAAAAACTTCACGAAACAATCGACAAGAACGAGAATGAATTCCAAATACGGTGCTTGAAAGTACCGGTGTTAAAATTGATCCATCATTTATACCAGCGCCAAATCCGTGGAAGAAGATAAACTTATATTTGGCCATTTCTTTGGGAACACCATGCTCCGCATAAGCCAAATGCCTTCCATCCCTAAGCTTAATTCTGGTGGCTGTGATCGGTGGACCATTTGGTGACCCACAAATATTAGGCGGCGGAGGGACGATGGCCTGAAATGCCCAGGCTATAAACCCAATCAACACCACCACTAAAATTGTCCTGTACATCCCTGAAAAAAATTAAGAATAGAGCTTCAAGATAATTTTATAAGGCCATAAACTGAATGTCCAAAAAGACTTAAAGTTTCTAAAATACAGTCGACTAAATTAATTAGAGCGACTAAGCGAACGGCAACCAAGGCTCGACAGCTTCTTTCTCAGCAAGTAGAGTTGAAGTTAGTCTGGTTGAACCGCACTTCGATCCATTCTGTCTTTGATACCTGGTGTTTGATTACTAGGGCAACGAAGTACCGTGAGCGATTGACGCTCAATAGCTAAAACCTACCCGGAATCATAGCATACAAATAACAGGATATAGAGTGCGATGCAAGTAAAGACATTTTGATTTTTATCACCGGACTTTAAACCTATGTAAAATCTAGAATCTCTCCTTGAGATGCGTCCTACCCTTAACCACCAAGCTATAGCCATGGCATGATTCAACTATCCCTTGCTTTACCTTTCAGAAGCGCGGATGAAAACCCGCAAGCTATATACTAAGTTGAGTTCATCCGCGACTGACACAAGGGAATGAACAAAATTCACCCTTTGCTCTTCACAAAAATCCACCCCTTGATTTTCATACAACCAGTTAGATAAAGCTAATCATAAGCGTGCCATACTTTGGGTTCCGTCTGTTTACACCCAAATTTGGCAAATTCATTCATAGGCCATAAAGATGGCCAGGAAGAGTGATCAATTGGACCTTCTAGGCCTGAAAATAAATAATTAAAGGACCGAATTATTGTTAACTACCATTGGGCCATGTTGGTGTTGAAGTCCCAATTGGTTATGATTTGAGAATTGACCCGTCTTGGTCCAATTCGGTCCACATGATTAGATTTATCTTTTAACCCATTTAAAATATAAATGGTTAGTTATTGAAAAGATAATACAAGGACTTATCTCTAACTTCCCACGAAGTTAGGAGATGTTTCCCGCCTTCATTCTATATGAAGAGATAGAGGCGGCAGAGGCCTGGACTCTTTAGCCATTCGCCATCCATATTTCGAGGAGAAGAGGTTACGGGATAATGAAACAAAGAGGCCTGAGGAGCATGGACTCTTCAAAAGCTGGTTGTCACGTTTGGAGGGAAAAATCGAGTGTATGGATGATGCATAGAGCTAACGAACTAGATGAAGATTAGCTTCAACCATGTAACCAATTCCTTGGGGGGAAGTTCAAAATCAAGGCATCAAGATCATAGAACTCGTTGCCCTATAAATACAAGAATCGAAGAAGAATTATGGTTCCTCAACGACAAGCTAACGCTTACAAATCATTCTTATCAACGTTTTATCCCTCCACTCACGTGGATTTTTATTGTTTCTTTGCTTAAAGGATTGCTTAGCCCAGCCTAGCTCTCGTTCTTCACATTTCCTTGAACCCCATCTTTGTTAATCAACATTAATAAAGATTGGATTTTTATTTTACCTCGTTCCGTTCCATTTTCCAACACTATTTAGAAAATTATAAGTTCTTTATAAGGCATGACGAACTTGTGTGATTCTGCCCTTTGGATCACACCAATCACCTACGATACAAAGTCAAAAAAGACACCTAGACCTCTACAAAGTTTGGGAAGGCACGAGTCCTTTTCAAAGTTAGACTGCAATCCAGTCCTGGCAAGCTGTTCTAGATCACTCACGCCTCAACGTTTACGTTTATGTCTTCGCGTTTATTTGTTACATTCCGGAAACGAACACCGTCTCATTATAATCCAAGGCCTATACAGGTCACCCTCAATAACAAGATCTATCCAGGTACCCTCCAATGATAACGGAATCCAGGGGCTGATGTGCACATCTCGTCCGTCCATTGGTTAGATAGACAACCCAGATTTCATCTCAACTCTTTTGCATCCAAACCGTTCATTGCCGCGCGTGATCAATACCTTCTTGTTAACAAAAGGACAAAAGAATTCAAAAAATAATACTTCCATTAGATCAATACCTTCTTGTTAACAGTTCCTAATTGAGACATGAATTCAAAGTGGCAGTTTTAAATATCCTAAAGTAAATCATGGGTTTAGCTATTGCACAACTAATATAGATTTAAACTTCACACTTAAGCTTAACTGCCAGGAGCCAAACTAACTATTCATGCTTCACTTTACAGATTTTAACTGCCAGGAGCCAAACTATAACATTGTGATTCTTTGAGTTCATACAATGCACGTAGGAGTCTATGATGACGGCGGATCTCATTCGCGTTCGTTCTTTTTCCATTCTACGTCGTCTTTTTCGAAATACGATAAAAAGAAAACATTCGCATAACCTTATTATAATTTTTACGTTTATCAACTGTAGATCAATATACTTAGGGAGATAAGTTGTAACTACCTTGGTCCGGTGATTCAAGCGGTGAAACGACGGAACAATAGTCGAGTTGGTGGGCCAAACGCGCGGTGATGGAACTCCGTTGAGTACCAGTCGGGACTGTTTTTCGGGTTTGTTTCGGAGAGAACGGTGCTGTTTGGAACTGTTTTACTGGGCTGTTTTTGTGGCTAAAACGGAGCTATTTTGGAACAGGAACGGAGCTGATTTTCCGGGCTGGAATGGGCTGGTTTTCGGGCTGTTTCGTGGGCTGAATTGTGGGTGTCTCGGGACAGATTTTCGGGGCTGGAAATCAGGGCAATCGGTGGCTGGAGCAGTACGGGGAGGGTAGTGTAAATGGTGGTGATGGAAGAGATGGAGGAAGAAGATGAGATATGGCTGAGGGGGTTGAGATTTGCCCTGGCCTCTCTCTCTCTCTCTCTCAGTCGAAACTTCTCTCCCTCCTTTTGGTCTGGCCGAACAACAGTGGAAGAAGAAAAACAGAGGAAAAAATGGGTTGTCTTGCCCTCAGGATAAAGGTTGGTGGGATGGGATTGTTTTTGGTTTAGGAGCCTCCACGTAGGGAATTCCCAAATGCTAGGAGGGTGTGGGGAGCGTAGGATGGGATATGTAGTTTTAGGGCTGCAAAAAAAATTGGTGAATAGTGAATCCGGTCCGGAGCGAACTGATCTGCACATTTTGGATTTTAACCACAGATTAATTGTTTGGACACGGATTCAAAAAAATAATAAACCGTGACTCGCGGTCCGAACATGAATTTTGATTTTGAAACCGTAGATTAACCGATCCAGACCGTGAGATTTTTATTATATATAATTTTTTTTAAATATATCAATATACATAAATAATTTTACCACTTTTATAAATATTGTCAATTTGATATAGGGTTATACTGTTATCTCCTATAAATATTGGCTATTTGTATTAGACTTTGATGTATTCCACTGCCTTACATTTCTATTGGAATTTAATGAATTCGGTAGTTGTTTATTGTATTCAATAGTTGTACACCGGTTTTTTGTTCATAAAATTGTCCTAAAGGCCAAGTTTGGGGCATTTAAAGGTGTTTAGTCCAGCCTAACTTATTTTAAATCCTCTAATACATTGAAGTGAAATTTTTGATGGTTCAAGGACAACACTAGACAAAAATATCCTTAGTGACAAAAAAAAATCACAAAAAGAAAGGCGGTACAGCCCGGCACTTTTCCTCCTTTGCTGATGGACTAATCCTTGAAAGTGACAGCACGGTGCATCACTTTTCCTTTGCCCTGACCCGTCTCTCTCTCTCTCTCTCTCTCTCTCTCTCTTGCATGGGTCTTTGGGTGGGACAAAATTAAATCTCTCTCTTTAATTTTGGGATTGGGTTCAATTTTAGGGGGGTTAAGCTCTTTAGATGGGTTATAGTGGGTTTAGGCATTTTGAGTTTAGGCACTTAGGGCGTACTTTCCAATTATAGAATTTTATGCATTTGCATAGGGTACCCTAAGGTTTTAGGCACTTTCATAGGATACCCTAAAGTTTTAGGCACTTTCATAAGGTACCCTAGGATTTAGGTTTAGGCACTTTCATTAGGTTTTAGGCACTTTGATAGGATTTGAGGGTTTTAGGCACTTTCATAGTGTTTGAGAGGTTTAGGCACATTCATGGGCTAGCGGGGGTATTTTTAGAATGTGTAGGTGATTTGTCCTCTTGGCATTAAAGAATTAGTTTGTGTCATATTTCAATGATTAACTCTTATATCATGTCTTTGTCAAAGAAGAACCCCTTTTTTTTGTATTTATTAAAACGCCTTTGTTTCTATTGCACTATGTAATTGAACTAAGCTTGCTGCTACTTGTTTTAGTTGTTTAGGCCCTGGTTGTGGCTCCATCACATGCTCTCCATCTAAGGTCTATTTGTTTTCTATTTTGGATTTTATTTTGAAATTGTTTGTTACTTATTTATGTATGACATGTAATACGTGAATAAAACCGGAACCGATCCATGATTCGCGAATCGGATTGGAACCGGACCATGAGACTTTTGGTCCGGACATGGATTGTATTTTCTAAAAACCGTGACTCGCAGATTAGGATTGGATTCATGCCAATCCAATCCAATCCAGACTATGTACACCCCTTTGTAGTTTTAGGATATAACGCTGTGGCTTTGACTATTAGAGCATCCTTATCTGACATACCAAAAAAACACCAAATTTAACCTCAAAAACACCTTTTATAATTTAGCAAGTCACTTTTTAAAAAATTCACAAAATCAGACTCTCTATTCAAACTTTAGCAAGTCAATTTGTCAAAAACTCACAGAATCAGACCATCTATTCAAACTTTTACTCTTCCCTCCCTCCTTATCTTTTGGTGAGTGAACAATTGGTCACTAAATTTGTTAAGTTACTGTAGCAAAGTTAAGAAATCTTCAAATTGGTGCGTTCGTTTGGTGAGGCTGACTTTTGAGGTTTTTGAGGAGGTTCTCTACTTCAACTTTGCTGATATTGATGCTCTTAGGAGGGGGAAAAAAATACTTCCTCTGTCCCAGTCCTTGGTTCTAACACTACTTTTTGTTGTCTTAAATTTTTTGTCCCTGACTCCCAAATTTTTACTCATGGGGCATTAGATTTTAGAAGTATATATAATGATGATATTTTAGAGGGTAAAAAACAAAAGGAAAAAGTATGACAAATGTAATGATTAAATTCCCCTAATTAGTTAGAATCCCTAAAAGCGACCAATAAATTGGGACAGAGGGAGTAGATATGTACATATATCTACTCCCTCCATCCCCCCCCCCAAAAAAAAGGTAGAGTACTCCATTTTGAATTTCCCCTTGATAAGTGCATTTGTTTTGAAAAGATAATAGGTAAACAATTAACGGGTAAAAGTGGAGATAATTTGACAAAATAGAGGTAAAAGTTGATGAGAGAGATATGAAGTGGAGTTAATGTGAAAAGTATAATGATGATTTCTTTAATAAATTCAAATTTATGAAGCAATATAATTGGGATGGAGGGAGTATATTGTCTCCACTTAGAGCATCACTAGTGGTATACTCAAATATGGATACTCAAATATTGCCACATTGCATTTTGAGTATTCATTTAATGGGTTTATAAGTTTGAGTATCTACCCTTCTACAATGGTTCATTTGTGTCCATAATTGAAAAAACTACTATTCACTCTATTTTTATTCATAAAATGGGTACAACTTTAAATTTGTACATATATTTTTTTTATAATATTAGTACCATTTAAAAGATATTCACAATACGTTTAAAATGAGATCAATCTTAAAGATATTTTGGTAAAGATTAAAAATTGATAATTTCAATTTTTGAGAGAAAGTGCAAAAAAAATGAGTTTTGAATTAAGTATTTGAAAAATGGAGAGAGAATGTTGTTACTTTTGATAAGGTGTGTTCCCCAAACTTTGGTTATTGAGAGAGATTGGTAGTTTTGAGTATCCAAATGCCAAAAATTGAGTATTTGTAACAAATGTTGTTAACTTTGAGTTTTTATCCAAAGGGATTATTACCTCTAGGTCTAGAAAAGAGATGTCTAATTACCAATAAGGTAAGTCATTTTTTTTAATTACCACTAAGGTAAGAGCATCACTAGTGGTATACTCAAATATTGCCACGTCACATTTTGAGTATTCATTTAATGAGTTTATAAGTTTGAGTATTTACCCTTCTACAATGGTTCATTTGTGTCCATAATAAAAAAAAGTATTGTTCACTCTATTTTTATTCATAAAATGGGTATAACTTTAAATTTGTTCATATATATTTTTATAATATTATTATCATTTAAAAGATATTCACAATACGTTTAAAATGAGATCAATCTTGAACATATTTTGGTAAAGATTAAAAATTGATAATTTCAATTTTTGGGAGAAAGTGGAAAAAAATTGAGTTTTGAATTAAGTATTTGAAAAATGGAGAGAGAATGTTGTTACTTTTGATTCGGTGTGGTCCCCAAAATTTGGTTATTGAGGTTTGGTTATTGAGAAAGATTGGTAATTTTGAGTATCCAAATGCCAAAAGTTGAGTATTTGTAACAAATGTTGTTAACTTTGAGTATTTATCCAATTACCATTGTGAGCCTCTTTTGTGTATCAAAATACTCATCTTTGAGTATTTTTGTGTTTGAGTATACCACTAGTGATGCTCTAAGTCACTCTTTTTTGGAGTTTAGATTTAGGGTGCACTTTCCTATTATAGGGTTTTAGTGGTTTAGGCACTTTTATAGAGTACCCTAGGATTTTAGGCACTTTCATAGGGTACCCTAGTCGTAGGGGTACCCTAGAGTTTAGGTTTAGGGTGCACTTTCCCATTATAGGGTTTTAGTAGTTTAGGCACTTTCATAGAATACCCTAGGATTTTAGGCACTTTCATGGGGTACCCTAGTCGTAGGATACCCTAGGATTTTAGGCACTTTCATATGGTACCCTAGTCATAGGGTACCTCTAGTCGTAGGGTACCCTAGGATTTTAGGCACTTTCATAGGGTACCCTAGTCGTAGGGTACCCTAGGATTTTAGACACTTTCATAGGGTACCCAAGTCGTAGGGTACCCTAGTCATAAGGGTATCCTAGAGTTTAGGTTTAGGGTGCACTTTCCTATTATAGGGTTTAGTGGTTTAGGCACTTTCATAGGGTACCCGAGGATTTTAGGCACTTTCATAAGGTACCCTATGATTTAGGCATTTTTATACGGGTTGGGGAGTTGATGGGAATTTTTCAGAGTTGGGCTTGACCTGATGGTAATTATGGGATCCAAGAGTGACCTAATGGTAAATGACATGAACCTTAATCATACAACGAGACATGCTAGGGCGTTCCCTTTAAGCGACGCGTTGTGCCTGCCTTCGGGTGCTTCGAAAAATGGGCAAGGGGCGCCACATCGGCGCCCGGGTGTGGTGAGAAGTGAGCAAGGGTTCTCGCGCGTGCCTGGACGAGCGCGGGTAAAGAAGCTAGCCCAGGATTATAGGATCCGTTTAGCAACTTGGAATATAGGGACTTTAACGGGTAAGTCTAGGGAGCTAGTTGATACCATGATTAAGAGGAGAATTAGTATAGCTTGCCTTCAGGAGACTAAGTGGGTAGGGGAGAAGGCTAGCGAGATAGAAGACACAGGGTATAAGCTTTATTATACGGGTAAGGATAGGCATAGAAATGGGGTAGGCATCATAGTAGATAAGCACCTTAAGAACTCGGTAGTCACAGTCATGAGGAAAGGAGATCGGATTATTTTAGTTAAGCTTGTGATTGGAGAGAGCATAGTGAATATTATTAGTGCTTACGCGCCCCAAGTTGGCTTGGATGATCTCACTAAAGAGCAATTTTGGGAACAGATGGATGATGTGGTTCAAGAGATACCTTGTGGAGAGAAGCTTTTTATAGGAGGAGATTTCAATGGTCATGTGGGAGTGCAGAGGCAAGGGTATGAGAAGGTACATGGAGGATTTGGATTTGGTTACCTAAATGAAGGGGGTAGGAGAATTTTGGATTTTGCGGTAGCTGGTGACCTTATAGTTGCGAATACTCTTTATAAGAAGCGTGAGGAACATTTAATTACCTTTAAGAGCGGAGCCAATAGAAGCCAGATCGACTACTTCCTTGCTAGAGGCGTAGATCGCTTGTTATGTAAGGACTGTAAGGTCATTCCCGGAGAGTGCGTAGTGGCACAACATAGACTTTTGGTGTTAGATATTGGTCTCAAGGGGAATAATAGACCGAGAAAAGAAACTAGAAGACCACGGACTAGATGGTGGCTCTTAAGAGGAGAGAAACTAGAGGTGTTCAAGGAGCGTATGGGCCAGGAGGTGGAGTGGGGAGGAGAAAGCGATAGTGATAGTATGTGGAATACAATGGCTGACGGGATTAGAAGAATATCAAAAGAAGTTCTTGGGGAGTCAAAGGGGAAAGGTCCAAGCTCTAAAGAGACTTGGTGGTGGAACGACGAGGTTCAAACCATGGTAAAAGCCAAGAAGGATTGCTTTAAAAAGTGGCAGAAGGACCGGAGTGTGGAAAATTTTCAGAGGTACAAGCAAGCTAATAGGGAGGCTAAGAAGGCCGTTAGTGAGGCTAAGTTGAGAGCCTACGATGATTTTTATGCTAGACTTGATAGTAAGGATGGAGAAAAGAATATATATAAACTCGCCAAGCTAAGGGAAAGGAAAGCTAGAGACTTCTCTCAAGTTAAGTGTATAAAAGGTAGTGATTCAAAAGTGTTAGTGAAAGATGAGGAGATCAAGGATAGATGGAAGATGTATTTCGAGAAGCTGTTAAATGAGAAACATGAAGGAAGCTTTGGTGAGGAGGAAGTTGATGTCCCTAGCGAGAAAATAGAATACGAGTTCTATCGGAGGATACAAAAGTTCGACGTGGCCAAGGCCTTGAAGAGGATGAAACCGGGTAAGGCCTTAGGACCAGATGATATCCCCATTGAAGTGTGGAGAAGCCTAGGTGACTTGGGGGTGACTTGGTTGACAAAATTGTTCAACAAGATTATTTTATCTAGGAGGATGCCCGACGAGTGGAGGAGGAGTACCTTAGTACCTATCTACAAGAATAAAGGGGATATTCAAAGCTGCAACAACTATAGAGGTATTAAGTTGATGAGTCACACGATGAAGTTGTGGGAAAGAGTTATTGAGCATCGATTGAGGATGGTGACTACGGTGTCGGAGAAACAGTTTGGGTTCATGCCTGGACGATCAACTATGGAAGCTATTTACTTACTAAGGAGATTGGTAGAAAGACATAGGTCAACGAAGAAGGATCTCCATATGATTTTCATAGACCTGGAAAAGGCCTATGATAGGGTGCCTAGAGACATTATATGGTGGGTTCTGGAGAGAAAGGGAGTGACCAGAGGCTATATTGACGTGGTTAGAGACATGTATGAAGGGGCAGTCACTGCCATTAGATCACCAGCAGGAGAAACGAGTGAATTTCCCATTACAGTAGGATTGCACCAAGGGTCTGCCTTGAGCCCGTACCTTTTCGCGTTAGTTATGGATGAATTGACTAGGCACATTCAGGAGGATATCCCATGGTGTATGTTATTTGCAGATGACATTGTCCTTGTAGATGAAACGGCTAGTGGTGTCAACACTAAATTAGAAATTTGGCGGGAAGCATTGGAGTCTAAGGGCTTTCGGATAAGTAGGAGTAAAACTGAGTATATGGTCTGCAAGTTTAGTGATACCAGAAGTACGTATGAGGAAAGAGTGAGGATCCAAGATCAGGAGATACCAAAGAGGGACCATTTTAGGTATTTAGGATCTATTATTAGTCAAGATGGAGAGATTGCGAATGATGTGACTCATAGGATCCAAGTGGGGTGGCTCAAGTGGAGGAGTGCTACTGGTGTACTGTGTGACAAGAGGGTACCAACAAAATTGAAAGGAAAATTTTATAGAACTGCCATAAGACCAGCGATGCTTTATGGGACAGAATGCTGGCCTATTAAGAAGCAGCAAGTGAACAAGATAAGTGTAGCGGAAATGAGGATGTTGAGGTGGATGTGTGGTAAGACTAGACGAGATAGGATTAGAAATGAAACAATTCGCGAGATGGTAGGCGTAGCACCTATAGAGGAGAAGTTAAGGGAAAATAGGCTAAGGTGGTTTGGGCATGTCTATCGTAGACCAGCGGATGCAGTAGTTAAGAGAGTGGATAGAATAGCTTTGGGTAGAAACGCACAAGGGAGGGGAAGACCCAAATTGACATTAGGTGCGGTAGTACGCAAAGATCTGAGTATACTAGGTCTAAATGATGAAGCAGCACTGGACAGAGCTCAATGGAGAAAAAGGATTCATGTAGCCGACCCCAATTGGTTGGGACATAAGGCTTGGTTTGGTTTGGTTATTTTTTCTTTTGAAAATTAAGGTTGTTACAAATGGGAGAAATAACCCAATGATTTTGTGGGGCCCACAAAAATAATCATAGCCTTCCATTAATTGAAAAGAAATTTTTTTAAAGTAGTCTCATAAAAAAATTAGCTCAATCAAATAACGGTAAGGACTTGATCCAATCTTCCAATTTTTTATTCAAGATCGTGAATTCAAAAATGAAATTTTCAAAACATTTGACCAAATAATGATAATTATCCATTTGAGCTAATTTTTCACATTGCTACTTGAAAAGTTATGTTAAACTTAATGCACAGCTCGGATTATTTGTTTGGGATCCTGGATTGGGGTATAGTCAAAACAAAGAGAGACAAATTAAAGAGAAGCAAAAAAACTGAAATACCTCTCATTGTAACAGTTTTGGTTAACGATGTTAGCCTTGGGACTTGGTTGATACCGATTTTAAAACATTAGGTGTTAAATTTCTTCAATTTGTGCTTCGGAGACAAAAATGGGATCAAATCAATACTTTAGGGATGTTCATGGTTCAAATCGGATCGGATTCCTCCTAATTTGAGAGTCACGATTTTTAAGAGAAGGCGATCCGTATTTGGACCAAAAGTCTTATGGTTCAATTCTAATCCAATTTATGAGTCACATATCGGTTCCAATTTTATCCACAGATTTTTCCTAACGATACTATCAACTAGCAAGCCAAAAAAAAGACAAAAACCAGGAAGCCAAAAAAAAAAAAAAAAATCAGATTGGTTCCAAACCTGCAATGCTTTGGGATAGGAAGCAAGCCAGCGAGCGAAAAGAACTAGCATTAAAAAATAAGATTAAGAACTTAAGGCATGACTTATCACACATACAGTAACCAGTTAGAAATGACAATTATTCCCATATCCATTGATAACCAATCCAATCCGTTCAGCTGGAGGTGCATATTACCCATTTTTGTTACCCAATAAGAGTGGATACGAGGATAATTATTTATAGATGTATATCTTTATTTTTTATATCTACATAATAAATATCTCATGGTCCAGTTTGGTTAATCCACATTTCAAAATGAAAATTATCTTTAGATGAGTCATGGTTTTTTAATTTTTGAATCCATATCCAACCAATAATCCACGATTTTAATCCGAAACGCATGGATCAGTTCAACTTGGACCAATTTCAAAATTCACCAGCTTTATTGAGTAGCCCTATTTTTTTAATCCATATCCGACCAACACATACTGCTTCCGTTCTAGACAGTATTTAGAAGAAAAAAGAAGAAGATTATCATAGTTGAGAATGAGTTATTTCCGCCGGCGGTGGAAACAAATGTTTCCTCCAAATCAATCACAGCGGTCCGTGTGATTGTGTACTACACAATCACATTAACACAATCACACGGACTGTTGTGATTAATTTGGAGGAAAAAACATTTGTTTCCACCGGCGGTGGAAATAATGTTTTTCCATCATAGTTACTCCATTAGTTATTTACATAGTCACAGCAGGAGTGACATGTATAAAGCTATGTTTGGTAAAGATAGCCGAGTGATTAGCTGAGGAAAACAATGGGTTAACATAAGCAAAACTTGAATAAACTAAAGGCAGTTTGGCCGCCATATTTTTCGGACTTAGAGTTCTCGTAGTGACCCAAGTCACTATATTTTCGTAGTGACATTAATTGTGAGCCCTTTGAAATCTTCATTTAAGATGGAAACCGTTTATTTTTTCATATACGTTGAGCACATTACGGGTTCAAAAAATTATGATCGTCAAAGATTGCGTAGACACACAATTGAGACAAATTTGTCTTACAGTGTATTCTCCAAATAATATTGGCCATCCATATAAATTGTATCAGACCATATGACTACAAATATCCAATTAATTTAATTTAATTTTTAATATGAATGATCTACTCAACATTCCCAACAAACTATACGGTTTTGATCTCAAATACAGATCATAGAGGGCTGGCAATTGAAGTTACTACAATGGTGTAGTGACTTGGGTTTCTACAGGCACCCCAAACCACATTTTTCTATTTTGCATTTTCCGGAGTTTGAAAGCCAACTGTAGATTGTATTCTGTCAAAATATATTTTTATAAAAATTAACTGGAGTATGCAGAATCCAAAAAATCACATTTATAGGAGTTTTTTTTAATATTTCTGATTATACTTTCACTAATAAAATCTATTACGCACAGGTCATGAAAATACTACTCCCTCCGTCCCTTTTTAAGTGATTCATTTGGGAAACGTGTATTTTTGCGGACGTTTAAAAATGTACTTACGTATAACGTTTTTAAATTTTTCTTGCACCAAATTAAAGTACTCAATGAGCACATTAATTTTATATAAAACAAATTAAAAGTTACAGAGAATTATGTTTTTTAGGGGTTTGAAATTGCACGTATTCCCATATAGATTATTTAGAAAGGGACGGAGGGAGTACTGTATATGGATATTCATTGTAATCCAAATCTATAACCAAAGTCCACTATTTAGAACTAGCATGAACCCGTGCTATGCACGGAGACATGAATTAAAATGATGTGCACATAAATGCACGGGATAAATTGTCGCAACCAAGTTTCTCCTCATGTTGCATAAGTTCTTTCTCATGAAAATATAAAACGATTTGATCGTGCGGATGTTGCACACGATTATTATAATTTTTTATCAAACAAATTCGTCTTTATTTTAAAGTGTGAACATTTATAAACAAACATATAGAAAAAACAATTCAAGCAAATAATTGATTGGATTATTTTTAGCAAATAATCGATTCAAGTATTGCTCTTTTTCTATGAGACAGTTGATTGACATTCGGATCTTTGTTCTCACGATCCATCTGGTGTCTTATGTCCAAATATAATGAAAGGATTTTAAGGATAAATTAACTAATTTAGATATCTGTTAAAAAAATTAACAGAGTAGTGAAGAAAAGAAAAGTGACAAAGCAAGGGTTTTGCTAAAGGGTTCTCGTCGTTAGCATCACACATTATACGTGATTTTTCAACATTCGAAATTTATGAATGGTATAAACACTGATATTCATGAACATATTCATAGAACTAATTTTGTGTGGAAGAGTGAATGAGGAATTAAGATGTGAGAGTTTATTATTTTTGGTCTAGCTTAAAACCTTGGTCAACTGAAGATGTGAGCAGTGTTCTTTGTCTAATATCCCGTGCAAACTAAGTTATGCAATCATACCCAATTTTTTTGTCTAGTAGACTGGTACCATAAGTTCAATACAAATGTTTGCATTGGTCAAGTGAAGATGTGCATAGCACGGATATCAGACAAAGAACCCGGAAAATGGGTTGCGTTGAGGTTTTCTTTTATAAAAAAAAAAAAGAAGATATTATTAAAAATCTGACAAAATTCTCAAAGAAAAAATATCTTTAGTCACTTTCTCTTTTTTTTTTTAATTATAAAAAAACCCTTGCTAAAGAATTAAACGGTTGGACACAAAATATTGCTTTTGTCTTATAAACTTGGAGGTTTTTGTCAAATTTAATCGTTAATGCTTATCAGGGACAGAGTGGAGGTGCTACGCAGCCTTGTGCTGCGCAGCACACTGTGCGGTGATTTTCGGCGCCGTGCACGCATCGTTTCGACGATCGGAGACGTCTACCGCGTAGAGCTCGTCGAGTTCTATAACTCTACCAAAAAGCAACTTAATCGGATATCGTTAAGTCTCTCATCGGAACAAAAATAACTTGAAAAAAATGAGTTCAATGATTTTCATCCAGTGTTTCAAGTTATATGTGTTCTAATTTTTGTCAATTTATATGTGTTCCAATATGGCATTTAACGATATCCAATTGAGTTGATTTTTGGTGGAGTTAGAGTATTCGACGAGCTCTACGCGGTGGACGTCTCCGATCGTCGAAACGATGCCGGCACGGCGCCGAAAGTCACCGCACAACATGCTGCGCAGCACCTCCCCTCTGTCCGCTTATCAGCTACATTTATCCAAATTAAACTTTCGCCAACAAAGTGTATTGGAAAACTTGTTTCAAATGGCTAGCTTAAATTAAATTTATCAGATCAAGATGGACATCTCAAAAAGAAAAGGATAGCATAGCATGATTTCTCATCAAGATGAATTTTGCATCGAAGAGCGGATGAGGAATTGAAAAAACTGTAGTAAAATAATCTTTACAAAATAGAAAACAAAAGATTTACCTTTCAAAGAACGGACTAGAAATTGAAGCTGCTACCGTACTATCTCTGATCTTCCCCTGAAGATGGTCTCTGCCCCAAATGATTGCCTAGCTATCACTCTTCTCTAATTTTTAACCACGTGATCATAGATAGATTTTTCTGCAAAAATTTATTCCGCCAAATATAGAGCAAAAAATTTCGGTTATGTAATCAGTATATAAATTCTATTATGTAGAATTTTTTTAATAATATAATAGATTCTCCAAATGGTTTCCAAAAGGTGCAAAAACTTTTGGTTACAAACTAAGAAAATTATTCTTATGAGAATTGAAAAATCTCACAAATCCAGGGATACATTTATAGGTTTAAGTATTCAAATTTCCTTTCTGAAATTGTTTGGTTTCCTTTCTGGTTTGGTATTGATCTTTGCTACGATTTGCATTAGGGAATCATTACTTTCCGTAGCAAAGATTAACTCGGAAAAGAATTATTAGATACCGAATCGTAGCAAAGATTAACTAAATTATTAGATACCAAACTATAGCAAAGATTAACTCGGGAAAGAATCATTACTTTCCTTTATTGAAATTGATCAATACCAAACCGTACCAAAGATTAACTCCGAAAAGAATTATTAGAGCAATAATTGATATTGTTTTTTGAATTTCAAAAATGACCTTTGAATGTCAATTACCATTTAGGACTTTGCTAATTGCTAAAAAAGTGCAAAACATTGGGGGACACATGGCAAGCTCGAGAAGCTCTCCTCACCAAAAGTCATCCTGCAATAACCTATATTATAAAAGGGCTCAGTTTTTTGAATCCCTTATATTTTCAGCCCTTGGATTTAATGGATGGTCGAGATTGATTTTCACGCCAGCCGTCAAGGGCTTAGATTGATTAAGCTTTTAATCGATGGCCAAGATGCATTTTCGGGCTCAGATTTTGCCCGCCTAAATGATTAGCCATGCTTGGAAACCAAAAACGTTGCCTATTACTGATTTGGAAGCACAAATTTTCACTCTCTTTGTCAATCACGTAACAACCAAATCAGTAAATCGAATAGGCAATGTGTGGAGAGAGATCCTAGGATTTGTGGGGTCTCATTTCTAATTTATACTCCCTCCGTCCCTAAATAATAGCCCCACTTTCTCTCTCTTGCCATTTTACAAATCAAAAAACGAAGTATTTTCGTGTATCATTTTTGGAATTTTTTCGTCGTACTTCATTTTTTGATTTGAAAAATGGTATGACTTTTCGTAGTAGTGGATTGTTATTTGGAACGAAGGGAGTATATGAGAGGAAATAGAGATGATCTTGAGTTTGGTTGGAAATACCACTGGTTCGTCTCTTCTGTCTCTGACTCTCTCAACTGAGTTCTCTCCCTCGGCGATACCAATGTCAAGAAACCATGATCAACATGCAGCGGCGATCAAATATTCCATAAAATTTTCCTTTGCGACGACTTTTGGTTTTCCAGGTCTTTTTTTTTCCCCCTCTATTTTAACTCTGCCTTCATCTTTTTTCTTCTTCTTCTTTTTTTTTTTTTGTGTAAACACTCTTCTTTTATTTTGGAAAGATTTTGATGCAGATCTGGAACTTTTTGTGGTTCTCAACAGTTTTGGAATTTTGATGGAATTCGGTTCAGGTTTTTTCACGTGATGATTTCTACATTAGTTCACTTCATCAATTTTTTTTGATTAAAATCCATTTTTATCAGTGATCGATCTCCTCGCAGCTCCAGTGAATTTTTTTTTCTATATTGCAGAGGTTTTCCGGATTTCAAAAGTTTGTATGTATCGGCAGGTTTAGATTTGCAGTCAATCTTTCGATTTGTAACAATGTTCAAGTAAAGCTTATACACTACTAATCAATTATCAGTAGTGTACGTAGAACGGATATTTTTTGGCTAATAAAGAGTTTTAGTGGATTTTTTTTGTTTTTTTTTAATCTTAATATAAAATCTTTGGTGATGGAATGTCATTAGTTTATGTACGGTCAAATCTTAAAGTCAAAATTTGTGTTGGACATGGAATCTCATTAGTTTATGTACAGTCAAATTTTGTTCGGTGGAGTGCCTTTAGGCACGGGTCATTCGCTAGTATAATAGATACAAAATCTACATTGTACCAAAAAAAAAAGATACAAAATCTACAAAACAATCGACTCTAAAACAACCCCTAAATCCCTTCTACACAAAGGAGCCAATTGTTTTTTTTTTTTTTTTTAGATTGTAGATTATAAATTGATGGATATCATAAGAATGAATTTATAATCTGCTCTCAAACACGTAAAATGCAAAGTGGTGGACCACATTAAACAGATGGTATTTGTAGTGTCATGGCCTCATGGGCTGACATTGACCCGAGGAATTAGTCAGCCTCGATCATTTCAATTAGGTAATTCGTGAATAAAATATCAAATATTGGGAAATTATAAGTATATGAATGGAATAAAGAAATTATGATTTTCCGAAGAACGAACCGTAATACAAACTGTGATCCAATCACGTGATTAACGTACTTTCATCAACCTGGTTTGTTCCGACACCGTCAAGTGGTGCTCTAACACTTTTCATCATTACATATTTATTTTTAAGTCATACACTTAGCCTCGTATCCCACAAGATTATCAAGTAAATGAGAAGGAAGTTGATGGTACCCAAGAAGCATCTAATAGTTCTTTCTTGAAGAGCTATGGACAATAAACCATTTTGATTATCTAATCAGATTCATCTAGGGCCCAAACGGTCCCTCACAAAACATCCTGCTATTACTTTCCCAAAATTTCCACAAAGCAAGATCGTATTTATAATATGCAATAATAAATGGATAAAATGTGATACGCATCCCACGTCGAAAGTTTACATGGGTGATTTTGATGATATAAAAAACCATGTCAACTACTACTAATTAATTTTGCTAGGTATTTTTGGCTTGTTTTATCGGGGTCAACAAGAGTCTACATGGGCGTTATATATGGTATCTAGGGCAACCCGTGTACACCGTGGTGTCTCTAATTCTTAAAAGAAAATCTAATATCTCTACCAAATACGATTTATGCATGAATACCAACTTTAATTGGGTCTCTTCCTAGTGGATCCGGATTTTATCTTTTAGATTAGTCAGTCTATTAAGCCGTATACCAAGTCATATAAAGTAAAGCTATTAATTTAGGTTGACCCGGAGTCTGGAAAACTGATTTCAAAAAGGATGTAACCAAGTTTCTAACTCAAAGTCGTAAAGCATCTAAAACCACCATACCAATCCTCTCTTCTACTGGTGCCTGTGTCACCTTTTTATTAGTACATGACACCAGCATTTGAAAATTGTACCATCTTACAAAGCGTTTCATAAACTAATACCAACTCCCAAAGCCAACCATCAAGACATGAATTTTGACTTGGCAAGCAGTAAATTTTGAGAAACAGTGCTGAAAATTTTGAAATAGACAGGTGAATTGTTCTGCAATGGTCTATTTATCCCCCTGTAAGAGTGATTTGAAGATAGCCTCTCTCATTCCATCTCCATAAGTAAAGAAGTGCCCACCATCTGGCACTTCATGATAGTGAATCCATGGAAGCTTTCCGGCGATGTAACGTTGCAGTGTAGCCGGAACAAGCCCATCTTCATTACCCTGCCACAAATGTACGGAACCTTCGTTGTTGAGAAAAGGGTTCGCAAGATCCATAGGATCAAATTCCCAACTCCCGAATCCAACAATCATGTCCCTTAGGCGCGACTCGTATTCCCCTTGTTGCGTTATGTTTTCCTGGTGAATAACATATAGATAATCAATTCAGAATGAACTAATCAACATTTCATTAAGAACACACTTCACAGAAAATCTCCTTAGATGTGTGGTTTCAAAAGTCCAAACTAGCATTCTCAACTGTTCCACAAAAGGTTACTCTATTTTCCTGCACTTGTTATAGTATTGAAATCCAAATATTGACATCTATAGTGGCTACAGAAAACACAAAAACGAAGAAGAAAATTTAGCAGCATGTTTGGTGCATACCCTTGTGTTTTGAAACACAAAAGTGAGATGCAGAAGATGGGTAGTACCAAAAGTGGTTGTAAACGTGTTTTCATTTAGACGTTTATGAAGACAAGGACAACAGAAAAACTACTTTGATACCGAATTCTGAACAATTGATTCTGATATTTCACATGTTCTTAACTGTGATCATAACCTAGCACAAGCATGAAACGACACTAGGACGTGAGGTTCGAGACCTCCCTCCAAATTATAAAGGAAGAGGAAAGTTAGTACCTTTGGCCTCTCTTGCCGAGCCATCATGGTCAGAATTTTCACATCTTGGGATGATAATCTAAGATTATGAGCAAAAACACTAGAGGGAGGGAACCATTTCTGAGTGTTCCACCAGTAAGTAAGCCATGGGGTGTAGTGAGCCACCCCAACTGCCCATTGGTCTTGAGGAAGTTGTTCAAAATAGGCTTCTTTAGCTAGATGGTAGGGAAAACCAGGCAACCAGTAGTTCACTACTGGAGCAACTAGGGTTGCTCCTGCTAGCCTGCAAAAATCACAAACAATTGATGGATGGCCAGAATAAATAAAATTCAGAGCCAATCATGTAAGATCTTTAGAACGGAAGAGAAAAAATGGTTCAAAAAAAAATGCAGTAACATTATGATTCACAATGTCTATTCTTGTTTTGCTTCAACTTTTCCTTTTCAGATTTGTTTATAAGTAGCTTTTACGGAATATAGAAAGGCATACATGCGAAGCATGCTAAGCTAAAGACGTCACATCTCTACTTCCAAAGGGCTCGTTTTCTTAACTGGCATAACGGTGAAATGATCCTAATCCTATATGAAATGTATTCTCATTCTAATAATAGTGGAAATAGTACTTCCACATTTTACCAATGTATCACAGATCACATGTTTTCTTAGAATTTCATATTCGAGAGATATTTAATGTTGGCTGTAAATCAAGCAAACAAACAGGCCCTAAAAGGATGATCTAATTGAGGACATCTTAACCAATTACCTTAAGAAGTCTGAAGACTTCCCAAAGAGAGGGAAGTGGGTATTATTTTCAGAATTGGTCAACCAACAATCAACCAACTCCATCATATTCATCCTTTCTGTGCAAGCCAACTTGACACTAGAAGCTAATTTTTACATTAGCCTTGTGTTTGGATCTAGAATCTTAATGGAATTACAAAGGTTAAGGTAAAGTAAATAACATGAAGATAATCGAAACAAGTGATAAATTTTCCCTCTTGATAAATCTTTCCACAAATCCTTGACCCAAACAGAGCCTAGATATCCTCTATCCGTTTCAATCCTTTTCTCTAACTACACACCATTTGAGTTCCAAATCATCATTTTGAATTATATTAACAACCGACCACGTGGCTGTTCAGAGTATTTTTCCATTATCATTTACGCTCAAATTTACCCTGGCGTGAATTGAAAATAAGTACTAAAGTTGAACAAATATTACCGGTGGGGGATATACTTCAGGCAAGCCCATACTACTTGTCCTCCCATGGAGAAACCAATCACATAAAATTTGGATCCAAGTCCCAACTGATCAGCTAGCTCTTCCACATCCAAAGCTGTACTTTTCAGGGTTCGCTTTGGATCTGGATCACTTTCCCCGTATCCTGGTCTATCAAAAGACACAAAATAGACACCTAGTTCTTCAGCTATTTCCTGAAAGAATCACGATGACACAAACGTCGGAAAACGTCAAAAAAACAACCAACAAGAACGAGAATGAATTCTACTTAGGTGCTTGAAAGTACCGGTGTTAAAACTGATCCATCATTTCTACCAAAGCCAAATCCGGGAAAGAACACAAACTTATATTTGGCCATTTCTTTGGGGACACCGTATTCCGCATAAGCCAAATGCCTTCCATCCCTAAGCTTAATTCTGGTGGCTGTGATCGGTGGACCGTTTGGTGACCCACAAATATTAGGCGGCGGAGGGACGACGGCCCGAAATGCCCAGGCTAGGAGCCCAATCAACGCCACCACTAAAATTTTCCAGTTCATCCCTGAAAGTATTTCTAAAAATCCATCAGAAACATCCAGGAAAGGAGATTAACCATTGTAATTCCAGTAAGAAGCAACAATAGAGGCTCAATTCAAATGCAGAGGTGACTTAACTCAGATTTTCCATCCTTAATTACCCATTATACAATTTTGTTCTCCATCAAAAATCAGAATTGAACAGATACATATAGCTCAAGATGAAGCAGAAGGAGAATGTACGCAAGAATCTAATTATGTGACTTCAAAGATGAAGCAAATTGAGAGGTTTCTGTCAATTACTTAAAGAAACAAAACTGAAACCCCACTCTAGCAAATACGTACCGTGTGAAGTTTTTGATTTCATATCTGGAAGGGAAGAGAGAGACGTCGAAAGAAGTTTTTGATGTGGAGATGAGTTCCTCCGCTTCTAGTCCTGAGGACGGGGACACTGAAATTTTTGTGCTTATTCACTCACGCCACTCCCCATAATCTTCCTTCACTTCAGCCTCAAATATATAATAATTTAGAAGATGCATATGAACGGTCCAGTTTGTCCCTGTTTATCTGTGTTAGCTTACGTGCACATTAATTCATTGGTTTTCAAATTCACCGTCCACTTGGGTGAGTCTATAAAAAGTGGAGCAAAACTTAATATGGAATGCCCCAAAACGATTTATACCACCTGAAAATTTTCGAATAAGACCTGGCCGGTTTGTTTGGTTTAGTTTTTTTTTGGAAGGTTTTTGAGGAATTAACCGAGAAAGGTAGATAAAGAAATTAGAGTAATAATTAAAAAAAAAAACTTATTACGAGGAAGGGGTGGTTAAGTTAAAAAGATATTTGTGTCTTCACCGGAGAGAGCCATTCCCATAAAATAACTGATGCAAAAGTAAATACTCTCTCCGTCCGGATTTGTTTGTCCATCGTTCTATTATAACCAGGTAAAAAATTAGTAATATCTTTAAATTTGTAAGTAATTATATATCTAATATCGATCTTATTTGATAGATATCGATTAGTTCTATAAGACAATGTTTTTAAAATTGCATAAAACATTGTAAATTACAAGATATAATCATTTGAAAAATGGTACGAACTCTCAAAATGGACTAACAAATCCGGACGGAGACAGTATTATAAAATGTACTATAATGATTTTTAAAGAGAGTGATTGCGCACGAAACCATAAACCCAATTTGTTTATAGGACGTGTGTTAGGTACACTTGTATGGCCATCGGGACCTCGTCTATGATATGGACGTCTTACCTAGACATGCTCTTTTGTGGGCCTTCTACACACACGTATGATAAATAATTATTTAATTTGAAAAAAAAAATTGAGAACATCGACTGCACTAAAATTTAAATTAATCGAATACCATTCTATATGACTTCATAATATAAGAAATTTGAGCAACATTTCTGTGTTACTAGACTAACGAGTTCTGCAATCATATCAAAAGATAGCTCATAAATTTAATTTTAAGTGTTTTTTATTTTCTTAATGTGATTTAAATGGTGGACGATTTCGACCATTAACGTGAACCGAAGACAGGCACACAAAAAGGTGTAAGAGGATGATCGAGTCCAAATTGTGGACTGAGAGGATGTTACAATGCTGGATATACAAATAATTATTCACATTCAAATCCCTCAAAAAAAGATGTCCAAAAATACTATTCATAACTTTGTTTATTAAAATTATTTGATAACTTATAATACTTTTTTTATTTTAAAAACTTTGTTTAATAAAACTAAGTAAGATCTATCAAACAAGATTCATATTTCTTATACAAATCATTATAAATAAAAATATATAGATAAATTTTATGATATGTATACTGAACATCTTTTTTGGGGAACAAACAGAGTGCCCAAAATGTGTAGGCAAGTCCACCCAGAGTCCTGATCAAAAAAAAATAAGAAGTCCACCCAGAGTGGCTGCTGTGTTGCAACGGAGTACCACAAAAGGGTATAAGAGGATGATCGAGTCCAAATTATGGACTGAGAGGATCGTAACAATGTTGGATATACAAATCACTATTCACATTAACATCCCTCAAAAAAGGATGTCTAAAATATTATTCAAAACTTTGTTTATCAAAATTATTTGATAATTTATAGTAATACTTTTTGTGATTTTAAAAATTTTGTTTAATAAAACTAAGTGATATCTATCACACAAAATTCATATTACATATACAAATCATTATAAATAAATATATATATATAGATAAATTTTATGATATGTATAAATAGTATTTTTCTACATCTTTTTTAGGACGAAGAGAGCATCCAAAATATGTGGCCAAGTCCACCCAGAGTCTTGATTAAAAAAAAAAGTCCACCCAGAATGGCTGCAGTGTTGCAACGGAGTGTGTGTGTGTGTAATAAAAAACGTACCAAGTTGAGGGAGGTGAAAAGCGCAGAAAATGACAAGACGCCAATATGATCAAACTCGCATAAATTTTTTATTCAATTTAAATTTAGTGCTTTGAACATAAATATACTTGAGCTCAGCCAAGTTTTGACAAAATAACTTTTCTAATCTTTTAGGGTGTTGCATTTTTTTTCCATCTCAATTATGCTGCTTCCATTATGGTATTTTCGGTATTTTTTTCATAAATTATTCTCCTCATGTGTATCACAAAAATACTATTTATAGGAAACAACACTCACTTTTGACTACAGTTGACAAACGTATTTTTATTATAAACTCGGACTAAGTCTTTTCATGTTAGAATTTGGTTTGGGTTTTGAGAGAGATTTTTTTGGATAGTGAGTATAGAGATAGATATAGAAAAATGAGAAGAATAATAAGAGAGAAAACTTATTGAGAACCATGTTGTGAGAGCAGGATGATTTTGAAAACTCAAAAGGAACACAGGGTAAGTTTCCACTACGAAATTTTTGATATTTTCAACATTTTTTAACTATAAACTGTCAAATCAGTTAACGATTGTGAGGAAAATAACTCCCTAATTTAACAATTTACAGTCCAACATACCCACAGTCTCATCAGGGTTGTGTGAGGAATCTATAAATAATAGTAAATTTATTATCATGGGAGTTGAAGTTTTGTGAGGAATCTATAAATAATACAAAATTTATTATCATGTACCCTCGACTCCACTCTGGCATGAGAAAGTCAACCTATGAAAAGTCAACAGAATTGTTCCATCAGGATCCACAAATCTGCCACATTTTTGGGCACCAAGTGGACTGACACATGATAATGAATAGGTAACAAAATTTACTAGTACTATAAAGGTGTCATTTCAATTTGGTGTACGCCAAATATCTACCACTTTGTATGCGACCCTATTTTGGAGTCCCCAACTAATAATCGATGCCGTTTATTTTCTTTAAAATTCTTTTTTATGGGTCCATGGAAGAAATTAGCTCATTCGGATCTCGAATTCCATAAAATCAGAGGATTGATAAAATCACTTAAGTGTGTGAGAGCTTTAAGAATGGTTGATAAAATCATTGGGGTAGATTTTAGCAAATGAAGAGAGATTTTGATAAAAATCAATGAAATCAAATGAGAAACAAGATCAATAAATTTGATTTTTATCCCAGCGAACTTAGGGATGAAAATCGATCAAATTTCATCGATACCCAAATGAGTTGATTTTTCACAGGAATCCTTCAAAACATGTTTTAAAAAAGTTGAACGGATCTGATTATTACGTGTCATCCCAAAATGAATCTCATACAAGATGGTGTACATTTGGTGAATCCATAGTTTTTTTTGGGTGAAAGTTAACACAAAATCGAGAAACTTCTAATTTTCTTAGTCTTTTATTAAACTTTTCAAGTTATTTGATATTTTTAGTTTTATTTTTAATTCCGCTGTCGAAACGTTTTTGAAAAATCAAATATTATGATCAAAAGCTAAAAATATATGATATTGAAGTGAGACATTGATCTCAGAATAAATTAATTTAGTCCAAACTATGCGTAACTGGGTGACATTCAGGTACAGTTTGGTTAGTATTTTATTAATGAAAAATTTTAAGTTGAAACAATCATTTTTAATAATTCAAATAAATAATTTTATATACTAGTAGTAATAGATAGTGGTACCTAACAAAAAGGCCTACCCATCAAATTAAAACTCCATCTGTCTGAATTTATTTGTCTAATCTTAGAGTTTCAACTTGTTAAAGCAAACAGAACACTACTACTACTCCACAAAGTTTTGATTTTCCAAGTCAACTTGTAATTCGACAATCCTTTCATCTCAATTTATTTGTCTATTTTTCAATTTTTAAATGTCCCAAAATGTTTTCTAATTTCAAGTTCACTTTCGAAAATTCCTTTTAATGCAATCTCTCTTTCCAAAATTGCACCTCGGAGAAAATGAACTCTCATTTAATGCCCAAAAAATAAGGATATATATTATTAGAAACTCAATAACTATTGATAGCAATCATTTACTCCCTCCGTCCATTTTGAAATGTGTTGCTTTGTAAATCCAACTTATTAAAGAGACATCATCATTACAAATTTCACATCAACTTTTACCACTACTTCACGCTTTTCAAATCAACTTTTACCTCCACATTCCATAATTATCCTCCTCTTTTACACATTAACTCTTTATCCACTAACTTTTCAAAAGGGTAAAATATAATAAGGCAATTTTTTTACACCTATTAGTGAGAATTTTTTTTTCATCACAGTTTTTTTCATTTTTTAATCATGGTTTTACTAAAAATTGAGATCTTTTCTCTGTAAACAATCACGGTTTTTAGGCAAAACTGAGATAATATATTGTCAAAGATCACAATTGTTTTATGGTTTTAATCACAGTTTTTCATGAGTTTTCATCACTGTCTAGAACCGTGATTAAAAGATGGGGACTTTTAATCACACTAGGTTAGATCACGGTTTTTCAACCGAGATTAAAAATGAAAGATCGCACCAAAAGACTGTGATCTTTATGTCATTTTGTAGTGGTGTATTATTAGAAACTCAATAACTATTGATAGCAATCATTTACTCCCTTCGTCCATTTTGAAGTGTGTTGCTTTGTAAATCCAACTTATTAAAGAGACATCATCAGTACACATTTCACATTAACTTTTACCACTACTTTACGCTTTTCAAATCAACTTTTACCTCCACGTTCCAAAATTATCCTCCCCTTTTACATATTAACTCTTTATCCACTAACTTTTCAAATGGGTAAAATAATAATTTTACAAAATTTTAGCCATTAACATTTCAAAACACACATTTATTAAAGGACAGCCCAAAAAAAAATCGACAATAAAAAAGGGACGAAGGGAGTAGTAAGTTAGAATTCAAAACAAAAAAACTATGGGTATACCTTTTGGTGTACACCGAATGTACGTGTGGTAATCATCTTGGGATCTGACACAAATGATAAAACTCGTTCAATTCGTTTGATTTTTAAATATAGCAAAGATCGGCATCAGAACTTCTACAAGGGGTCGAGGCGTCGCAAAATTGAAGGGATAGTGACAGTGCTCTTTGAACACTACATGAGCTTCTCAAGAAAACTAAGCATGAGAAGTGGTTCGATTATGTGCCAAAGGATGCTCCAAGATGCCAGTGAAGGACAAAAAGTATCGTTGTAGCTTCCACCAGTCGAAAGGGCACCTCACTACTTGGTGCACCCCACCTCACATATTGGTGCCCCCCAGTTTAAAGCTTACCCTGAGGAGAAGGTTGGCAAAGGCCATTTGGCTAAACACATAGATTTGGAAGCCAAAGGAGCGCAACAAGCTGAAGCCCCGAAGGAAGATGAGTTGTTTGATGTTCATGTTATCCATGGCTACGCTGATGCTGATGCCGAAAACATGTTGAAAGAAGAATTGAAAGCTGCTAATGAGGCAAAAGAGGTAATGTCAGTCAGGTCACCAACCAAGAAGATGAAACCGAACAATGGAAGCAAATGGCAGATCACTTTTACAAAGAAAGACCTGGAGAGTGTTCGGCTTCCTCACTGCGACGCCTTGGTGGTCATAGTTCGTATTGGTTGGATTTACCAGTTCCCCAGTCTAGCCCCTCGGAAAGATCCGACTTCCCGTTACAGTTGGAACCAGGACCTAAATGCTAGAGTTTGTTGTGATTCATGCTTCAGGGTCGTGCAACATGACTCTTAACCGAGGATGGATCCACAAGATGCAGGCGATTGGATCAACTTTTCATCAAGTCATCCAGTTTATTGGCAAGGTCGGCCAAGAGGACCTTTTGGGAAATCAGATTTCGGCCAAGGCATGTTTCATTTCAGCGATTGGGAAGCGAAGCAAACCAGGACGTGTCAATTGGGTGGAAGTAACGGAGGGGCCCAAGAGGTTGGCCGGACCGATAAAGAAAAATCCATAGAGGACCTCGTCTTGTCCCTATTGCCGAAGGGTCAAACCGATTCTTTCTGGTTAGCTCCAGTTTGGATGATAAAGACCGGAACAAAATGGTAAATTTTTTGAAGGATAACATTGAAGTGTTTGCATGGACACCGAACGAAATTCGTGGAATCAATCCAAAGTATATTTGTCACAAGTTGAATGTAGATCCTACCAAGAAACCAGTTGTACAAAAGCCAAGACAGTCGGCTGCAGCCTACGTGGATGCTATCATCGAATAGGTTTGATGGCAACTTCTAGTTTCATGGGAATGGTTTGGTTTAGCTACCTGGTTGAGAGTCACATGAAATCGCGATTCTATTCGGCCTTTGTTTTGATTAACTCCTCGTACATCTAGTGAACGAGAAGTGAGGGGCTATTATAGTGGGCCGAATATCTATGGTCCAACCCACAAGCAAATTGACTTGGGCTAAATGACCACACAAGGCCAACAAGCACATTTTGTCTTAGGGCCGAACATCCTAAAGGCTGTGAGTCCTAACGAATGTTCCGTTTAGCCTAATAAGACTCCAGATGGATTAGTGCCGAAGGTATCAAATACTGAAGATCTTATATGGCTACACCCTAAAGGTACACACAAAATCTGAGATCTAGTACTCTCTCTCTCTCTTTCTCTCTCTCTCTCTCCATTTTCTAACTTAGGCATCGGAGTGTCCTCATGCAAGTGGCATGAGTGATACTAGCCAGTTTAATTCTCGTTGTAGGTTTAAGGTGAGAAGGAGAAGCTCCACCTTTGTGAAGAGGAAGCACCACCGTGAATCACCCCCCAACAACCCAGCATGAAACGCCAGAGCCAACAATAGCACCGTGAGAAAAAGACTCTCAATAGATTATCATCCATACCCTTCTAATCCATACATACACATAACAATATAATAGTTCGAGTATAAAAATGATAGTAAATGAACAATCAAATCATCTTTCTTTTACTAGTTGCCCCCATGTGAGTTCTAAGGTTTTCCTCCTATGAGATACCTTTCCTCACATAAACTCTAACTATGACTGTCACATGGTCTAGCACCCCTCTTGTTTGTCCTCCGCTGGGGTCCTAAATATATCCTTTTAAGTTCAATACCTAACATGTTTTGTTTATGACCATAACAACAGATAAAGGTAGCCACTGATAATCAATTGATTAATATTAATAGTAATTATTCTAAAAATTAAATTTGGGAATATTACATGATTCTGATTGCTTTAAACGAATTTGTAAAAGTCGTTCGGATTCGATTTGGTCCATTGTCAGACCTAATCCACATCTCACATGATTGGGACCCAAGTTATGCAAGTAGGCTAACCGGCTCTGCTTAATTTGCAATCACCATATCAATATGTTAGTCCCTCCGTCCCTAAACTTTTGACCTTTTTGGGATTGCGTGCCATTTTAAATTGCTTATATCTTTTTATTTATAACGCTTTATGTGATTTTGAAAACTTTGTTTAATAGAACTAATTAAAATCTATCAAACAAGATCCATATTACATATTTTTTGACATTTACATTGAAAGATATATGCATTTGAAAATGGCACACTGTCCAAAAAGTGTCAAAAGTTTAGGGACAGAGGGAGTAGTAGTTTGTTGGGATGTTTTAAAAATATAGTTTCACTCTCATGCTCCCTCTCACTAACATGCCTGCGCATTATACAACTTAGGTCATGACACACGAACAATACCCAACAAAAAATTAATACCAGCTTAAGAAGCCATGCCGCTCAAGATTAACCGATTGGAAATCTATTATAGATTGCAGGATGGGTTTTTCCGAGGAGAGCTACAGATACGACGACATGTGGCAACAATGAAGGCCTGTACATACGACACTTGTTTATTTAGTTTATCCAATTTTTAGTTTTATTTTCATCTTCTAAATTCCAAAAAAAAATAATAATAACGTATTTTGTCCTAATAGGAATGGTTTTTTGAGTGATTTCATATATAATGGACGCAACAGGTTTGTTTACAAATAATCAACGACTAAATCAGCAAAAAGAAATGATTTAATTTGTACATAAAGCAAGACCTCTTGAGATGGGGAATTAAATTATAAACTATTCTCTCATAATAAAAAAATGATAGTAGGATAAATTAAGCCAAGTATAGTAGGTATAATCCATAATTTTTCATATTTCACAAATCACGTTTATAATTAGGCAGTGATTTTGCAAAAAAAAAATAATTGCCTGAATCCATAATTTATGCATTTTCAAAACATTTTGTGATTGCATTCGCCTATATTACACTAATTATAGTTTTCCATATTATTTTAATCCCTTCTTTATTCAGTTGCCTAATATTATACCGTAATACACAAAAGTATCAAGTATATCATACTTAGAATTTGAAGTTTTCAATTTTCACATTCGTATATAAAAAGAAGTCCCTTCTCTAAATTTCCTCTATGGTTTCTCACCATCTTTTTCTTTTTTGTTGTTGTAAGATCATCATCTCTAGAAAAGATTATTTTACAAGATGATCAATTGGCTATGGGTGCTCTAATCTTCTCCAAAGGGACAACTCTTCCTCCATCGGGCTCCATGATTTGCGTACATGTTATACATAGATTACAAAAGAGAGAAATAGTTTTCAAAGCGGATATGTCACCCTCTTATTATTTTTTGCTTCTTTATACCTCCTCCTTTCTTTTTTAAATGTCTCCTTTGGGAAACGTGTATTTTTGTGGATGTTAAAAAATATATTTCTGTATAGTGTTTTTAATTTTTTTGCACGTATAAAACAAATTAAAAAAATTATATAGAGACATATTTTATGGGGGTGTGAAACTACACGTGTTCCTATAGTGGATATTTAAAAGGGGACGAAGGGACTATCTTTTAGTTTTTAATTTGCTTATTTAGTAACTCAAAATCAGATTTAAGACTAAATTTATGGGTTTTCTCCTTATTTGAAGTTTTTGTGAATTTCTTTGAAAATATATCTGCATACTTATACTAAGATGAAAACACTTTTTATGAGGATCATCTTAGTGTGACAAGTTATTCTAATTTCATTAGGAATACATATACACTTGGATTTACTAGTGATGGAAATCGTAATTTTTAATCTAAAAGAGTCAAATGATAAAATGATTAGCCTAAATTTTTAATTTGCAAGTCAATTGGGCAACGGTTTCTTGAGCTCTCCAGTAGCGACAATGAAGGAGTCAAAAGGCAAATTCAATTATGATATTGTGGCGGGAGCACAATTTGATGATCCTCCATCCCTCTGCGAGCGGAGCATTGGGTCTAACATCGAAGCTGAGCGATTTTTTGGTTTTGTTTTTTTGTTGTTTTTTCAAATCGGTAGTATCCTATGTATGCTTTAATTTGTGGTAATGGCATATACTTTTCTTTTGCTATAAAAAAAGTGTAGATAACATAGGTCAATCCCAATGTATATGTAATAAATTCATTTAAAAAATAACAATTTATAGGGTAGGAGTAATTGATATATTTTTTATTTTTGTGCTATTTTCTTCTCTTATTTTTTAGTAAATTAGTACAGGACAATGCCTTTTTAACCTAATGAATACATACGACAACACATCGTTTTATTATTGTTATTTTACTTCATGTTATTCACGACCCCGTGCATAGCACTGGTTTTATGCTAGTTCCTAGTATATATAAAGAGAGAGTTTTGGTTTTCGTACGCCAATTTTACCGGAATGCCCCCACATTCATGTTATTTACTCTGTGGCTGCACTATATATGGCCCTTTTTTACTCTGCAATTTTCTTCAGATAAAAAAGTAAAGTACTTCTGCTCATAATTTTTTTCTCTTTTTTGCACCAAATTAAATTACTAATAGAGATCTTTAATTTGATGCGAAATTTTTTGAAAAATTCTATATTACCAAATTACCATTCACCACAGTTATGACATTGGTGGCTTGTTGGCTTTTGCAATTTCCTTCGGATCAAAAAATAAAGAATTTCCGCATGTATTTTTTTTTTTCACCAAATTAAACTACTAATTGAGATTTTTCGATATAACCGAATTACCCTTCAGCAAATCATAATTTTTTACTCTGTTATTTACTTTGCCTCTGTAGTCTTCGGATCAAAAAATAAAGTACTTTCGCACATAATTATTTGCCTTTTTTTCACACCAAAATAAACTACTAATAGATATCTTTAATTTGATGCGAAAAAATTTGAAACATATGTTCGAAAGCATTTCACTTTGTTGAGTTTACATTGGTAGTTTGTTGGCTTCGCAATTTTTTTGGATAAAAAAATAAAGTGCTTCCGCGCATAATTAATTATTTATTTTTGCACCAAAACAAAATACTAATAGAGATCTTTAATTCGATGCAAAAAATTTTGAAAAATTATGTCCGAAAGTATTTCACATTGCTAGCTTGTTAGATTTGCAATTTTCAGACAAAAATAAAGTACAGTCGCTCATATTTTTTTATTTTTTGCACCAAATTATGGACGAAAGTATTTAATTTTTTGGTCTAAATAATGCACATTTTTTTTAATAGGCCTCGGTTGCGCCCCTTGCGCGCAATCACAGCACTAGTCACCACAAAAGATTAAGTACTATTATCATTTGTACGTCTTTCTAGAATGCCTGCCTACAAATTATTTTCCATTTGCTCACTATCCCCCCATGTGTATCCACAAAAATTTAAGAATAGAAAAGTCAAGTCACTAACCAATTCAATTGTTATCTCTTTGTATTTTCTGTTATGCCCAACAAATACAAGTATATGAAAGATCGATGGAGATAGAGGGAACAAGATATGTGGCAATTAATTCGCACCATCCGAAAAGCCATATTACTATTCAAATTGAAGTCTTCCAATCAAAGCATGCGCACTTTTTGTTACACAAGTTTGGCAAACTACTTAAGGTTAATTAGGTTTTAGTTAGGACTCTTCCAGTAAAGGTTACCTAGTTAATGAATTAATTAGGTTTTAGTTAGGACAATTCCATCACCAAAAAAAATAATACTATAAAGAATCAATATATGGGCATGCTTAAGTTTCTATGGTACCAAAGCAGGAAGAGGGGGTGCTGGTGACGCCCTCCGGTGATCGGCCCTGGTGATCGCATTCGAGTTGTCTAAAAGTATTTTGGAAGGTCTGAATTTTTTCATGGAAAAATTTGGACCATCGATTGCCGAGATAGACTGCTCGGATGCGATCACCGGCAATAGAAACTTGGAGTAGTTTTTATGTCTATGTTATACACACTTTTAGTGTATGTTACTTGTGTACCTTCGAAGTAGATATACGCACATTCAAGGAGGATGTTACGTTTAATTTTTGTTCATGGTACGTATATTGTATGGTACGCTAGCTCATTAGTTATGGTACGCTAGCTCATTAGTCACGCATCTTAATGATTTTTAGCTAAACTTCCTTACTCCACGGCAGCCTCATCCATTATCATTAATAAATCTTCCTAATTACAAATATCTACTTGCATCAAATAAAACACAGTGGATATTACACAGTTATTCCTAAATTAAAATGGATTTACACAATATTGAAATGAGGCAGGAATATCTCGTTTTCTTTAAAGAGATTCAAGCTCTTTGCAGCCAGTTAAATCTTGAATCACTATTGACGTAGCGAACTTCTCATATGACTTGTCTCCTCTAGATACAACTGCCTAATTAGAAGTCGTGTTGGCTCGAACCACTTTACACAAGTAAATTGAGCCTAAAGCTCCACCGTACATAAACACTTTACGTTTTGCTAAGTAATCTCTCTGTAACAATAATGTGGAAATACAAAATATGGAGCAATACATGAGAACCTTGATCACTGCAACCTTGGGCCTCACTGCCTTCGGCTTTGCTTCTCCATGCAACAAGATGCATCAAGCATGCATATATAGAAGATGAAATAGGGAAAGCTGACAAACACTCACACCCTTTGATTTTTCCTCTCTGCGGACAATACTCATTTAATATCCAACGAATTCACTATTTACATTACATCTCACCGTGGCCATAAAATCCAAACAAAGACAGACTATCGTCCGGCCCACACAGAACACTACAAATATTTTTTTTTAACGATAAAAAGAATTTTATTAATCAAATATAAAGATACAGGAGATTAAAGGGATGAGCGAAAACGGCATCCCAACAAGAGTTTAACATCCCTACGAGGTTGACACCCACACACACATAACACAACAAATACATTGTTTAATCACAGCAAGAGTTTAACATCGCAACGAGCCCTACACACATACTCCCTCCGTCTCATTTTAAATGTCCCCTACGTAAAGTCGTGTCATTTTGACTTTAAAAGAAAATGTATTTCTAAATATTTTTTTTCAAAAACTTTTACACCATTCAAAAGTACTCGTTGGTCAAACTAACCCGGTCTCTCGTAGGGGACATTTAAATTGGGAAGGAGGGAGTAACACATAGATATTTAATATTAAAATATCATGTGCATAATAATGCACCAACACATGTTATAGTACAAAAACATCAACAGAGTCTGCCAATTTGAGAACCTCGTGTACTCGATAATTCTTTACCAATACAGTGCACGTATATAAAAGAAGAGTTGGCCCAAATTGGTGGCTTGACATATTTGGTCCAAGTTTTCCGATTTTGCCCTTGTGAATTTTGGTATTTTTTAGTTTTTGCTCCTGCCAATTTGAGTTTTATTTTTTCGTTGGCATTTTTTTCTTTGCTCTCTTTTGTGTGCTTTCTTATAGTATAGATGATTGTGTGGGACTCACTTTGACATCTCACAAAAATAATCGGAGCCGCCTAATAATTTTAAATTAATTTTTCAGATGGTCTTATAAAAAATCATCTAAATTGGATAATTGTAAACAATCAATCTAATCTTCAAATCTTTCAACAACAGCTTCTCTCCCCAAATCTTCTCTCTCTACCCCTCATTCTAGAAGTGACAGTCGTCGCTAGGGTTTCCATTTGGGCAGGGGAAGGGGCGCCCAAATGGAAACCCTAGCCTTCTTTCTCTTTCCTTTTCTGTTGTTTCTTCTTCTTCTTCCTTTTTCTTCTCTATTTTTCTCATTTTTCTGTGGTTTTTCTTTTCACTTCTATCTCTTCTCTTACTCTCTCTCTCTCTAACTCTCCTACTAATCTCTTTTCTTCTTTCCTTTTCACGGCTTGGCCGTCTCTTGGCTTCCCCGATGCGTTTTCTCCACCAGCCCCGCCATCTCCGCCGACATTGGGGTTGTTCCCTCTCCCTCTGTGGTCCTGCCATTCTAATCATTTTTCCGTCGTCCATCACAGGTGTTTCGCGGGTGTTACAGTCAGGGGCCGGCCCTAGAGTAAGCCTGGCAAGCCTCTAGGCTTGGGCAACCCATCCCGGCTGGGGCAACCCCACCCCCCCCCCCCAAAAAAAAAATAAAGGTTGTAAGTTTTGTGTAAATATATAAGGTTTCCATTTGAAACATAATTAGTAGGTTTGGTCGGGTGGTCATGGGTGACGCCAAACTCCTATGCGGGCTGAGTTCAGACCTCAAGGGCACCTTCTTAAATGGTACTTTTTGTTTCTCTCTAGTCTAGCCTTCTTTCTTTCCTTTTTTTAGTTTTTATTTTAATATCAAAAGAACTCCTTTCCCTTAAACTAGTGTTTGGCCTTGGGCAACTCAAATGTTAGGACCGGCCCTGGCTGCAGTGGCTGTTGGAGCCAGCATGGGAGTGTGGGGATCAGTTGAATTTTAGATCCTAAAAACTAAATGAATAGTAATTTCGTTGTTCAAAAAAAAATCTTCAAATCTTTCATTCAGAATTTAAGATCCTAAAAACTAAATGAATTTGCCCTTCAAAAAAAAAAAAACTAAATGAATTTTGCAAAAAAGTTAAATGAATGTGTACTTGGTATTCCCATGATCTAAATCACATATATTATAGGGCTTACACCCAACTACCAACAAAAACTTACTCCCTCGATCCGTCCCTTTTTAAGTGTGTTGTCTCGTAATTCTAACTTATTTTCTCTCACATCAACTTCTACGACCTTTATATTTACTTTCCACTATTTACCCTTATCAATATAATAAAACCAACTAACTTTTCAAAAAGGAATCTACTTTTAAGGGCAAAATAGGAAATATATCCACTGACTTTTCAAAACACACACTTATTAAGGGACAGCCCAAAATGGAAAGTAAACACTATAAAAGGGACGGAGGGAGTAATTCATATTCAAAGCCAAGGGCACAATGATTGTGCATAGCACGAGCCATACCACCTAGTCTTTTAAAAACCAGATGGTAGTGTTTGGCAAAAAATTACTCACCAATTTGAATAAGGACAAAAATAAAATAAAAACCCCAAAGCACCCCTTAGAAGCTAGAAAGGTTCTAAAATTTGAGTTTGGAGAATTGGGTTTGAGGTGCTTATAGGAATAGATTTTGAATTCAGAGCATCTGTAAGTTGATTTTTTAATTTTTTGTAGTGAACACAATTGTACAACCTATAATTTAAAGAAGGAAATTTGGATACTTGAAAATCTGTTTTCACGGTCATCGGAAACACACTACGTAACTATGTCCCAAACCCGTGCAAGCTTAAGGTCTGCTTTTCTTCATGGTAAATAGCTACGATTCAAACAACATTATTTTTTAGTGGTGACTAGTGATTTTTACTACTTTTGTGAAGCTTAGAAACAAATCTGTGGAAATAACATGCAAAAATGGTAATTGCTCCATGTATATGGTTGATTACTTTTAAAATGGGCATCAGACTATATAGAGCATATGTTAACAATAGTGTTGTGAAAATTGCCTTACGAAAAATACATTGTAGTCTTTCTTTCTCAAGATTAAGGGGTGCTTGGGAGCTAATATATAGTTTTTCGATTTCGGATTATAGGTCGTAGAATATAGATTTTTGGATCATAATTAGGATCTGTAACGAAATTGGAAAAGTATGGAGATTATATGTGCGTAATAGATAGCGTAATAGATATTGCAGAAGATTTTTACGGGTGAAAATATAATAAGAATCCAAAAGGCCTACTTGGGATTTAATTTTTGGATTTTGCATTCTCTGGTTCATTTGTTATCATGCATTTTTAGTAGTAGTATAATGGATTCCGTTAAGAATCCAAAAAGTGTCCTCGGGATAGGATTTTTGGATTTCATATTTTCCAGTTCATTTATTATACTGCAACCAATTAGGGTTACTTCAGTTGGTCAGGACTCCTGCATCTCACTAGGTGGTCAAGAATTCGAATCTCTCCACCACCGCGCGGGTGTTATTCTCTTTCTAGTTTGTTAGGTTATTTCTCCCCTTATTGAGGCTATTAGTAGAGTTGGTGTATAGTAATTGTGGGCTTTGTTTCAAATCTCTCCACTTGTGTGTGGGTGCTTCCAGTTTGATGTAATTCATATTTATAATTATGCACTTTAGCATATAATGGATACCATAATCCACAGCCAAACACCCAAAACGTATTTTGGCGACCAAAAAAAAAAACACCAAAAACATAAAAATGCACAACCTAAAATGCAATAAAGAGGTGGCCAAACATGCCCTTAGATTCCTGTCATTGTAGGTTTTCCTCGATAAAAATTACATAGATTGTCGTCGGACTAAACAGATCAGTTGGGAATGAAGAGGTTTCTTCGTTTTGTTACCTAAATTTTCAAAATATTTTCTAGAAGATTTGTTTGGTGGATGGATTTGCATCCTTGTTTTTAGGAAAAACAGTAAATCTATTTTTAAGAAAGTAGCATTACAATGTTTTTAAACTCTCGCTCAGAGAGAAAAAAGAAAAGATAAACTGGATGAGTGTTGCAATTTTTAAAAAATTAAGGCACAAAGCTGCTATTAATTTTCCCACTCTCCAACCAACTTTTGAACATTGCAGGCACGTTTTGACTAGAGACAAGCTTCTAGATTCTCGACCCATTTACGGGAGTAATTCTTAAGACCACCGATTAGAATTTAGACACATTGAGGGGGTGTTCCACTAAGGTAGTTTTGTTTTAAAACTGCCTTGGTTTTTGTGTTATGTGATGTATTGTGAGAGGATGACTTGTCTTGGTTTTTGAGAAAAACTAGTTTTTGAAAAAAACTAGTTAGTGGAACACCCCCTGACAAATATTTATTAAATGGGTGGTACATGAAAATAGCGTCAAAAGTAGGACCCTTTTTTTTTTTTAATCAAATGTCAAAGCCAACTTTCGCACACTTTGACTAATTTTGAGAGACCAATCCTACAGCTCAGTGGCAGGGGCTTCATTTAAAGCCATAGGAAAGATCTGTATGGACTAGGGGTGGGCAATGTGTCGTGTGATGTTCGTGTTGTGTCATATCGTATTCATGTTACAATTCTCTCAACCATAACCCAACCTTTTAGTTTTTCGTGTTATCGTATCGTGTCATATTCATGTTTCGTGTCAGAAATAGCCAACCCCAACCCACTAAATTCGTATCGGGTTCGTGTCGTGCTATCTTGTTGTTCCATAAATTCTCGTTCGTGCCGTTTTTGTCATGTTTTCTCGTGTTCGTATCAGAATTCTCTCAGCCCTAACCAGACCTATTTAATTTTTCGTGTTATCGTGTCATGTCATATTCGTGTTTCGTGTCAGAAATAGCTAACCCTAACCCGCTAACTTCATGTCGAGTTCAGGCCGTGTTCTCGTGTCATGTCGAAAATTTCCACCCTTAGTATGGACTGGTCCCAAAGAAGTTAATAACCCCTACAAGATTTCAAACCTAAGACCTTAGAAGGAAGCGAACTCCTAAGTTAAAGCCTTCCAATAGACCAACCTCTTTTAAATGTGCTACTTCGTAAATCTCATTTATTAAAGAGACACCATAATTGCATCTTTCACGTCAACTTTTACGCCCACTTTACACGTTTCATATCAATTTTTACATCTATGTTCCAAAATTATCCTCTACTTTTACCCATTAAACTTTTTACCCACTAACTCAAAAGGGCAAAATAATAATTATACAAACTTTTACCCATTAACTTTTCAAAACACACACACATTAAGGAACAGCTCAAAATGAAATAGTCCACTGTAAATAAATAAATAAATAAAGAGACACAGATGGAGTATTCTTTTTTGAGGAATGCAGAATTACATATTTGGAACAGGTCATACCTCGCTGCCGGACATTAAATGGGTGATTCTTTTTCAACCCACAAAAATTAATTTAGCCCCATTTTTCTTTTAGAGCCATTTTATGAAGGTTAGTCTACTCCTAATCCCAAATTCCCTTACCGTCGACTTCGCCATGAACCAATATTTGCCATCATCTATTCGATTCTAATGGTAAAGGCCATTGCATAACAACAAAGTGCTTACCCAGTCTTTTGAACCGTTGGCAATTGACAGGGTTTCTCATAAACCAAAAGAAAAAAAAAAAAAAAAAACACACACACACACACACACATCCGGACTGTCAAAAACACGATCAGACGGCCGAGGGATGCACAGCACCTCCCCGGATTCCATCAAAAGTGGACCAATATATAATAATAATAATAAAGAGCTTTGGAGTTTCATACGATCTTGACTCTTTCAGCACAGCTTTCTAGCCGAGTCACAAATATAATCTGCTACTTTACATTGTCAAGATTCTGTCAACAAATGCGACTGTGAGATATCTCAGGAAGACCTCGACAAGGACGTATTTTCCAGAAGTCATACACAGGCTGCTCCATGGGTGCCAGCAGAAATTAGGTTTAAGGTTGGATTGAAGGGTATTTTACGATTAGACTAATTTTCTAATGGTTATAAAAAGAAATTGTGGCTAGAAAGATTATTTTCGGGTTCAAAAAGATTGAAACTCGAAGGGGTAGGATTTCATATTCCTCCATCAAGATATATTGACTTATTGAGTGACTTTTGCCCTTTGGCCTGGAAAAAAATTGCGATTTATAGGACAAAATTAAAAATGCGTGCCACTATCTCACCCGAAATGAATTTTTTCTCACCATTCTTATATCCCATCGTTTTCTGTATCTAATAGATATCCCAAAGATATTAGACCCCTTTTTGTTTCTCTCCAAATAAAACACATGCAACGCCTCATGTAAACTATTGGTTCAATAACTTGTTGGAACCTAATCACGTGACCAAAAATGCTTAAGCCCAAGTTACTAATACGTACGGAGCTTAGCTTGCTTCCATGAGTCGATTTTCTTGGGATCTGCCTCCAGTGTTGAGGAAGATATATTAAAAGCTTTTCCAATCTATCTATAACTCTTAACTCTTAACACCATAGCTCTTTAATTTTGGGAGCAGGGCAGCAGAACTTTCATATCCATGTTTCATAACCTAGCATAGAAGGTCTGCAATGCAATTTTTCCATATTACAACAGGGGTAAACCAGAATCAAACATGGTACAAATGTTATTCTAGATAAGCCCACGAGGTTTCTTTGTTATCGATGGCATATACCCGCTGAAGCAATTATCTACAAAACGATGTGATTATGATAATAGGAAGTGCGAAGGAATTTGACAGTATCAAAAATTAACGATCTCTACCTTAAAGATACATGTAATAAGTCAAGGCTCTTTTTAACACTTTGATTAAATTGAGTAAGATTGAAAATATCGGTTTTTATGTAAACTCCAAAATGCAAATCAAAGATGGGATACTAACAACCATGTATATGTTTCATGATTTCTTTTCCAACTCTAGAGCTGCCTTGGCTTTGTCAACAGACTGCTCCTTTCGAAGCCAGAAGTTTACGAGAAACGAGTCCATTATGATCTACATCATGAACTTGTTTCAGCTACAATCAATCCGAAAGAACAAAACAGAGTGGAAGAAAGAAAATTTTAAGTATAAAATGACCTGGTTCAGATGAGCAGCAACACAAGGAAGAACCAGCAAACCAGATACACCTAATGCACCGCCAAGCTGCTCCACGACTGCTACCATTACAGGCAGAGTTTTCTAGGAAAATTAACAACAATATGCATCTCAACATCAAAATTCCCAACAAAAAGGCAGGAAAAATCAAAGCACTGTTTTTTTTAATCGGAGAATGTACTGCTCAAAATAATCTCATGTCACCTGGCTTGCCACAATTAAAAGAGCACTGGCATTTTCTCTCTTTGCAAACACTGATTTGCTACCACCAGAAATAGCCGAGAGTCCTTGTATTGAAAGAGCATTAAAAGCTAATAGGATGAGGTGCAAAAGCCTGCAATATGAGAGCATAGTCCTATCAGTTGAAGCTACAAAGTTCAAGCCCCGATATCGCAGCCTACTAGATAAACAAGTCTACCAGACCTAAAATAACATAGCGTGATACATACTTTTCTCATGGGGGTTTAACGATTTCTCTTACACTCTGTTAACTGGGGAATTTTGACTGGTAAAACAGAACTTAGAAAACAGGTTTCAAATTCGCAGGTACCCATGCATTTGCAAGGTTGTCAAACTAACAGAGTTATCCTATCAGAGAGTAATAGTACAGAAGGTGAAATTGCAGAAATACTGGAATGCTGTAAATAAAGCAGATATGAACATACTTCAGTCCTGACAGACAAGCGGATCATATTGTTGATTCAAGCAGTGTAACATTATGGGAATACCAAAATTAGTCTCAGTTACATCCCATGTAACACATGAATGGGGAGTAGGAATTAAAAGTATGAAGGGGCTTTTTCTCATAGTAAGAGATGAGTAAAGGGGGAGACCAATCCCGTGGTTCGGAAATCTTGTCCAGTCAGTTGATTCACCAGGGTTTCATTGGGAATTTTTTAATTTGATCAAAGAAGATAGGGTCATTGGGCTGTTCTTCCAGTAAATCCAATACTAGCTTATGATCTACTTGGTCTTTATCTCCCATCCCACATCGCCCAAGTAAAAGATGTGAGTCTGATATGTCATAAAGACATAAACCATGTGGACAACTACTAGTAACTTAGGCTAAATCATTTTGGTAATGTTATGGGCTCTTTATTTAAGTCACGAGGCCACATAGAATCGAGCCAACCCTTGTCCCATGAGAACTCCATGCAGTACGGTTGATGAGTAGAAGCTCCGGAAATGCAGTAGAGGTCCCATGGCTATGTACCATGTGCCTCTTATGGGTAGCATCTGACATCTACCAGAGAAAGAAACTGAGTAACTCAACAAGTAGGCCGCCTAATTGAGTGGGGACTGGACAGTGATATCCCCACCTACATCACTTGAGTATTGAGCAATCATGTAGGCTGCTATTAGTTAGCACAAGCATTTTGAGCCATCTTTTCCTTATAATGCCTTCTGAGCCATGTTGTTTGGCTCTTTTCGTTTAGTTATGGGCCAGTAGCCCACTTGGTTTGTTGCATCCTATTCAGAAAATATAGATAGTATCAAGATAATACTATTATCAGTTGCAGGCTGCAGCTTTGATAAGAGCATGATGGAAGTAGGTTAAACTGCCATAACATGTCTAATTTCAGTAATAAAGTGAGATATATGACAGCATTTTCTGTCTAATAAAACTAACTAAATATCTAACACGGGCAAGCTTGAAAACCCCTAAACAAGTAAAAGAATCCAATCATTACAATAAGCAAAACGGAGACCAAGAGTTTGAAACGAAGAGCCAAATAGTTGGGAGATTCATAGTGGAGAACATACGCTCCCATCCCAACAGCAACAAGAAACACTGCAGGCTTTACGATAAGCAGCAGTGACCTTGATCTACTCACCTGTATCCATGGCACCTGCATCAAAATCGAAAGAATTTAGAATGACCTCTAAACACCAAAACACTTAGTGCCCCATGAAAACAAAAGAACAAATATCCGGATCTACTTCTTTAGGAACAATTCTGAGGGTGAAGTCACCGTTGAACCTATGCTTTTGTAGGACACTAGAAACATAAGAGTGAGTGAGTGAGTGTGTGTGTGTGTGTGTGTGTGTGTGAGAGAGAGAGAGAGAGAGATAGAGAGAGAGAGAGAAATTTGTAGAAGAGTTTCACTGGGTTGATCATCAGTCAATGACTGTCGAGGAAAATCAGGTATTTTATTGGCCATTGTTCGGAAATTGGAAAAGAGAAGAGAGAAGAGTCTACTTTCTTTTTCTTTTTCTTTTTCTTTTTTATCAGGAGAAAATAACCTACTTGCACAAGATTTTTGGAGAACAAATTAAGTGACTATTATGCTTCCCAACTTAGGACTAAAGTTGATTATCAAAAAAAAAACTTAGGACTAAAGTTTGGTTTCTACAAGAAGCCCAGACAACACTAACCACACAGACAACTGCAGGAAAAAACCACAGTTTAACATTTGCATTACATCACTCAATATCCAAACACTACATAGTTTGACAACCAATGCATAAACAAACAAAAATGTATTACGATGAAAATTACACAAGGATCAACATTGATTGTCCTGGGATCTAAAGAAATTGAATCCAAGGATCATGGCTTACCAAACCTAGCAAGAGTGCATTAATCATGGACAAAAGCTTGCGATTTTGATCAACAATTACTGCCAAGCCTGCGGTGCAATCAGACGAGACTATCAGAACTGTTTTCATTGGTAATACAACAGTTATCTAACAGCTAAGACCAGACTATTTAGTCTGATTAAGTGGAAAGCAGAATCCAACCCGTGGTATAGGTCAGTGTGTTATGACATGTTTGCATAATCCAAAAATAACACCTTAGAGACATTTGCAATATCCACTGATGAACTCTTGCGTTACATGATGCATGAGATAAATGGAGTTCGTGTCAGAAATGCTCACTTTGATTATCATTGGCAGATTAAAGAAGTTATGCCACGCAATGACATAACATCCACATAGTGGTTAGGTCCCACACTCAACACCACAAGTACAGCCCCCCTGTAACACCCTGTTTGGGTCATTACACCTACACTCAGTACAACCCACCCCAATAAAACAATATGGAGAAACAAAACTTCTACCCAAGATGTGTCTCTTTCAAAGAACAAAGAAAATAAACAAAGGATAACAACTTAACATTTGCAGTAAATTTTATGGTTCTTAAGACACTTCCACAATGAGGTATTAGTTGGCTGTATTTTGGACTCTATTTGGAAATATTGCCAGGTCATAATCTCTCCTGAATCTTACAATTCTGGTGAGTTTCCCACAAATAGCCCGTGACTTTAGACAACTCGGTTCTGTTATTTGGTATGTGAGGAGAATGACCTATCTCAAAATCCGTGTTTTTGTTGGTTTTAGCCCATTTAGTCCGTTTAGACAATATGGAAAACCCAGCTACGACTGACCAATAATCAAAGTTAGCAAACAAGGTTTTACTTGTCACCATCATACCTGCGAAGGTCTATTTACTATAATTCAACATTCTTCAGAGTTCAGCGGAGAAATCTTGCCACATTATCAGGAGTCCGTTTGTAGTATTCTTTCTTAATTTAGAAAAATGAAAATTAACACAAGACAATAAATTGACAAAAGAAATGTATAGTGATGCAGGGGAGCCTCCTTTTACGAAATTACTTGAAAGTAGAAAACACGAATAATGTTTGAGCCAGAGGTACTCCCTCTTTGAACAAACGATATTGAGTTAAAAACTCGATTTTCTTAATTCATAAACAACCAAATTGCCCTAAAGGCTTACAACTCAATTTATAATAGAGGATATCCTACATACTAGGAAATAAAGAAAAAGGAAACAATAAACTTAGAAACTAAATTTCTTCTTGACTATGCAAGAATAAAAAGGAAACTAAATAAACTAAGTTACGAAACAAAATACTCTAGAACACTTATTTTTCTAAAACTGCAACTTCCTAACAAAATTACTAAAACCAAAATGACGAAAACATGAAAATACTATTTTTAAATAATATTAAATTTCCATTCTACATCATACAGGTTGGAAATGAAGCACAGAACATTTAACATCGACAATGATGTAGGAAAATAGTGGACATGCTTACTGCTCCTTGTAAGATATTTTGCACATTTAAATTATAAATAAATATAGGCAATACAGATATAAGAAAAACTTCATCTAGCAAACAAAGTTGACGATTCTAATTAATGTCTCAATATCCAAATGTGCCAATGGCACAACGTACACAACTAGGAAGACTTGAGGTGACATTCCAATACAATAAGGAATGGTTTTCTATACATAAATTGGTGGGCCAAAAGATGAAAAGTTAATTTGTTACTAATATGAGAGTAACTTAGTGCTAACTGCTAAGTATTGAATCATTATAGTAATAGTGTGGGAGCACAGGCTAGGCTTTACATGTAAAATTCCTCCAAACGTGAGGACCACGTATTATTAATCATGCAAAGAATATAGAGCACTCACCTTTGAAGGTTTCTCGGAAAACCTGTCGATTGGAGTCACAAATTAATACAGGAGAGCGTAAAACAACATATAAAGTAACAAATAACATGAGCATACTCCTGCAGAGATGACCCCCCTTACATGAGTAATTCATATTGAAAATGCATCAGCAACAGTTAAAAATTGCTAGTAATATGGGCTATACCGCAAGGAGATAGTGCTGTGTCTAAGCCTGGTTCAAACACAAGCGTTACAGACGTTCATTTTTTAAAGAAAACCACTAAAGGTGCTAAGCAGAGATCAAAAAAAAAAAAAAAATCCCCTGACCGCAAAATACCACAAATTTTCCAAATGTCTCGAATACTAAAAGCCCCAAATGTCTCAAGTGCTAAAGGCAAAGCTTTTAGCACCCCCGATTCTCATTTGCTAAAAGCAGTAAGGTGATTTTAGCAACTTGCTTTTGGCAAAATTGGCTTTTAGCAACTTAGCTTTTAGCTAATGAGAAACAAGTGATTTTAGTGACAAGCTAAACTCAACTTTTATGGAATTTTCCAATTTAGCAAATGGGAAACAAAACATTATTAATGCCGAAGTTTTTCTGATTAAATATTTATTTGATAAGTACATTTATAATCTGTGCAACGCCAATGCTCTGGATGCTGAATGAAAGAAGCATGGTAATGTGCACATAAATCAAAATGATTCTTGGGTCTACCCTCTCTGATGCCTTTTGGCTTTGATTTGAGGGCATGATTCCGCAGCAAACGCGACGGTATAGGGGGATCACTGTTTCAGTGGTATTCTGTGAGCAGCCACTTTGTGCATTTATTGCCAAAGGTTAGGTCTGTCTCCAATCCATCTGTTTCAGTGGTATTCTGGGAGCAGCCACTTTGTGCATTTATTGCCAAAGGTTAGGTCTGTCTCCTATCCTTCTCCCGCCCATACCCCCAATTATTGGGGACTAAATGGGTTATGTTATTGTTGTTGTTGTGATAAGTACATTTATAAAGCATTAACACGTCTCCTTCTATGTCAAAATGATGTACCTTGTTTCTACGGAAGAAGCAAGAACATTACCTTTCCAATAAGAAGAGGCACCAGAAGTGTTAGGATAAGACTTCTGAACAACTGTTTCATAGGAACGGATACACCAACTCCATTAGCGATCAACATTGAGATAGAGAAAGGAACCTAAAAAATGAAGTTGCTTTAAGTACGACTCTATGGTTAATTCAAATAAGAAAAACTTGTATCAACGTTAATAAGATAAGTCTAGGAAACATGATAGGTGACAGGCATTGAAAATAAACTAAGGTTTCCAACAAGAGAGAGAGAGAGGCAGCCAAGTACTTATACACGTCAAAGGTACAGAACAACAAAGGAGTCAAATGATTCACTGTACAGCCCATTTGACATCATCCAAAGTGATCACTGTATTCTGCTTTCAATCCAGAAGCAGTTTTAAAAAATGTGATATGTCGATAAAGCAGCAAGTGCCATAATCATGCTGTGAAGTATTCTAGGGTTTTTAGTTTATTGTAATATATTTTCTATGTTAAGGGAAGTTAGTCCTTTTGTATTATTAGGGTTGTTTTTAAGGTTATTATTAGGGTTATAATTTGAATACGAAAAACTTGTATTAACGTTAATAACCTCAGTCTAGGAAACATGATACATGACGGGCATTGAAAATAAACTAAGGTTTCCAGTGCGCGCGAGAGAGAGAGACAGAGAGAGGCAGCCAAGTACTTATACACGTACAGGTACGGTACAGCCTAACAAAGGAATCAAAGATACAGCACAACAAAGGAGTCAAATGATTCAATCCAGAAGCAGTTTTAAAAAATGTGATATGTCGATAAAGCAGCAAGTGCCATAATCATGCTGTGAAGCAAATTTTTAGTTTATTATAATTTATTTTTAATGTTAAGGGTAGTTTAGTCCTTCTGTATTATTAGAGTTTGTTTAAGGTTATTATTAGGGTTTGTTTAAGGTCATTAGGTTATAATCATTCTTTTTAGCAATATAATATTCTGGACTTGTGTTTTGCAAAGTTACAGATGCATGCAGAAGACAAAGAGCAGAAACCCTACTTCCATCATCAAGTGGATTACGTCTCCAATCATCTCATCCATACTATTCGTCTATAAGACTAGACAATATATTTCACACCATGGGGTGTTGAAAAAATGGATAACACAAATGACGCAGAAATTAACAAGTCCCAGCACAAATAAAAATTAGAAAACCAAAAGAAATATAGCACTGTCAATGTGATGTAACAATAAGAGCATACCATCACAATCTTCAAAAAAATTAAAACCACATGGATACTTAAAAGAATCGGTTGAGTTTATAGAGCTTCACATAACTAACATAAATGCATGGGGTTGCCACTTTAAGTTTTCCATTATGGGCCATTTTAAGGTGCAAACGGTAAAAGCACAAACTGCCAGCATGAGAATCCTGGTTCAAGTCTTTTGGTAGCCACTTTGTGCAAATAACTGCAAAGATTATGTCAGTACCCAATTGAGTCTTTCCACTATCCTCGATTACAAAGGACCGGCATGGGCTTTCCTCTATACTCGATTCCAAATGAGGGCATGTGCTACAGGCTACAGCTTTGCTAAAGGTGCACAAAATAAGAGGTAGATTTCTCAAATCGAGCTAAAGTCCAACTTTTCATCATAATGCAACAATGGAAGAGCGAAACAAAGACCAAAATTCAACGCATCTTTGCTGTTGTTCTTGCAGAAGCAGAATACAATAGGGTTGAACGTTAAATCCAACCAAAATCAAGACACGTCAAATTTGGGACTTCTCTGGAAAATTGCAGAAATACTAGAATGACAGTACAAAGAGATCTATGTTTGGTGTAAATACCAACTTACAATCAAAATTCCCAGCAGATTAGATATCAAAGTCATGGCAAGGGCAAGAGCTGAATTCCCTCCAGCAAGCTGCATTTCAAAAAGATAATTCCATTGTTTAACTTACTACCCTTTTCTATTGTTAGATACCTTGTTAGATACCTACATAATATAATAACAATTAACATGATACCAATTAACATACCCTAGTCAGAGCTACTCCACTTGATAACGTTGTTGGCATACAGCAAAATAGTGCCAGTCCTGTAGAAAGCAGAAACACTAATAAATTGGGAAAAGAAACTATAGAAAAGAGCAACTGACAACTTCATTAACTTGTTATCATCCCCAACCCAAATATTGAAATGAAATGCCTCGTACATCCATTCATCACGCTGGTGTGCTCTTTTTTTCTTGTGGGTTTATACCCTACCCTTTTCCAATCTTATTATCATAGTGGAACACCATTACAAGATTACTGAGTTCCTCCTCTCAATCAAAGCAAGAGAACTAAGTTACCAATTGTCCCAAAAGCTTGAACTGTGAGGAAATGGGTCCAACAATTATATATAGGTATCCAACAGGACGCTTATAAGAAGCCAATAGACACAACACAAAGAACAAAGAAAACTGGCAAGAAAAATAAAGTAAGTTTCCCGATAGAGATTTTGTTAACCTAACTTGTAACATAACTCACATCTAAATGAATTTTAATGTGAGTATGTAACACTGTTATTTTCCTTTTTCCTGAAGAAAATAAGCCATATCATTCAATGCCACAAAAAGGGGGCAGCTACACAATAACATTAGTCTAGTTTCTGTTTCTTCTTGTCTTCATTCTTAATCATTTCCGATGTACAAAAATAATAAAAAATCCTACGCAAAGTGGGCATATGCAAGACTAATGATGAAAGGACAAGTCCCCAACAAAATTCACAGTTAGAAGATGAGATAATAATTACATGAAAACTACCATTTTAGTCCCACTACTCATTACTGTACTAGTATGCCGCACAATCTGGAAGGGTAGTTCATTTTAAAAGCGAAACGGATCAAGCAGATAAAGCATTAAGATTTCTTTATCATAAAAGATGGAAGGATAACCTCATCATCACAAAGAGGACTAAACATCATTCGCTAACCAATCAAAACAAAAGCAGTTAATGGCCCTGCTTGTGGAGTTCCGACTCTGAAGGCCAACTCCAGCTTAACTCTTTCCCGTGCTTTATATTAACTTGGACATCTCCGGCATAAGCCTAAGCCATTACAACAACAATAATAATACCCATGTAATCCCCATGGGTACACGGGAAGAGGAGGATTGGAGAGTCGAGATAGACCTAACCTTCGACAATACATGCACAAAGTGCCAATATGTCTTAAGCCATAAGTTTGAAGCACTTCCCCGAAGAACCAAACGATAATTAAAAAGTTGTATTTCATATTGTTTTGTATGTCTATTACAACAAATTTCATTTTGTATCCATTAGATGTTCTTATCCCAGAATAAAACTATACAATATAGTTCAAAACAAGTCCAATTGTAGTACCTGTGACGAATTCTTGAGGCTGGAGCTGAAGTTGTAAAATAAGCCTTGAGAAAAAGGGAGTAAACAACAAGATAGAACCCTACACTGACAAGGAGAGCAACCGTTCACCAAGAAGAACTAAAATGAAGAGGAAAAGAAGAGAGAGAAGCAGAAGGAATATGTTAAAATCATGTAATTTAGCATCAGTGAAAACGGAAACAGGACATCCTAACTTGCTCCTATCCTAGAAGAGCTAATTGAAGCATTGGTTGATGAAAAAGAGGTGAGCACCACACTAGGTGATGACTGATCTGCTTTCAAATGAGGGTAGCATCACTTAATGAATATTGCCACACTACAGAATCTGCTTCCAGATAAGGGTAGCAACATTTGATGAACAGTAGATTCTTTTCAGGCACTAGAAATTTAAATAAAAGGAAAATTCTAAAATCAGTCCACTGGGCTGTTTTTAAGGTTTAAAAAGTGTATTGAAATGTGTGAAAAGTGAAAAGTGTATGGGAATGTGCGAAAGTAAAAAAAAGTACACTGGTGTGTGTTTTTTGTTGTCTTGCTATGAGCCCAGTGGGCTGTCAGTAGAAGGACCCTAACATTAAACATTATTCATCAAGGGATCATGCAAACAGAGACTTGGTATCACTAAATCAGACATAGACCCACAAATCCTCCTCTCCTTTAAAGCAGGACAAGAAATAATAAATTCTTTGGAGAATGAACCTACAAATATCACACTGGCACTAAAGAATTTGAGGTCATACTAGCCCAAAAATTCCAACTGGCCATGCCTCAGCAGCTGCACCGATTTCATCACTACGCAACGTTAAGCCTGTATATTGGTGACACATTAGAAAAAGGTAGCATCCAAATTGATATAGCATTCATTGTCCTATGAGTAAGGTATGGACACTCAAATTGAGTCTATTTGCCACGGGAATGCAGCTCAAGCCGCTGGGTTTCCCCAAGGGACAGATGGAGAAATACATCTAAGGAACTTACCAGAGATAATAAATATCCCAACAGTGCTAAATTTTGACAGGTAATATCTGTCAGCTAGACAACCAAGGCTAGGATTTGCTAGCCCAAACATCACTCCACCAACAAGAGCTGCAAATATATCAGAGAAACCAACTTCAACTTATGTGATAACAATGGCACATGACAACGATAGCATAACTATTCACGGAATATAAAAAGGAGAATATATGACAACCACAATACTTATTCTCAACACAAGTAGACAAAAGCTTACAGCTTCTATGCAAAGTAATTAAACCCTTTCTAGTTTCTAGTCAATAAGCTGCGACAGACCATATCAACCAAAATGTAGGAGGCACAGCCTCGGTGCACATCTATAACCTCTCTTGTCAAAGTACCTTCATTGGTGCAATCATCCATCCCATGCACATGACAAGACAAATATAACTACAGTATCACCACCGGTCCTTGACTAGTTAAGGCTAAGTTCTCCAAAAAATATGTCCAGATTCATTGGAGATAAAATCACCTCCCCACCTCAAAAGATAAAATCATGCTTGATTTTAGCAACTTGGTTGCTAAAATTTTTTGGAGAACTTAGCCTAATGCTAACACCTTTTGCATGATGTCAAAGTGCATCATATTTGATGACTCAACTCACATCCATTCTCCTAAACTGGGAAAAGATGTTTTATAATACAGCAAAAAGGATTGTGATGGACTTTTTAACCCCTATATATCGGGTGAGGTAGTCTTGAGTTATGATGGGCAGGGTAGAGAACTTTGAGCTTTGGTTTCAATGATGGGTATTACAATTTACCCCTTTGAGCTTTGGTTTCTACTCATGTTTCCGCACTCTTTAGAATATATGTAACTCTTGACTGCTCCAAAAGGATATTTACATCCGCAAGTAGGGACACCGTATACACAATATGGCACTCCGTTTCGGTGACCGGATTGGACAAGAGATTATATTATAATTCCGTAGGAAATCATAGCCAGTATTTGAATGCAGCAACTTGGTGAAGGGATTACATATCTAATCGTCCAAAACAGGAGATAAAACAGTATCTTGAGGGATTCGTATCGTTCTTGCGTGAACCATGAATCGAATCGCGAATCCAATCGTGCGATTCTGACAATTCTATATAGCCATATGTAGGTCATGAATGATCACTTCTTACCTAGGGATCCAAATAAACACATTGTTGCTTCTGGTCTAGCCTACTCCGCTAACCTCTTGAACACCCTTTATGCGTCCATCTCTCCAGCCACTACAAAAAATTTCGTCACCCCCTAAATCGATGCAAGCTAGGACACGATATATGAGGTTATTATGACTTACCAAAACAAGATTATAAGGTCATTAGTTAACGATTATGACCAATGAAAACTCGACGTATCTAAATGGTTTCTTGTAACAAAATACTATCAATTTATTAAAGTTCTTATAGTTCTTATGTGATTATCCATTGGAGTGGTTTTCTTAGTCTAATTTGCAAAAATTCAAGTTTCTGGATATCCACCGCTGCTCAAGTACACTGTTGGATGGGACATGACGGCCAGCGATTCACGATCAACTGTTCCAGTTCCCTCTTCATTCATTGTGGTCCTTTGTACCTCTACTATAATAGTTGAAATAGTTCTCAGCCTGTATACAGTATAGTTTGTCCACTTTCGTGTTCCAATCCCCCATGTTAAACTAGGGCTGAAACCGATTCGGTTCGGTCTGGTTCAGAGGGGATTTTGACTGAACAGAGTAAAACCTGTTCGGAGAAAACAAGGAACCGAAACAGGTTTTAGAGTAGTCGGTTCGGTTCCAGTTCGGTTTCATCCGGTTCAGCTCGGTTCCATGTTCGGTTCAGTTCTCTCGTGAGAGAGAGAGAGACAAGAGATTGAGACTTCAAACACACATACACCAGATCTACACAACATAACAGATCCACAGAAACTATATATATGCATATATACACTAGATCTACAAAAATATATATATGCAACACACACACACACGTATATATATACACACACACAAATATACACTAGATCTACAAATATAAACAGATATACACAGTTTTTTTGTACCCTTTACAATCGCCGGCGACCGGACTTTCACACGCTTCAAATTCGGATTGTTCTCGTTCTTCTTTTCGTCACAAACCCGAGAAATATACATAAACTAGGGGTGAACAAAAAAAAAATGCTGAACCGAACGGAACCGAGTACGAGAACCGGACCGAACAGGTTTATTTTTTCGGTTTTTTTCATTTCCCGGTTTGGTTTGGTTCGGTTCGGTTCCGTTCACAAGAGTTAATTTTTTTTTAAGCCGGTTCGGGTCCCGGTTCTTACGATTTTTTAGGCGAACCAAACCGGTTATATATATATATAATATAAAATACACACTATTATTACTTTAAAAGGAGGGGCGTGAGAATCGAACCCCCGTCCATTCGTGGGGGAGTCAACACCCTTACCAACTTGGCTGTCCAAGACTTCATTTCCAAGGTACAAAATAAATATACTTATTACTTCTAATTGATTCGTTTATGTATATATATATACACACACACACTATTAATTCACCCAGCTACAAAAGCCCCTAAAATGTGTTCCCACTTCCCAGTCTTCTCTCAAAATGTCCGGCACCCTTCTCTCTCTTTCTCTCTCTCTCTCTATCTCCAACACCAATGGAATTAGTGTGTGTATATCTCAACGATGATTCCGTGGTGTTGGACAACGACGATGTTCGTGTTTGTATGCTCGACGATGATGTTCGTGTTCGAGATCGGAGCTGCCGTGGTCTTGGCTGTCGGTTTATGTATATTTCTCGGGTTTGTGATGAAAAGGAGAACGAGAACGATCCGAATTTGAAGCGTGTGAAAGTCTGGTCACCAGCGATTGTAAAGGGTACAAAAAAACTGTGTATATCTGTTTAGATTAGTAGATCTAGTGTATATTTGTGTGTGTGTGTGTGTGTGTGTAGGTGTGTTTATTTGTAGATCTAGTGTATATATGCATATATATAGTTTCTGTGGATCTGTTATGTTGTGTAAATCTGGTGTATGTGTATTTGAAGTCTCAATCTCTTCTCTCTCTCTCTCTCTCTCTCTCTCTCTCACGAGAGAACCAAACCGAACATGGAACCGAGCCGAACAGGATGAAATCAAACCGACTACTCTAGAACCGGTTTCGGTTCCTTGTTCTCTCCGAACCGGTTTTACTTGGTTCAGTCAAAATCCTCTCTGAACCGAACCGGTTTCAGCTCCGATCTCGAACACGAACATCATCGTCTAGCGTACAAACACGAACATCATCATTGTCCAACACCACGGAATCATCGTCGAGATATACACACACTAATTTCATTGGTGTTGGAGACACAGAGAGAGAGAGAGAGAGAGAGAGAGAGAGAGAGGCGCCGCACATTTTGACAGAAGACTGGGAAGTGGGAACACATTTTAGCGGTTTTTGTGGCTGGGTGAATTAATAGTGTGTATATATATACATAAACGAATCAATTAGAAGTAATAAGTATATTTATTCCATACCTTGGAAATGAAGTCTTGGACAGCCAAGTTGGAAAGGGTGTTGACTCCCCCACGGATGGACGGGGGTTCAATTCTCACGCCCCTCATTTTAAGTAATAATAGTATGTATTTTATATTAAATTATATTATATTATATAATAGTGTGTATTTTATATTATAACTGGTTCGGTTCGGTTCGGTTCGCCTCAAAAATCGTAAAAACTGGGAACCAAATTGGACTAAAAAAAATTAACTCTTGCGAACCGAACCGAACCGGGAAATGAAAAAAACCGAAAAAATAAACCGGTTCTCATACTCGGTTCGGTTCAGCATTTTTTTTGTTCACCCCTAGGTTAAACAAAACACAAGGCAATGATGCCATGGCCGGCTCTTGGGCAAGGCCCAAGAGGCTTAGGCCTAGGACATCACAAAATAGTCTAAAAAAAAGGGGCACTCCAATAATTTTTAGTATTAGGTTGAGTAGGAGTCTTTTGAAGCCGAAACAAGTGGTCCAATAAGGTTCAAGGGCTCTTAAAAACGGTTATTGTTGAAGCCCAATGATACACACAAAGCAAAAGCCCATTTGCTGGCCCAATAAAATCATTTATAAATACACTCGGTTTTTTTTTATAGAAAATTATGTAGCGAACAAGTTTACTTAGATCCTTTTAAAGATATGTTCTTGTTCATTTTATATTTGGGCTAAGTGTTCAAAAGAAAACTAACCTAAAATTTTGACATGTATTAATTATAAGAATTTTTTTTTGGGTGGTCATGTGACCATTGAAAGGTACATGTAGCGCGGCTTGTGCCCACACGCCAACATTAACAGGTAATTGACGAACCAGCTCCACCCTTTGCTGTTTAATATGGTCTAAAATAATTATATAAATCCACTGTTGTTATAAATCCACTGTTGTTATTTAGTTTTGTGCAACGCCAATGCTCTGGATGCTGAATGAAAGAAGTATGGTAATGTGCACATAAATCAAAATGATTCTTGGGTCTGCCCTCTCTGATGCCTTTTGGCTTTGATTTGAGGGCATGATTCCGCAGCAAACGCGACGGTATAGGGGGATCACTGTTTCAGTGGTATTCTGTGAGCAGCCACTTTGTGCATTTATTGCCAAAGGTTAGGTCTGTCTCCAATCCATCTGTTTCAGTGGTATTCTGGGAGCAGCCACTTTGTGCATTTATTGCCAAAGGTTAGGTCTGTCTCCTATCCTTCCCCCGCCCATACCCCCAATTATTGGGGATTAAATGGGTTATGTTATTGTTGTTGTACTGTTGTTATTTAGTTATAAAGAAATATGGGGCACCACTTCACAATTAGGCCTAGGGCACCCAAATACCTTGGGCCGGCCCTGAATGAAACATAAGTATCAACATACTAAAGCATACCACTCATATAGCAATTATTACAACGAGAAAGCAACAGAAAAAACACAGCAACACGACATACAGTGCAACCATAATAATGACAAGGAAAATGCTAAGCACAGGCCTTAGCGCGGTGGATAATAATGTGTAGAACAATGTGTTGATATCCGTCAATGTGTATTGATATCTGTGCAATGTGTATCAAAATTAAAACTTGTTTGGCAGCAAACCCTAATCAGAAAACAAACAGCAGAAAACAGTTACAATTGTTTTTCATAAATAAAAAAACAAAGTAACATTCCAGAAATACCTAGTGGAAGGAAATTATTCGACGCAAACCCTAGCAAATTCTTCTTCCAAATCAAGGCCGCGGGAGAACCCGAGACCCCACGAGCTTGGTTTCCGTCACCACCAACCTGAAATGCAACACGATTAACAATCAAGAGAGAGATGAAATTGAAGATACTAAATTGAGAAGGGAAAAAGAAAAGGAAAAAAAAAAAAAGGATTAGACCTGATCGCAGTTGTGAGCAGCTCTGATGGGGCTTGCAAATGAATTGGTTTTGCGAAGAAATGAAGGGATGGGGTTGAAACTGAAAGTGTGACGGAGCAGAAGACTGACGTGAGCTGCCGGAAAATGTGGGTTCAGGCGAGGGTAAGGGAGGGTTTTGGATGATCCAGGTATGAAACTTGGAGCTTGTAGAAATACCGCCATTGAGAGAGAGAGAGAGAGAGAGAGAGAGAGAGAGCTTCCAGTGTAGGTGGAAATGTGTTCGAACTTGGAATGACATATATGTGGTTCTTGGGACGAGGCATATTGAAGCCTTGAGTTTCTGATTTTTTTGGAGTGTACTTGACAAGAATACTTGAGATTGTGGCCAGAATTTCCCTTAAGAAATCGTTCTTAACAGTAACTACCTAAACTATTTCCGGACTGGATGGATATCACTCAATTGTTAGCGATGTTTTAAAAAACTTGTTAGGCACTGAATCCTAGCCTAAGCGGAGATTAATCGACCTAGGCGATCGACTTTTTTGACAATGTTTGCTAGTCGTCCTCTCAGCCTTTAAAATTTTGCCATATGAGTCTCTCTTGTAGGAGTATTTTTTACAGTGTTTTTTTGACTTTTTGGGTTCATGTATTACACTATCTTCATTTGGCTCTCTAATTTAACTTTTGAGTTAAACTAGAGAGCCAAACTCCAAAATAAGCCAAAATTAAGCTCACCAAATGGTTGATCAAATTGGTTAAGCTTCTAACTTTGCTACAATACCGCACCAAATTTGGTGCGGCACTGTTCACTCACCAAGGCACTATTCACACACTGTTCATTTTTTAAATATTACTTTTGGGGAGTAGGAGTAGAAAAAAAGAATAGTTTAATGCAATAAAGTTAGAATAGAGAACCTGATTCTGTGAACTTTTGTAAAAGTGACTTGCTAAATTGTAAAAAGGTGTTTTTGAAGTTAAATTTGGTGTAAAATTTGGTTCTCCAGATAAGGATGCTCTTATGGGATAATGCATCTCTCATAAAACGTGAAAAGACAGTTGTTTAGAACAACTCTCAAACCTCTACATTGGTCCTTTTTTTATGTAAACTAGAAATTCATCTTCGGAAATGCATTTGAGTAGAATCGACAAATTTATTAGGCATTTTATCACTGCTATTAGTATCATTTTGCATTTTTGATAATTTTGAAAATAACTTATTTTTTTATCAATTCACAGCCTTATTTCTAGTGGTAGATGAAATTACTACAAACTAATCCAAAAATAATCCAAAAAACTTGTCTGTTTTTTTATTATTGTTGTCTTTAGTAATTTTTTTTAGATTTTAATCATAGTTTTTTACTTTTTAAATTCCTATTATCGAGATAAACTTATTATTCCCAAAAAATGAATGTAAAACTAACAAATACAGAAAATTTATGAATAAAGTTGGATTATTTTTGCCAAAACACCCCTAAATAGTCATTTCTTGCCTCATATAAATCTCTAGAAAAATTTTAAACTAAATGTCGTTTTAATGAAGAAATATTTATCAAGAAAAAAAAAACAAGAATAATGACACCGAATGGAATTACAACTTGAAAAAGGTATTGTAAAACTTGTACTCTTAATACATATACCCCCACTCTCTACAAATTTGGTGTTAATTCCAAAAACGTTATATTCCAGTTGGTTTCACAGTTTTGGCAATAATTGATTGGGACTTAAGTGTAACGCCCCTAATTTTGGGTACGTTATATTTATTACATTTATAATAATTAAAGTCTATAACAATATTCCACAAAGAGAATTACAATATTCTTCTTGCCAAATACAATTATTCTCTACTAGGTAACTAGGGTTATCCTCTACTCCATAGCACGGCCGTCAACCTTGGCGATGTCCACCAGCTCCATACTTCTCCAAGCTATAGAACTCCTCATGTTCATCTCTATTGCCTACCATAATACGTCAGAGTCACAGAGCAGTATCGTGGTATTATGTCAGGGTCACACAAGTACAACATCGTGAGCGATAACGCTCAGCAGAAACCACAACCCAATATCCTTACACTGACAATTACAAAGATTTTGACATAAATAGACAACAAAAGTTAACAGTTCAACAATAAACATGATAGGATGCTCGTGTCAATGTAAAACAGGTGTATCACATGTATAGTTCTGTGTCTCGTATTATCTTCCAATGTCAGAGTTCTTCTTCAAATATTAATATCTATTATTTTGGCACTGTTCCGACCACCAAGTCACAAGCTGGTCACTCCACACGCACAACCATGTTTCCGCTGTTCCGGGCTCCTAGGTTATACACACGACCATGGTTCCACTATTCTGGGCTCCCGGGTTTACACACAACCTTGGTTCAACTATCCCAGGCTTACACACACACACAACCATGGTTCCGCTGTTCCGGGCTCCCAGGTTTACACACACACAACCCCAGTTCCGCTGTTCCGGGCTCCCAGGTCTACACACACACAACCATGGTTCCACTATTCCGGGCTCCCAGGTTTACAACACATAACCATTGTTCTGCTGTTCCGGGCTCCCAAGTCTACACACACACACACACAACCATGGTTCTATTGTTTTGGGCTCCCAGGTTTACACACACAACCATGATTCCGTTGTTCCAGGCTTCCAAGTTTACACGCACACATTTTTAATTCCTACTCATTCATTTCACATTCATTTCTCATTTCACAACTCATCATTTCTCAATATCTTATCGTCTCGATTCTCGTGAAACGTGTCACGTAAAATCGTGATTTCTCCTAGGCGATCTTTTGAAACCAGTCTAGGGTTTGTAGAAAAACACTACCTTTACGGCTATGTAGTCACATTTAGGTGCATAAGTTTGAAATCTCGTTCCTCGTGATTTCTCCATAAAACATTATGATTTTGAAAATGGTTAATTAACTTCACTTTTTCTGAAAACAAAATGGGCACTATAACGTCATAAAAATTATAAGTTCAAATACCAACTTGGTCATTATAACGACTACCTAATATGGAAAATGAGTATTTAGAATCTACTAACTAATTTTCCGGAAACCAAATCAACTTGCTGACGACTTGAAAATTATACCTAGTAAATCGAGCATTATAATGACTTCGTGAAATACTATATTTAGAAAATACGGTTGGAGTATCTACCTTGATTATGGTTGTTAATCGGAAGACGCTAAAGCTAGGCGGGAATTCCTCGGACGGTGTAAAGACTACTCGCCTCGTAAGAAAAAGAATTACTTCTTTTTCCTAGAAACAAAAATGCTCCTACGTTTCTACTTACCTTTTAAGATCTAGTGGTGGTTTTTGGTGATTGGGGGTGGCGGCTCTCTTTGAATGTTGGTAGAACACTTTGAAGATTCAAGTTGAATCTTCAATAACTAGAAGATTTCCTCTCTCTAAAGCTACTACAAAGTACTACAAGAATGGGGAGTGAAGGTGTGAAGAATAAGTGAAGAATGGGGTGCTATTTATAGGCCACCAGAGTCTCTTTCTCTCTCTCTCTCTCTCTCTCTCTCTCTCTCTCTCTCTCTCTCTCTCTCTCTCACACACACACACACACACACATGTTAACCTTGGAGGGCAAGTATCCATAGGCGAATGATGTTAGGCAAATCTTAGTAAATCTATAGGTAAATCTTAGGTTTAATAATTAAAATCCTAGACAAATCTTAAGGAATCCTAGGAAATCATATCCCAAGGGATTCTTGGTGTATATATGTACACTTACTTGGAGAGTAAGTAATCCATCAATCTTTAATTCCAAATCTCTTACATTATTAGGGAGAATCCTAGGAAAATCTAATCCCATGGGCTATAATCTTACACACACACACACACACACACACACACACACACATGCATGCATACATACATACATACATACATACATACTAGTACATGCATACACAATTATTAGGCAAATAAATAATTTACTAAGGAAGACAAATTAAAAAAATATTGAATTTAATAAACTAATTTTATTTTATTTTTTAAAATAGGGTTATTAATTAAGGCTCGATTAATTTATCTTAATGTTTGTCTCTTTTTTAATAGAAAATATATGAATATCGCACCTAACTTATCTAAGTCAAAGCGAGGGGTGGGAGATCTAACTCTTAGAAATGTTAAGTAAATAAGGGGATGTCAAGTAAACAATTCTTAGATAAATTCATTGGTATACATGTTTGGATATAAGGAAATATAAATCTTTATCTCACAATATAAAAGAAAGCTGAGATTATTTTTCTGGGTACGATCATGTTTATAAAATATAATGATCTCTTGTGTATGTCTTTACATAAGGAATCTATGTACTGAATACTTCTTGCAGTAAAATTTGTGCACGCATGTATTTAACTAGTGTATGCCCGTGTCCGTGCCTAAAGGCACAACTTGTTCAGTCGACGCACGTGTCCATTCATTATGGCCCTTCGTATGTCAGAGAAGGTGAAGGAGATGAGGTAGTGAGAGAGTGTGGTTTGAATTTTGAAAAGGGGAGAGAGAAAATGTGGTTTGAAATTTTGGGTGTGGTGGGCCAGTGGAGGAAAAGGGTAGAGAGAGAAGAGAGAGAGAGAGAGAGAAAGGGGAAGTGATTTTGCACAAAGAGGGATAAAATGTAATATGATGATTAAGACAAAAAAAAATATGACTTACGAGGATTTTATGAAAATCTCATAAAATCACTTTTACATTTATGTGTTGAGATTGGAGTGTCATAAAATGTGAGATTTTATGAAACAAAAATCTATAGGAAAACCACCATGTTTTATCAGTTGGGAAAACAACTCCATTTTATCACCCCTTCATAAAATGTTCATTTTATGAGATTTTCATAAAATGTACCTAAAATCTATTGGAGAACAAGGCCACAAAAACCGCTCTGTATTGTAATATAGATATAGGCATAGATGTGAGATCAATAGACAAAATCTTAAAATGAGCACGAGAGACCAGTACTATTAGAAGAGAAAAACTTATTCACGACTGATCCGTGAATAAGCATTTTGCAGCCACCTAATAGCTCCCAAACTCACGTACTCACATACAAACCCCAAGTGTCCGCAGCTCACTGCACCTGTAGCCCCCAAAACGGCGTCGTTTTGGGGGAAGCCAAGGGCTTTGCCAAACGTCGTCTTGCGGAGCCCACTTTGGGGTCCCACATGTAGACACCACAAATTTGAATTCTCGTACACGTTTTTATCCCCGATGATGAAAAGAAACGCTCGAAAAACCTTTCGGAATGAATTTCTTAAAGTCAATGCGGTCAACAGTGCCGCACGACACTCAACTCTCACGTCCAATACTCCCTCAGTCACGCACGACATCCCTTTTTGACATTGGCGGTGGAAGAGTGCCGCACAACACAATTTTAGTACCACACAGTACAGTTTCAGTGCCGAACGACACTGTCATACATCAGTCTACTTTTTCCAGCATACCCAGCAGCTCGAATTGTTGACAATCTCCTCTTTCATGATGATTTCGTGTAGCCCACAATTTTTGAGTATGCACCAAGAAAACTTGATGACCAAGTTGAATTCCTACACCTACATACACCCGATCGGTTTGGAGGGAAAAAAAAAAAGAACATGAAAAAATATGAAAAATCCTTCCTAAATTCTATCCAAAAATTCTACCATGTTGCAATTCATCCACTTGTTACAAACTACAATCCCCAGAAATCGATTCTAAGCTCCCTCAAACAAAACCCACTTCGAAACCCATAAAAATCCTGTTACTCTATTTTTCGGTTTTGAACCCATTCTGATCACCACCAACATTGCTAAACCCAAGACCGAAAAAACCCCATTGTCACATTGAGAGCAAATTCAGAGGCGTAGCAGGAAGTCGGAGCTAAAATCAGAAGGTTAAGTTTGGTGTTCATTCCGAATCGTTTTGGTCTCGAAGGTAACAACTCGGTTTTATTTACCGAAATCCACTGTTTTGATATTTTGGGGGGTGGAATCTGGTTCAAGATGCTCATTCAATACCTCCCTTGAGCTTGATTCCAATGGAGCTTGATAATTCAAAGTTTTCCGTTAATCAAAAACCTCTGTGAGTATGCCATATGGCGAAAATACTATACCATATGGCATAATCAGTTGAGGAGGCACATTTTCATTCAAAAACACGATTATCCAATCTGAAATAATCAAGCTTTTATCAAGTTCTAGGCTCTGGACATGCTTGCCTTCATTTTCCCTCTAAAACCAAGTTTTAAACTGTTTACTGCTTGAGCAGTGCCACACATCACTCTATCTGTACTGCACGACACAGGTAGAGTACTGCACGACACTCTTTTTTAAATTCAAATTTTCTAAATCATTTTCTCTTAAAAACATTTTGAAAATTTGGTTTTTTGTTTAAATACCTGCTGTGATGTTAATTATCATGTTATTTATTGCTTTTCATTATTATCATCTGTTTTGGCTTGATTTAATTGTTTATTTGAATAAAGTTTTGCATTAAAATATTTTCGAAAAATCTCACATATATTTAGTAAAGACCAATTTGTAATCAGGCGAGCAAGGTTCCTTAAAAACCTTCCCCATTCGTAACTTGGCTCCCAAATTCAAAACAATCTTTGGTTTTCAAATTCGTTTTAACCGCGAGAGTCACATTGTTTTTCAAAACGGTTTCTCGGGTATTAAATCCATTTTCCAAAAATAAAAACCCGGGTGGTTACTCTATTTTCAAAACAAGTTTTCTCATCAGGTGGGCGACGTCCACACCACACAAACGATCCAAACCGTTAAATAATTTTAAAATAATAATTCGAGTGATCTTGGAAAAAATCAAGCCCATTGGATATTTGTACATAATTGATCTAATTTGTTCGATTTTCATTCAGAATTTAGAACCCTATAATCATAATGGATCTTTAGGAAAACTAATACTATTCTGCGCTAAATAACCAATTGATTTGAACCATAGATTTCGTAGCGCTAGTTGAGAAGAGCATTCAGTAAAAAATTATCTTGATTGGACATCAATAAGTATCAAAACACTAAAAATATGAATTATTTTGGCACCTATCAATGTCTGATCAAGATAATTCTTTTATTGAATGCTCTTCTCAATGAGCACTACGAAACCTATGGTTCGGATCAGTGGGTAATTGAACGCACAATTGTATAACTTTTCTTGAAAATTCCTTCAGATTATAGGATCTTGAATTCTGGATGAAAATCGAACAAATTAGATCAATTATGTACAAATATCCAATAGGCTTGATTTATTTAGAGTTCACTCGAATAATTATTTTTAAATTATTTAACAGTTTTGATCGTTTGTGTGGGACCCCGAAGTGGGCCTCGCAAGACAACGTTTGGCAAAGCACTTGACTTCCCCCCAAAACAGCGCCATTTTGGGGCTGCGCGAGCAATAAGCGCTACGGACACCTGGGTTGATATGTGAGTTTGGGTGACTTGGCAAACTTCTATTGGTTGACTGAAAAACAAGGATGTTGCAGGTATAATAAAAGTGGACAACACAGATCTCAACCGTTCATTTCAGCAATCAATGGTGCGGATTTGAAATACTAACTGTCGAAAACCACTTTTGGACAGTGAGAAATGTGTTGTACACTTTTGTGGTCTATTTCTATTATACCCGTAGCATTTTTGGCTGCAAAAGCTTATTCACAGATGAGTCGTGAATAAGTTTTTCTCCTATTATTAGAATGGAAAAGGAATGGAGTCGATCGAGGGGAGACCCGCTGGTAGCCTTGCCTTTGGTGTACCCTTTTTTGTGTTCCGCAAATTGGGCAACCTTCCTTGTCATTCATTCTAAAGCTATCGTGTACCCGATTTTCCTAACTCTCTTTCCCTAGAAGTATTTGTAAGGTTTTTTTTTTTTTGGGAAGGTTATACTAAGGCTCTGTTCTTTTGTCTAAATGGCTTTTTAACTTTTTTTGTTTTTTGTAATATTTTGTTTAGTTTTTCATTGCAACTTTTGGGATTAACAATTCGTAATCGGCAAGTGTAATAAAAGAAAGAATCAAATTGTGGACCGAAATTTAAAAAAAAAAGTTCATATAAGACGACTTTTTAAACAAAAAAAGACAGATGTCTTGTTTTTTTTCGTCATTAGTGAACTTTAAAAAGCCATAATTTTTTTACTTTTAGATTCGTCATGTTGAGACGAATGATTAATCCAAAAAATATATCGCGAATCTAACAAAAATATAAAAAAGACGAAGAAAAAAAGGTGGAAGATAAGCCTCACCTGAAAGTTGGTAGATTCAAATTTGTGGAACCACGCTCTGAGTTTCGCAAACTAGGAGACGATAGATTAAGGATTAAAAGGAAAAGTTGGTCAACATATTTTTGATGTTACAAGGTGTTCGGGAACGTTATTTTTTATTTTTTTTCATTTCACGTTTCTAGCTTTATAGATTAGGCAAAATGCATTTTTCAAGGTTCGGGAGATTTATGAATAATACATTTTGTAGGTCTTTTATGCTAACCAAAACAAGAAAAGTAAAAAATGAGAAGTCAAAAAGCTCATTGCCCCCAATTTTTACCTTCTGTTCTCTAACATCAAAACTTGACAACTCATTTTGTATGAATTTATATGAGAGTGGGTTGCCGAAACACTCTAGGAGAAAATGAAGAAGCCAAAATCTAATAAAGAGGTATCCACATGCCCCAAAATAACTATAACTAATAATACTGACTTTCGTCAAGGGGATAAAAATATAGAACCAAGAAGTTCAACACCACTACCATATACGCCGCTATTTTTTGAAGTTGAACGACAATTTCAGAACTTAGACTCTTTCATGTAAAAGTCTGCTTGGTGTGCATGAGTAGTGTATCTATAGCATTGCTGATACCAAAACATATTTTGATCTTGGAAGTGAAATCCCTATCAAATCAAAACAACTATAGATCAAACAGTTTTTGAGCAAACCAAAATACATCATATGTATCATTGATATCAAATAAAGTATTGCTCATACAGGCAAACTACATCAACCAAATCAAAGAAAAGACAAAACCAAGACCTAAGCAACAATCAGGCCAAGACCAATCAAACACCCTATCTCGAACCTTTACTATTCCAAAACTAACCTCCAATGCCTTTTGCAATACCCTCAATGCCGCACACTCACTCAAAAAACCTACAAGACAAGGTTAGGAATAAAGAGAGAATATATCAAAACAAAGCGCGACGTTGAGGGGCATGAAAGGTATTAGGGTCAGAGCAATGGTCTTCAATAGCTCTTATCCATTTGCTCTTCCTTCAAGCAGGGATTGAACTAGCCTTGGCACCACCATCATTAACTTTCACCCTGTCCATCTTCTTCCATCTCTGCTTTCCAAGACACCGACCCAAATCATGGCCCCACTTCTCAGACCGATCTCGCCTATAAACCATTATCCTTTTTGACCGCAAATTCAAAGTCCCAGTAGGCCTAACGTCTTGAATGGAATCTCCAACCTTATCAAACGAGGAGCCTGCAGAACTAGGCGAGGCAATACAACACTAGCAATAGACAAAAGGACAAGCAACTTAGTTGGGGCGAAGAATCTGCTTCCAACAGGGTGGTACTAAAAGGTACTGGCTCATCACCCATCAAGACATCATTTTTCTACCCACTATGAACGGCCTCCTACAAGAGCTCCAGAACGTCATTCTTCTTCCCACAGAGACCAACCTCCTACGGGAGCTCCTGGCCTCTAACTTTAATCGAAAGACTCGGCGAATGGAAGAATTGAAACTTCTTACCCTTGCCCAAGTCCTTAAGACAGTGACGGTCGACAAGGAAAAATCACAGACCCACGATAACCTTCTTCTGTCGTTGTAGATATACTGTTGAACTAGGACAATCCCTATTAACAAAATGTTCCATAGCTTCGATGACTTCGCTGAGTTCATCACGTTGAACGAAAGAGCTGCCGCCACAATTAGACATAGCACCACAATTAAGAGATCCCATCTCATACAGACCCTTCGCCACTATAGACTCACATGCCTCCCTTTTAGAACCAGAATGAGAAGATTCACCAACCTGAAAATTGTAAACATTTGCAGCACTTTGATAAGAACCATGAAAATTCCCACCCAACAAATTAACCTCCATATAATCGACATCCGATTAGTCCAAATGCAATTGGTCCAAAACATCTTGCATTTCTACCCACGGCTCATAATTCAGATAAAAAATTTCACGTAAACAGGCTTGGGCCTCCTCCCGTGCTTTAGCAAGTACCCAATGAGAAATCTAATCCAAATCAGAATCATCAAAATTAGCTAAGGCCATGTCCATGACTAAAGCTCGATGTCTCTCCACTGACGCAAAGAAGGACCATCGATTGCCCCTAGGAGGATCCACAGTTTTGGAACAAACACGACCCTTCCATTTACCCTCCTTGGAGAGGCGACACAACTCCTTCAAAATAAACCGAAGATATTGTAAAAAGCAAAGCTTATTTCACTCATTTTGATCACATACACACACCTTATATTGCTTTTTATGATTGAGGGTGCATAGTGTTTTTTTTGGTAGTTTCAGGACTAACCACTGAATAAGGCGCATTTGAAGCGCTTTGGGAAGCATCCCAAGAATCCAGGGCCAAGTGCCCCATGGCATCCCAACACCAAGCCTCAAAAGCCGAGAAATGAAGATTTGGCTAAAATTCTGGAATTTAAGAGGGCACAAGGTCTAGCCGGAAGGTTAGAGCCGTGTCCAAGGCTTATAAAGACTCCCAGTGGAGTGCGGGAGTATTCAAGCACCCACAAGACCAAGTGTCACCCCTCCCGAAGCCCGCATGACGATTTATAGTGCTTTTTGAAAGAAGTCCGGAAGCACGCAAGAGCAAGGGATGACCTAGAAGTGAGCATCAAGTTAAAAAGGGAACTAGGTATCGATACCTGAGATATAGGTATCGATATCTCTTGACTGGAAAGCTGAAAAGATAGCTGGGTATCGATACCCCTATCCTAGGTATCGATACCCAGGCACTAGGGGGAATTATTTTGAAGGCAGGTATCGATACCCCAACCTTGGTATTGATACCAGGTAATTCAGACAGTTGTTTAAAGTAGCTTTTTGGACTTTCCCCTTATGGAAACTTTCTATTTTTAGGTAGCTTTTGGGATATTTTCTAAGATAGAAGGTGTATGTGTATAAATACACTTCTCTCTCTCTCTCTCTCTCTCTCTCTCTCTCTCTCTCTCTCTCTCTCTCTCTGTCTCTCTCTCTCTCCTTCTTCTTCCTCCCTTAGTTCTACTTTGAGGAGAAATCCTCCATTGTTGTAAGCTCTCTCTGTCTACAAAAACTCATGTAAGCTTTTATGGTTGTTTAATTTCTCATGTATTAAAGTTGTTTCTGCTACGTACATCTCTCTATAAATCAAGTTTATTTTTGTGTATCTCATGTTTTTCATTTCCTTTAAATTTCTAGTCTTATTTCCTACTATGGTTTGTGAGTAGTTTAAATAGGTTTAGTCATGTGGTGATTAACACTCCATGACTCGGGTTTAATCCATTCTTCTCATTAAAAAGCATATATTTCTTGTTGATCAAAGAGTTGGGGTTTAATTTTATGTATCAAAATTTGGGTTTGTTAATCCCTTTGATCACACGTAGCCAAGGGTTTGACTACTTGGCACGTGTGATGCTTAAGGCGAGGTCAATTTAAACTTTTTCAGATGAATTGAAAAACTCTAATGCTAAACACATTTTCTAATCAAATGGTTTTAAGCTCTAAATCTGCCATTCGAGAGCATTTGACGATGTCCCTAGCCGATAATTAAGAGAGGAACCATTAGCCTTAATTGTGGTTGTTATGATCCCCTAGACTTAGCCTTGCTTTTAATTAGTCTTAATCTTTCCAAGTCGTTCTCGAAGTTAAGAGAATTCCACCAAGCAAATCACCAATTTAGTTTACCGTTTCAAGGCTAAAAAACTCACTCGCAAGTCAACCATCACACAAGGCGCATTCGGCCTCTGTGGATTCGGCTCGGGTCTTACCGGATACTATGCTTCGCGGAACCTAGCCCTACGCTTCAGGCATCCTAATTTACAACGCAAGTTAACATTGCAAGCAAAACCCTTTTGCCATCATACAAAGGAAGAAAGGCACACACTGGGACTGGACTCAGAGACACTATACCCCTTTGTCTATATCGAAAAAGAGTCCAGGCCTTGGCCATCTATATCCCTTCGTCTATATGGAAAAAAGCAGGAAATAACTACAACTGTGTTTCCTAGTTTTGTGGGCAGTTGAAGACAAGACTCCTCAAATAGCCTTACACTTATCTTTATCATTCATCCATTTTTAATTCAAATGGCTTTAGCCTCCTTGGAGAGGTGACACAACTCCTTCAAAAAAAAACCTTAGACAGCCTAAACCCCTTCGCCATAATACAAAAGCAGAAAGGCGCACACACTAGGACGGACTCACAGACACTGTCCCTTTGTCTATATGGAAAAAAGCGGGAAACAACTACAACTGTGTTTCCTAGTTTTGTGGGCAGTTGAAGATAAGACTCCTCAAATAGCTTACACTTATCTTTATCATTCATCCATTTTTAATTCAAATGGGTTTAGCCTCCTTGGAGATGCGACACAACTCCTTCAAAAAAAAAAAACCTTAGACAGCCTGAACCCCTTCGCCATCATACAAAGGAAGAAAGGCACACACACTGGGACTAGACTCATAGACACTATATCCCTTCGTCTATATGGAAAAAAAAGCGGGAAACAACTACAACTGTGTTTCCTAGTTTTGTGGGTAGTTGAAGATAAGACTCCTCAAACATCCTTACACTTATCTTTATCGTTGTGAACACCCAGTGGAAGTTCACGAAAACGATTGCGGTTTTGGAAAATGATTTGATTGATTGGATGGAGTCGCCACCGGGTTTGAGGACCATACCCGAGAAACCAATTGAAAAATGACTCTTTTGCCCTTGGTATGGAAAACATTTCACCGGTCTGCTTTTATTGAGATTTCGCAGGTCCGAGAGCTAGGTTACAAGTGGGGAAGGAATTCAAAGCACCCTTCTCGCCCGGTATAACCACCAGTCTTTACTCAATGCTTAACGGATCTTAGAAAATATTGTTTGGATGGACTTTAATCACAAACTCATACGGGAGCACGTAAATGCGCCAATAAAATTGATATGACGGGTGTGGATGCTTGTGCTGTGTTATGAATGGATGAACATCATGCATAAATCACTTAATCTCCGCTAAATCATGCTTGGACTGTACTGAAAGATCCCAAAACTCAATCACAAACATCGTGTGAACCACACTTGGAAAGTATGCTGGACACCTGGATAAGTCTATTCCAGGCACCTGGAAAGGGTGTGGGCGCCTGAAAGGGGAAAGTCCAGGTGCCTGGAAATTATATAGGTGCCTGGAAACACACAAAACAGGTGCCTGGAAGGTGGACCAAACTTAACTTTTCTTCAACTCAAACCTTTAATCAGATGATGGATATGACTTCTGATGCTTTTTCACATACATTGTGATGCTTTGTGCTAATGTAAGTCAAATGCATGACAAAATCATCTCTGTGGCTTGATATGAACTTGGAAAAATCTTGTGTTTAGGATGCTTAATAATGAAATGAAATGTGTCAAAGTGATCTTAAGCATACACCTTGCTTTTATATGCATTTGATGAATTTCTAGTTGGGTTCAAGACCAAGAAAAAAAAAATATGAGAGAATTTATTCATGAAAATGCCTTAAAAAGTTACATGATGTGCATGATTGACTTTAAAACAATCTCCTCATTAACTGTAATACTACTGATTTTTCTTGGGATGAACAAATGATAACATGTATTTTCTAATTTAAATTCAAAACTTTCCCTTTTGACCATTAACTTGTTTTCTAAAACACTATGAATCATACTTTAAGACAACTATCCAGGCCATGCAATACTTGTAAAATAAAAAAACCAAATGATCAATAATACCCCAAATCATCAAGAGAAATCATAAGAAAACAAAAAATATAACAACAGAATGGGGTCCATGCGCCTACATAAAGCTGGTCCAAGCGCCTGGATAAGGTACAGGCGCCTACAAGAGGCAGATCCGGGTGCCTGGACCTCATGTAGGCATAAATATTTGCAGTGAAATTTACATCCTTCTCTAACTCTCCACTAGTATGAGAGACTAGCAAGAACCAGAGAGGGTCCCCTCAAGACCTATTTGAGCATTTTGATAGGAAAGTACAACCTTTACGGCTTGAATTAGGGACTTTAGGTATGATTTTGAGGGACTTTTGGCTAGTGAATGGATTGGACTTTGGTTTCTGGTGGAATGTAAAGCTGGTTGAGGTGTCCTTATCAAGTCTTGATGATGGGGGGGTGAGGGCTATGATGAGTTTTAATAGAAAAGAGGGAGATTTAGGAGATGAAAATGAGCATGGCTATGAGAGTAGAACCGGTAAGGGAGTTTCTAGAGCAGTATGAGTAATATAACAGTAAGGGAGTAGGAGTGAACTGATCATCCCCCACAATGGAGAGGTGAAGTGGTTTATATAGAAAGAATAAGGTCCAAAGAGGTCCACTTGAACCCTTAGGGGTTAAGGGAGGGGGGCAGCAGTAGTGCCATCATTTCTCCCACGCTCCCCCCTCAACTGATTCTGTACAAAATCGCCAGAAAATCCCCTTCCCACCCATTATCAACTTGAACAACACTCAACTTGGGGCTCAACCTAGGTTGAACCCCAGGTGCCCATATTGATCAAATCCAGGCGCCTGAATCCAATGTGGGCGCCCGGAATCAAGAAATCCAGGCGCCTGGAATAGAGCCATCCAGGTGCCAATGAGCCAATCCAGGTGTATGTGCTCTTGGGTTCCGGGTCAGTTTGTAGGGTTTCAGAAGTGTTTTGGTAGGTTTTTGAAGGGTGTATGGGGGTGTTCAAGTCCTTAATCAAGCCTCTTATGCTCTCTTTAGGCATTTTCATCCTTGGGGAAATCACGGAATCCTAGGGGTCCAGATTGGGGTGTCTACAATCATTCATCCATTTGTAATTTAAATGGCTTTATCTTTATTTAAAATAAACCAAATTAGATTAGGCAGGTTAGCCCTATTCCAACTAATTAGGCCTTCAACACCAACACGGCCCAATTAGTGTTAATTCGGTCTCCCATTCCCCATTATTTAGGCCTACAAGGCCGAATTTATCCACCAGAGCCACATATTCTGGCCTTTAGATAAATTTGCTAAATTTAGGTGTAAATAGTTGGAAACAAGTTTTGTTTTGTTTCCTTTCCTTCCTTCATAATAAGACATACACCATAATGCACATGTTATGCAAGATTTCATAGGGGTAGACTAACCCAATTCCAACTCCTTCCATTGCAGTATAAAATAACTTACATATTGATTTTCCTCGAGTGGGAGCCCTCAAGATCCATGCCATCCTTAATCATACATGAATCTGATCAAAAACCCTACCTTTGGTGACCAATCGATCCCTTCCTCTCTCCCTCTCTACTTCTGGTATTTCTGTTGCTACTCCGAATTCTTTCTCAGGAGATCTCTTTGTTGAAGCTAATATTCATTCGAGAACAACAAAGGCAAACAAACCTTCTTTCACCACAGACACCGACCTTGCATAAAGGACCTATATTCGATCTTGCTGCAAGGTTCTTTGTGTTCAAGTTTGTATTCGATCTTGTTGCAAGGTTCTCTGTGATCAATAGGAGGAAAACCCCCAATTCGGCTCACTGTTTTAGGTTTATGAAATGTACATATTACCCACTTGTTGGCGCTTAAAAAATAGGCAGGGTTATTTTGGATGGACAACGTGGTTTGTCCTTAATAAAGAAGAAAATGGTAGTTGAAGGGAGAAGTAAAAAAAAAATTGATAGTTTAAAGGGGGGAAATTGATACGCACCCCCCCCCCCCCTAAACGGCCCCACCCTAACACATCTCAAATGACTCATTTACCCCTCCTCCCCTCCTTTAATTACTTTATTATATTATTTATGTTATTTATATTAATTAATTTTGTTACATAAATTCATTTTATTAATTAATTTATTTCTTTAAATTAATTCATTTAATTATTTAATTCAGTTTTTAAATTATTTATTTATTTATTTTTATTTAATTATTATTGATACCCCATTTTGCCTCGTTGCTCCGGATTAATAAAAAAGGCCTACTATTTTTAAGTCCGACGAAGCGAGACGTGTGAAAACACATCAGCAACCTCGTATTGTAAAATACGCGCCACTGCATGAAAAATGACATATCCTGGGATCCGATCGGACAACATCGACCTTGTGCCAGCAAGATATTTGTGCCATTGAAATGTGTGCCATTGATATTTGTGCCATTGTTATTTGTCTTTTCATTCATGATGAAGCTATATCTTGAATGAATCAGAACTTCTTGAATGAATCAGAACTATTTTCATTCATTCATCACCAGAACTTCTTGAATGAATCAGAACTACGCAAATTTTGGAAAAATCAATTTCAAAGTGAATTTTCAGTTTGTACTTTACACCTTCATTCTCCCACTCGTTCATATATTCACAGAACATCTCCCACTATTTTTCTTTCTTTTTTCATAATTCATCAAACAACATTATGGATGACTACTACTATGCAGATGGTTGGTCATTTGAGAATGATGTTCCCAGTGAGGAGAGCATCTCCTATAGCAGTCGTGATTATACACCCGAATTTAGCACTGATCAGGTTAGTTATTTCCGTTGTTCTTATGCATATTCGTCATTTATTTTGAAAGTAGATAAAATATACCCTTGTACCGATTATCAATTGAATAATAAAACAAAGGAAAAAGACAACAAAAACCTCTTGAGAAAGCTGATAAAAAAAAAAATAGTAGCACCCCCCCCCCCCCCCCCCCCCCCAACATTCCAGACATGTTTTTCCAAGTTATTGTTAAATGCTTGGCATGTTTTAACCATGGCCATGTTAACTGATGGTAATCACGTACAGTAGGAAAAATATTAGTTTCCAAGTTGATAAAGAATACCAAATAAGTTAGAATTGGAATGAAGGCCATTGGAATGGATTAAACTATGCACTTTTAGGAAGTAAATAAGTTAGGAATTGTTAACTATTGTTTCTCGAAAGTTAGCATACGTACCCAAGCTTAAAAAGGTATAATAAGAGTTAAATTTTGATGACGTGTTTTTCCCAAAAGTATTAGTCATTTCTTGTTTATAAAGAAAGTGCATAACTCAACCAAGGAAAAATGTATTGTGCATCAAGACCTAGCACGAGCCTAATTAAGACATTTTTTTAAAAAAAAAGAATTGGACGTTGACCATTTTTATGTGCTAGATAAACTTTATTTTGTAAGGATGTGTTTTTATTTAATGAATTTAAATGATTGTTTGTTACTTGACATTGTTCCATGATAACTTAGAATGGACAGTCAGGTTTCCGGGTTGGTGCTCGTATTTAGAAACCACCTAGACGATTAAGTAAATGGATAAATGAAATGAAATGAAGGAAAAAAAAAACCAAAAACAAAAACAAAAAACAAAAAAACAGTACACATGATGGGAAAAAAAAAAACTATTATGAATGCAGGGTTATGGAAAATTATAAAAAAACAACACTTCGAATTGTCGAATTGTTGTAAGCAAGTGTCCCGAATCCTATATGTGGCTATTTTTAATTTTCCAAATGATGAGTGGTGAAAAAAGAAGTCAATATTGAGCAGCTTTGAATTCATTAATATTATGCATATAAATTCAGTACACTTGCTTACAAAAATTATGACGTTAAGACAAAAACTCATAACATACTGCTGTTAGAATTCAAAGTTGAATTTTTTTGTACTTATACATATTTGTTTTTTTGTATAGATTTTTGAAAGTAGAGAAGATATGCTAGCTTGGGTGTGGCGAATTGGTCTCCAAAATGGTATTGTGGTGGTTATTAATAAATCTGCTAATTTAAAAGGCGGCAAGTTGCCGAAGTGCATCCTTATTTGTGAGAGAGGAGGAAAGTACAAACCGCACCGTGGGGTTGAAAGGCAAATCATGCATAGGAATACTAGAACTAAAAAATGTGATTGTCTATTTGAGTTGCGAGGTATACCAATACCTCCAGACGGTGCCAAGTGGGGTTTAAAGGTTTCTTGTGGAGTTCATAACCATGAAGCAGCAGAAAATATTGAGGGCCACGAGTTACCCATCAAGGCTAAAACAAATGGAGAAACAATTTGTGGTTGAGATGGCCAACAACACCGCACCTCGTGAAATTCTTAGTATTTTGAAGCAAAAAGACCCGTCAAACACTAGGGAATTAGAAGCATTTACAACGCCATTCGCATAAACAAGGAAGCCATACGGGGCGATCTAACTGAAACTCAGTATGTCTTAGAGCAATTAATTAAGAAAGGATACATCCATGATTTTATTAGAAATCAAGCCAACGAAATCACAGATATTGTTTGGGTTCATCCTACAAGTCTAGAGCTATCTGTCAACTTTTCGTCAATGTTGGTAATTGATGCCACGTACAAAACGAATGAGTATCGGAAACCACTATTGGAGGTTATGGGTCTGACATCCACAAATCTAAGTTATTCACTTATGTTTGCATATCTTAATAATGAGAGGGCAGAGCGACTAACATGGGCCTTGAATACTTTAAAGAAGTGGATGGTTGGAAAAGGGGCATTGTTGCCATTGATATTTGTTACAGATCGGGATTTGGCACTTATTAAAGCCATTGAAGAATGTTTTCCCATGGCACGTAACATCCTTTGCATTTGGCACATAAATCAGTGTGTAATGAAGAACTGCAGTGCTGTGCTTGGCACTAAGTTTAAAGACTTTTACAATTCATGGCAGTCCCTTATTCATTCATCGACAACTTCATCTTACTAGTAAAAGTGGGCTGCCATGTGCGAGAAGTATAGCCAATATCCGCGTGTCATAACTTATCTTGCGGATACATGGTTAAAGTTGTACAAAAATCGGTTTATTTCAACATAGACAGATACATATATGCACCTCGGAAGCAATTCAAGTCAAAGGTATAGTCACTTTATAACTTTACGAATTAAATTTTCTACATTCTATTCTACTACACTATTTAAACTGTTCTATCTAAACAATGTGCATTATTCTATTACAGGGCCGAGTTTGCACATGCGAGGCTAAAGAAGTGTTTGGGGAATAGCACCATGTCATCACTCCAAACTTCTTTTGACCGCATAGAAAAAATATTGACAAATAAGTTTGGGGAGATTAAGAAGTCATTCGAGAAATCTCTCAACATCCCACGCCACTCGCAATTACGTGACGAATTTTTTGATGAAATAAGGTGTCGCATTTCATTATATGCACTGGAGTTAATCGAATTTCAGCTACAATCCGCCGCAGACGCCTACACCCTCCCAGTCGGCTATTGCCATGTCTGCACGATCTTGCATGTTATCGTTCCATGCGCATTCCAATTCCACTATTCAGTATCGACGTTCATTGGAGTAGGCACTCTATGCACGCAGATGGGTTTAATGACGAGGGAGAACAAACCGACGGGACATCCCATGTGGTTGACATATTAGAGGGGCTGGATCCATATATACGAAAGCATATGATAGGCAGGTTTGTTGATATGGCGGATCCATCCCACAGCAGTGTTCGAGGCCCATCGTACAACACTGAACATGGAGGTCGACCTGCAGGAAAAGCTGAGCAGAGTGGACGACGCATACCTTCTTGTACAGAAACATCTACCTTGAAAGGGAAAGGGAAAGGGAAAAATGCAGGGAGGGAGAGGGCGGAGAGGGAGAGGGAGGAGGATCAGTACATTCAGCATTTACCTTGGCAATTTCAGCAGTATATGTCCCACACTGTAGATGTCAAAGCTGATGGACATTGTGGATTCAGGGCAATAGCAGCCCAAATCTATGACACTGAGGAGGACTGGGCGCAAGTACAACAAGATCTTATTCAAGAGATTTTTCAGAATAAAGATCTGTATGATGGGCTTTTTCCACAACGGAATTTGGCAGATGAGCTACTAGTCACTGAGCTATTTCCGACGTACGGCTCCAAGGCCAAATTGGATGGACTGTATGAGTTTGGGGGTGGTTATCGCATCACGGTACAACATTGTTTTACACACATTTGACACGAATGTTGGATTTTGTTATACTCACTTGCCCCTGAGATCCCCTCCAGTTCCAGTCCAACACCGCAAAGAAATAGCTATTGTCCGTATTAACAATCACTTCGTGCAACTTTTTTTGCACCGTCATCACCCTGTACCACCCATCCCAATATGGTAGTGGGAGCATGCGCCGGATGAAGCTAAAGGATGGGCTTTAAGTTATGATCTTAATTTGTGGTTCCAAGCACTAGGTGTTGTGCCGGGACCACAATTTGGAGGCAATATTGATTAGGGCTGAACATTGTCAACATGATTGTAATATTTATTCACTTCAAAATGTGATTGTAATATTTATTTACTTTTAAGCGTGATTGTAATATTATTCACTTTTAGAAGTTTTTTTTAATTTATTATCATTGTTAAGACAAATTAATTAACTAATTAAAATAATATAAAGTTTATAAATTAAAGTCAAATTTATATGTCAATGTTAAAAAATAATTTACTTGCAAATGTAATTTGAGTAAACTAAATTAAATAAGTAATTAAATAAATAAAATTAAAAGATAAAAAGAAAAAAGAGAAAAAAAGAAGAAAAAAAAAGGGGGGAAGAATGGCCGAAAAGGGGGGGGGCGAGGGGGCCTAACAGCTCTCTTAAGGGCAAGCAGATAGTTAACCCCTTTTAAAAGGTACACCTAAAAAAGTACACAAATTGATAGCCTTTGGTAGGTGTTAATATACAAACTGAGGCTTTTAACTCTCAACCAACGTCAATACCACGACTAAACTTTAAATGCTCCTCGGGTCCTACCTCGTGACCAGAGGAGACGCAAACTTCTGGGTAATGAGTGTACTAGTGGTTGCTCGTGCCGTATCCCCTTCTCTGGGTCGTGTTCCTCCTACTTAGGGATGGGTGTCTCCTTTCATGGACACACTATAGCTCTCGGCACCACTTCCCTGTTCAGAAGGCCCAAGGGCGTCATATAGGTAAAGTGGGGCTCACGCCCCTAAGATCTCGCGGGCCGGTGCAGGCCACTCCTCTCGCAAGTTTGCCACATGTCCGTAGGAGTCTGCCATTTGTCGTTCGTTGATGGTGCCGCATGTCATCTTCTAATTCGGTCGAATGTTGACCGTACACGTGGCAAATGCGGACCAGAAATAATTACGAGGCTGTGTATTTTAAACAGAATGACAAGAAAGTCACACTAACGAGATTACAATCGAAACACTCATCGTTTGCAGCCATCACAATAGTCCTATTGCATACAAATATGAGATATGGAATACACCACCAATCGCCCAAGTTAACATTCGAGATCGAGATAGAGACCCAAAAAAACACATTCCATTTGTTCCTCATACAATCGTCTGTAGGCTGTAGCTCATGTTAGAAATTTTAGATCACAATAAACACAAAACACCCGTATGTAATATACGGCACAAGACATGGATAGGGATGGCAACGGGTAGGGTATGGATCGGGGGACCCTATTCTACCCCCGATCCCCAATTGGGAAGTTCTTTCCCATCCCTACCTCCATACCCAAAAAGGATAGTGGACAATCCACCATACCCGCCTCCCATTGGAGATCGGGTATATTCCGGTAAATCCATATCCAAACTAATTGAACAAAAAAAAAAAGAGAATAAGATCTAATTTATATGTCCTATACTAACAAAAACAACCATTTAAAACAAAAATAGAATAGAAAGTTGCGAAGAAATAATAGTCTACCAAGATTATATACAATTTTAAAAACTACCATCACATTAAACTTTTTTTTAACACTTAACCATATATAGTTTTAATTCGGAACAATATACATAAATTATACCAATATGCATACTTATATATATACACATAAATATACATTTATATACTACTATATGCCAGCATATATACATACAATAGTCATAAAAATATGTATGAAATTTGAAATGGAGCGGGTACGGGTATTCGGAGACGGGTATCACAAAACCATACCCGCTCCATTTTCAACCGGGGATTCTGTAAGTTCTACCATACCCGCTCCTATTGGATGAAAAATCAAATAATATCTGCCTCCAAATAGCCGGGGATGGGGCGGGTATCCATCGGATTTGGGGAAGTTGCCATCCCTAGACATGGAAATTATGAACATCATTAATCAAATATATTAGATAGTAGAGTCAAGAAAATAGCCTGTGAGATCGATGAAAGGCAAGACAAGTCGTTGTCCTATAGCCGTATTCGCCTCCCTTCGTACAGGTTAAGACAGTCGAATACCACTCCAAGATACAACCTAGAAATCTCACAGTATGTCTCCACGTTACACCATCGGCAGAAGACGGGGGTGCCAAGTCTTTCTCTAATTGCCCAGAGGATATAAAAAATATAATGGTGAGAAGAGAGAGGGGAACTCAAGGTATTAAGATATTCAAAACCCTTGCAGGATAATTCTATATTTATAGAACTCGAAGTGACTATTGGCAAAAATCATGTCCCTTGTATGAAAAGTCACACCCCATAAACAAACCTCTTTATTTTAAATTTGTAAAACTTAAAATCCCAACAGCTCATGTCTTCATGTTGCCTCCAAAAACAAAGATGAAAAAAAGATACTATAAAATATATCCCATAATAACAAATACTTTCTGTCGAACAAAAGATTTCTAATAGTATATTTTTGCACAAGACCCAGATACTGGATCTTGTTGTCCATGCATGTGATTTTAGAATTTGTTGGAACTCATTGGGTTTGAAGTGGAAGAGGAGCAACTGTTGTGTTCTGATTTGGGCTTTGGGTTGGACTTGGCTTTGTTGTTGAGTTTCTGCTTCAGTTCAGATAAAAGGGCCTGGTTCTCTTGGTTGAGCCGTTGAGCCTTTTTCCTTAGCCTTTCATTTTCTTGGATTATGTGACAGTTCTGTAAATATAGCTGAGAGTTCAGCTTCTCCATGCTTATTATAAGATGCTTGAATTGCTCCCTGCATGAAACCATACATGGGAAAAATTAGTTGTGGCCAGGTGAATGATATTTGCCTTGAGAAAGGAAAAACTAGTGAAGAAGACAACATATTACCACACATCATGTGGTGTCCTAACACCCTTATCCACCACACACTTTTGTAGGTCCGGTACAATATGTGGTGGATAAGGGTGTTAGAGGCACCATGGAATAATTGGTCCAAAACGTGACTTGAACAATCCTTAGCGATACTGAAGCTTTCTCAATATATTTCAATGACATAAATAAATTTTTAAAGAATCTAACAAAATGGGCATATAGCATACTGCAAAATCCCATTAACGATCCCTGTAAGCAAAACAAATCCGTTTCCCACGCCACACTTCTAATTTGGATTAAAGAAAATTCAAGATCTTTGTTGGACATTGAAAATTTGAAATAAGAAAGCGAATGAATTTTATGGTCAGGAAAAGAAAAGAGATAACTTCAGATGGAGAAAGGAATATCTTGAACTCATATGGAGTGAATGAATTTGGGGATCCTGAAGTGCGGCATCAGAGCCGTTAATCACGCAATCAATGGTCCTGATTTCATCTCGGCACTTGCATGATCCGAGCTATTCATTGCCGAGATGAAATCCGAGCCATTGATTACCGAGATCAATAGCTCGAATGCCACACTACAGAATCTTCAGATCCCATATAGTAGACTGCTAGATAAGAAGTAGGATAACCTCGTCAATACGGGAAAATTTGACTGATGGAGAACCAAGCTTTCGAATCAGGAGACCCAAATGGGCAAAACTTGTGGAGTTAAGCTAGTTATACCCGTATATATATATATATATATATATATATATATATATATATATATGTTTCTAGAGAGAGAGAAGACGTGGAATAGATGGCAAGCACCCCAAAACCACCAGCACCCCCATGATTCATCCAAAACAACAAGCACCCAAAAATGCAAACCCTCCTTGTCTGTCTTTCCTCCTAAAAGATCTTGTGCATATTCATGACTTTAACCGTCAACATTTGCACAAAGAGCTTGGCTTTGAAGAGAAAAGACAACCTTTTATACCCTCTGCACGTGGAAAATGCTTCCATGTGATGCTACAAGCTACTATATGAGAGAGAGAGAGAGAGAGAGAACAAAAAAAAGGGTAACAGTGGGAATGTATGTGAACAAGGAGAGACGTGAGAATGAGAGGGAAAGGGGAGACAATGCCACTTCTGCCAGCACCGCATGCATTTTGTATAGGCTCTAACACGAAAAACACCTGAAGAGAACAGGGCAGCTTCATAACCACCTCTGTAAATATATGCCCAAATTACTTACATGTATGTATATACCACATGTATATATGTATACCGGGGTGCAACAGTATCGACAGCTGGGTTTTGAGCCTCCTTTGGACGGTTGCGGTCTTAAAGCCCATGCAAAATGTATGGTAAAATATGAATCACACAAATTCTAGGCCCCTGATGCTTTTTAACGGTACTTGCGGGTTTGATTTACGGAGGGTCCTAATTACTTTTTTGAGGTGAAATCAAGCTGAGGCAACAAATAAAATCCATAACTAACAAATAATACAAGTAACATCCATGTAAAACAAAGCAATGTCTCATCAAAAGCCAGATTCTACTGCAACTTTCTATTATGTTCCAACAGCAAAACCATATAAAGAATACTAGTCCAGATAAACAGTGAACAGCAGCAAAGACAAGTATAATATATACAGAGTGCACATTATGTTGTTTTGCAGTTTTTACTTTCTCATGTGGTTTTTTGCGATTAACCAGCAAAGAGCGACGACCCGAGCAGAGCTTTGTCGAAAGAAGAAAGCAGGATTGCACCGCAGTGTCAAAAGGCTTGAAACTAAGAGCCGATTCCCTTGAAATGTTTTTCACCCGCACTTGCTTTTTGCACTTTATGGAGCTGTAACAGGATAAAATACACGGAACTTGAATTTAAGGATATAAATAGCATAAATGATACTCCTTCCCCATTCGTTTGTCCATTTTACTAGTCTGACATCTGAAAAATGCAGTCTAAAATTCTTAAGTTTTTCAGTGTCAGATGATTTTGAAAGCTGTCTACAGACTACGAGTAGTAATTGAGATCTTTTAACTGGCGGGAAAACAGTGATATTTTCCTGCACAAAAATACATTATATGCTGACCCGAATAAAGGCCAAGAATGGGAATGGAGGGAATAGAAGCAGGGCAAATGGGCATCATACCTTCGTCCAAATTGAAGACATGCTTTCTCAGCTCGGGTCAATTCTTGTCCTAATTCTTCATCATCATCAATGGTCTAACAAAGCTCTTTAGGAGCTCTCATCAAGGGAACTGCCGAAGCCCACACTAAAACCGAGATTGGGGAATTATATCGGAGAGGTTGAACATATTTTTAAGATCTGTCCATTCCGGTCCACCTCGGCTGCATATGCCTGCACACCTGCCAGCTGGGATTACACACGGTTGCACTCCATCAAGTTGGTCCACTATTCAAGCTCAGGAGGTGCTGGCAAGGTGCAGGCATTGCCCGCCCCTTACTGGGGCCGGGCTAATCCAAAACTTCCATCAGGTTGCTGCTGATGAGACTACATGGGAACATGCAACAAAAAAAAAAAAAATTATGATCATTTCATTCATTTGAGAAGTCAGGAGAAACATTTCGACATAGTGGCAGTAGCTTTCTGTTTAGCTGAAAACCTAAAAAACTGCAGCTAGGGATCAAAATGTCTCTGTCTATCGATAAGATTATATTTCTGTATCATGTTCTACTGGTTACATTACGAGGATTGGAAAGGGAACACAGTGCACACATGAATTAAGTTGGGAAACAATAGGAGTATGCTTGTGTAGATTACAAGCAGCACGATGTACTTCCTTCCTCCAAGAGATAAACTTCAACAACATTACCCCTACTTTTTAGTTTATAACAATTATCTTCTTCCTCAGATGGGAAAGTGCTGAGGAAAAATTAGGAAAAGCTTCGGGGCTAGCTTTGGATCTTTAGATTAACAGTTAGGAATGGAGGTGTATGATATTTCGGTACGTCAATCAAGTGGTATAAGCATTTAATGGTGACTATAAAACCTTGTACTATCTCAATATAACACTAATGTTGTGTCATAATTCCAAAGAAATTCATGCCGACGGTAAAAGGGAGAAAAGGGACAAAATATGGCCATACCTGTGAGAAGGATTGGTGAAACTGTTCACGAGGATGGATGAACGGCATCCCGGGGTGCTGGCAAGGATATTGAGCTGAATGGAAATATAAGGCAGAGGTAGAGCGTGCACCAATGTGATTATGACTGTACGGGGTCATCATGGCATCAGGATGACCATAACTAATTCCAGCAGGGGTTGACTGTGGAGCCCATAAACCAGGTAGATGTTGAGGGATGGGCAGAGGTTGGTGTTCAGAAGATATAGAAGGCTGATGACCAGATCCAAGTTGTGGGAATTCCGTGTTGTAGTTCACTGCGGGGGAGTACATAGGTTGAATGGTGTATGGTCCTCCCTTGAATCCAAATCCAGGGTCAAATCTTTGCATGTATCTGATAAAGCAGTCAGTAATTCATGATTTCACAATGCGTGAAAAAACATGTACTTCTATGTTTTTTTATTATCATTTTGTTGCAGGCAGGTAGTGGACTAAACGAGGGAGGAACCAGTCCCCCATCCCATAACAAGCCAAATTAGATGATGCCATGACGGTGAGACTCAATCCTAGGTCTTTAGAACCACCACCAAGCGATTTTACCAGCTAAGCTAGCTCCCAGCACTAAGATAAAACTAAATTTTGGAAGTTTCAACTTGTGATTGTTGCTCTCCTCCTCTTCCCAATGTTGTTCTCCTCCTTTTACCAATGTTGTTTATTTACCTTCCGAAATTCATTTTCCAACTACATGTTGTCCCTCACTAGAAATATCTAGTCGCGTACTTGTAACGATTAGTAGGATCAACACAAACATCTACAAACAGCATATGAAAGCATTTGGGGATAACGAGAGATACCGCTCAAGCAAATAGCTGATGGTTTCCCATCCGGAAATCAGCATATTAAACCAAACAAGGCCTTGCAGGCTTGCATAAAACCCAATTAGTCTTGAGGTTACCTAACCATATAAACGTTAAACAATAATTGCTTTCTGTGAAACTGTACACTTCATAAATGCCTAAACACCTAGATATCACATGAACCTTGCAATCCAAGTAAATGTACATTACACATGCACATATGTTACCCTACAGGGCCTACACCATACCTGTCCCCACGTATCTGCATCACTGTATGCCTATTACCATGTCGTAAAAAAAAAAAAAAACTGAATAGGCGTATCTAACTTCTCTATCCAAACTAAAATGTCTCTTTTCTTTCCGTACGAGGAGACTTCATGCCACCACTGATGACAATAATGATCCCAGCTCCAAATTGAATGGAAACTGACGGAAAAAAACATATACGTTTTAGCTCAACGAAAGATTAACAATTTCCACACCAATAAGTAAAACAAATAACGTAACATTGAATATACTGATGCTACTCAATACTGGGGAGAAAAGGGGAGAGATGGAGCCAGGAGGAAGAGAATAACGAAAGCATACCTATCATAGTTTCGATCAAAATCGGGGTCCTTCCGTTCAACTTCGCGGTCCCGGAAAATAGCCACCCTATTGTTTGTTTTGGATGTACCAACTGGCTCTTCTGTCCTACTACTAGCTAATCTACTGCTACTGGTTGAAAAATCTACCAAACCCTTGCCACTGTTAATGTCAGGTCCTCCTGGAGCAGATTTCCCTTCCACCTTTGTTATCACCAAAGCATTATTCTGAAAATTATCCATTGACCTTGGTACATTTTCTGTTGTCCCACTACTAACCCCACTAAAACTACTAGAGTTAAATATCCGAGCACGTGCCTTATTGTATTCCTCTTTCCTCTCATCCACACTTCTCGAGTTATTGGCCTTTATGGAATGCGAATTTGCGCTGCTAACAGCTGGTGATCGTTTCTGTGGTCTCTGCTTAATAGCAACCTTGATGGCACCCTTCTCTTCTGATGGCAAGCTCACAGGGATGTCTGCCAAACGAATTGAAGGAAGCCGGCACTCAGAAGTCTTGCGAACAATAATTCTGGAACCAGAACCATCAGGTAAATTATTGTCCAATAAAACCATAGACTGCAGCGAGTAGTGTTGGGCCACACGGTGTACAGCCAACCGTAGATAGGACGTTGGAAGTTGCTGGAACTCCATTTGCTGTTGAGTGGGATCTGAAATAAACTTTTCAACGTCTTGCTCAATCCTTAGAACTGAACACTCAGAAAGAAAGCTCAATTAGACACTCACAGCCAAATGGTCCAACTCTGAAACAATGAAGTTGATTGAAAGTTGAAAGATAACCCAAAATTGAATCAATGAGCAACAACAGAAATGCCACTTCTACAGGGAAAAACGTTCACTATTCACATCCTCCAAGAGTAAGCAAAATTGATAAACAATTAGGAAAATCGAATAACGCTCTGGTAAGAATATTCCTACAAGGCACCTACAGTTACCGGAACAATACTAAATCCTCAAACTAGCTTTAAATTTTCGAATGTTCATTCCAATCATGGTATATTTTCATTCTAAAGGGCCAAAGCTAATCTAGAGATCCATACATTCTACAACACCTTTCCTGTTTGCTCCTGATCAGAAGAAGTGACATGAAATAAAAAAACACACCGTTTCTTAGAAAAATAATGACAAATATTATATAAGTATCCATATTACTTAACAAAACCACAAAAATACCTCTCACTAATCTTCACTAGGAAAAAAAGTTCACAATAATATTTAGTGATCCCTTGTCCGAAACTACATGATGATCTTCACCCCTCCAACAAATTCAATTAGCTCCATAACTAAGAATATGCTGATAGAAAAAGGCTCAATTTTGAATACATAGCCTATTTCCTCATTCCTCTTCCAAAAACACTTTTCAAGTAACATCGCTGTAGCAGCACCAAAAAATTGACAAGAACCTTATACGTCACACAACTGACCAGAGCCTCAAGTAAACTTCACCTGAAATCAATACCATATCTTCCTGTCTCACAAAAAAAAAAAAAACTTTTACCACCTTTTAATTCACAACCGTTAAGGCTTTTAACTAAGAATATTCCATTGCTTTAGATTCTCTTCCCAAATTACCTAATTCGTCTTAGACCTTATTACACCATGATAGACAAAATAGGGAAAATAAAGATTTCTTAAAACCAAATACAAGATATTACAGAAAAGTAGTTGAGCGAGAGAAGATGCATATAAAAACACCACACAAAGTGACAAAACAATCAGTCCGAGCATGAAGCATGGAAAGTTGGAAATTGTACTTTTCAAGCAGCAACAGTTCCACTTCATTACCAATTAATGCGATATTCTACCCATCCATCAATCTGAAATATAATCAATTCATTAAAATGTACCATTCTAATCAACAAAAGTTAGTTGACTTTCACCCACCAAAAAGTAACAATTTCATAATATGAATTACTACTAACAGTAAATACGAGTCATAAGAAACTTGATATATGGAACAATTACTTAATTTAACTCAGCAAGCAACAATGTGTTCATGTTGGCTTGTTTATCCTTCTAACATATCTGAAAATAGCTTCCATCAAGCCGGTCAATAGTCACGGTCAAGTAGCTTCATTCTACAGTGCATGCAGCCTACAGCAAGTGAGCCGAGCAGAAAAAAGTAATAGACTAAGAAATATATTCATGGTTGACTTTTTTACATGACAAACCTTTACAAGTTGTCCTCGGGTGATCGTTGGATAAAGAAAGAGACAATTGAGCTAGAGTATTGTGGTTCGTTTGAGAGCTGCTATATTGTCATTGTGTCATGAACCCATGAAGTACTACCGGCATGAGGTTCAGAGGAGTATATAATAGTAGAGGACAACCTCAAATTTTCCGTCAAAAATGCCTGTGCCCACCCTTTCAAATCTCAGATTCAACCCTTACACTTATCCAAACACAACAAAACCAACCTAACCATTCACAGTTGTGCTATATCCCTTGACAGTGTCTCTCCAACCAAAGCCAGCAAAACTACATACACAAGGCCTTTCCTACTAAAAATTCACTAGCTCCAGAAGCCCATACTACCAACTTCTACTCTAACGGATGGAGGGCTCTAAAGAATAAAGACGTTTCCTGAGCTAGCACCACTTCGAAGTTATGGAATCACGAGTACGTAACCTTCGGTAGGTTGAAATTTGGTTTAAAAAAAAGCCTAGATACATAATTGCTTTTTGAAGCTAAGTGAGTGCTGTATGATTGGTCTCTTTGATACATGACGGTGTACAGCGCCTCATGCCATTGGCTACCTAATGTATATGGGTGGTGTTCCCTTTATGCCATTGCAAACTACTTATTCACTTGAAAAAAAGCAGTTGCTTTTTGAAGCTCCAAAATGTGGATGGAAGAGGAGGGTAAATACCAAAACAAGAGGGAACCTACAATGAGAATCCATGATTTGGGGGAACCTCAAATGTTGCAATTCACCAATGGGATGTCATGTTTCCTCCCATCTTCTATGATAGCCCTTGTACACTACCAAATACCATGAATCACATAGGTTTGAAATTTACACAACTCGTAAACCATTTTCATATTACGATATGTAATCTGGGTGCAAAACTAGGAGCAGGAGTGCAAAGTTTAGGTATGTAGAGGATCGTAACTAGTGCAAGGCCCAAGAGGCCCGGGACTCAGGGCCTCGGACTTTGGGCAAAAAATGGACCCCTACTACAAGGGTTATAAATATTAGTTTTTCTATATAGCAAATATATGTGTTCTTCTTGGTTTGATGATAAGTTGAATGTAGTCCACCCTATGTGTTTGAGTTCAAATCTTGTTCCTAACACTTTCTTTTTAAGTGTTATTTCTTAAAACATACTTCCATTGTAGGAATTTGGAGCTACCATGTAATGAAACTATGTCCAAAATAACCAAAGAAAGAATTTCGCTGATTATAAATAAATAAATAAGTCTATCACTACAGCTACCTAGGGTTTTCAACAGCACCCCACCGGAGGAGTTGATCCGGCGTATCTGGTTTCAGATCGGTGCGGTGGAGGGGCGAGTGGTGGTTCGGAGAGCGACGGTTGACGGTGTGGCCAATAACAGGTTAGGAGGATGAAGACTAATTTTTTCTCTCTTTTTGATGTTCTCTAGATCTGTTCTAGTTTGTTCCCAGTCTGATCCCCAGATTCGGTGGGTTATGGTGGTGGGTAAATAAATTTTTTATTTTGGTTAGATTCGGTGGGTTATGGTGGTGAGTAGGGCTGTAAATGAGCCGAGCCGTTTGCGAGCGGCTCGAGGCTCGGCTCCAGTTGAGCTCATTCAAGCTCGATTCGAGAGTTATATGAACGAGCTCGAGCTAAGATTTTTGGCTCGTTAAATAAACAAGCCAAGCCCGAGCTAAGTAATGCTCGGCTCGAGTGAGCTCACGAGCCAGGACACATATACATACAGCATACGTATATGCTTTCACATGTCACATGTGGCAGCTCATGAGTGCACAAGCCCATTGCCTGGTACGTAGAGGATTATTTATAGAAGAGGAATGGTCTTTAGAAGCCTAAATAGGCGATGTGGGACACATGAAGGTAAGGAGTAAAGGCCAAAGAAGAGGTTCCAACTTCCCACTCTTCTTTGTTGTTGTCCCACATCAGCTCTTTATGAAATATTCCTCCAAAGAGACTCTTATAAGTGGAGCACTACTTGCCCTTCTAGCTTTGCTACATCTTGCAACTCCTTTACCAAGTCAACTCAAGCAGAGCTCGAGCCTAGTTTTTGCAGCTCGATTCGAGCTCGAGCCAACATATTTTTGGTCGAGCCGAGCCTGAACATCTTGAAACTCGACTCGGCTTGGCTCGATTACACCCCTAGTGGTGGCTAAATAAATTTTTGATTTTGGTTACATGTTTTGACTCCGTTTGGCCTATCGTGGATACGTGGTTTGCGGGTGTTTGCTTTACCGCACACAGAACTCGTCGTGCCAGCAAGAGCTTGCAAAAGAGTGGCGTCCAGCTCGTGGCTGTGAGATTTCTTTGGCGCCCTTTGCATACCGTTCTCTTGCGTCATGAAATGCCGACGCGGGCTATTTGATGACTTATTCTGGGAGTCAAGATCTCCATCAGTGCTCGTCAAAAACATGACTCCTCGTGCCCCGAACCTTGTTGTCGGTGAGAAGAGAGCTTTAGGCTCGTGTTAGGATGGTAGGCATTAGTCTTCCTTGATGCTTTTATTGTATAATTCTTCTCTTTGTATTTGGATGGAGATCTTTGTAATGCCGGATGGCATTCAGTGAATACAATCATGAATTTCGGATCAAAAAAAAGTTTTAACCAAAAGAAGACATCTGTGTCACTCGAACCAAACCATAATCATTGTTGAATATGAACAAAAATAACTATATACCATAAATTATTTCATTATTATCATTTAATTCTAAAAATGTATAGGTCCCAACTTTACGATTGGGCCCAGGGCCTCCAAATACCTTGGGCGGCCCCGTGAATAAGACATACATGATGCTACAGAACCTCAATACACCTTCCATTTATTTCTATACAAATACCAATATATTCTTGCACATCAAACATCTAAGGGGGGCTGTCTTTAGTTTTTTTATCATAACTATTTATGCAGGTATATGCCAAGCATGGATATATTAGGTCATATTGGAATTAAATTCTTATGTACCATGACAGCCAATTGCATAATCGTCCCATTCACTTTTCATATATAAAGCTATGTTACATGGACTCTGGTACGGGTATTGGGTGTGGGTGCAAGACCAAGCGTCGGACCTCCCTAATCTTAAATCTTAGGATACTGGAATACATGTCCCCAAATTTTGTATGCGGGATATGTCTTGAACCCTTGTTTGTAGTATATATTGCATAATTTTTTCAGTTTATGTATCGTAAATCATATTCACAAATGTATTAAAACAAGACGGGGTCAAGAAAAATATGTTTTGTTATTTCCTGTCCATGTGAGACTAGAAATATCACTTTTCTAGCTAATATGATATTCTTTTTCTGTAAATATCATAGCAATTAGAGGATCCGAGTGTCAAAATGGATACATGTGTCAGACACATCGACACAAGTACTTCAGGCAAAATGAAGGATCCATATAACATAGATATAAAGTAGCACAAAGGATCATTTATGCAGGATCTGACAGGCGTTGAAGCACGTCGGCAGCTGAGTCTAGTGAATCCCAAATTCAAACAGGTAAATTAACAGCACATTCGCTATTGATTCATCAAACTGGTTGGATGACTGTGTGACTATGGCCATATCTTCTTACAGCTAACAGTAACAGGTAAACCGAACCACTGTAGACCAAGACAGTTGGCTAAGTAGTCTCCTATCACCACTTTTTGTGACAGTTGGCTCGATGGTGAGTAGCACCACTTCATGGTACGAGGTCATGAGCATGAGTTCGAGCTGATAGAGCAACGTCAATATCCCCTGAGTAATCTAAATATCTAACCCACTTCCATCCAAAGTAAAAAAGGAGAAAAGCAAATGAAAAAAATAAAAACGAACCGCTGAGGAACCAGCCAACTAGAATTGTGGGGGAAAAAAAAAACACCATTTAAATTCACTACCAAGTAACCAGCACATTTGGTAGACCACCAAAGTTCCGTAATCTCGTGACACAAGTAACCAACCATGTTGAACAAAACCGAAGTCCAGTATAGTTATTAAAAAATACACACAAACGAATAACCGATTACCCAAGTAAAGAATGTACCAGAAAGCCTCTCGCGAGGATTCTGCAAAGCTTCACGAAGAAACTGATCCACCGAGTTGATGACGTCATCGGAAACACCCCCGATTCTCTGAGCCGACCCATCGGCGAGATCACGAGCAGCAGAGCTCGACGAAGAAGCAGAAGACGACGATGGCGTATTCGAATAAGGAGCAGAAGAGTCGTTGTTGGAAGAAGAGAGCATCAACCTGCCAACGGTGGCCTCCAAATCCGCCACCTCCCACGAATCCGGAGAAGCTCCAAGATTCTCCACAGAGCCCTCCATGGCTTGTATCGAATCAACCGTCAAAACGACCGCCTCCAGTTTGGGATGGGATTGGAAGCCCTAGGCCTGTACAATTTGATGGAAGTCATGAAGGCGGCGGGGCTGAGATTAGTAGGTCGGGAAAGCAATGAGAGGAAGAGAGATGGGGGTGGGGATAGGGTTTGACGACGATGGAGGAGGGAGGGATGGCTCGAGCGTGTTCTTTTCGCTGTCGCAACGTGTCGTTCTCGTTTGTATTGGGGCAGCTGGGGAATCTGATTGACAGGGGACTAGTGGCAATTTGTGGGGACCATTTTGTGGCGTGTCTGTTGGGATGACGAGTGGGGAGACTGGCGAGGAATATAATAATGAGTAAAAGGGAAATTGCGAGGCATCTCTTAAGCAAATCCTGTGGTCATAAGGGCATCCTTATCAGACGCACCAAAATTTTCACCAAATTTAACTTCAAAAACATTTTTTATAAATTAGCAAGTCACTTTATCAAAAACTCACAAAATCAGACTCTCTATTTTAACTTTACTATATTAAACTACTCCCCTCAAATCTATAAAAAAAAAATTTTGTTCCTAAATCTCTAACCTTTCCCGCCGCCTGGGGAATTGGAAATGATTTCCGGAAGGTGGTGGACCCCCCCTTATCAATTACCATCCACACACGTTGACCTACCCCCCCCCAGCTGCACCCGGGAAAACGAAGAAACAATAAAAAAAAGATTTGAGGCGTAAACAGTACCGCACCAAATTTGGTGCGGTACTGTAGCAGAAACAGTTTGGTGAGGGAAAATGGAGAGCCTAATTTTGAGGGGTTTTGGGGGGTTTGGCTACTCAATTTAACTTTTAAGTTAAATTGAGTAGTGAGATGAGGATGCCCTAATACGTACAATTGCATGAGAAAAGAGTAAAACTATCCTTATTCTTGTGGTAGTTTTCATCTAATGACTCATATTTATTTATTTTTTCATCTAACGGCTTAGATTTAGTGCAACCCTTTTTTTCTCTATACAATCCATTTTCTTCATCCAACCCACAACTAAAATTCCTCAAACCAATTTACTCCACGCAACCCACTAAATATACGTAAACTTCCCAAAATACCCTTTACCTTAAAAAAAGCCTTAAATCCTAAATCTTTTCCTATACACCGACGTCAACCCATTCGTACTTTGAATGTCGAAATACACACCCATGTTCAACAGCCACGTGTCGATTTATATTGAAGGTCGAATTTTCAAAAATTTACAAATATAAACTTCGGCATCAAAATGTCGAAATAAGGTAATAATTTCAGCATTATCTTGTCGAAACGGATGTTGACAAATTACAAATTTTTACAAGTACATATTTCAATATCAAAACGTATAAATTGTCTATAAATTTCAACATTATATTGTCGAAACAATATATGGAATTTCTAAGGTATCGTTTTCGGAATGCAAATGTTGATGTAATGTGTAGAATTCGATATTATGATGATGAAAAAAGTAACTTGAGTCAACAATTTATTACTGAACTTTGTCTTGCATAATTTCAGTTAAGTGAAAGTTTCAACATTGATATGTTGAAAAAGTTTACATATTTTAGGGTATGAATGTCGAAAAAAACCCGTAATTTTTCAGATTTGTTCTTCGTTTTCGAATGTTCGAATGGGAACCCACCATTGATTGGATGTCTACTTCTTCATTCTCCATTGAGAGTGAGAAGAACAAGAAGTTTACAGGTGAAAAAAGGATGGCGGTGGAGGTGGCGGGATTTTTCAGTGTTCATAGAAGCTTCAATGACAAAGAAGAAGAAGAAGGGGAATAGGAAAGAAGAAGAAGGAAGGAATGTTTTTGTAGGGGCATTTAGGTCTTTAGCCAACAATGAAAATTGAGGACATTTTCATAGGTTGTATAGAGAAAGAAAAAAAAAAGATTGCAAATAGAATCACCCAAAAAATTTCACTCCATACTTCAAGAGGTATTTTGACATTGATTCATTCATTTTGGAGAAAAAAAAAGTGCTCAACTCATGTATGGAGCATGAAATAACTTTGTCCTCCATTGCTTGTTGTAATGTGTTGTATAAATGCATTACAAAAGTCTTAGCCAATAGAATGCGAGGTATTTTATCCCTTATCATCAATCATGGTTAATGTTTGTGAAGGGGAGATCTATTGCAGATAATATTCTACTTATGCAGGAACTTGTTAGAAACTATCATAGAGATGTGGGGCCTTCGAAGTGTGCCATTAAAATAGACATCATGAAAGCGTATGATTTTCTGTCTTGGGAATTCTTAGTTGAGATGACGGCGGCCATGCACTTCCCTAATCTGTTCATCAAATGGGTTCAGTACTATGTTTCAAATGCTAGATTTTTTGTCGCATTTAGTGGGAGTCTTGAAGGTTATTTTAATGCGGAGAAGGGTTTGAAATAAGGTGATCCGATGTCCCCTTATTTGTTTCTTATAGTTATGGAGGGTTTCTTCTATATTTTGCAACATAAAGCTACAGAAGGCGAGTTCATTGTCCACCCTAAATGCAAAGCCTTGCAAATTCATCACTTAGCCTCTGTTGATGATCTCTTTGTCCTCTATGGAGCTAATCAGAGTTAACACTGTTAAAGCTGCTTTAGATGAGTTCCGCTCTTATTTTGGTCTTTCTCCTAATCTCCAAAAAAGTTGTATTTTTTTCTGATGTTGATAGTGCTCTTAAAGCCCAACTGATTAATATCATTCCCATCCTTGAAGGCCTTCTCCCGGTACGTTATTTGGGGGTTCCTTCGTTTTCCTCCAAGCTTTCTTATAATGATCATGTTCAGCTCAAGGGAAAAATTACTCAAAGAATTCAGAGTTGATCGACAAAATTTCTATCTTTTGGTGGAAGGACTCAGCTAATAAGTTTTGTTTTGTGGAACATGCAAGTCTATTGGTGCTCAATCTTTATCCTTCCTTAGAAGATGTTAAAGGAAATTGAGAGTTTGCTTAGGGCGATCTTATGGTCTAAGGTTCAACTCAAGTAGAGTGGTGCTAAAATTAGATGGGAATGGGTCTGTGCTCCTAAAGAAGAAGGGGGGTTGGGGTTCAAGCCTCTTACAGAATGGAATAAGGCCACCATGTCAAGGAACTTATGGGCTCTTAGCAAGAAGTCTGACTCATTGTAGGTCAAGTGGTGTGAGCACTGCCACAGGGCTCTCAACTTTGCCGGTTAAAAATTTGATTTGCTTTCGAGTCGCCACCCGAGTTTGTGGACAGTCACTCGAGAAACCATTTGGAAAATGTGACTTCCGTGCCATTATGAAAAACTACTTAGATCAAGCCCTTCTCGGTATTTTTTTGGATGATTTCTCGCGGAGACCCTTGAAAACACGTTTTAAATATATTGGACGGTTCGGATCATGAAAATTTGATCCAGAACTACGAGTCCCGGACCTAGGGATCCCGGAATAGATCCGGACTCTATATACTTATATATATAAATTTATAGGTTTAAAAAAAGTTATATATATACTTATACAGAACGCTTCACATCCGGACTCCCTGAAATGGGAGATTTCCGGACCTTTTAATCTCAGCCGTTGGATTAAATTCAACGGCCCAGGCTCGCTCATTCTTTCACGTTGAACCCCTTCATTAAACTGACCCCTTTAAGGGTCAAAGGTCAGGAAACAAAACCCTAACTTTAAGTCATCCCCTTATTTCACGACCTTCTCCTAGAGAGAAGAGAGAGAGTGGACATTCGAACGAAGTGAGAGAAACACCATCGAAGAAGAGAAGAAGAACAATGAAGCCCTAACTCGACACGTAGAAGAAGAAGAACCAACAGTGGAGCCCTAAATCGAACCACAGAGTGTTGTATTTGTGAAGAAGAAGAAGAAGAAGACACCGTGACCCCACCGCGACCCACAACCTCTATCCACTCTCTTGAGTAATTTTCGGCTTACTCAAGGTATGAAGCTTCTAATAACACGGATTCGAAAGTAGGGTTTTGAAAGTTAGGGTTTTGGGGACCAAATTCGAAAGTTAGGGTTTTGAGGACCAAAATCAACACTCATTTCCAAACCCATTTTACAGCACTCTCTGCCTCATATATATATGGAAATTAGATGACCACGTTAGCTGCTATTTTTTGAAAATTTTCTCACCACAAGATCAGAAAGATAAAGTGCCTTAAGCTTTTAAAAGAGAAAAAAAAAATGATAGAGACTTCCGAAGGATTTATATGCAAACAAAACTATTGCAAAGTCAAATTTGTCAAATGAATGGTAAAAGTGTCTATCTGCTCCTAAATGAATGCTCCATTAGTGCTTTGTCAAATTTCATAGCTATTTTTGGATGATGATGTTTACTGTCATTGTATTGCAAGAAAAGAAGCTTAAGATTTTCCCCTCCATGCATTTCTTGGTTTTACATGGTTCAACATCCAAGAATTTGTAATGCTAAGCGGTGTTTGGAGGCTCATTTTTTAGTTTTCTATTTGATTTTTTGGTTAAATGAGTAGCAATCATTATTGTTTAGTACTTTCTGGCACCATAGTTTGAAAGAGATGCGAAATTGTTGAGCCTATGAGTTTAGTATTGTTTTTTGGTAATATTTCGTAATTGTTTTGTCAATTCTAATAGTACCTTTTATTGTTTTGTCTGCTGTTTTATAGGATGGAGTCATTGCAAGATATACTAGTATCATCTGCTGCTTCCACCCAAATGTTACACATTCCGCAAGTAGCTAGAAAGGGATCTGAGACCTAAATTACAGTAGGATTGCACCAAGGGTCTGCCTTGAGCCCGTACCTTTTCGCGTTAGTTATGGATGAATTGACTAGGCACATTCAGGAGGATATCCCATGGTGTATGTTATTTGCAGATGACATTGTCCTTGTAGATGAAACGGCTAGTGGTGTTAACACTAAATTAGAAATTTGGCGGGAAGCATTGGAGTCTAAGGGCTTTCGGATAAGTAGGAGTAAAACTGAGTATATGGTCTGCAAGTTTAGTGATACCAGAAGTACGTATGAGGAAAGAGTGAGGATCCAAGATCAAGAGATACCAAAGAGGGACCATTTTAGGTATTTAGGATCTATTATTAGTCAAGATGGAGAGATTGCGAATGATGTGACTCATAGGATCCAAGTGGGGTGGCTCAAGTGGAGGAGTGCTACTGGTGTACTGTGTGACAAGAGGGTACCAACAAAATTGAAAGGAAAATTTTATAGAACTGCCATAAGACCAGCGATGCTTTACGGGACAGAATGCTGGCCTATTAAGAAGCAACAAGTGAACAAGATAAGTGTAGCGGAAATGAGGATGTTGAGGTGGATGTGTGGTAAGACTAGACGAGATAGGATTAGAAATGAAACAATTCGCGAGATGGTAGGCGTAGCACCTATAGAGGAGAAGTTAAGGGAAAATAGGCTAAGGTGGTTTGGGCATGTCTATCGTAGACCAGCGGATGCAGTAGTTAAGAGAGTGGATAGGATAGCTTTGGGTAGAAACGCACAAGGGAGGGGAAGACCCAAATTGACATTAGATGCGGTAGTACGCAAAGATCTGAGTATACTAGGTTTAAATGATGAAGCAGCACTGGACAGAGCTCAATGGAGAAAAAGGATTCATGTAGCCGACCCCAATTGATTGGGACATAAGGCTTGGTTTGGTTTGGTTTGGTTTATGCTAGTGCAGCCAGATTTGGGACGCAGAAAAATTCTAGCAAGAATAAGGGAAAACTGAAGTAGTAAGAAAGGAGTATATTTGTTTCAAAGAAGGGTCGAGAAAAATATGTGAACCAAATTCTGAACCCACAACACGGAAACGTGGGTTAATTAGAGAGGGTTGTGGTGCAAAACTAACTGTTGTAAAAGATTACAAGTCGGGGAAAGGATTTCTTGTAAGTCAATTCGTGGAGGGCCATAACCACCCTCTTGCGACTCCCAGGAAGGTTCATTTTTTGCGTTCGCATCGCAAAGTGTCAAAGGTCAAGAAAGCCTTAGCAGAACAATTAGCCTCTGCAAATGTGTCGATGTCACAACAGCAAATGTGCCAATGTCACAATAGATGGCTATTTTAGAGATGGATGCTGGGGGTCTTCACAATGTTGGGTTTTTAAAACAAGATTTGTATAATGTTGCAAGGGACAAGAGGAAAGAGTTAGATGGACTTGATGTGGACCTAATGCACGAAAATTTCCTGAAAAAACAACGAAAGTATCCCGGTTTTAGGTTTAAATTTGCAGTAGATGATGAGGGGAGGATGAAGCACTGTTTTTTAGCCGATGCAACCATGAGAGAGTCATATCGGTATTTTGGGGACGTAGTGGTGTTCGATTCAACTTACAACACCAACCGATATAAGTTGATCTTTACACCTTTAGTCGGGGTTAATCACCATGGGCAGACAACGTTGTTTGGATGTGCGTTCTTACATGAAGAAAACAGTGATGCATTTGAGTGGCTTTTTAAGGAATGGTTGAAAGTGATGCTAGCGGAGCCGCCCAAGATGATCATAACAGATCAGTGTCCAGCGATGACAAAAGCAGTTGCCACTGTTCTCCCAACTACGCATCACAGGTATTGCATTTGGCACATCATAAGTAAATTTTCTGAAAAATTAGGTGCGGTCCAGTATACACAACATTATGACGACTTGAAAGATTGTATATGGAAATCTAAGAGCCCTAAAGACATTTTCTCGGCCCACATGACTAGTAATGCTCGCGCAGAAGGATGTCATTCATTCTTTAAGAGGTTTGTGTCAGTAGAGAATTCTTTGATTGAGTTTGTGAAACGGTTTGATCGGGCACTTTCACACATGCGGCATAATGAATTGGATTTGGATCACAAAGATTTGAATGAGAAGCCAATTACAAAAACTCCCTGGGCAGTAGAATTGTCAATGAGTGAACTCTATACACGGAGTATGTTTTACAAGTTCCAAGATGAAGTATGTCAGAAGGATGCCTATGTACTCACGAGGACATTTAAAGATGATTCTGTTCGTTTGTACAGTGTACATAGGGGAGAGAGTGGATCGACGGGTCGTGAGCTTTCATTTGATAAGTCATCGAATTGGCTTACTTGCAGTTGTAAGATGTTTGAATGTGATGAAATTCCGTGCAGGCACATGTTGCAGTACTTTAGTTAAAAAATGGTTCAGAAACTTCCCGATCAGTACATCTTGCAGAGGTGGATTCAATCAGTAAAAGCTGGGAGAGTATTCGATGACTTGGGTGGTGGCTTTAACGAAACATGTGACTCTTCCATGTTGGAGACGAGAAACAGCCTGTCACAACTGCCTTCTAGTGTAATTGATGAGGCCTTAGTAATTGAAGGTGGGAGTGATGTTGTGAAAGATTGCTTGTTATTAGCTCGGAACAAACTTGGATTGATGAAGAGTCCTCGCATAGATGGTGAAGCGAGTAGTGTCCAAATGAGTATCGAAACACCTATTACACATGCAAGCCAAGTCAGTTTGAAAGAACCAATCCCAGCGAGGACAAAGTGATGTGGGAAACGACTAAAAAGAGGGAAGGAGAAGGTGATGGTCAAGAAGGGTAGGCGTTGTAACGGTTGTGAAAAAATCGGCGTGTCGCATGACAAAAGAAATTGTCCAATGCTTCTAAAGTAATTGTTTACATATGTGATTATTGTTAAAATGTAATTGTTAAAATACGACTTGTCTTATTTTTTTTTTTTCTCTCTTAGGTTGTCGCAAGGTGATAGGTTAAATGAGGAGGATGAGGACAAGCTTGACAACGAGGACGATATGGAAGTTGATTCTGGAAGTGTGAATTGAAATATGTAAGTGCAACTCTTAATTTTTGTTGTCACTTGTTTATTCAGAGCAGTGAACTTTGACGATTTTAGAAATTGTATGATTAATTATGGTTCACATTTCTTCATTTATGAAATCAAAATAGTGGCTCAAACTAAATAGTTGTAGTGTACAACAGTATTGTTGCTGATTATCATAAACTGCATAATTTAATGAGGCCTTCAAACCATATGTTGTGAATTTGGGTGTTGCTCGACTGACCAAATTCACCCACATAGGGTAAGTCCAGTTTTTGGATTTGATACAATTGAGCTGAGAAACAAAGGCAGTGAGTGATCCATGGTTTTGCAGTTTTATTTTCCTAGCAAGTGATTCTTTATTTAAGTCTTTTACGAGAAGCCTAGAATGCAATTAAATGCTGCTGTTTCAGTTGTTGGCCATAACACTTACACTTTGTTGTTATCTGGGGTCAGGCTTGTACAATATTGGCTACTATTTCATGCATCCATGATACATTAGTAACATTATCTGTTTCATGGCCCGGAATGAGGAAAAGCATGCCCACATTTGCTTGTACCAAAAAAGGATGTATTGCTTTTGACAAATCCCAACACAAAAATTGCAACAAAAATAATAGCTAGGGGTTCTGTGCTTCAGTGTCTCAATTTCCAATTTAAAGTACAAACATTTTGTTTGGTTATCTATCAGGACTCATCTCACTTTAACAAAAAAACTGTTCTTCTGCAGTGCTAAGTTTGCTGAGCAACTCTTCCTTTTAATTCTTCTCCTCGTTGCGTGTAATGGACTACCTACTTCCCTATATCCAATAAGAAACACTGAAATTGATTGTGGACACAAACTGATGGCAGGTACTACATTTTTCTGAAACGAAGAAAAGAACATCGTGGAAGTTGGTTATCAAGAAGCTTGGGTGCTCATCGCAAAGTGTCTAAGTTGTACAAGTAGCACTGAAATTGACTGTATTTTTAGCTATTCAAACTGCACTTGAGACTGTATTATGATTCTATCGAGTTACTAGAACTTTATCATGGTATATACCATCATAATGCATTCTGCTTATGTCAAACTCTGTCAAATTTCCAGTTTGGTGGTGTTGGTAATAACCCAACGTGTTGAATTTTCAGTTTGCATTGGTTGAATTTCTGTTGGTCTTTTAACTCTTTAAAGCATATATAACTTGAAGGACCATGATTTGGAGTTGACACTTTCCATACATTACTTGTGGTAATTTGGCTACTAGTGGATGTGTATTGTCTTGAGAGGGCCTTGTTCATCAAGTAGAGTAATGGATGGAAAGTGTCAACTTTCATGTTTTTTGGTAACATCTACCAGCTTGGTAATATATAGCTAGTGCTAAGCTCCACGATTGATTCCACAACTAGTTGACACATACCCAGAGGCCAGAGCCACCATTTGACACATGAGGTCAGACAAGCAGACGAAGTTGCAAATGTCTAAGATGATCCAAAATTCAATCATAACTATTATAGTAGCACACTTAGATTAACAAAAAGTTGTAGACCAAACTCTACATCTTAGTTCTAAGCAACCAACCAAGTACTAATAACATAAAGTCTACATCTACAACAAACAAGGTTACACCACTAAGGCAGTGTTAAGTGATTGTCTTTGCCCAATGAAATGTACAAGTAAGCCATTAATAAACCCACAAAACCATAAAACAATATTTTCCACTTCGATGTTCCCATATTGGCCGCTTTCAATTGTTCAATTTCCACTTGCATTTTTTCAATCTTCATCTGCATTGCATTTTTTTCGATGTGGATTTCTTCTTTTTTCTTCAACGGGGTCGAACTACTCTCAGCTTATTCACTAGCCTTCGCCACCTCTGTCGCTTTCCAAATCTTCATTGGCCTCAAAACCCCCCTTTTTTTTCAAAATCGACGAGAGGTCATACCAGGAAAAAAATGTGCAATGTTCTTCATTCTTAATAAAAAAAGGAACACCAAAATGCAGGGTTCATTAAAAAAAAAAAAAGAACCAAAATCAGACTTTACGTTCATTCAAATCTTACCATGTAATTGGAACACCCAAAGAATGTCCGGCCTGGGTTCATTTTGGATTTTCACTTACACAATGGTGCTATTTGTCCGCAGAAGCACATTACACAAAATCAATCTCATCTCCGCAATAGCTTGCATCCAGTTCCATTTTATTGGAGACAAATTAAGTGGCCTAGACAAGGATAAAAGGTCCAGTGACTAGTAAAGTAGGGAGGTACATTGAGAGCTCCCATACAATAGAACCATTTAAAGTGCAAAATGATTGAGTATTGAGGGATATGCACTATGACGCTTTCAAATTCCAATATGTAGCTAATGGGTGATTTACAACCAACTCATAATTCTGAAAAGTGCAATTTATCAAGGTTTATCAGAAACAGTTCCCTTCTCAGTGTCAACACACCTAAAAGGTCATCATTTGACATGAAGGACCACAAGATTTACTCATCCCCATCACAGGCAACCCTAAAATGTAATTCTGTCACAATGAAATTCTCATTTAAGCATACAATTCCATACATTAGCAATTCTATTATGCATTGCCCCCCACCATACAACTGGTAGCAAAATAAAAAGAAGTAGATCAGATTGTCTCCATATTTAAGGAGTCATGCCTTGTGAGTTCATAACCAGTCTATGGTTTGAAATTTCCTAGTTCTGGTGTCAAAAGAAGTGCCTTCTGTACATATCACCTTGAGTTCCACTTACAGTCACAGCTCTCAAAGGTTCAAACATTGAATATGATGCAAACCTCTGACGCACAAGAAATATTCAAACCATTAATTTCTTATTACCATGATTTACAGATCTAGTTAAACAAGAAAAGAACAGGAACCCAACTGTTCGCTAGGAAAAAATAAATATGATGTGCCAAGAAAATGAAATTGTTCAAAGTGAAGCAGTTCAGAAAAAGAGAAAAAGTGAGAAGGTAATGATGAATGATCGCTAATAAACACAAGGAAAAAAAGAGTCCTACATTTAGAAACCCTAACTTCAAAATGTGAGGAACAATGGGTACAAACCCTAACTTTACAAATCGAAATCAAAAATCAATGTTATTAAAAAGCTTGATACTTTGATACAAATCACGGTGGTTGGGTCGGTCAAGGTGATGTGTCTGTCGCAGTGGTGGGTCGGTCACCAGCAGATGCGTCGGTCGCGGTAGGTGGGTCGTGGTGGGGGATCTTCTTCTTCTTCTTCTTCTTTCTTCTCTCTTCTTCTTCTTCTTCTTCTTCTTCTTCTTCTTCTTCGATGGTGTTTCTCTCACTTCGTTCGAATGTCCACTCTCTCTCCTCTCCAGGAGAAGGTCGTGAAATGAGGGGATGACTTAAAGTTAGGGTTTTGTTTCCTGACCTTTGACCCTTAAAGGGGTCAGTTTAATGAAGGGGTTCAACGTGAAAGAATGAGCGAGCCTGGGCCGTTGGATTTTGAGCGAGCCTGGGCCGTTGGATTTAATCCAACGGCTGAGATTAAAAGGTCCGAAAATCTCCCATTTCAGGGAGTCCGGATGTGAAGCGTTCTGTATACTTATATATATAGTAACATGTATAGACTATGGCCTTGTTCGGTTGCCTTCTCACCCAAAAAAATTTCGGCAAAAAGTGATTGCATCAACGCAACCCATGTGCGTGGGCCCAAGGAGCACAGCGATTACTGCATTTAGGTAAAATCAGACGGCTGGTTGTTGTACTAAAGTGCTTCATTACATAATGGGTTTAGAGAGGAAGAGATGACAATTGCATTACACATTGGATTTTGGGGTGAGAGGGCCCACTGACTCAATTTTTGTCAGCCAAAAGTGATTGATAAAAAAAAAAGCGTCAGATATGGGTTAAACGCGTCAGATATGGGTTGAACGCGTCACATGTGGAATGATAAAAAAAAATGTGTCAGATAGAGGTTGGGGCCCGCGTCGAAAATTTTTTGGTTGAGAAGGCAACCGAACAAGGCCTATAGTTTTCAAATGTCCAAACAATAGCAATGACGTAATAAATCAATACTTACATTGAAGATATTTGTCAAAAATCTATATAACAAAACAAGGATTGTTTTGAATAAAATATTCATCTTCTAGCAAATCTCAACCCTCCATCCATGCAAATCCAACGGCTCAAAAATATCCCTCTCACAAACTAACTTTTGAAGTGGCAATCCCGTAAATACCTTGCATTTTTAATGTCAATCTCACAAACTCATCCTGGTTTTGTAGATCTGCGGCCTCATCTCTGACCTCTCCAACGTTGGAAACAATTCAAAACTTCAAATTTCAAATCTCTCTCTCTCTCTCTCATCTACCAGACACGCAGCTCCTCTTTTCTTGGTTGCCTCATCCACCACCATGGTATTTGCAAGAAATACTCCGGCACTTTGTCCTCAACGAAAATACTCTAGGAAAACAGGGGTCCTGTTCATCTACAACACTTTTTCCTCAAGGAAAATACTCCCATGCGGATTTCAGAGATCTGTTAAATAAAAAAAAAAAATGAGGCAAAAGGAAAAAGGTTAGCTTTTGCTCTTAGTTTGAAGTGAATAGATTTCTCATTTTTCTTTGGTCTTCTTCTTTGAAGTCAATATATTTCTCCCCTTTTGATCTCTTTCACGGAACAACCGAACAGGAGTAAGAGATTTCATTTTGTTTTTTAATTGTTCTTGATTTGTCTGATTTCAGTAAAAAGACAGGGAAAGGATCCAAAAACAGAATCAACACTGAGTTTGTGGAACCGATCGACCACCTCCGGAATTTGACTGACAAGGCGATGTAAGTTATGAAAATTCTCTTTCTTCCGTTTTGCCAGTAAGTAAGTTATGAAATCTGATTTCATCTTTTTCACAGCACTGGTTTTCGGCGCTCGCACCAGTCCTCCTCGCAAAAATTTGTAAGTATATGAGCTTTAGAAAATCATTCGGGTACCATTTCTACATTCATTTTACGTGTTTGATGAAATGCACAAGAGACAACACAACTACTTAACAAACCCAGTTTCGAGATGTCGCGAGTGTATGTTCACCGCTGTATGTTCAATATGTAGTTCCTTGTAGATGAACCTTATGTTTTGCAGATACAAATGTATAAATTAAGTGTGGAAGTTACATCCTCTCCTCTTTCCACGATTTTTAGCAATACTGATTCTTTCCCCTAATGATAATCAAGGAAGAGGTTGTAGTGGTTGGGAATTTTTAGTTCATTTGCACAATAGGTTACATAACTGTTAAAAAAACTAGGTTTCCCTAACTAGATTTTGAGGGGTAGGACTTAGGAGGGTTGGTGTTGTTCTTGAGTGTTGAAACGAAAATCGTTAGTTTGAGTGATTTGAACTGTTCATTGTTGAAGGCTCAGACATAACACAAATCCACTTGTCGGACACCCTCTCCTCCAACCACTAAAACCAACGAACAGTCTACTTATGAGGAACTCCAAATGGACGCATATGTTAGGAAGAAATAACTTCCCACACAACTTAACTGAGAGAACATGTCATCACTGTTTCTTGATTGGTTTCCATAGTCTTCTTGGAATTGTAAAAATGAAGATCAATTTGATGCCATGACCAAGGTGCCATCTATATAACAAAACAAGGATTCTTTTCACTAAAATGGAAGATTTGGTATTGGATACAGTGATCAGAGATTGGTTCTCACCGGAGTTCTTCGCTATTTCGTCTCCAAGCTCATGCGATTAGAGATTGGTTCTCACTGGAGTTATCCGATACATCGATCATGTTTTGCTTAGTTCTCCCTTTCTCTTTATCTACACCCATATGTTTGCGTAGTATGTGTGTAGTTGTTGAATTTGATTTGTGGTATATGATTGTGAATTGTACAGGCAGCTAATTGTTAGGGCCAGGAATCTACGGCTGCCATCTTCATTCTTGCCAAGTTGTTCCAAGCTCTTAAAGCTTACTTCAGCAATGAGGTCTGACTTCCCTTTTTTTCCCCCCCTCCTTTCATGTTTTGTTATTGTGCTGGTTTTTTACTTCGCTGGTTTTTACTTTATCAAGGCTAAATAATGTTCCAAGCTGTTAAAGCTTACATTATTTTTTTTATTGTGCTGGTTTTTACTCCCCGCCACTCGAAGACTCCTCCCCAATACGGGAATAACCACTGAACTAGAAGAGACCAGAAGAGATGCGGTATTTAGGCCTTTGTTTTTTAGGCCTCACATCCCTCTTTTGTCTCTGTGCAATCTGCGAACAGATTGTAATGCGCTTTCCGTCTTACTCATCCACTAATCAGGTATTTCCTCCAGAAGGTTTAGTCTTAGTCATCACAACAAGGTTAAGGCAACTAATTAATTATTTGTTAAAGTTTCGTTTTTTTGCCTCCTTTTGATGCTTCTCCAGTAGGCCGTAGTCAATCACAATTTGCTTCAGTTACCATGGGTTTTGGTTGTATGCAAAATAATTCCTCATGTTGTTGAACATGATTTGATTTGCTAAGGTTTAAAGCACTATTTGGCATTTGTTAGTCCTTGCCAACACATTGACAATATTCGGTATTGGGATATTTTTTTTTTTTAATCTTTCGATGAGTCCTAATGCTAATTTTGGTAGCTTTGCATGCATAATTGCACGAGTTATCAAATTGTTGGGTGTGCATTTCCAAATTGGTGGTTGCAGGAATTCACTGTCTTTTTAGTTTACAGAGGCCTGAATGAGACCATTTGATTTTCAATTGAGAGAGTGCAGATTACCACAATTGAGCTCATATTCTTCTGTCCATTTGACCTTATTCTTGTAACTATATCCTATGAAAGTAAGTCTCGGCACGAGTACCGTGGAAATTTACGTATGATTCACTGCATGGATTTCTCCCTTTTCCTTTTCCAAACAACAATCATTAAAGATTTTGTTGTTCATACTTGGTTGAGAATTCTGCCCTTTTTATGCTTGGTTGATCTGCTCTGATTTGTTTTATCAAATCAGCTACAATGTGGTTGATTACTTAGGTTTTGAGCACTGTTTTAAATGCTTGAACCTGTGTTAAATTGGTCACGCAACGGAGTCCAAGCAAGCTGTGGTAATATATTGCTTTTGCTAAGACAGTTACTAGTTGAAAATATAGTCTATCTGGTTTTGTTGTTAGTTGAAACTCAGTTAGAGATATCTGCATTAAAGAGCTATATTTGACTTTTGTTCTTCGTAACTAAGAGCAAGTTCATCCATAGCCATTTGTCAATTGTGAGGATTGTTATATAGATAACCAGCTTTGAACTCAACTTTGTCCTTTGTTTTGGCTGATTCGCAATGGTAGTTTTTCATTTTCTCCCTCTTTGATTGTGTTCAGGGATTTATCTTTGTCCGCACCTAACTCAAGGGCTGTTGAAGAGATAGAGCAATAGAGAAGGAGATGCATGCATAAATATCTCTCCCTGATACTTTCTTCAAGGTACCCACAAGTGTTATGTGCACTTTATGCACTTTCAAGGGCACACCATTTTGGTGATTACTCGATAATCATTTTTCTGTATTCAGATGTTAAATAGGTTTTTAGCATAAACCGGATATAGGTTGCTCATAGCATATCTTTTAAGCACAAACATGGCCTTTCTTTTTGTTAATTATGGCATTTATTATTTTTGCATTTTTTGTGTTTAATATGGAGTGTGCATTGAATGTTAAAACCTTGCGTGTGTTTGGATTTTGGAATCGAAAGGCCAATGGATCTTGTGCTATTTCAGTTAGGCTTGAAAGTACCCTTTCTGAGCAATAGGCTCCTACTGCATATCATTTAAGGCTTAGACACAACCATAGCATCTCTTTTTTTAGTTTTGCTTTTGGTTTAAATCGAAATAGTTGTTGCTTGATGGGATTTCCCCCATATTGCTACCAATGTTGTCCTGATTGCATTGGTTTCTCTCAATAACATGAGTTTTAGTCTCTGGAGGGGACATGCCCCAGTTGTTCTCCACAATAAATATTGAAATATACAAGATTTGATTGGTTTGGTAGCTTGAGTTTTCTTTTGGCTTCTTTTCATATGGTAAGCAAGTGGCAACTTAAGGTGCACTCTGTGCCATTTGCTCTTAATCCTTTGTTCTACATGAGTGCTACTGAAAAAATGGAGCTTTTAATGCTATTTAGGCTATGAGTAGTAGCTTTTTCAGCAGAAGTTCTAAATTTATTATGCGCGAGTTATGCATTTTGGAATGTTTGGTGGTGAGTTAATGGGGAAAGTTTTGCATTTGTTGCTATTATTTTGCTTTGTTAAGTACGGTGGATCAGCGCATGTGATTAAGAATACCTATGACTAATTGTTTTGAATTTAGTGGTGTTATATCTTACAAAGTTCGATCTTTCTCAAATTGAATTTCAGGGAGGTGTGTGGACAATGACTACTTACAAGGAAGATCAAGTTATTTGCACCAATTCGCTAACTTGGGTGAATAAAAAGGCATGAGCTTTCCAATATGATAAGAAAGAAGAGCTCAAACTTCAACGTTCATGTCTCTCACCTTGAATGGTCGATCAACTTTAACCCTCTCTGGTTCACATATTTTTCATTTTTTGAAGGCTTTGGTTTGTTAATTCTTGCCAGTGTGTGGGTACATTGGTGGGTATGGAATTGTAAATGACCACGATGTTCGAATTGTAAAGAGGATGTTTGGTTTGCAAAGAGGAACAAGTCTTAGCTTTGGCAATTGTGTTTCTTTTAATAATTAAAAATCGGAGGCAATTGCTTAAAGACAGTTTTTATTATATTGTTGGTTTAATTTCAGTGACAATTTAGATTTTGAGTGCAAATGTATCCATCTTACTTCAAGTGTTGGAGGTGATGCTTATTATCAAGTTCATTAAGAAAGGCAATGCATTACAGAACGTGTTTTAGGGTACATTCAGTTGATAGTTTTTAGCTTTTTTGTTTTTCCAAGTGTTGGCCATGACGTAATAGACACTCCTGTTTCTCTCATATGATATCCATATCAATAACAGTTTTGCTGATAGCTTATATTTTGGGAAGTGCTTTCGTTTGCTGATGGCTTATATTTTGAGAAGTGCTTTCGGACATGGACAAACCACAAGATGAACTCAGTTTTTATACTCATTTCAAAAAAAAAAAAAAAAGAAGAAGAGTTCTCAGAAAAGTTGGCTTCATTGGCGGGAGTGGTGGATAGTTTGATAACTCATTTTAGCAGTGTTTAAAACTTGTGGCACGTTTAATAGGGTGATAAATCCATTTAAAAAATGATAAATCAACTTTCACGGCACTATGATTCGAAGCTGGCTTCTTTAGCGGGGAGGTCAAATGTAAAGAATGATAAATCCATTTAAATTGTGTTTATAACGTGCAGCGTCGTGCCTAATCCCTAGTAGAACTATATTTTCAAGATTTATAATTAAAAAAAAATAATAATCAGCGGCAAATATGCCTTAGGCCAAAGCCCCCCCGTGACCGGTGTACATAGGTTGTTTCTTGTAGGGAGAGAGAGAGAGAGAGAGGTCTTAGAAGAAGCAACGATGCACGGCTTCAGAAGATTGTTAGGTCGGGGGCTTGTATGCAGAAGAACGGAACTATACACTGGAATTGGTGCTCGCCGCCTCTTGCTCGATTCTTCAACCTCACAAAACCGCACGGTTTCATCCGCTTTCACATCGTTCAAATCTACCTCTATTCCTCCATCCCGCTCCTCAAAATGGGACCTTCTTGGAGGTTCGTTTACCTTTATAGATGTATACTTATTTGTGGGGAATATGTTTATTATTTCCCTCCGTTCGGTTGATGGGGAACAAAATTAGGAAATGGAAATAGAACCATTGAAATGTTACCTGTTTGAATATACACGTCGTATTTTATTTTAAGCACACGACACGAAAGGAAACTCTAACCCAATTGGGTTGTCTCTTTAATTTTATTTCTAAAAGTTGTGTTGAAGTTAATTTATTGCTTTGAATTTGAAGTGAATTATGTTGCAACTAGAACTAAATTGAGTAATATCACAACCTGGGAACAAAAAGACAGGGAAAAATAGTAATGAAAGTGGGTTGGTCTATATTTCATGTACCACATGGGAAAATAGTATTGTCTTTCCGTGAGTTCGTTGGTGATGAGGCTTTTGATTCATACTTTACTGAGTCACAACAATATTGGTGAATTGAGATTTCATCTTGATTGGGTAAAACTTTAATGGGAATTAGGGGCTGAAGATACCACTAATTAGTTGGACAAGCCGGTAAATATTTATAGCCCCATTGACTAGCTAGGCGAGAAATGCAAAATAAAGGATTATGGATCACACTTTCATGAGAAAAGAAAAGAAAGGATTATATTCTCTCATCTCATTTGGATAGACAAAGTAAAAGAGAGAATGAACAACCTTTTCTTACTAATCTTGTTTGGCTAGACCACATTAGAGTAAAGAAAAGAAAGTGTCACGTGTTTTTAACAAAAATAACCTTTCTTATTTTGTTCCCAAAATATATGGATCAAGGAAGTCATCTACCAATATATAGCAGTGGTGGAGGGGAAAACTGGAAGGTGAATGGAAGAGGAAGGAATGGTGAAAAAGTGTAAAATATGTCTGTCTTGTGCATTTGATTTTATTCTCACCCTCACCAACTATTTCTCACCTGTTTAGCCATCCAAACGTGGGATAAAATCTCATTCTCTCAGTTTATTTTATTATCTTACAAAATCCCTCAATCGAAAGGGGCTGTAATCCTTGCTTAATGCTTGGGTTCAAGACTCCATAACCGCTTAGTACGACTAAAGATATTGTTTAGAGCCTGTAGCACGCGGTTGGACCTTAGTTTTGGCCCAGACATTGGTGAGGTGAGTGGCTATGTGGTGCTGAGAGCAATACTCTTTGGGAATATGTGGATTAGCCTATTTGCATATATGTTTTAAGCCAAAAAAAAAAAAAATAGGTGCTGAAGATGGGGTCTATAACAAGAAGAAATTGGCTACTGGTAACGGAGGTGCAGAGATTGTTGAAATGAGGATACAACGCTTAAGACCAGTTGACATTTGGTGAGCATTTGATGGGATTTGTCCAAAACCTATATAAAAGCAGAGGAACTGGTATTTGTTCATGCCTTTTTGGCTGCTATGGTTTCCTTGGCAACTAGTGTGCTCTTACATCTCTTTAAGGTTGCCTGCAGAGAATTAGCGGTGAGCTGCGCAAATCTCTGAAACGGAATTAGTCCATTTAAAAACTTACCTTTCAAAGATATCAACAGTGGATATGTGAGTCGTCGGTGTAGACAGATTGAAATGGATATTTGGGAAATGGAACAAGAGAGACATGTACAATAGTCAGTTGGAAGTAAGAAACGGGAGTTAGTGTTAAGCATTGCATCTTAAACAAAAAGGCATCATACAGAGTAAGGCAAATTGGTAGGGATTTGCTCCTTGAAAAGTAGGTAGATCACTTCCTTTTCTTACTGGGAATTACTTACATTATGATTGAAAACATTGCATGGAGGAAAACTTACAGTGATGGACCTAATAGATGAATTTGTTTCGAGGATGCATGCCATCTTTGCTCATGTCCTGACGATCATAATAAAAGACGGTTGAAGTTTTGATTTCTGTTCCCTTTAACCAAAAAGGAAGTATTGGCAAGTCGAGGGATATAGGTAATGGTAAAACAATTCTGCTCATACTACCTATCACCAATCCCATTTCTCTGTATATTCTTATTTGCTTTGAGTGTCTAATAATTCTCATTTTTCCTTTCAAAACATCAAAAGTATTGCAAACGTTAAATCGTTGGTGCGTTGAGGAACTGCATATATGTGTTTTGTCTTTATCTTATGGTGTTGTTATTATCTTATTTTGATCAGGGCAGAGGAGGACCATGTTTATCCAAACACAATCCACTCCTAATCCTTCATCCCTCATGTTTTATCCTGGAAAGTCAGTTATGGAAGTTGGGAGTGCAGACTTTCCAAATGCTCGTTCAGCGATGAACTCACCACTAGCAAAGGCCCTTTATGCGGTTGATGGTTAGCTTACTTTACTTTTCTAAATGTACTGTTTTGATCTTTCAGGATGCTTACTCGCCATCTGGCAGCTAGTTCACTTTTTTTTTTTTTTTTTTTTTCCGACGAGCAAATTTTTTCACCTTTAGGAGTACAATCATTTGAAGGTTGAGAGTGACTATAGGTTTACAATTTGTATACTTTATTTTAAGAAACTAAGTAAAGGTTGGTTATGCATCTCATTATTGATGCAGGACCATTAACGAAACTATATAAAGGAAGATAAAACCCTAAGCATCCCTGTGCCTAAGGGCCCCTAGACATCCCTGTGCCTACGAAAGTAATGATATCCTTGTATCAAAACCGTAATCAAACTCATAAATTTCATCTACTAACCAAATAGAAAGTTTGAGTCCTTTAAATAGGCTCTTGTAAAGATAACAAAAGGATAAACATGATCTAGATTCCTAAATAGGATAACTACTTAGATAACAACTACAACAATAACAATAACATAACCCATTTAGTCCCCAATAATTGGGGGTATGGGCGGGGGAAGGATAGGAGACAGACCTAACCTTTGGCAATAAATGCACAAAGTGGCTGCTCCCAGAATACCACTGAAACAGATGGATTGGAGACAGACCTAACCTTTGGCAATAAATGCACAAAGTGGCTGCTCACAGAATACCACTGAAACAGTGATCCCCCTATACCATCGCGTTTGCTGCGGAAATCATGCCCTCAAATCAAAGCCAAAAGGCATCAGAGAGGGCAGACCCAAGAATCCTTTTGATTTATGTGCACATTACCATGCTTCTTTCATTCAGCATCCAGAGCATTGGATAACAACTAAAACTACTAAATAAAATCCTAACATCTAAACATACAATGATACATAAATGAACATCCTCCCGGATAATATATGAATACTCGAATAGCTTGTGGGGCCCATGGAGTACTCCTTCCCGTCCTCTATCAATCATTTATTGTTATTTTTCGGAGGACGGTGTCCTTAATTTCTATAAATGCCATTTATAGTGGGCATGTTGAGATTTTTTAGATAGGGGAAACAACACTAGACTGGAGGAGCTATTAGAGAGGATAGCCAAACAGAAAGAATTCTAGGAAGTCTCACTAGAGGAGCTCCGGGCTATTAAAGAGTTTAGACGAGCAAATTTTTTTTAAGAAGTCTCAACATATGTGGATAACCAACTAGACTTGACATTGCAATAGATAAGATAATTTACTAGTAATTGTCATGATGTTGAAGTATTAACTAAGATTTGTAAGACATTTATACTTGAGGTAGGATATGACTATTGAACTAAAGATATCGGTTGAATCATGTTTTTATTGTTTGTTAATGGGTTTAAGAAGCCCTCTTCAGCCTCACATCATTTGGAATTGCATGCTATCCTAGTGTTCAGCTTTTGTTTCGGGTTCATAGTAGTTGCATGCATGGAGAATCACTTTTTGTAGGGACAAGACATGTGACTCGAGTTGAGGAAAAGAATGCTGATATTACCACCAGTGACGCAACAAAGTTAACTGGTTTTGAATGGAGTTCGTGCTATCATTCTAATGGCTAAGCTTTTGTCTTATCTTATGCTTTGGAAGCCCAAATGGGTTATGGGCTTCATTTTAGTTAGAGACTTTCTGGCCCAAGAAAAAGTGTCCGATGTGGCATCTAGGGACCTTCTTTATGATTAGTATTTATTGATATTATCAATGTATCGGTTATCCATTCTTCTGCATAAGAGAGGTTTGATGCTTTTGGGTCCATGGATCAACTCCAATCAGCTTGTGTGTTTGTCCAACTCCTGATTTGTCTACTTGCTGCAAGGGGTGCAGAATTTAACCATCGTTTTGTGTATAATTGATTCTACTTTTCCATTTCCCTATTTTTTTTTTCATTATGTATTCGAGGTAATAAGGCTCTGATGACTGAGAGGTAGATGATTTGTTTAAGCACCGTAATCTACCTCCAAAAACTTGAGGAAAATTTACCCTTGATCTTCAGATTCACCTAGAGATCCCAGATGAAATTATGCCTTCAAATATTTTTTTCTTGCTTTTGGATATGGGTTTGTAGGATGAGCCTAATATTGATTACTTATATCATAAACATGTCTTTGGCACTTGGTTGTTTCTTGAACTCTTTGCAAGCATGCAATCTAGTATTTTTTTCTCTTGTACGATTCTTTTGGGTTAATAGTTTGGCCACTTTTGGCTTGCTCATGCAAGTTATCAATTTGTTTTCATTATGTCTAGATGGTGCTACCTATATGTTCTTAAAATTACATGTATATGGGGATTGACAAGTTAGACTAATTCTTTTGCTAATACAGGAATTACTCGGGTTTTCTTTGGGTCAGATTTTATAACCGTTACAAAATCAGATGATGTTTCATGGGATATTCTGAAGCCTGAAATATTCGCTGCAATTATGGACTTCTACTCTTCTGGGAAGCCACTTTTTCTGGACTCAAATACTGCGGCTTCCATGGACACGGCTATCCATGAAGTAAGTTGATTCTTGTTCTTCTGAATTTCTTGATGCTTATGGATTTCCAGTCTTGCTGCGAGAGTTCTCCAAGTACTTCTGAAGAGTCTTCGAGAGAACACCTTGAGGCATGTGTCTGTGGCTTAATTGCTCCAGGTTCATCTCTCAAGGTTTGGGTTTACAAATATCATGCCTAAGTTGCACCTTTGTGACGGAAACGTGCTGTTTATACTCTGCTGAACACGTCGGTTCTTGTTACAAAACTGTTTGTGACTCTAACTTCTAACTGTTCAGCTACAACTACATATTTCGCATTATGTAAAAGCAAAGGTAATGCCACACCAAAGAAGAAGGAAAAGTATCCCACATGACAACAGCACTCTAAGAAGTTTTTGTCAACTTTGAAACAAACCATGGGTGTAATACTCAATTGATTTTGGTGACAGTATTTATGCTTACCCGAAACATGGCAGTCCTCCCTGTCTTTGTTACAATTATCTTTCTATTTATAGGTCATTTTAGCAGAAATACAAAAGTTTTTTTTTTTTTTTTCGTTTTCTACGTGTTTGTGTTATTAACTTGAATTCTTAATATATGGCTGGATGAATTGGCTATCACTTTCAGAATGAGCTTCATAAAGACCAAAGGAACAACTCTTTTTGAGACAAATTTTAAGTTTAGTGTTGTTTTTTGGAGTCAAATTTTAAGTTTTATTGTCTATCACAGTACTCCTCGTGGTGAGCAATTGATATTCTGAGCTACTCGTGAAGGACCGACTAAGTAACTAGATAGGGCACAGCACCCTGTGGAACAAATACATCCAGATGAAGCCTTTAGATAATATGCTATGCATGTTGCAAATGCATCTCTTTCTCTCGCGCACATTTCCTACGGGCAAACAACTTCTTCACAACTTTTGATGTGACAAAATAATTGTATACCTGTCATGCCTGTGTTTATGGGTACCTGTGCTGTTTTGTTTGGTAGTTGACATGCCAAATACTTCAAGATGCTCTGCCATGGGTAGCCCGTGCTGTGGCGGTGGTACACTACTTAAGAATAATATCAGAAACTTTCTGCCTCGGGACATATAGCGGAAACATTGTAGAATCTACCTTCTCTTTCCCACTCTGATTCTCCACATTGTTGACTTTATTTTTGCTTGATACTGTTTTTAAATAAACCAAAAATAAAAAGGCACTTTTTTTTTTTCATTCTTAAAGGTTAAGTTTTACTTCTTTCTCTTGCTCTTTGGAACTATAACTTCTTTTGCTGAAGTCGGTATTCTGGACATTATGACTTAAAAACAGCATGCACATGAGAATTTCAATTTGGAAAATTGATAAGCGTTATCAAAATGTCCAATTACGAGCTAACTACTGCACTATACGGCAGTTAGTTTGAGCATGAATTTCTATCATGTTGTACATGCTACAATATGCAACAATCAAAGTTGGTAGCTCCTTTCACCGAAATGAAGTTATTATTTGATTACAAAAAAAAAAAAAATTGAAGTTTTGGGAAGTTTTCCAAAGTTTGTTGTATTGGACTTGTTAGTGAAGGTATGCTTCTCTTGGTTTTAGTATACCAAGAAACCTCTTGCTATTTTGTTGAAAATAACCTTTGCTGAGTCCTTTCATTTAAATGTTGCCAATTGGACTCTGGTATAATACTGAAGGTAATTAAAAGAGAGAGAGTTTTTCTCTGATTTTGTGTCAATGGTACTACTATATAGCTAAGATGTGACACCCTCAGTCCCACATCGGTGGGTGAGGAGAAATTGATGTGAAATACAAGGAAACGCCCACGAGCTACTGATAACTTGACGTTAACCTTTTGAGCCATGTGGTTAGGCTACAAGTTAGCAGGACAGCTGGGAAGGGTCGTTATAGTTGGTATGAGAGCACAACCCCGGTCTACATGGTGGGGGCGACCTCTAGAATTTGCATGAGCCACCTCTTGAATCTTGGAGTTGAAACAAAGTGTTATACAGAACTAAGTGCTACACCATGGTCACCAGGGGGAAGATTGCTGGGCCAATGCAACGGGAACGTTGCATCACATGGTGGGGAGAATGTGACATCCTCAGTCCCACATCGGTGGGTGAGGAGAAATCGATGTGAAATAAAGGATGTCCACGAGCTACTGTTAACTTGAGGCTAACCTTTTGAGCCACGTGTTTAGGCTAAAAGTTAGCAAGACAGCTGGGAAGGGTCGTTACATAGCAGTAATCAAAACAAACTTTTCTGGCTCTTTTATCAAAACTTCACTAGGTTAGTGTGATATGAATTAGAAGTGTTTCTAAGTGTCATGACATTGTGAGTTATATGGAGATGTCAATTACTAGGTAGATTGGTTAGCAAATTTAGTATGTGCAGATAGTTTTGAGCCATATCTCGTCTCTATAGGCAATTAAGCATAATAAAAGTGATACGACTGGTGTGTTGAGCACTGTTTTTTTTTTTTTTTTTGATAACCAGGTGTCCGGGCCAGCTTTCGCGCACCTCGACTAATCTTGGGAGACCAATCCCACCATCCACTAGCGGGGGCCCCATTTAAAGCCAGAGCAAAGCTCTGTATGGACTGACCCCAAAGGAGTTGATACTTGATAGCACCTAAAGGGAGCAAGCCTTGACCACTAGGCCAACCCCTTGGGGTTATGTGTTGAGCTCTGTTCGTTCATATTGCAGTTTACAGATTTATTAAAATGTGTGCAGAGTTCATCGGTGTGGCTTCCTGTTACAGTTAGGAACATAGAAAAATGGGTTTTAAAGAAAAGCTACAGCTCCGGTTATAACCGGGGGATGCTATCACTAATGTATGATATGATTATGTCCAGCTGTTTAATGGTTGTTAGTCCAGAGGTTACAGTCGTTCTCATGCTTGTTATTTCAGGATGATTCAGAAACTGTTGCAATGATTAAAGAACTGTTGGAGACTCGTATCCGACCTGCTGTACAAGATGATGGTGGAGACATTGAGTATCGAGGATTTGATCTGTATGTTTCTTGTTTCATTAGAACTTTTGCATGCTGAGAAATGAATATAACAGAACCTTATATTTGTAAGACTCCATTATTTATTTCTTATTCATATTTTTCGCTTTCCTCAGAGATACTGGAATAGTGAAACTCAGAATGCAAGGAGCATGTAGTGGGTGTCCCAGCTCATCTGTTACCCTAAAATCTGGCATCGAGAATATGCTGATGCATTATGTACCTGAGGTAATAGGCAATGTTTAACATCTTTCGGTTTCTCAATGTGCCCGCACTAAGTAGAACCATGGGTTGAACTCTTCTTCTTTCTTTCTTTTTTCTTCTTTCCTAGTAAATAACATGGATTTAGCTTTGTAGCATAGATACGATAATGAGGGTAAACATCAATCAACCATTCTCTATTGAAGTTCATAAGAACTACAGTAGAATGCTTACGAACCGCTAATATAGGAGGATACGCAACTGTTAATGTTTGAAGAATGCAGTCCTCTGGTATTGTCAATTGAATATAGTTATATAGGCTTCCAGATGCTTGGATGCATGTGATCATAATAGGATGTTGCGGTTTGATGTACTGCAGATTACCATGCCTTGATTTTTTGTTCAGATTATCTTCAGTTTGCAGATTTTCCAGAATTTCATTTTTGGAAACTGGGAAATACTATTAATGTAAAAGTTTAAATAGTCAGGAAACGTTTATGAAATGTAATGAGAAGTGTAAAACTGTCTGGCTTCTGGTAGTTCATATTGTTCACCAACTAGCTTTCATTATCAAATGTTAAGGACAATTGGACTAGCAATTTTAGTTTACATTTATCTCTAACATCATCGAATTTAGTTATCCATATCTGAAATTACTGTGCAGGTTAAAAGCGTGGAGCAGGAACTTGATGACGAAGATGAAGTGGCAACTTTACCTGGTTAGATTTAGAAATTTAGTTTTTTGGTTTTCTGTTCATGTGTTTTGAGCCACTCCTGAATATAGTGACCTACATGACTCTGAATAACCCGTTTACAGGGAGTGAGTGAGTGTATCAACTTATTGTTCTTGTACCAAAAAGAAAAAGAAAAAAAGCCTGTGTATTTATTGAGCAAATTTATTTATTTTAGGAACACAAAAAAAGGAGAGCATATTTTAGGGAAACGTGAAAGTACGAACTGATTGCTAGTATGTTTCAGGGAATATTAAATTGACAGTAGCGATTCACCACGTGTTTAGATTGGCATTCAACCTCATATTTCTTGGTAATTTCTTTGGGCTACTCTGGCAAATGATCCGGGCCTAAATGTGTTGAGATGGTTTATTTCCTTTTGTGGCTTCATCAGCAAGTATCTCCAGTAACAAGGATTGCATGAGTTTTGACCACCTAAAATTTTTCCCTCTACCTTCCTTCTCTGTCCTTTTTGGGTGCCATTGTTGCATTAACTGTAGATCTTAAACTTAAAGATAGCCGATAGAATAATATTTTTAAAATAGAATTATGCTGTATTGGGAAAAGGGAAAAAAATAAAAATGGTTCGCTGGGAGAGGTGAGAGAAGTACTTTACCAGGTTCCTGGAGGAGATTCCTGTAAAGGGATTTGTGTACAACATAATCAGGGCATCTCCAATACTGTAGTTGAGCTCTGATTTGTGTAAGAAATAAGGTCAGGTAGTTAACATTTGTTCTTTGTTTGCACCCAATGGTATGATTAGGGAAAAGTTAAGGTCAGGAAAAATGGTGAGGGAAATAGGCAGGTACTCCATATAACTGTGGTGGTACGGTTAAAGAAACATTAATTGGGGCCCGCAATTAAAAAATGAAAGAAATGTTGAAAGGGAAGAGAGAGAGAGAAAGAGAGAGGACATCTGATCAAAAGAGAGAGAGAGAGAGAGGAGACGGAAAGTTGATAAAAGGTAAAAATATGGGGTTCATCTTTATTTGTATTTATATATGCATGTATACTTTTTTTTATATTTTAACAATATTCTAACACCACTACTGCAACACTCCTTACTTTAACAATACATTTTGTCATGACAACACAAAAATAGAACTCACTTCTTACACTTTTGTGTCATATAATACTACATTTTTGTCATAACCATTTTTTTATATGCATCTGTAGTGGTGGAGTTAAATGGGCATATTAGTCAGTCATTACCATAGTTAACATTTTCTCTTTTTTGACCCATAGTAGTGTAGTTAGGAGGTTGTCAAAGTGTGGCAGAGGTTAGAAATTGTTAGGGCAGAAGTGAATTATGACTCCAGCAGGAGTAACAGTGTAACACCCCAAGTGGGACCCGCGGTGAAAAAGTGAAAAAATTTCTGGAGGTACACAGTTGAGTGAGGAGAGAGAGCGAGAGAGGCGTCGGGAGTGGGTGTGGGTCTGACAGGAGGGAAAAAAAGAAAGGGAAAAAGTATGAGAGAGGGAGAGGAAGGAATAAAGTGGAATCCCAAAATAAACTTAAAAAATTGTGGGACCCATTTACACAACAATATTAGTTACACTATTGCAACAAAAATACATAAACTAACTAACAACAACTTCACTCACATAATTGGGTCCAACTTTTTACACTTTTGTGTTATATAATACCACATTTTTAACTACATCACTAGAGATGGCCTAAGAGCAGTGCTATTTCTATTCTTGTCAGACAGCCAATGCAGATGTATTAAACACTCCTAATGTTGTGGCAAGGCACTGCTATGATGCATATCCTTCTGTGTGTGCTCTGTTGTGTATGCATGAGAGTTCCAAATATCACAGCATGAGGAGTATTCTTTATGTTGGTTTTTAACTCCCTTGAATTTTTAGCGTCAATGTCCCAGTATTATATGGACCAGCAAAACGCATCAACGCACAACAAATATGAAACCAATCCAGTTGTAGCCTAGGAAAATTATCACACAGTTATCTGCTTTCACAAAACCGAGGCAGATGACAAAATAGAAATGCTTCTATATATTGCAGATAACAGAAAATGACATAACTCTACTAGGTAAGTTTGAACAACCAAGGCAGCACCTAAGTGCCCTGAGAAAAAAACCTAGTATAAGAGAACTAGGATTGAAATAACTTGGAATGTGAATACAACAATAGTAAAAGATATTAAGAACACCGTTTACGTATGATAATGGAAACTCATTCTAAGAATGGTAAGAGGGTGTTTGGCCCCCTCTTTTTCTACTTTTCACATTCTATTTTTCTCATTTTGGGTGTTTGGATGACAACCCCCAAAACACATTCTTTTATAACTCATTTTCCATTTTGCAAATTCTAAGCCAAAAGGCAAAAAGAGCTTTGGAGCTCCTTTTTGATTTCTACTTCTCATTTTCCCTCTCCAAAACACATTCTGCACATTTCTCCCAAACATTCCTCCCACATCCAAAACTCATTCTGACCAAAAGCCAAAAAACCAAAAAACCAAAAAGTCAAAAATCAAAAGCTAAAAAGTAGGCTTCCAAACACCCCCTAAAACTCTCATCGCTGCTAAGCTTATTGTCAAACTTGAATGACAAGTTTGACAGTCCGAGTCATTTGACTTGTATTAAATCGATTAAATAACGTTATTATTTTACTACTTTTTTAGTACCACGGAAAAATAAAAAAATAACTCTGACATACCAAGTAAACACAACACATCATTCGTGGGATCAAATAGGCCTACAACATTGGTTGGAACTATTCATTTTGTAAATATCGTCAAGCACATTATTTACGTACAAAAGAAGCTCTATTGACATCAAATTCTAAATATACAAGAGTTAGGACATTCAAAGTGGGCTCTCTATATTTGGCTTCTAAAATGACTCCTAAAGTTGACACATAAGTAAAAGTGGGGTCCAGTTTTGTTTGTTAAGGACTTGTTAATTTAGGAGTGTGAGAGCACTCCAATGGACTCTCTAAAATTAGCTCCAAGATTATGTCCTAAGATTATTTATGGACACAAAAAATGTAAATGGGTCCCTCATTCCCCCCACCCTCCTCTCCTTTTCTCTCTTTCTCCTCACTCCCAACTCCCTCCCTAAACTTGCTAGTGTGGTAGGAGCCATGCTAGAGCTATCCTTAGGAGCTTCTACGGGGAGCCCATTGATGACCAAAATTGAGCAAATTAATTGCTAAATGTTAGGAGTCTCATCTAAGAGTTTTTTTAAGATCTCACTGTATATGCCCTTACAAGACATATTTGTGCTCGCATTTTAAGATCCAAATATTTTTCTTTTTTGGTGCACGACTTTGTCATGCATATGCAGCAATCGATATTCGATCAAACTAATTTTTTATGTGAAAATTTTAATTGACGGATTCTACAAATACGATTTTGATCATTTATTATATGGGATGTCTTAGACACATAAGAGCATCCTCAATAGCCGAACAAAACAAAAGGTTGTTATGTTAGCAATGTTTGTTCAAAAAAGTATTCATGTTAGAATTACCAAAGTTAGAACTAACCAAATTTTGGCTCTTTGATAACCATAAACTAGCAATCTTTTGCCCATAACTAAATTGAGTGGACACTACATCTACTCAATCAAACATACCCATCACTACACAAAATGACAAAAATCTTTTCCCTCTCCCCTTCTCTCTCTCAACAATATTTTCAAAAATTTTAAAAACTATATTTTGCAAAAGCAATTTTTTATTCAAAAACTGTTTTTTTTTTTGTTTATAGAAAACTTTATAATTATTCAAAACACTGTTTTTCTTTGGAAACAGTTATTTTCAATAACAATTTTTTTTTTAAAAAAAAAAACTCTTTTACTAAAAAAAAATTAAAAAATATTTCAAAAATAGTTTCAAAAACTATTTTTTTGTAGTTTGAAAAAGTGATCCGTTACGTTTTGTTTATTCAAGTTTGAAAAAGTGTCGAGGATCCATCATTTTTTGTTATGCACAAAAAAAAACAAATGCTGGACTTGACATTGTTAACTTTATCAAAAACTGACGTGGGTTATCTAATTTTAAGCAGGGCATTGACGATGCTCTGGCAATCCAGACTGGACCAGACTGGATTCTAGGAAAAATTTACCCAACCTTGGTCTGGGATGTTTGTAGGTCACATCTCTAGGGATGGCAAAATGCCCCGCCCCGCCCCTAACCCGCCCCAATTAGGGCGGTTTTTTTTTTATAGAATTTTCGGGTACCGGGGCGGGTACAGGGGAAAATTAGAAAAACCCGGCTGGGTTCGGGTCGGGGTCGGGATTATATTACCCCGCCCCGTTACCCGCCCTGAACCTGCCCTGAAATATATTTATATATAAAATTATACTTTTATTTTAATCTAATTATCATTATACTAAAGATATTATATTTTTTTCATAATTTTATTATCATTCTACTAAAAAACTTTCATTCTTACCTTAATATTTTAACAATTACACTAAAATATAACTTTATTTACATGTATTTACTTTTATTTTGTTTTTAGATTAACAATTTTTTTAAAAAAATTATGAAGCGGGGCGGGGCGGGTAAACCAATCCCCCGATCGGGGCGGGAACGGGGGTACCCAAAAAATACCCGGTCGGGTTCGGGTCGGGGTCGGATTTATGTACTAATTTTCGGGTCGGGGTCGGGTATGCCAAAAGCCCGCCCTGCCCCGCTCCATTGCCATTCCTACACATCTCACATTGGGTGGAGGCCGGCTGTTAAGAGATTTTTTCTGATCCGGGCGGCTGTCAAGAGTTTTCATAAAACAGATAAGTATGTACATGTTCAAAAGTGGATGACAATCCGCGTAAGGATGTGGTCCGATAGCAATCTGATAGGAACAAGCAATCACCCCAAACTCCATCACTGTCCCCATCCGAGTACCCATTCGTCAAGTCTGGTCCCGAATCAATTTGTGTGTCCATCCCGGACCCCAACAATGATAAAAATTCGTTTTGTAAAGTGTATTGATCATTTTAACTAGGAAAGTGATATTGGCACGACACTTTTTTTTTTGTTTGTACACTTTCTTTTTTTCATTTTTTTTTTCAATACTTTATTAGGTAAAGTTATTCTTGCATTTTATGAATAGAGAAAATGAGAGTGTCAATTGATAAAAGGAGAGTGGGACTCGGGGTTGCTGCTATGGAGCTTGTGCACAGCAGTTGTTGTGCGCAATCTGGGCCGTCCACAAGTGTTTTCAACGGTTCAGATTGAAAGCAAACTATTCGTGCGTATAGTTTTCCTAGTTTGTTTGAAATCTGGATCGTCCATCCAAGCAACGGACGGTCCGGGTCGGGCACTGCTATGTAGCAGCAACTCTCGTCCAAGGAGAGTGCCAATAACAATTCCATTCAATTATAAGAAAAATCATGTTCAGGGAATACCGAGCAAAAGAATTATTGAAATATATGTATATTCAATTTATCTTGAAATATATAAATGCCTTGTACCCCCGGATAAATTGGATGAAAGGCGGCATATTGGAAAGAACACGACTGCGTCCAATCACCCGCTCTACTAGAATCTTCCCCCACCCCCCACGTACCAAATAGCCACTGCCAAGTCTTTTTGCCTTCGTTTAGCTTCCCGTGTATTCCTTACTTCTAGATCCAAATCAATCATTCACGATTTAAAATTATCTTCAAAAAAGACGCTTTTTCAAGATTCAAGTTACTTTATAAAATTTCTACTGGAGTATTTTACTATTTTTTTCGAAATAAAAAATCAAATTCAAAAAGTGACTTCATAGAAGATGACCCAATCAAAGGAAAAACTCATGGTAACTACCGTGAGCTTGACCGCATTCCAACCTTTCCTCCATTGTTTTCCCGATTCCCTCATTTTCCTGCCCCATTCATTCATCCAGCTAAATATTTAAAATATATTAATATCTAGAATTAAAGAAGAGTTAATTAATTTATTTTTCTACAGAAAAATTAAATAATTTATAGTACTGTATTAACTACCTAACAATTTTTTTTTGCCGAAACTCCACCTTAATTGATAATATTCTATTTTTATTTACCTAAATACTTACTCCGGCCCAAATTATTTGACCATTTTGGATAATCATGCAAAAAAATGCACCAACCAGATTTGTTTCAAAAAAATTTACTCAAAATTTATACCAATTTTTCCCCCCTCAACTAGATCTTTAAATCGGTGTTAAAGTTTTTTAAAAAATTATGTTAATACATTATTTTTTTTAGATGCGAAAATGCACGGTAATATAACATAACAAACAAACCACAAATGGGATCCGGGGGTGATGTGTAACCCCACGGCGCGACCGCTGGCATCTTTTTAATGATCGGAGTTGTTTACCACGTAGAGCTCGTCGAGTATTACTAGTGTACCAAAAATCAACTCGATAAGTATCTCATCAGAAAACAGCCCGATGTGGTCCCCACAAAATGTGAGTAATTTTAATTTTAGGCCTCCTTTGGCTAAAAAAAACCAAATTGGTTTTTTCATTTGTCCTTATTCAATTTTTTTTTTTTTGAATTTGTTAGTTTTAAGTTGATTTTTTGTGATTTTTTGGCTTGTCTAGACTAGAGGAATGTAAAAATTATAAAATTATTAACCAAATTTAAAATTTTGTGAATAAAGACAAAAAATAATTAAAAAATTGGTTTTTTTAAATGTTAATTAACCAACAAACAACAATTATGAGTAACTTTATTTTTAAATGTTAATTAATTTGATAAAGAACGAACGAACGACAATTATGAGTCACTTGGTCCCACACCAACCTCAACGGTCGGTGTAAAGTGTTTCCCAACTCCAACGAAAGCCCATGGTAACTATCACGAACTTGACCGCACCCAACCTTTTTTCCCATTAGTTTTTTTTTTTTTTTTTGGGATTCCTTCTCTTATTTGAACACCCATCCATATTTTCGTGCCCCATTCATTTCCTCCAGCTCTCCTCCAACCTGTCCCCCACTCTCTCTCCTCTCTCTCTCTCTCTCTAAAACTTCACCCCGATCTCTCCGCCACCGCCCCTTCAAGCACGCAACCTCCACCTCTCTCACCTTTCTTTTCGCGATCTCTCCGATCCCTCTCTCTCTAAAACAATCTTATATCTATCCACCTCTCCCCTGATTTGATCTTGGTTACGCCGTCTACCTTTAATCTTTGAGCGATTGACCATATCGATCGCTCATATACATCCATAAATCCCCATCCGATTCCGTCTAAAATTTAATCTGAAGATGGCCGAGGAACAAAAGTGGCAGGAACCAGAAGGATACAGGCTGTGCGCCAACAACTGCGGATTCTTCGGAAGCCCGACGACTCTCGACCTCTGTTCCAAGTGCTACAAGGACCACTGCCTCAAGGAACAACAGGCCTCCACCGCCAAACTCGCCGTCGAGAAATCTCTCGCTCCCGCCTCCTCCTCTTCCTCTTCTCCGTCGTCCGATCTCGCGGTTTCTCAGCAAATCGTGGTTAATTTTCCGTCGCTGCCGGCGGCGGCGGCGGAGGAGACGCCGGTGAAGGTCGAGCCGAAGCAGGCGAATCGGTGCGCGACGTGTAGGCGGCGCGTGGGGCTGACGGGGTTTAACTGCAGGTGCGGGACGACGTTCTGTGGGACCCACAGGTACCCGGAGCAACACGGGTGCACGTTCGATTTCAAGGCGATGGGGAAGGAGGAGATCGCCAAGGCTAATCCGGTGGTGAAGGCGGAGAAGCTGGAGAAGATATGATAAGATGTGATCTGGACCGTTGATTTGATGTTGGTGATGTGGATTTGGTGTTGGTGGTGATGATGGTGGTGATCGCGTGTGTGTTTGGGATTGATTGGATCGGACGGCGGTGGAATGATTGTCGGTTGGGGGTTGGTTTGGTGGAAGTTAGGGGATTGGTTGGTGGTGGAGTTTGGTTTTTTTTTTTCTTTCTTTTTTTTATTTAGAACATGTAAAATTTAATGAATATAATTTACGTTTACTCTCTTCTGCAATAACATTAGAGATTATTATGATGCATCGAATTTGTGTTTCTGTTGTTGTGGTTGGGATTTGGGTGTGTTTTTCGTCTTTATTTATTTAGTTTTCGCGTTTTTTAGTTTTACATCAATTTTTTTTTTTTGTATATTATTGGTTCGTCTCGAGAGGAATAAAAAAAGTAAAAAATTATAATCGAATCATATTTTTTTTAATAAAGACAAAAATAAGCAAAAAAAAAAGTAGACTTTTCACATTTTTTCGATCTTATTCAAAAAATTGAAAGTTCTAGTCATAATCTTTTACTGTTTTGAATTCCTTTCGCTGAGACAAACCAATAGTACTAAAAAAAATTGATGCAAAATTAACAAACAAAAAAAAATCAACTAAAGACAAAAAAAAAAAAAAGAAGGTTAAATTGACTTTTCAAGTCAAATCTCATCTTGGTTGGCTTTTGCTTTTTACTTTCACTTTCGATGTTTTTTTTTCAAAAATGATTGTGACACAACCAACCACAACTCCACTCACATGGGGTGTGGGTCCCACATGAGCTCCACATGCAGGCCCCACACCTCATGTGAGTGGGGTTGTGGCACAAAGTTTGTGTTACTATCATTATTATTATTTTTTTTTTTTTTTTTTTTACAGTTCAAAAAATCATTATTCTTTTTTTTTTTTGTTTATTTACTGCAAATGCTTATGCACGGCCAGTCATGTGTCATGTAGGACATTTGAGCCGTTATCTCAGCTATTCAATCTTGGCAATTTACGGTTTGGTTTGGTAATAGATGGTTCGAGTTTGCCGAGTACTGATGTAAAATTAGGCGAATGAAAATACATCTGACGATTTAGATACCACACAATAGTACCGTTCTGTTTCGGTAAAGTTGTTCGAAATTCTACCAAATTAATACCAGTTGGTTAGTACCCAGTACATGCATTAGAGCATCTCCTAGACTCCTACCAATTTTCAAATCTTTGAAATGAAGAATGAAAGTGACGTATCAATAGGAGATTTTGTAATTTATACTTATTTTCTTTAAAAAGTTGTACCTTTTGGAGAGATCCATCCTCTTTTTTATCATATCCATTATTCAAATCTACCTTTTGAAGAATCAAAATAAATTTGAAGAACCAATTCTCCAAAAAGGAGGATGGGTCCCTCCAAATAGTACAACTTTTTAAGCAAAAAATGACATAAATTACAAAATCTACCATTGATATGTTATTTCGGTTATTTATTTTGAAGGAAAAACAATGCATTATAGAAATAGTATGTAGCAAATTTTGAAGTAAATGGAAGTTGCCTCCTATAACGAGTGGTTGATTCATGCATCCGGAGCACTACCAAATTTGTACCACTATAGAAGGGGTTTTTTTTTTTTCCCCAGCAAATTAATATACTTGACAATTTCCTGACTTAAATTCAAAACCAATTTATTTACGAGACATTTCATAAACAATTTCTTGACTTAAATTCAAAATTAATTTATTGCAATTTACGAGATAGGTTATTGTCTCACAATACATTGATTTAAAAACTCACAATACATCGATTTAAAAAGGGGAGCCTCCACCATTGTCCCAGCGAGGTCACTTACCTCGCTGGGTTCAAAAAATGTATTGAAAAAAAAATAGATATAACTAAATTTTTCTTTCATATTGTCAATGCTGGGTTACTTGTGCGAGGTTAAAACAAATGTTTCCAACTAAATTGTCGTAGCTCTAACAAAACAAAACAAGCTTAGCCTAATTGTGAGAGCCCAATATATACTAAACATCTAAGGGTAGTGGTTTTATGACATTTGGTTCAATGTGGAAACACTAAAAATTTGGAGGGAATTAGATGACTTTTTCTCTCTCCCTCCCTCCCCCTGTTGGCAAAACAAAATATGAAGAATCATCGTGGAATGCTGTAATATGTCGAAATCTCTTTTTATCAAACGATGTAATGTATAATATATCTCTTTGGCCTAGTTGGGTTTTTTTTTTTTTTTTTTTTGCATACAATTTTTTATCATAGACACGCTATATATTTTTGTCAGTGCTGGATGAAAATTCTGGAGCTACCCTTTTTTAAAAACTGATTTAAGTCAAGAATTGAACATATCATAAAACATGAAGAAAAATGTGTGCCCACTTTCTAGTACTTATGAAAAGTCAACAAATGCAAATGAATGCTAAGGGCATCCTCATCAGCCTTGCTAAACTAGCTTTTTGGCTAAAATAGAGAGCCAAGCCCCTAAACCCCCCTAAAATCAGCCTCTCTATTCTTCCTCCCCAAATTATTTTTGCTACAGTGTCTACTCAAATTTGAGTAGGCATTGTTCACGCACCCATTAACTATTTACCTACTAATTTTTCAAAAGGGCAAAATGATAATTGTACAAACTTTTACCCATTAATTTTTCAAACCACACACTTATTTAGGGACAACCCAAAATGCAAATGTCAACATTTAAAAAGGGACGGTGGGAGTATCTAATTGAGATGATGCTTTGCGGATACTCCAAAAATTATTTTACAATTATTAAATTGTTCAAATTATTCATATGTTACCCAAAATGAATTCAATAGACCGCTTTATACATTTTCGATTTCGAATTACTCATATGTGACCCAAAATGAATTCCGTAAACCGCTTTATACATTTTCGGTACCTACGGGTGGGAGGGTACCCATAGTCGTGTCGCGGTTGTTTTGTTGTTGCATTTTATTTATTTATTTTTTTTGGGGACCTTTTGGACATAAGGGATAAGACCTTTTCTCTGGCTTTCGGGGTTTTTCTCTTTTGGCATGAGCCATGGAAGTTGTAGCTCTCTCCCCCTCATCCACCATCATCACCTTCAACACTACCCCGAATTTCTCCATTAAGCTTCGAAAAATCCTTCTCCAAACTTGCAATTTCTGCCCAATAGCTATCAAACTCCATTCCAGGAAGAAGAACCTATCTCTCAATTCTTTTTCTTCGGTTTCTACTGTATCTTCACCAATTAGAACAAACGCAGCATCAGCAACATCTACACCTTCAACTCTTACTACTCCACCTTCCACTACCATTACTCACAACCACCATTGGATGGTGTCCATGGAAACTCCTCCACAGGGGGTTAATTCCAGACCCCAAGTCCTCGATTACTACGTCAAAACCTTAAAGAGTGTTCTGGGCAAGTGGGTATTCTCCAACCCTTTCAATACATACATATCTCTGTCTGTAAAAATTCCCAAGGAGGAAAAGTTTCAATTTTTTTTGGCCCAGTAAATAAGTTACTGGTTTGAGTCTGATTAGAGCCTTGTTTGCTATTTGAAACAGTGAAAAAGATGCTCAGATGTGTATATATCATGCTTCTTGGGATACCCATTTCGGTTTCTGCTGCGACATTGATGAAGAAACATCCCTTGAGCTTGCCCGTGAGTTTCTAGTTCTTGTTATTTCTTGTTACGGTTCAAATATTCAATCCTCTCAGTATCCTTGTGCTGCAGGGGCGAAGCAAGGATTTTTGATTAGTGGGGTAAAAAAAACCTAGAACTATCTGGAACTTGTTTTTTTGTTACTAACTGGAAGAAATTGTTGAATTTTGAATTAAGAGTAAGATAAAAAAAAAAGTTGATAAAAATTACTAAATGTAATTAGTGCCTTAAAATTGACCCCAACTAATTTTCAAGGTTGAAAACAATCACGGATAGCCAGTTACCATCATTTGTAGTGCTATTAACTTGGGAAGAGAAGAGAACCTCTTGAGCATTTGGGTCATGTATAATGTTACAAGCAAGTTGAAGCAATTTAAATTTTGGAATTGAAATTAAGGGTAAAATATGTACTTGCCCCTTAAACTATCCAATTTTTTTTTACATTCCCCTTCAACTATCAATTGCACACGGTTGCCCCTCCAACTATTCAAACCCTACTTTCTAAGGCCAATTCCCACATTCCATCCATTAAATGGATGGAAAAGTTAGAACCTAACCGTTAGTGGTTAGTTGAAGGCTATCTGTCTTTTAACCATCCAATAGATGTATATGTATCTATCTCCTTCTTGCAAAGGCATTGGCAGTAAGCAGATTATGTGTGTTGCATAGGCATTGGCATTGGCAGCAACCATTTTAATTGATTTTTGGATCCCCGATTCCCCGTGGGGATCCCGGTCCCCGCATTGGGGCGGGGATGGAGGTTAAAATAAAATCCCCCGTGGGGATCGGGGAGGGGATATGGACTTATATAGGTTCGGGGATCGGGGATGGAGGTAGTGGTATCCACCCCCTACCCTCCCCATTGCCATCCCTATTGGGAATCAAACAACATAGCAAATCATCTCTCTCACTGTTTGCTATTTTTTCTTACACACTTGGGGGCTTCGTTGCATGTGTTTAACTTGCCAATTTTCAGGTATTGGCCATAGGATTGGAATGGGATCTTTAAATATCAGGGACCCCTTGACTTCGTTTAGTCCATCTTTAGACTTGTTTGCTATCACTTCTGTCGAATTAAGGTACCCTTGATCACCGTTTTTAGTACTGGGGTGAGTAGGGACTGTGAGATAAGAGAGAGGAAGGAGGAGATAGATACATATACATATATTGGATGGTTAAAAGACAGATATAGCCTTCAACTAACCCACTAATTGTTAGGTTCTAACTTTTCCATCCATTTAATGGATGGAATGTGCGAATTGGCCTTAGTAAGTAGGGTTTGAATAGTTGGAGGGGACCGTGTGTGCAATTGATAGTTGAAGGGGAAAGTAAAAAGAATTTGGATAGTTTAAGGGGCAAGTACATATTTTACCCTTGAAATGATAGTTTAAGGGGCAAGTACATATTTTACCCTTGAAATTAAATAATGTATGTGCAAAATTTAAAATATCTTAGTGAGAAATCAAACTCAGCGGGGTCAAGTGACCCCACTTGTATCAAGGTAGCTTTGCCCTTGCTTGTGCATTTGCGAGCTGTTTGCGTGAGAACAAATACAAAAATACACTGATTAATTTGGGAATCTTGTGCTTGGTCTAATATTTTCTAATCTGATTGAGAATTAAATGTCTTGTTAATGAGCAATGCTACTTGCTCACTTATGTGCAGTTATGCACATATCTAGACGCATTTGTGAGGTCCATGTGCATTGTACAGTAATGAACACATCTTTGTCCGGATCTGCGCACATAGAATTTCTCTTTGTTTCTCTTTGAAAGTTAATTACTATGTCAAAGAGCTTCTGCAGAATGAATGTACTATTATGTGTGTCATTTCTGCTACATTCATACTTTGTAGGTTTACCAGGGGTACTATCTATTAGGCCCGACCCAGACTTTAGCAATTCAGAGAAAGAGTATAGCATTCCAGATGTTCAGTTGGGTCTTTTGTCAAACACATTACCTGAAAGTACTTTATTATTTCCAATGGGAAATTCCAAGCACTGGGTAGTTCGATTAGACAAGCCGGCAATAGGAGTTGTCACAAAGGCCCAAATTGTTGACTACTGTGCTCAATTACTGACCAAGGTGATGGGGAAGTAGGTGTTAATATTTAAGTGTTTTATTTTGCTTCTTTCACCACTTCTGTTTCTGTTTCCTAAAGTTGGATTGAAAAATTTTCTATAGCAAGAAGGATGCTCAAATGTGCATATACCACATTTCGAGGCATTCCAACTACGGATTCTGTTGTGAACTAGATGAGGAATGTGCACAAGAGCTTGCTGGTTGGTATACGGTGCTGTTTCACATTTGAACGTACATATTGGATGTGCATGTTGGTATGGTAACCACACATGTATTGGTTTGGTGCAGGTGTGCCTGGTGTGTTATCTGTTCGGCCCGATGACAATTTTGATTCAGATAACAAGGATTATGGAGGTTTGTCAGCATGTTATATTTGATAGATGTACGCTATTACTTTGTTGGTAATTGCTTATGAAATAGTTTCATTGCTAAACTCATGGAAAGCAACGCGAGGTCTGAATTGATAACCTTCTGCTGAATTCATGAATCACCTTTCTTCCTCCGAGGTTTGGAGTTTTGCTTTTGAGATCAAATGGATGGCTCAAGCGTAAGATCGAATTCATAGTGAGCTTAATGTCTCATGATATTGCACAATGACTGACATTCATTTGGGGTATCTGTTTTTTTCTGCTTGGCAAAACAATTTCATTAGGGATATCTGTTACTAAATCAAAGAGTGAGGTAATTGAAACTTGGGAAGCTCTAGGATAGATGAAGTCAGGCAGAGGTCATATAAACATCATATCTGGTGAGAAGTGCCTTGTCTTTGAGTGTTTTTGAGCTTATTAGCGCACAATTGCAAACTTGCACCTGCTATGCACCTTTTGAAATAGTTGAATGCTGATTTTTTTGATAGGTAAGGCCGTAAGATGGACTCAAACTGGAGTCTCTTTACTGAGAATGTGGTGTCACTGGGAACAGGGCATGCAGTTTTGTCCATTCTTTGTCCTTATATCTTTGTACACGCTCCTCACCAGTGCATTCTCACTCTTTTTATCTTTTGTGGTTGTATACCTTCTAGCCCTATTGTCTCATTTTGATATCGGGTATTCTCTTGCTCTAGTCACTTCTTTTTTTTTTTTTTTTGATTGGCTGCTCTGGTCACTTTTTTCTATGGCCCAGTCATCGATGCGAAAAAAATAAATTGTGGTTATACGAAAATTCTCCTCTTTTCTCCGTTTCCCCTCTTGATTTTTGGTCAAGGGCGAGCATAATTGCAATGTCCAACACCACCATGGGCCAATGTTGCTGCACTGATGTCGGGTTGGTGGTTGGAGTCTGTTTATCAGCTTTGTTGGTGGTGTGTGGGATTTTGTCTCCATTGATTATTGGGAATCTAGTTCTGGTCTTTTGTGAGTTTTGAGATAATTCAACTGTGACTTTAGTGCAAGGGGCAAGTAACGGGTAGACTTGCTCAGAGGTCTCGTTGTCTGTCCAATACGTGTCCCTATATCTACCGGAGGTTTGAGGTCTTCTCTCTCTCTCTCTCTCTCTAAATTATTTTTGTGCTCCACGGCTAGTATTCTTTTATGGAATAAGTGTGTTGAACTGTTTTGGTTTGGGTTTGATCTGAAGCACTCTTGCTGGCCTGTCAGCCATCTGTCTGTCAGCCATCTGTTTTGCAAGTTTTTGCGGATTCCACTGATTCTGGATGGAATGCCCTGTGGGCAGTGGCAATGCTTTGAGTTATAAACTTATATGCCGTTTCGTTTTGAAAATTTATTCCGGCCAAGCCAGTTGGGTTGTGATGTTTGTCTTTTTTTGCTAGGTTTTCGTTTTTTTTCCCCATGTGGTTTATACCTGTGTGTACCTGTCTTTTGTACGTGTTTTGGCTAGGTTTTTATGGTTTTTTGGTAATAAAAGGCTTGCTTACCCAAAAAAAAAAAAGAGAAGGTTTAATCTCTTTTGTGCGAGACAGTGAAGCCCTAGGTGCATTTCTTTACTTCCATATTTTGGCGTGTAGTGATAAAAGAAGGTTGAGACCAAAAGGAGGAGAGAATATTCTTTACTGTATCAATTCTATACTGTGTATTCTAAAGCAGTCTAGGCTTCCAAGAAGTCTGAATGTAACCTTTCTTAAGGTTTTCTGATACCGGGCCTTTTTTTTCTTCTTCTCAATAGTGAGGATGTCTGAATCACATTTGCCGCTATACAACTGACCCATGCTTGTATCATTACTTTCACATTGCGTGATTCTACTGCATGATTTTGCACTTGATTGAAATCCCCTAGCGGTTCGATTGGTTGAAGCAATTGTTTTGTGGGTACTATTTCTGTGGGTCTAAGTTACAAGAATGAGGGAGAAAGTAAATGTGAAGATCGAGATTGAGCTGAAGATATTTTGTTAGTATATGGTCTTTTTACTTTTGTGTTTCCTATTCCTACGAAAATCTTTACGCTAAAAGTTGCAGTATTCTATTAATTGTACTGTTTGGGTGACCTTGTGTCTTTTCAAGGCCTGCGGGGATTATGTGAGGACGTGTTATACAGTTTGACTAATGTAAAACCATTGAACTTTTAAGCCTGTGTCCTCAGTGAAAAAGTGCAAAAGTGCCAGTATAACCAACTCCAAATTACTGGTTGGGAAGTTTGAGTGCTTTGCAGGAATTTATTATCCATCTTCAAAGGGCTGCTGGAATCCACCGTACCGTTAAATCGTAATTATATACTTGGTTTCTTTTTGATACTCAACTTCTTGGGATTGTTTATGAGGTTTTCGGTTAATTGAGGACAGGTGGTCTTTACTCAGATGACACCATACTTCTAGCTGGTCATTCTGCAATCCAAGGAGTTACTTTATTTGTCCAAACAAGTTTCGTTGTGATTATTCAAGTGAGATAATTTATTCTGATTGTTTTCTTATAATGTTATTATCTTGGGATTTCCAGGTGAAAATTTGCAGCAGTTGAGTGATTCAACAGATTCTTCAGCAGAAAATGTAACAGTCAACATTGAAACAAAGAAGCTTTTTGTGGCTGGTACGGTGTTATTTTTGTATTGTTTTATTAACTCTAAATCTCTTTCCTTTTTGGTGGAATTTGAATCATGGTATACTACCTGCAGACAACGTGTTGTACTGAAACAGTTTTGCTGCTTTGGCATCACTTTTTGTTGTTACTGAATACTGAGACTACTCAAGTTTTATTGCACTTGTATGTTGACCTGTTTAGCCAATTATATGCATTGTTTTTTTGGGAAGTTGTATATTATAACCACCCAAAAGAGAGATCAATGGGATAGCGTTGAAACCCCAAATCAAATACAGACACAAGGGTGTGGCGGGGAGGCATGGTGGAAGTCCAGCCTGCACCATATGTTCTCTGATTGAAATGAAACTTTTTCTCTGCACCGGGCCACATATGGAAAACAAAAGGGAGATCAAGGGGATAGCCTTGAAACCCCAAATCAAATACAGACACAAGGGCTTGGCGGGGAGGCATGGTGGAAGTCCAGCCCGCACCATATGTTGTCTGATTGAAATGAAACTTTTTCTCCGCTCTGGGCCACATATGGAAAACAAAAAGGAGACAACAATCCCCAACACAAAAATCCTATTCCAAACATCTCTAATCCGCAACGCTTTAACAGAGGGCTTGACTGGTGTCCAGGAGCGAAGACAAGCCCTAAGGTCTTCTGAAAAATGAAGGACTACCACGTCGGAATGGTTGCCCATGGCCTGGAAAATACGACAATTCCTCTCTCTCCACAAGTGAGATATTGTAGCAGCTAGACCAAGCTTGAGCACTGTGGCCGAAATAGAAGCTCTAGCCCCCAAGGTCAAGCACTTAGAAATCTCATTCCCAATGTCCCAAGGAGACTAAGTCGCCCCACACTTTTCAGGAGAATTGACATTCAAAAAAAGATGGCTATGAGATTCCTTTCCTCCATGGCAAAGAACACAATTATCATCAGAAGAAATACCCCAAAGAAATAGTCTGTCCTTTGTACTAAGCTTGCCATGACACACCAACTATTCAATAGAGACCCACCTGGGAACATGGCCTTTAAACCAAACCACGCTAGACCAAAGAACAGATGGAAGCACCTCCCTGATGGCCGTCCTAGCAGATTTGACGGAGAAATCCCGGGAAGGTGTAGCCGATCAAGTAACCCTATCCTCCCTTTCTGGCACTGGAACAAAAGATGCAGGACTAGATTGCAGAATCTCTTGGTTGACAGAGCTTCAGGATCTAGGCCATCTCCAACCATCATGCCCAACGACAGAACAAACCTTGGCATGCAGATTCCTCCCCATATTGAAGCTAATTCGATCACCAAACACCAAATAAAGTGGTCCCAGGGGGTGCCAATTATCTAATCATGAGAAAGTAATCCCTCTGTCCCAAATTGTTGGTCCTGTGCGGATTTCATTGCGATTTTTAAATTGTTTCTTTCAATATATGATGTATTTTATGTGCAATATGGATCTTATTTAATAGATCTCAATTAGTTCTATTATACAAACTTTTAAAATCTCTAAAAAGATTATAGATTGAAAGATGTCATATGAACAGTTTAAAAATAGCATTGAAATCCGCACAGGACCAACAAATTGGGACGGAGGGAGTATTAAGGCCATTGCCTATGACAGACTTGATAATGGACTGAGCCAGTGGTCTAAGCTTGAATAACTTCCTCATAGTCCAGGAGGAGTCTTGAGGTAAGTCCATTTACCAAAGGCAATGATGTTTAAGCACATAAGAATGAATCCATTGGACCCAGAGAGTCTCAGCCCTCTTACTTATAGCCCAAAGATGCCTCAACATGGAACCCTATTCCAATCAGCAAGCCTTGTAAAGCCTAAACCTCTTTCTTTCTTCAAAGTACAAACATTGTACCAGCTGATCTTAGCTCCAGAGGATTTTAAGGATACACCCCTCCAAAGAAAAGCACCAAGGACCCCCCCAATTTTTTTGATAATCTTCCTAGGAAAGATAGAGAGAGAAGACCAATAAACTTGGATAATGAATAGGACAGAGCAAACAAGCTGAGCTCTAGGATAACAGCTTATTTGGCCAAAAAATAATACGGGCAATCAATTAATGCTTCAAGACTGCAACACTATTAACCATGCCATCTGTATATGTCTCCTGATGAGTTATAGACTCAATAGTATTAGAACTATTTGCAGTCTTGTGAGCATCAGGAAAAAAACTATAAAAATGTATATATACCACAATGCATGGGTTGGGTAAAATAAAGCAGAAATTTCTTCTAAGGCTTCTGATTGATGATCGAAGTCTGATATGCGACAAACTCTGACTGCAATTGTGAACTGAAGTTTCACTTTGGTTTGACCAAAATGACAGTTCCTGAATTCCTGTGTTGGACTGTGATGAATTATAACTCTACCTATCTCGTTGGGGATTTGCAATGCCAGAAAACATCATCATTGCTTTACATTCTTTCCTCAGATCTATATTTTCAGATTTTATCATTTTTCTTTTTGGGTTGTTTATTTCTCCTGTTGAATATTTCCTCACAAGTAGTGACTTTTTTCTTCTTCTTCATTATCCGCACAGGTTTGTCGTTTTATACATCTGAGAAAACCTTGCGTGCAGCATTTGAGGGATTTGGTGAGCTTGTTCAAGGTACCTTGTGCAATATAACAAAACAAGTTCCACTACCTAAGCAGAAGGCAATTGCATAAATTCTGTTATTGCGGACTTTTTATTTACAGTTAAAGTTATAATGGACAAGATTTCGAAAAGGTCCAAAGGGTATGCCTTCGTCGAGTATACCACTAAAGAGGCTGCAGCTGCAGCTCTCAAAGAGATGAATGGCAAGGTAAATTAAGAATGCAGACACGAATCTCTATTTTACTTGAGCCATTTGTTTGAAGTTTCTCTTGGCGATCCAACAACATGAAAGAAAGAAACTTAGCCTGTTTTGTGCATGGTGGTTTCAGATCATCAATGGCTGGATGATAACCGTTGATGTTGCCAGGAGGCCCAGGACAAATCCACCAACGCTCAGCAGGGGCCAGCACATACCGGCTGTCTAATTAGAGAGAGACTAAATATCAGCAAGCAGGAGGGCTGAACTCTGAACTGTCAGTTTGTATAGCTTGATAGTTGTATGAAATTGTTTTCTAGCGATAAATTGTAGACTTTATTGGCATGTTTTTTCCCTTGTCCATTTTTTGGTGCATCTTTTTGGCATACTTCCTCTCTAGTCATATCAATAAACTCCTCTACTTCTATTAGAGTCAAAAGAGCCAATTCAATACTGCTTGGGTTTTGTTGGGAATACAACCCTGTTTGTTTCACGGGACAAGGACATATAATTGCACTGGATATATGATTTTACCGGATCAATATTGATCTGATTAATATTTCACACTCCTCGTGGTGTTATATATTTCAGACTTTGTGGAATTATAGATCCAAGACATGTTTAATTCAGGTTGTAAATATACAATCGAACACCAGATGGTCACACTAGATATATAATTCGATGCTGTTCATATGTGATCAAACAAACAGGCTTACACAAATTTCTCTACTTTACACGAAACTAGTGAGAAAATCCCGTGCACTCTGGAGCTTAATCTTGTGCCAAAAAACAGAGCGTAATCCGGCACCAAAACCTGATTCTCTTTCCCTTATCAGCTCTCTCTCTTCCATTGCTTTACAATTCTGAACCTTATCTCTTGGTGAAGGCATTCTAATTGGTTCCCCGCAACCCACCCCTCCTCTGCCTCTCAATTTTGCATCTTTATCTCAATATGTACTGTTATTAGAGATTGAGAATCAAATTCTCCCTTTTTGTGATTTATTAGTCCATCTTCGTTTTTTTTTTTTATACCTGAGAAGCCCTAGACTGATTTTAGTTTTGTTTTTGGTATTTCTTTGGGAAATTAGTAATGAAAGGCATATATATTCAGAGATGGTTTTCTTTGCGTTTCTTTTGAGATAATATTATTCTCCATCTCTCTTGTTTCGTTTTGATATACCGTTTCACAGAACGATTGGCGCCGTGGATTGGGCACTATTAACTTAATTTATTGGGTTGCGTTTGTGGTTGTTGCGTCACTTGTGTGGAGAGAGATGGTGATTTGTGTTATTGGGGTACTGCGTGGCTGTGATGAGAGTGGTGCCCGAGCCAATAGGTTTAAAAGTGCTCTTCCTTCGATCATTGATGAGGCCTAGGCTGGATTTATAAGGGGGAACTAATCTTGGATGGAGCTCTTGTTGCAAATGAAATCATTCATTTTTGGAGAAGTAGTGGAGCTGGAGGCTTGATTTTAAAACTTGATTTTCAAAAAGCATATGATTGTGTAAACTTGAAGTTCTTGATTAGCATGCTTAGCAACCTGGGCTGTGGGGTGAAGAGGTTTCAGTGGATTTTGGAATGTGTTTCATCCGCCTCATTATCCATCCTTATAAATGGCTCACCTGCAACTGAATTTAAGCCTCAGAGGGGTTTGGGACAACGAGATCCCTTGTCCCCTTTTCTGTTCACCGTTGCCAAAAAGAAAAAGAAAAGAAAAAAAGTGTAATCGTCAATCGTGTATCCCAGACTCTAACACGTCACCCATGTTTATCCAATACCCACTATTCCACTAGGGCCGGCCAAAATCCTAAATCAGTAATCACTCTCAATTCTCAAAGTCTCACAGTCTCACTCATTCTCTCCACCTCCCACACAAATCATCCGACAATCGACATCCATGGGTTGTGGAGGTTTAAGTTTATGGCATTGAATTCTCCCAAATGGGCTGAAAAAATAGGTTTGAGAAATGATTGAGCCGGAAAATGGGCTAGAAATATGATTGGAAAATTTCCTAAATTTGCCCAAGTCAAAGGCCCATTTGTCACAGCCCAATCCGTCAAATCCATCCGGAACCGATCCGTCAAATCCAGAACCGAACCGATCCATCCGTATATCATCCACAGATGGTTCCGGATCTTGAAAACATAAATCAGTTACTATCGGTTTGGATTAAATCCGGAACCGAACCGTGGACACCCCTATCTGTAACAATGATTTGAGTCGAAGTCTTTAGGTGTTTTCAGCTCTTTCGTGGCCTCAAAATCAATTTATCCAAGAGCCTTCTGTGTGGGTTGGATGTCTTAAGACCAGCTGGTGGATATACTGCTATGGCACGGGACTCTTTATAGTATGTTTACAATTAAATCTGCAAGTTCTCAGTGGGAGGAACTTTTTAGCGGAGCCGCTTGTGGATTCTATTTGGAAAAAACTCAAGCCCTCTTCAAGTGGAGATGTTCTGTTTGACAGGATGTCCAAAATAAGATTGCCACCAGGTCCATTCTTGCTAAGAGTAAGCATTATCAATCAGGATCTCAACCTCTGCCCTTTGTGGCTCTCAGGTATCTGAAACCCCTTTTCACCTTTTGTCTCATTGCAACTTTGCCTGGAAAATCTGGGCTGCATTTCTAAACCGGTGGGGGGGTGCAGTGGTTCTGCTCACCTAATTAACTTGACAGCTCTAATAGAGTTTTGGACTTTTGGTTATATGGTAAAATGGTGCTGGGAATCTTTTTTTTGATAAGCAAGAATTTATTAATCTTTGAAAATGAATTACAAAGATTAAAAGGGACCAAGACTGAAAACGCCAAGGACCCGAAAGGGAAAATAACAAGATACAACCAGGATGGTAAGATACCAGCCAAACCACAAACACAGAAAACACCCAAAAAGACCAAACCCCTGGGCCAGAAGACACAAAAGAGAAGGCCAAGAAAGCGCAACCCAACAACAACATGACAAGGAAAAAAACCACAGCGCTCCACCCAAAAAAGCCCGCCACAGGGAAAATCAGAAGCACAACCCCCAAACAATGCCGACACCTCCAACCAAAAAACAACCAACACCAGGATAAGCCAAAGAGCTCCCACCAGTATATTTGCAGTGTTTTGCTCTTCCTGGGGTCTTTTTGGTTTCTTTATCCGACCTGTGTTTTTTCTTCAACTTTGTATTTTTTACTTTCCTCTGGCAGTTTCTTCCTACTCTGCGTTTTGCTAGTTTTCTTTTTTCCGTTTTGTTGGAGGCTTGCTGCTTCTCAATGTACTCGTTATCGAGTTTCTAATATGTATATCTCTTTCGCCGATCAAAAAAATTAAAAAACATTCGAGACCATTCTAGAATAGTCTAAATATTATTCTTCAATCTTCTAGAGAGTTCTTCATCGTTTTAGAATATTCTAGAACACTCTCAAACCTTTCGGACTTGTTTAGTGTTGTAGGAGTAATTTATTTGGAGGATTCTACATCTGTGGAGAGTCAGGTTTGGTTGTCAACATATTTTTGAAAATTTGAGAAATCTAGCTATAACAATAACTGGGAAGAAGTTGGGTGCTCCAAGAAATAACACGTATTTCTCCAAATTCAAAGTGATCGGTCCTCGCAGTGGGACCTACCGACTTCAACCCAGTGACTTGAACTTGGTGTTGTCAATTGGTGGTTTGGTTGGCATTGAGCATCAAGATTTTTTCAAGAAAAAAGCTGCCTGTGCAAACAAGTTACAACAAGGAAAGAATTGGAAACAAAGTTAAAATGGGGCAAGAAATGTGAAATTTTTGGAACAAGCATAGTCTAGTAGGCAAGAAAAACTCTCTCTCTCTCTCCACAATTGCAAAAATACAAGAAAAATATTGGTGCTTTAGCTTGTTTTCACTTAGAAAAGGTGCAACTAAAACCATAGGCATTGCAATGCGAAGAGCTTAATTTGCTTGGAGATACAGAACGAACGTGTATCACACACGCAAAATTTGTGAAAGTAACACACGAATACTCTACGATAGTAGGTATTCAAGAATCCGCTAATGAAATTTTTAAAGAAATTGTATTGAAAAGCAATCTTTATGTGGAACTTCTGGCGCATTTTAATTTTTGTTAAGAAAATGGATGAATAAGAAGCCTTTTCTAGGAATGGGCATCGATGGTAAATCTTCTTCTCCCATTTGACCCTCTTCACTAGACGGTGCATGATAAAGAATGTTTTTGAAATTTTAATTTGTTTGCTGATTGATTTTAAAGTAAGGGGAGGTTGGCGTAAATAAAAATTGAATACAAGATGTTAAATAGGACAACGCAGAAATAAACCAAAAGAAAAAATTGAAGCAAAAAAAAGTCAACATTCTTCTCAGAAATTGACATAAATTGCCCGTAAATTGTAATGGGTGCTTTGGCAAAAAAGCGCAGAACTGGTTTTTTTGTTCTTTTTTTTTTGTCTGTATTCAATTTTTTGTTATTACATTTTTTAGTTTTGCGTCAAATTTTCATAGTTTATGGATTTATCTCGATGAGAAATTCAAAAAGTATAAAATTATGGACGAAACCAATATTTCTTTTTGAATCAAGCCGAAAATAAACCAAAATAAGCCAGTTTATTGGTTTAATTTTGGCTTTATTAAAAAAAAAATAGTTTCGAACCATAATTTTATACTTTTTGGATTCGTCTCGTCGAGACAAATTCATAAACCACGAAAACTTGACGCAAAACTAACAAATGTAAAAAAAATTTGAATAAAGACAACGAAAAAACCAAAAAAACATTTTTTTCATTTTTACCAAATTAATGTCCCTATTCACCAGCACGCATTTCTTCTCACCAAAGCTGGGAAAATTTTCCTATGGTTTTCGTGAGGAACACTTCAATGTCTAAGTACTCATTTTGCAATTCCTTATTATTGCGTACATGCGCTTCCTCCCTAGCTACGTGAACTTCTCTTTCATCCAAAACCTCCAAAAGAAAATCTAAACTCTTTATGGCAAAGCCACTGCCATATCTCGTGTCTTTGCTGCTCTGCCTTTCCTTGGCCATTCCATCAGGTTAGTCAAGCCGGTTTTCGTTATTTGATGTATATGCGCGTAATGAAAATTATGAGAGAAACCAATGATCGTCGGCATTTAGATTATCGTAGTCTGGTGTAGCATTTTCTATATTTCGAATGAACCATAATTTACGTACAAAAATTATACAGTATCTAGAAATTTCTTGACTGTACGAGGTTTCTTCTTTATGACAGGGGCTCGGGATGAGAGAGGGGGGTTGAAACGACGTCGGTTAGAAAATGTGAAGCTTTTTGTGTTTGGAGACTCTTACGCTGATACAGGGAATTGTCCCAAGTCTTTGGCAAGCTCGTGGAAGGAACCGTATGGGATCACTTTTCCCGGTGAACCCGCCGGCCGGTTCTCCAACGGTCGAGTCCTAACTGATTACATAGGTTCTCCCTCCCCCTCCCCTCCTTCTCTCTTTGTTCTTGTTTTTATTGTAAATTTAATTTAGGTTGGAAACTGCTTTAATATGAAATTAACTAAAATTGCTTTGAAGTTCAAATTCCCGTATCTTGTTTTCGGTTGTAGTAGTACGGGCGGAATGCCCATGCTTGAAGACACTTGCAAATAAAATTAGACTTCACAAAATATTAACCACTTCAGCACAATATAGATGAAAATAAATCTCGCAAACTATCATAAATCAAGGTAATTTGTAGATAATTCTTATCTAAACCTCCTCGTCCTTTGGAGCATGCTCTATAATTGATCAAACCAAGCAGCTCATTATATGTCCTCTCGAATTGGCCTATCAAAAAACTCCATGGTGTAGTACTACATGGGTGGAAATTCTCGTATTCCATATGTATATGTTCTTGCGGCTCGGATGACTATTCTTGTCTATATCGCTACGGCTATAAACACTTTCGTGTTCTTATTAACAAAACATCCCCTTTTTCTTCGCTTTTTCGAAACTGGTACAGAAATTGGTGTTTTTTCTACGTTCTTTACCTTAGTTACTGGGGGGTTTCGGGGTGCAAGACTCAAAAGTAACAAGAAGTTTGTAGATGGGAACTGGGAAGATAGGACCGAAACCAACGTCGAATAAATGCTGGCCATACCAAAAGAACTAACCCAATTTAATAAATCTTGGCTTTTGAAATTTGAATCCTTCGTCTAATTTTAACTTTTCGATTGAATGCCAAGATTGTGAAGCAAAGTTAATCTACGGTTGAACAAAGTAATTATCCTTTTTCATTACCAAAAAAATAATAATTGTCATTCTTCATTGCAAAGTTCTTTTTCGGAAACAATCTAAGCCTTAAAATTGGGTACGAGATTCAATCCCAGCCTTCCAAATTGCCACGGAGGATAAATTCAATGAGCCAAATAACATGAAGGGTTAAATTTGTTTTGAGCTCAGAATGGGACTTATATGATGAGTGCACCAGGACATGCTGCGTACTCTTGTTTTACCTAAAGTTATTTGAGGTTTTTTTGGCAATTAATTAGCTAACGGTTCTTTTGGACTTCATGATATGCAGCTTCATTTCTTGGTATACCATCTCCATTGCCTTACCAATTGAGAAAAACTGGCAAGGAATCATCTGCCTTGGGTATGAATTTTGCATATGGAGGGACAGGTGTCTTCAACACATTGGCCAAAGAGCCAAACATGACGACCCAAATCGATTTATTTCAACAACTTGTTGAAGAAAAACTGTACACCAAACAAGACCTAAACTCCTCCATTGCTGTGGTGTCTGTTGGGGGCAATGACTATGCTACACATATGGCAACTAATGGCAGCCTACAGGCGAGTTTGTTAATCTAATTTATTTATACTACGTACGTACTCAGAGGGTGTTTGGGAGCCTACTTTTCAGCTTTTCATTTTTAATTTTTTAGCTTTTTGATTTATTGGATTATGGCCAGAATGACTTTTGAATCTGAGATGAGTGTTTGGGAGAAATGTGCAGAATGCATTTTGGGAGAGAGAGATGAGAGAAATCCATAAGTAGAAGTTGAAAAGGAGGTATGAACCTCTTTTTGCTTTCTTCTCTCTATCCCCGAAAATGGAGAAACAGTTTTTGGGAAAACTCTTTCTCCCTTTGGCTGCCAAACACCCATAAACCAAAAAGGAGAAACCAAAAAATCAAAAAAGAGGCTCCCAAACGGAGCCTCAAAGTTGGTGGTCTAATTTCTGTCTTGGCTGTGATTTTTTTTTTTAGATTATTGGTTTGTCACAATGAGAGAAATCTAAAAAGTAAAGAAAAATTATAAAAATATTGTAAATGTTTACTAAGATAAAAAATAATTCAATTTTTTTGGGGATTATTGGATTAGTTTTGTCTTTATTCACAAAAATTTTAGTTAATAAATTTTTTCTCTTTATATTTCTCTTGTCGAGACGAATCAATAATTCAAAAAAAAAAAAACGACGCAAAATTAACAAATGCAAGTTCTTTGCCAAAGCATCTTTAAGCAAGGACAGAGCTAAGAATTCACCTCAGTGGAGGCATCTTATTATTATAATCGTGGAATTTTTCTCATTCAATGATTTTGCTAAATTAAGACATTCATCATGGACTGAAAGTTTATAATGCATCCTTTTTATATAAAAAAAAAGATCAAAAAATGAGCACACAATCTTAGACAAAACTTTTAGAGTATGGTTTAACTTGACAAGTCTTTAAAATGATCGAGATGGTTTTATTAATGACTTTTTAAAAAATATTTCCCACAACGGTTAAAATTTAAAAAAATCAAAATATAAATCTTCAAATAAACAAACAATTTATAACCAGTAATTATAAGTGAACCAGCCAACATAAGTTGAATCACAAAATTAACTTTACATTTTTACTTTTGAGACATATATGAGTGTATATGTTAAATATAGCATTATATTACGTATATAACATAATTTTTTTTATTTAGTTTTGAGCGGAGATCAGCGGGGGCACGTTATCCCCCACATGCCCCCTTTGGATCCGTCCCTGCCTCTTAAGGGACGGCAGAGCCCCCGCTTCGACTGATATGACTCGCTTTATCTGATTTCGTTCTAGGGTTTTAAAGCCTTCACTGAATCCGTGATCAACCAGCTTGCCATGAACATAAAGCGGATTCATGGCTTGGGAGTGCGAAAGGTAGCCGTTACGACAATGGAGCCTCTCGGGTGCCTGCCAGCAATCACTGCCTCAAACTCGCATAAAAATTGCAGCGAAACTGAGAATTCCCTAACTGAATTCCACAACCAAATGCTGACGAAAACCGTGCAAAATTTGAACAACGAAACTGGCAACGTGGCGTTTGGAATCATCGATCTCCACCGTGCTTTCTTGTCTGCGTTGAAGTTACGAGGAAACCATACAGGTAGAATATATATATGAATTTTTTTTTATCAGCAATTTTAAACATTAATGGCCAATTCCATCTACGTAAAAATTTTAAGAAAATAAATTTTACATAAAGGGGCAGGTTCCCTTACACTTAAAAAAACACATAAAAAACACTCGATTTTGTTTCGGGCCCCGCTGCGATGTTCTGAACCGTTGATCTTGTTTAATTGAGTAAAATAGGTGGTCCTGCAAAAATTCAGTTCATTCGGATATCGGTAAGTGATTGATCCAAACAATTTTGCAAAAATTATGACAAGAACTAGTGTTTTTAAAACTGTTAGGATCGAGCACTTACCAATATCTGATTGAGCTAAATTTTTGTAGGACCTCATATTTTACTCATTTAAATAAGATCAACGGTTCGGAATATCGCAGTGGGCCCAGAAAGAGTGAGGTGTTCTTTTATTTGTTTTTTTAAGTGTGAGGGGAACCGTATGCATATACAAAAACTTGTGGAGAAATCACATTGGGTGCAGATGTGCGCTCCTTACCAAACAAATTTTTGGACCGCACCTAGTGGCGTAACCAGAAAATCATTCTAGTGAGGACACAATTCATAAATCTCTTGTTTAAGAATCAAACATGTATTGATTTTCATTTGAAATGAGTATCGAGTCGGTGGCGGTATGTGGTTTCATAAACACATTATAGTTTTGAGGCAAAATTCGGTGAATTGAGGGTGGTTTGTGAGTAGTTAGTTATTCAGTGGTTCTAGGGCATTGTCACGTGGTGCCCTAACACCCTTCTCTATCATTTTTTTATCTGCCTTCATCACATATTCAGCTAAAACTCATATATTTAGTTTTGAATCCTACATACATATGTGCATGAGAATGACATTATAACACTAAGTAATGGCGCCCCAAGAGTGCTAATTAAGTATATTAAAAAAAAGTGATGTACCATTTTATATTTTTCTACGAAAATGCCAAAAAAAAAAAAAAAAAATCCTCCCAAAAATCTAGTGCGGGCACAGGCCCATACTAGTCCATAAGTGGCTCTGCCACTGTCCGCACCCAATCTCAAATTCTGCGTCCGCTACTAATTGTATCTCTCCAAGTTTATGCTCGCTCGTCCCCCTCAACACACACACACACACACACGCTCAATTTACAAAAGGAAAAAACATGGAAGTCACAATTTCGCGCATGGTGCAGGGAGTTCAAAGTTTGAGAGTCCATTGAAGCCATGCTGCGTGGGTGTGGAGAGAGAGTATTCATGCGGGAGTACAGACCAGATGAGCGGGGCGAAGAAGTACACAGTATGTGAGAAACCCCAGCTTTCATTTTTCTGGGACATGATACACCCTTCTCACCAAGGTTGGCATGCCGTTTATTCCGCCCTCAAACATTCTCTCCACCACCAACTCTATTATTGATCACACTGCGCGTTATCTTGAGCGTTTGTCGAAAATTCTTATCAACAACTCTTGGAATTTTAGCGATTCCTAGAAACCGAAAAAAAGTCTAAATCTGAGTCTAGAGGAGCTAGATTTTGAGTGCTTTTCAGTGCAAATTTTACGTTTTATGTATTATAAATTCTGATCTTCAATTTTTTTAAGTGCAGGGTACGAGCTTTTACAGTAAATTAAGCATAATTTCAAAGCTATAGTAAATATGGTTGTGTGATTTTACTGAAATCTGGTTTCATAGCTGTCGCAAACATGCCCATATTAGATTGAATGACTCATCATAATTGATTATTGGGCAAATAAAAAGCAAATACGGTAAAAGTAAAAAATTCAAACCACGGAAAATAGTAATTTACGAACCTATATAATGAGTGAATTAATGCTGTTAATTGGTATTGTTGAGTTGGTAGATGCTTTTCAAGGGTCGAATATATGCTTTTAACTTCTCTCTCTTCAGCGTTGGTTCTTTCAATGACTAATTGATCGTAAGGCTATATTTGGATGCTAGTAATCTGCATTCTGCCCTTGGAATGACAATAATTGATTAACAGGAATTAAATACACGAAAAGATAATGCCCAAAGTAATTATAAGGAATCACATACCAATTCTCATTCATCTACAAAATTCCTGCCATTCAAATTGAGCAGAAAATGATTCTCCCTGTCCCTTTTTTAAGTGATTTTTTTGGGAAATGTGTATTTTTGTGGACGTTAAAAAATATACTTACACAGAACATTTAAAATTTTTTTTCGCATCAAATTAAAATACTCAATAAGCACTTTAATTTGGTATAAAAATTTATATAAAGAAGTATGTTTTTTAGGGGTTTGAAATTGAACGTATTCCGAGAGGGCTCACTTAAAAAGGGACGGAGGGAATATCTTAATTTCAAGCTAAATGAGGTTCAAAACATAGACCAATCTATATTTTTAAGGATTTGGGTTGGGTTGTTTCAATGAATTTTATGGGTCAACTTAGTTCTCCAAATTCATAATCCATATGTATTGGTTTGCTTCTTGATTTACTATAAAACTGAACTAAACCGGTCCATCCTCATCCTCATCCCTGATTCTTCCATACAACAAAATTTGGATCAGGAAATGGAGATCCAATAGCCCGGAGTCTGGTTTATTGTATAATAGTTCTAGTAGTTAACATGACAGGGAATTTTTGTTTTTGTTAACTGAGAACCATTGGTGAAAGATTGATTGTTCATCAGAATGAAAAAGGAGACACTGGATTTCAGTTTTTCCCTTTCCAATCGTCAGTCACCTTATAGATGCACCACGTAAAAGTTGCCAACCAAGATTCACCAAAATAACAAATCAGCCAAGCAAAAATGGCCATTTAGTAGAGCACAAGAAAACGTATCACTTGTTCTATACATTAACTAGTTTAAGTACTTGGCCTTTCGCATTTTTTAATCGTGCAAGTTCAGAAACAAAAGAAACTCGATGAATTCGCACACAAGTTGGGAACCACAGTACAAATTTGCAGCAGCAGAAGACCCTGTGGGGCTGTCGATGTAAACGTTTTCAAATCTATCGTAGCAATCTGACATTGACATCCTCGAATCAAATAGGGTCAATAAGCGATTCTCTGCACAATGAGTCCTGGAAAATCAAACAATGAATACCAAATTCATAGTCAAAAGAATCCACGGCAAATACTGTCCCTAAACTGCAAACAAGCAATTCACAGACAACATTCATTATCGTAGTTACTGTTTTCAGTTCTGTTTAACATGACAATACTTACCAGATCAATATACTCGGAAGCTATTGCTAAAGCAAAATCCTTGCATCTGTATAACCTTGTAATAAATCACAGATCTGCTCTTCCTGGGTATCTGGGGAAGGGAATCACATCTCTGATGTTTTCAAGCCCAGTGGCGAAGAGAATCATCCTTTCAAAGCCTAAACCAAAACCGCTGTGTTTGACAGTGCCATAGCGACGAAGGTCAAGGTACCACTCATAGGGCTCCAGCGGTAGCCCCATCTCCAGTATCCTGAAATGAGTGACAAATTTCTCCATCAATATAGTAGTGAATCTAGTGATTACTTGTTTAATTTACAACTTAAAGCCCGAGTCCGTACAAAGTACAAAACAATTGACAGCCAAGGAAACTTTTGAACAAAAGATTATAACATATGAACCAGATTACAAGGAGGGTAACAATTCAGTGAAACGTGTCAAAGCTGCATAACCATAAAGGAAAAACCGAGTAATAGCTTTTCCTACCTTTCCTTGATGACCTCGTAACGCTCTTCCCTTTGGCTTCCTCCAATTAGTTCTCCAACCTGAAAAGGGGGCCAAAAGATGTTCATCTTAGGTAAACAATGTTTGCCAACAATGTTTGCAAAAAGATCCTGAGTTTTCTCCCACTCCCAGCAATTTACAACTGCTGTATGGTTACAAGAGATCTTTAAAGCAGAAGCAAGAAAGTAAGCATCTCAGACATTGGTAGCACAAGATAATACCTTCGGAACAAGCACATCCATAGCAGCAACTGTTTTGTTGTCAGAGTTGACCTTCATATAGAATGCTTTAATCCCTTTTGGGTAATTATAAACAATAACAGGGGATTTAAATTTCACTTCAGTCAAGTATCTACAAGATTACAAAACCATGTCATCAGCAGCAAAAGGACATTTAAATGAACACATAAAAGATCCAGAACCCATGCTACCTTTCGTGTTCAGAAGCTAAATCAATCCCCCATTCTACTTTATTCTCAAACTGCCTCTCTTTCGATGCTTCCTCAAGAATTGCCACTGCTTCAGTGTAAGAAATACGGATAAATTTGGTCGAAGAAACCATTCTTAGACGATCAATTGCACTTTTGTCAAAGTTCTTAACCATAAATTCCATATCATCAAGGCAATTGTCAAGTAACCATTGACACAAGAATCTAACATACGCCTCCGCACAGTTCATGTCATCCTACAATAAGTAAGAACAAAACATCTTTGTGAACATGTTGAACAAGTTAACATATTCTAGGCTCCACCATCCGGAACACTCCTCAAAAACCTAAACATTTTACTCCCCAATGTAATAAATAAATAATTCATCTCTTACCTGAATATCTGCAAATGCTATTTCAGGCTCCACCATCCAGAACTCTGCCAGATGCCTTGAGGTATGTGAGTGTTCTGCTCGAAAAGTTGGACCAAATGTATAGACACTACTGAGGGCACATGCAAAAGTTTCAACTTGAAGCTGTCCAGAAACAGTCAAAAATGCTTGTCGGGCAAAGAAATCTTGGGAATAATCAATCTTCCCATCCTTGTTAGGTATACCAGGTTTCAGCTTAAATCTCTCCTCCAGCTTTGAGAGATTCTCTTTAGCTTTTGTTAGCTCCGTGACAGCAGCACTTATTGTTTCCTTATTGGCCTTGGCAGATTTCTGTTGAGCAACAGCCTCTCCTTTCTCCGTGACAAGTAGCTTAGCCGCTTCCACATCAGCTTCAGATGGAGGAGGATTCTTAATCAAATCCTTCTCCAACTTTTCAGCGTCGCTAATCAAGGTTGTGACTTGAAACATTTCTCCTGCACCTTCACAGTCACTGGTGGTGATTATAGGTGTGTGAACGTAGAGAAACCCGTGCTTTTGGAAGAATGTATGGGTTGCATAAGCCAAAGCATTGCGGATGCGAGCAATTGCAGAAATCTACGCAGACAAAATGTTACGGTCACCATAAGCTAAGTTCAATAAGACAGAGGCAAGAGAGGGAACATCTGATGATTTTACATGCGAGAACGCTCGTGTGTGTCTGCGAATGAGATGAAACAACCAATTTCTACCCAAGTTCTTAGCAGCAGTTATTTGTAAATTCGTTTTCGTTACCAGCATCCCCAATCTGGAAACTTTGAATTTCATAGTTGCTATCAAATTCGGTCTAGTACTTTACAATGTCAATTCCAATAGACTCAATACCAACTTTTCAGGGGGGAAAACACAATTTTCCAAGATTCGTATCACTAAAAACTATCAAACCTATAAAAATGTTCAGCTAAACATAATTTTTATACACACGCATACAGATATGTTGATTTACGTATAAACCCAAGGGAAAATTTGCATATATAGTGTTGCTGTGTTGGTTTGGCAAAGATGAAGTTAATTGTACCAGCACCACACCAATTAATTCAACACCACATTTCCCGAAAGAAACACCAATTCTCAAAAATCTTACCACTCCGCCCTATCCTATGACATTTTTATATAACATGTTGGTTCATCATGAGATAAACTCCAATTTATTAACCACAATATCAACTCCTAATTCGCACAAGTTAAATACCACATTTTTACGCCTAAAGAACACAACGTCCAAAAACTCGTATTACTCAGCAATATTGATCAATAAAGGAATTGGGTTTACCATACATACAAGGGAAAATGTGTAAAAAAAAAGGTAGGGGCACAGATCTCTGCACACATCCACGTCCCAACATTAATGTGTCTAAACCGTCTAATGTATGCGGACCCCCGTTTACCATGTGAGATCCATGTGCATCTAAGGCCCTTGACACATTTGTGTTCCACTCTATGCATGGACATGTACATCCGTTGCATTACTCAATTTGTAAATACAATGTTGGTTCACCGTGATATCAATTCCACTTAATTAATCATGATATCAATATGAAATTCCAATCACATCAATACCACATTTTTTGGATTAAATAACTTAACTTCTAAAAATGAGGCTTGCTGGGCGGATAATATGCATACATGCACATCTCACAAATATCAAAACAGATATCATGGATATCAATACACTAATTCCGTTTATCGATACATTTTTTAAACTAGGAGTTGTTTAGCATTTTCCTTCAAAACTTATATTACTCGCAACAGCACTCTATAAAGGAAATGTAAATTTGTAAATACCGTGTTGGTTCTAGGTCGAAGGTGAACATAATCCCTAAGAAACTCAAGAGTAAGCCTAGTCTTAGGCAACGGGTACTTAGCCGGATCCACAGTCCCTAAATCGAGAATCTTATGAACCCTAAGCTCAACCCTCTGCTTCGTCCCTTCCGGCGGCACCTTCAGCTCTCCCTCCACGTGCACACATGTGCCTGTCGCCACCAGCTGGCTCAGCTGCCCCACAGCGGCATCGACAATTACCTGCCAGAATTTTATGGGGTCAAAAACTACAATAACAGTAGCAATTTAGGACAGATTACGAGCCCTATTGTGGGGTTAAAACTGTTAAATAGCAAATATTGGGTGCAGAATATAATCTTGCTTATTGGGAAATCAAATAAACTAGAAATAATAGTAGCAGCAATGTAGGACATCTATATAACAAAACAAGGATTGTTTTGAATAAAATATTCATCTCCTAGCGAATCTCCACCCTTCATTCTACACAATCCAACGGTCCAAAAATATCCCTCTCACAAACTAACTTTTGAATGGCACTCCCGTAAATACCTCTCATATTTAAGGGCGGAAGTCCAATTGAATGGCTGTCATTGAAAGAAAAAAAAAAATCGGTTCAAATTTTGAATCCAAAATCACGGCCTTATCTCTTCCTTCTTTGCCCAAATGAACAGACCAACACAGGTGTACCAATACTCTCTCTCTCTTCAGATCCAGACCCATTCTCATCCAGTTTCTCTATTCTTCTCCATCTTCGTCCAGATCTCTTCTTTGTTCTCTCGAACCTTCCTCCACTTCCACACTCAGAGCAACTTCAACCCATCTTTATTTCTGCAAAATGGAGAATGGATGTGACACATTGGGGGGAGATTTTGTAATTAGTATCTTATTTTCTTCACTTTTTGTACTTTTTTGGAGAATTTGGAAGGGCCCATCGTACTTTTTGTACTTCAACCCATCTTTATTCCTCCAAAATGAGATTTGGTTCTCTATATTTGGAGGATCAAAATAGTTTTGGAGGACCAAATCTCTAAAAAAGACAATGGGTCCCTCCAAGATTCTCCCAAAAAGTACAAAAAGTGAAGAAAAGAAGACATTAATTACAAAATCTCCCCTCAATGTGTCACATCCATTCTCCATTTTGGAGAAATAGAGATGGGTTGAAGTTGCTCTCACACCACCAACCACCACCCAACTACCGTCTCTGTCTCTCTCTCTCACACACACAGGCTTTAGTAATGGCGGCGACTCCGTGAAAGGCATGGCGAGGGAAGGAAGTGCTTCCGGTGAATGATTGGTCCGCCGACCGCTGATTTCACTGCCAACATCGTCAAAACATACGAGTGTATGGTGGTTGGTGATCTTATTAGAAATCCCCTTTGGTTTTCTCTATTTAGGATTTTTTATTTAATTTTGTTTCCTTTTTCTTTTCTTTTTTGTTTGTGGTATATGTTTTGATTTTCTAAAGTGGATCTGTGGATGAATATTTTTTCAGGAGCAGTCAAGGATAGAAGCTAGCTATGGAGTTTCAGAGAGGAAGATTGGAAACTGCTGAATGATGTTAATTTCTACCCTTCTCTGATAAGGAAGGTGATGATGGACAATTCTACATTTATATTTTTGCTTCAATTTTTTTTATTTGCTTAGGTTGAAGTCGGGCCATTAATTACCTTTTTCCTGTTTCCCACAAACCACAAAACGATCACCAACTGTTTGATAAAAGGCCAAATTGGAACATTGCTTGAAACTGAATACCTTTTATGAAAGCAGATCTTTTTCCCTCCTCTACGAAGGACAGATTTTGTAGTTTACATACAGTTTTTTGTGGTGAAATTACTCGATAAGGGTACATCAAGGAAAAATACAATGAAAGGAGAAACACCTTTCATTTAGCAGGAAGAGTGAGTTCTATTGTTCTTTTAAATTGCCAAGTATTGAATCATAGGTTAAAAATTGAGATGCTGTTTATAATACCAAAGCAATGTTGAACATAGGCTCAAAGGTTTTAAAGTTATTAGAATCACAAATGAATGCTAGAAAAGAAAAACAAAATTGGAGTACCATTTGGAAGCTTTATTGAGTTAAATCACGAACCAAGTTTGTTTATTTGCATTTTTCTAATTCTCTATACCGCTGTTATCGTACCACCGTACAGTCTCTTACATTGAATTAACCTCAAGTTTTGCAGCTTCTGCCACGCGCAGTTCTTGCACTCCATCTGTACACCAAGTTGCTGCTTCATTGAAGAGAATGAATTTGTTGGTGGATTGGATGAGGAGGGGATTGGATGAGGAGGTGGTTAGTCATGGTTGTTTGCTCAACAGGTATCATTTCCATTGGTTAGGAGCATGTCAATGTCTTAAAAAGAACTTAGTTATTCTGTACTTTTGTTATTACAGTTTTTTTCTTCATTGTATCGTAGTTATGAATTAATTGTTTATGTGCGATTAGAAAAAGTTGAGCACAAGAATGGGTTGCTTAAGTTTGAATTAATTGTTTATGCGCGATTAGAAAAATGTGATGAGGTTCGAAAAAGGAGTTCAATATTTGATTGCTTATTCAGATAATGAATTTATTAGGAGATGGTTGTAGGTAGTCATGTGCTTTAAATAGTACGAGATTGGAGTGCTTAGATGTTAATTGTTTTTATTGTAGATTTTGTTTATTTTTTCAGGTACTATTATGTGTTGTGTAGTTAACATATCAAATGGTGAAGTTGCTATAGGATTTTAAAAGGATACGAATACCCAAGCATGCACGTTGTTTATAGATTATAGTCCCAAACTCTATTTCCCCATCCAATTATAATATTTGTCTTCGCATTGACATAAGTTTCTAAGGGTTCGAAACTTTGAATTTCGATTGATCAATGATGGTGTATAGTAATGTCTCTTTTTTTTCCAAAGTTTAGTAAATGTTCAGATACTCAAATTGGATGATAATGCGTGAAGCTTATCTCACAAGACTATTTTAGATGAGGTTGGGTTGATAAGGTGCAATACAGTTGAGATTACAGAAAAATAAAAGTATTTCATTGGCCCTCGGGCAATTTTTTTTAAAATTCTTCGGATTCTTACACTGACCATTGGTTTCGTTATTGGGTGAAAAGTCGCACGAGAGTACTGAGCTATTTACTATGGTAACTAATTTATCAAATTGAGGTTAAATTACGCCGCGTCGTGCCTTTAGGCACGGGCAATCCCTAGTATTATACAAGCTCTATAGTGGGTCAAAAATAGCAAGTATCGGTTGCAATATCTCATTTTTCTTATTGAAATAAAAGGAACTTGAATAATAGTAGCAACCTAGGACAGATAACGAGCTCCATTGCCGGGTCAAATAGCAAATATTGGGTGAAAAATACATCTTTCTTATTGAAAATCAAAGGAAAATCAGGACAGATTCAGAATATTAGATATACGAGATCAAAAACTTAAATAATAGCAGCAATTAATAGAGCATCACCAATCCTGACCCTTTTTATAACCCAACTTTGAGTGAAATTTGGTTGAAAAAACTCTATTTGGGTATATCATCTCCAGTGCGACACCCATTCTTTTAAAACCAAAATCTAGTGTTTTTAGCCTCTTTCCCTCCAAAATTCAAGTTGAAATGGCACAATCCTAAATGTTAACGAGTGAAAAGAGGTGTTGAGAAAAACAGGTACCAATTTGGGTGTTCCCAAATTAGCGTAAGGAAAAGGGTAAAACTAAAAATGGGTAGGGAAACGGGAATGGCACTGGAGATGTAATATAAATTTTGGGTTTGGGTAGAAAAGAGGGTAAGGATAGAGATGCTATGAGCTTATTGTGGGGGTCAAATAAAGGTGCAAACTAGAATATAGAAGCAGTTAGGCATCTCCAACCCTTTTTACACAAACCCAAAATTTGAGTAAAAACACTAAAAACTCATCTCCAATGTTATACTCAGTCCCCTACCCATTTTGAGTTTTAGGCTTTCCTCGCACGAATCTGGGGAGACCCAAATCCATACCCATTTTTTCTCAACACCTCTTTTTAATATTTACGAATATGCCATTTCGACTTAAACTTTGGAGGAAAAGCCTGAAAAACACAAGATTTGGCTTTTAAAAAATGGGTATAACATAGAAGTTTTTCAATCCAATTTGGTTTAAGAAAAGGGTAAGGATTGGAGATGCTCTTAAGGAATGGAGATGCTACGAGCTCTAAATGTGGTGTCAAACAGAAAATCCTGGGCACAAAACATAATAGAAAATTTAGGACAGATTCAGAATTTCCGATATGTATAAGACCAAAAACTGGAATAAAGAAGCAGTCGAGGACTGGTTAGGATCAAATAGCAAGATGCAAAATTTCTTTATTTGAAAAACTTGTCGTGAAGTGAACTCACTTCGTCTCTCTTGAGTGGCTGGCGCCCGAGATCATACCTGCAGATTGGCGGGGCAGGAGCCGTCGTTGAGCTCGAGGAAGGCGAAGGCGCCCTTGCCTTGCTCCCGGCCGGTCTTAACCCAGCCGCCGACCCGGACCGTCTGGCCGGCCAGACCGGCGCCGCCGTCGGGCCGGGAGATGATGGACCGGATTAGGACGCGCTGTGAGAATTCGGATTCTTCCACGGCTGTGGCGAGGGATAGGGAGGAGATTTCATCCACCGGCGGCGCTGGAAGGAATGACATTTTTTTGCGTTAGGGGAGAGAGAGGGGGAGAGTGAAATGTGTGTGCTTTGCTCAGAAACCCTAACGGCGATTTTTGGTGGGATTTTTTATTGGTGGGAATTTTGGGGGAGTGGTTTGAAGGCGTGGATTCTACTTCAAAAGGTTCCTCCGTTTCGTACGAAAATTTATGGGCATAACCCGGCATTTTGACAGTTTGGATTCTACTGTTAGATGACCTTTATTACTTACCCTTATTAACCCTTTCATGCTTAATTTCTCAAATGTGCTAAAAGTACTAAAGCGGCCTTGTTCACTTCTCTTTTAGTTCCACTAGAGGCCGGGGCACACGCGATGAGTGTGCAAGTCGAATTTCCATAAAAATATACACAAATTAAACCACCACATTTGCCTCTGTGTCTCCATGGAATGCGTGTGTTTTTAAGAGCAGTGAACAAATTTGTGAATAAAATCAAAAGCAAATAAATCCAATATATCTACTTTCGAAAATCAGAAGAAAGCAAAACAAAATGAGGACTTGCTCTGTTCTTAATGTAGAAGTTACAATAATAGAAGTATAAATACCAAAGGCAAGTAAGAAGATCAGAGATTTAGGCAAATATAAATGACCTCTAGCCATTGATCATGTGGCCATCTTCCTGTCTCATATCTTATTCCAAAAGTGTGCCGACGAACCCATCAGTTTTTCGTAAACTTGATTCCGAGAAACTCTGAACTTTCAATCCTGGGGAAAACACAATATCTTGTAAGCAAATATAAGTCAAGTATAGACATCTACTAAAATAATAAGTCAAGTATAAACATCTACTCACAAATTTTTATCTCTGGTTGGTATAAAAAAATGGGGAAGAAAACGGACGTGAAGTACTCTCAACTCTCAAGCAGAAGACACGATTGTGCAACGCTTGTGAAGAGACCCTGTAGAGAAATTGCAAATTGGGAATCATTTAAAAACTGCAACAACAAAGAAAAAATGAGAAGTCAAAAATTATTCTTGAAGATGGAACACCAAAAGTCCTTTTTTTTTTTCATTGTCTATTGGAAAGCCAAATCAAAGACCAATCAAATTTAAGATATCACAACAAACCCACTAAGGTTGAAGAACATGCGTGGAAAAACATGGTATTGACTACTTAAGAATTGAAAGATTTCTGAAAATTGAAATACAAATAGCGAGAAGAGGAACCAGGTGGTTAATCAAGTGAAGACTATGAAGCCACATTTCTATCAAAATTTGTCCTTGCTGCCATACCGCATGCTTCGTAGACCCAGTTGAAACAGAGGAATTGGATGTGGGTTAGGACCATGGAAATCAGGGGTTTTGGTCTCAAAACATGATTTGATTTACTGATTGTTTAATTCTGTCGCCGAGTACTTGTAAATTGAGTGGTTTTGGGGGTATGATGGAAGATGCAGGGAGAGTTGGGCTTTCAACGTGGAAGTGTCAGTTTCTTCCTCTTCCTTGATTTGTCTATCATGTCTTGCGGTTACCGTCGGAAGCAGTTAGAAACTTGGAAATACATTTACTATTTTACCCCAAGCAGTTACGTAGACAAATAACATTTGAAGTGTAAATAAAAAAAGTTGGCAGGATAGTTTTGGAATATAAAAAGTATACACACTCTCAAAAAAAGAGGACACCAAAGTGGTGCTCTCCCTTTATATATTAGAAATAGATTGTCAAAAAGATTATTATTCTATTCATTTTCTCATTATTTTTATTTCTCTTTATCTTTCTCCAATCATTATCTCATTATTCTCATTTTAAAAAATCATCCAAACGCTATCTAAAAAATTCTTTTCAAAAACCCATCCAAACACAGCCGTTATTTGCTTGAAAAAAAAAAGTCAAGTTCTTTCCAGAACCGAGAGGGCTAAAAGTTAGGGTGGAGGAAAATTAAGCCGTCATGGCGGGAAATGAGTTTTCAGTGTCGAGCAGGTACCATGTGGTAGCTGCGCTCGGTGCATCCAGCTGTCCAATTCAGTTTTGGACTGTTTGGATTATGGAGAGAAATGCTCCCTCCGTCCCATAAAGTTTGGTCCCTGCAAAACTACGTGCAATTTTCAAACTAAAAAATAATGTACTTACGAAAATAATTTTTTAGCCAATATGGATCTTGTTTGATAGATCTCATTGACAACTTTTATATAGTGCAAAAAAAAAATTCAAATTATTTTAGCAAATACATTATTTTTTAGTTTGAAAATTGCACGTAGTTTCGTAGGGACCAAACTTTATGGGACGATGGGAGTAAGAGAGAGAAAGGGGAGAGAGAGAGGAATTCGATCTGAGCTGTCTAATATACTTTTGGATGGCTTGGATGTAGCGTTTGGGTATCACGTAGGCTCGGCCACTTAGTACCCACCCGGTATACAAAAAAAAATTCCATGGTAGGGCCTAATGAGTTTGTTCTTAGCACCTACTTGTCGGTTGCATTAGAGCATCCCCATCAGGGGAGGTAAATGCCCCTGATGGTTATTTTGTTGAGCCAAAGGGGAGAAAACACCCCAAAATCAGCCTCAACAAGTGTTGGGCTAATTTGTAAAAATTGCAACTTTGCTACAGTAACTCGGTATTGGGGTAAAGTTACTGTTCAGAGGCTACCGAATAGTTTAACAGTTTCTCACTCCTTGACTTCTGTCCTCTGCCTCCGTGTCTCCCATTCCATCCACTTGCACAACTCCCCAGTTTGGGGCAGAATAATATTTTAAGAAAAAAGTTTTTTTTATCAGACTTGAGGGGAATAGTAAAGTTTGGATAGAGAGTCTGATTTTGTGAATTTTTGGATAAATGACTTGCTAATTTATAAAAAGTGTTTTTGAGGTTAAATTTGGTGTTTTTTTTGTTGAGTCTGATAAGGATGCCCTTAGTTTAAGAAACAAGACATTCAAAAGTTTTCAATTCCCCAAAGCTATGAGTGCCACGGTGTCCCATAGCCCTTCCACAACGAACATTTAAATGGGTGCATACAATTAGTCATGGGACCCAAACAAATATGTAGTGTTATTAGATGTGGCTCGTAATCCATCTAGTTGTATCCCTTAGCTTCTAAGCGGGAGGTGTGGAGTTCGAGTATTTGGAGAGATGTCTAACCCCTTTTGGTTAGGGGTGGAAATTTTCTACAAGACATGAACTTGATATGAAGTTAATAGGTTAGGATCAGCTATTTTTGACACGAAACACAAATATAACACGACACGATAGTACGAAAATCTAAACAGGTCCGGTTATGGTTGAGAGATTCTGACGCAAACACGAGATGAGACGACATGAACACGATAATTCATGAAAGGACACAATAATATAAAACGAACCGACACAAAGTTAGTGGGTTAGGGTTGGTTATTTCTGACATGAAATACAAATATGACATGACACAATAACACGGAAAGGTAAACAAGTCGGATTAGGGTGGGGAGAATTATGACACGAATACAAGATGACACAACACGATACCCACCACTAGTTTTGGTTGTTAACTCACAAAATTCCCTCTAACCCCCACTGTTGTATAAAATATTGAATAAAAATAGGCTTATCTACTTATTTGGTCCCTATAAAATACTCTCCGTTTCATTTTTGCCCTTATTAAATATTTTGTTTCAATTTTACCCTTATAGTTTATGGCACATTTCAATGTTACCCTTTCCGTCAACAAGTGGACGGAAAATGCTTACGTGGATAAAGGAGACTGATGTGGAGGGCCAAGTCACCTTATGTGGGTCCCTTCGATTAAACCCCAATGAAAACAAACTCTTTTGGAATATTTTTTTATAGGGGTGCTCACGGTCCGGATTGGCATTAATCCAATCCTAATCCGTGAGTCACGGTTTTTGAAAATAAAATTCGTGTCCGATCCAAAAATCTCACGGTCCGGTTCCAATCTAATCCACAAGTCACGGATCGGTTCCGGATTTGTCCACGAATTTTCAACTTATTTAAAAAAAAAAAACATAAACTTATTCAAAGACCCAAACTCAACATTGAAACAAGGCTTAACTACCTATGGTCCTTATAAAATAGTCACCGTTTCATTTTCGTCCTTGTAAATTTTTTGGTTTCAATTTTACCCTTACACTTTGTGACAAAGATCAATGTCACCCTTTTGAAATCTCCTACGTGGCAAACGGGAGGCTGATGTGGACCTTTTTGACTCGGTAGAGCATACACAGGGCACCATATACCCAAATCCTAACACTTTCCTCTCTCTCTCTCTCTCTCTCTCTCTCTCACAAACACACACACACACACACACACACAAACACTGTTCTCTGTACCCACATCCTCTTCAATCCTCTCCATCCTTTTTTGGCCCCATTTTTTTTCCTTCTGATCAAGTTTTGATAGGGAGAGCCCGACTTTAAATTTCATTTCACCTTTTTCCCCAGTTTTTGTACCTTGGTTTTTAGATTGTTGGGGCATGCCGGGGTGACCCGATTGGAATCTTGTGCTTATTTCTTTCGATTTTTCTTAGGGTTGATGTCATTTTGTGTGGGTTGATGGGTTTAGTTATGACCTGAAGTGGGTATTAGTTATTTGACATGATTCAGTGATGAAGTTTCTGTCTTTTGAACAAGAAGGTGTCTCCCAAAGGTGGGTTTGAAGATTTTTTGGGTTTTTGGAGCAAAAAAAACAGTTTTTAGCAAATGGGCTGGTTTGTTGATGTAATAAAGATGGGTCCTTGGTGTGGAAATTGCAAGTCACCATATGGGTTCTTTTTAACAAGAAGGGAAAAACAAGAGGATCGGTATCTGGAGAGTCTCCAACACCTCATCCCAAATTGCTCAAAAACTTTTCTCCCCCCTCACTCACCCTCAGTGTCTAGTATCTCCTGTAGCCCCATGATCCAAGAGCTGACCTCCTTACCTCCCTCACCACCTGCTCAAACCCTGGACTTCATCCAACCTCACTAACAACGCCATAAAGGCCTCGTTCACCTTCATCCTCTCTCAGTCGTCGATCCTGATTGCATCAACCGTTTCTTGCCGATGGATGAGGCGTTCGAGGCGGGAGGCTTCCAAATTAACGGCCGAGACCTTGTCTATGAGGGTGCGGATTAAGTAGGATCGGTAGGCTGATTGTATCTCGACGGCGACGGTGGTGGGATTGGATTTGGTGGAAATACGGATGGTTGTGGGGTGGGAATATGGGTTGGGTTGCGGTGTGGATAACTGTGATGGGGAAGGAGGTAGAGAGAGAAGAGGAGTGTTTGGATTTGGGTATTATATGCTGCCCTGTGTACCTTCCGCCAAGTCAAAAAATGGTCCACATCAGCCTCTCATTTGCCATGTAGGATATTTCCGTCTATTTGTGGACGGAAAGGGTGACATTGAACTTTGTCACAAAGTGTAAGGGTGAAATTGAAACCAAAAATTTTACAAGGACGAAAATGAAACGGTGACTATTTTATAAGGACCACAGAGGTAGTTAAGCCTTGAAAGAAACTTTTTAGTGGTATAGTTAGTAGATGAGAATATAAAGCATCAAGAAGAACAAAGAAAGAACGAAAGAAATAATGAAAGCTTATTGAACATTCACCAAATTAATTAAACAAATCTAAACTTGAACATTATGGAATCAAAATAGATAGCCAAAAAACAAAACCCAAAATTCATTTTGCAATTCCAAACATAGTAAGCTATAAATCTGAGTTTGAGCATTGTAAAGCGTGAACACCAAACTTGTAAAACATGCCAACAAACACATCTAAATAGACAGTCACAATCACAAAACCCAAATATCATTTTGGAATCCCAAACAAAGTAGGCTACAAAAGTGGTAAAATTATTTATTTATACATATATGTTTATTTTTTTAAAAATTATATATAATAAAAATCTCACGGTCCGGATCGGTTAATCCACGGTTTCAAAATCAAAATCCACGTCCGGACAGCGAGTCATAGTTTTTTATTTTTTGAATCCGTGTCCGGACGATTAATTCACGGTTAAAATCCAAAATGTGTGGATAGGTTCGGTCCGGACCGGATTCACGGTTCACTGGTTTTTTTTTACCAACCCAACTTTTTTATACGGATGAAGATGGAAATAAATAAAAAAATAGAGACCCATACCACCACCTCCTCCACAAAACCTAGCCAACCCAAAATGCATAAACCCAAATTATTTAAATTCACTGTACCCTGCCTTAAAAGAGCTTAATTCCAAAGTTATTGTGCCCTAAAATAAATCTGGAAATTAGAACAACCAAACATAGCCTTGTGTTCACCGTACATCATCTTTTTCGTGCGAAGCTTGAGGCCCGATTCGGCGAGCTTCCGCCTCAGTCCAAACTTCTGACGAGGAAACAGTAGGGTGGGTCGGAGATACTTCAACTTTTGGTCCAGAAAATACCCAAAATTTCTGTAGAATCTTCTCTTGGTCCATATATTGGCCATGAAAGATCACTCCAGTGAGAGGGAAGGAGGCGGATGGGTTGGTCGGTGGAAGCTGGGGATGAAGGTGGAGAGAGAAAAAGGGTTTTTTTCCCTTCGGGGTTAATTGGTGGGACCCACATAAGGTGACTTGGCTCTCCACATAAGCCTCCGTTATCCACATAAGCATTTTCCGCCCATTTATTGACGGAAAGGGTAACATTGAAATGCGCCATAAACTATAAGGGTAAAATTGAAACAAAATATTTTATAAAAACAAAAATGAAACAATGATTATTTTATAGGAACCAAATAAGTAGATAAGCCATAAAAATATGGTGCTAGACAGTTCTAGGACAGGACACGAAATAAATTCTTTACCTAAACGGTTTACATAACTTGTTATTGTAAATTAGGACAATTGCACCAAACACAACCTTAAAATTTTCGAAATTGGAAAAGGAACAACTATATCAAAGGAATCTTCTTTACTTAGGTTCTTGAAAACAAAAAGTCAAGAAACACACACGGTTGTGTTAGGAGTTATGGTTTTTTTTCCAGGTAAAAGTTAAAATTTTATTACCAAAACAGAGGACATGTCCAACTTCCTATTTGCACAAACTAAGCCACATCAGCGCGGCATAGATCTATACATAAACACCAGACACCACAATATTAACAAAGAATATTGCAGGAGACATTCCAAACCAGGCAGGTGTGTAGGTTCATAGGGGATATTTACAGGTTCTTCCAAGCACTCATGCCAAGTCTAGAGATAATTTTCTGCACCACACCAAGTGGATTTGGTTAGAAATTTTTATTCCCAAAATATTATTTTATCACATAAACCACTAGAACGTATTAATATAGAAAACAACGAGTGTGAGAGAAATAGAGAAAATCGTAAAAGTAGGAAAGATGTTGCCTGTGAGAATGAGAGTCGTGTAGTCACTGTCTTAAGGTTAATATTCCTCCCCTTGTAAAGGTTCCACCGGAGTGTACTAGCCCCAAGATTAAACCCAAGTGCTCACAAGCATTCCTCATCCGATGTTCACGACCACCGGGAGGTTTGAACGAGTCACGAACCGAGTTGCCCATCTCTATAGAAAATAGTATAAGAATATTCTAAACTTCTCTTTCATAATTTGTGTGTACTCTCCATATACTTCCTCTATTTTTTTTTCATCACTTCCACCTTTTCACAAATCCCAAATATATAGAGGTAAATATAAAATTCTCCTTAATGATAATAATAACAAATAATAAATCCATTTTTAACTTTTGTAACATAAAAGATATTTATACTACAATAAGTTTTGTAACGGTAAAATAATGATATTAAGTAACGACCTTTTTATTTTTATTAAAAAGTTACAACAATCAAGTAATTATATTGTAATGGAAAAGTAATGATAGGTAATAAGTATTTCATTTTATTTTTATTAAATATTCCAACAATCCCCCACTTTTAATAAAAATAAAACAATTATTATTCGACTTTAAAGAAGCATGATTTTAAAATACAATATATACAAAGAAAAAGTAGGGCAACTATATACTGCACAATCGGTGTGGGTGTCTTCCGGACTTGAACCCACACTTAGTGTTAACAGTATTCCTTTGAAGGATCATAGAAGGCCTATACCTTGAACTAGATCCTTTGAGCCAAAGTTCAACATGTCACACACACAGTACCAGTATTGGACATCAGTTCGCGGGTTAGTGCTATTAATGGCATGCACTGAATCTTAATTCTCATGAGGGTTACTAGAGGTCAGCCCGAGCCTCATAGTCGCTGCCTCACGACGGCCCCCCACTTAGGTGAATCCTCCAAGGGTACAGTGACAGAATGTACCTTGCAAAAAAATGTCTGCCTTGGATTCATTCAGGATATAACCCTTCCTCAACCAGTCACTTCTTCAGTACAATTGCCTTAGGAATGAGCAGGAGAGTCTAAGAGACAATCTCCTTCCATTAAATGAGTACTGGAACGAGTCACGCAATGTGGATTGTTTTTACCCGTTGAACTTCCTTCATGGGATCTCCAATCACAGAAGACGGGTTACCTCCCTAGGTGACTCCCTGTGGGCTTAAGCCCATCCCCCTCAACATAAATTGGTTCTAGCCTCAACGCTAGTCCAGTCTCAATTAGCAATTTTAGTATGGATCTAGCCTCAATGCTAGTCCTGGGACAATGAATTCATTTTTTATATGGATCTAGCCTCATCACTAGTCCAGGGCCCATATATTTTCGACGTCGAATCTAGAGGCTTGACCGCTCTTCAACTTATCAACTTGTTAGTGTGCGGTCTTGTGAGAATAAAATCAACAAACTTCAATACACCATTAGATGATTTCACGCTATATACATTAACTTCGCCCATGTGAAATTTTCAAGCAAAGATTTTCTACATTAATACATCTTACTACACCTCTTCTCAAGAAACATCTAAGCAACATTCCCACAATAAATAACACCCCCACATTTCTTATAAATATGTAGAAGATTATAAATCAAACCAATCTGTTACTTAACTTTAACTTGTAAGAACTTGTATATACCCCCACATTCAGTCGTCCACGAAAAATATACCGACAATGATAATATCAAGCAATTAAAAAGTAGTAAGTAGCATTTGTGGGTTTTGGTAATTTTGAACCATAAGCATACAATAGCTTATGATTGTATTAGGCATATAATCACACTCTATCTTATATTTAGTCATTCTCCAATATTGATGACTAAAAGATGCCACTAAGTGTAAAGTAATACAAATTATTTGCAACACCACAACTATGATATTCACATTAACCAATTAACCGGAAAGAGCAAAATTGATTTCAATATTTATTTTATAAGGGTCGAATAGACAAAACCATGATGTTCAAACTCAAACGAACACCAAAACAATTCCTTTGATTTTTTCAAGTGATTTAAGACCTCGTGCATGGTGCTAAGAACAAGAAGACAAAGTCATAATCCAAAACTCCATTATGACAAAATTTGCAAATGTAGAAATACTCACGCAATACTATAATAATGGTTTAATACTTTCATTTTTTGCACAATGACTATAGAAGAAATTTTTCTTTCTATAAATAAGATGTATACACTTAAAATTTTTGAGTCACAAAGTAAGAATTTGATTACTAGTACTAACTAAATATTATTTTCAGCTTATAAAAAAATTTAATGTTTAATAAATTCACGTTGCAAGTTTTGAAACTTAGACAATAAAATTAAGTTTCACCTTCTCCCACAAGTTTTAAAACTCCAATCAACTAATAAAATTCATAGTTAACACTAGAAAAAATACACCACCTCAGTACAAAAGAAATTTAAACATATGCTCACAAATCGTTACAGAATAACAAAAGCATTTGCTACCATGGTTGAAAATCTCATTAGTCCAATAGTAGGAGGTTGCAACATAAAAGTAATCATCAAAAGAGGTACAAACAAGATACTATTAACAGTTTATTTTCCATCGAAATTTTCTCATCCAAACAAAGTAACTTTTTTTTTTTTAACCTTAGGATATCATTGAAATAGTATAATGAAAAACCGAAAGCCCTTTTGTATAAAAGAATTTAAAAATAAAATAAAATAATAATAATAAATAAAAATTCTACTTAGCAACACTAAATAGACCACCACAATAATTCAAGAGCTTTTAGCTATATGACAAATTTGGACATATGCAATATTGAGACAATGCCACTAGAAAATATCATGTGAATGTGAATCACATGAAAACCTGATGAAAATGTTTGAATGACTCATAACTATGCCATAAAGCACATGTCAAGAATTTTTTAAAAAGTAACAATCTAAGCACTAAGTTGCAATAGAGCAATTATGCATCATGTTTTCTAGACAAAACCGCAATAGTCATTATAAATATTTAAGAGCCTAGATCTTAATCCTCACCATAGTAACCGAAACTTAAATTACCATCATAATTATTGGGGAGCCAACTTAATCTTATTACCCATCATCACATATCCCAAATGTCAAGTACATCCAATGGAACAGAATATCAAAACAATTCACTAAGAGCATTCTTATCAGCCTACCCAAAATTTTCACCAAATTTAACCTCAAAAACACATTTTATAAATTCGCAAGTCACTTTATCAAAAACTCACAAAATCAGACTCTCTATTTTAACTTTACTCCTATTTTTCTATTCAATAATCTCACTAGTGTGCAACTACACAGGATAATTTTTCCATCACTTTTTCCAAACCCACTAACGTCTCTCTCTCTCTCTCTCTCTCACCAGAAACTACTTTCCCCTTTCCAAACCCATCCTCCATCTCTGATCAACCCACCCCACCGCCCCCTCTCTCTCTCTCTCTCTCTCTCTCTCCCCCCCAATCAATCCACCTGACCCCACCGGCCACCGCCTCTCTCTCTCTCTCTCTCTCTCTCTCTCTCTCTCTCTCTCTCCCCGATCAATCCAGTCGGGCGATCAACTGGGTTTCTCGTCAACTGGATTTCCAGAAATTAATCCGGCCACTGTACGATATTCGAGCAATTTTCCGGCGAGCATCAGGTAAACAATCCCGCATGAGAAAATCAGTTGTGTTGTTGCTGTGCTGGCATGAGAAATTAGTAAAATAAAGGAGAGTGCGTGAACAGGGGCGACTCAGATTTGCGTTGTTACTGTTCATTCCCTACAATTTTTTGTTAATTTGAGTCGCCTGATTTTGAGTGATTTTTCCTCAGTTTTTCCTCTTCCACTCTCTACTCTAGCTTTTCCAGGCGTTTGAGTCGCCTGATGTTGATGCCCTAACAGTTACAAAGAAGAAAAGGACACGTGTGTCACTTCTTAATCTATTTCCCTAGACCGTCAAATTCCAAATTGAATATCCATTATTCCAAGTTTGAAAACCTCTCAATATCCCCCCCACATTAATGTCTAGGAAAGTGTTTCTCATATAAATACAATTGGCTATCACAATGAATAAGTTAAACCTAACACATAGTTATTTTAGAAATTTAATACAAGAGCAATTGTCCAAAAATAGCCGACAGATATACAGTAATTGTGCATTCTGGTATTTTAATTAAGTTGGACAGTACCACTACCACCAGTTGAAACTAGGTTTCGGTAGCATAGTTTATTGAGGTTAAAAATTGATGTATTCATTTTTTTTTCATTCGTCGTTCCAAAAACCAAGATCTCTACCGCATGAGCTAACCACCACTTGATTGATATATGCATTTGGTAAGTATAAAACCATTTTAGAAAGTTATAAAGTAAGGAAAAGAATTGATTGCAAAGATCTCCTTTACTATAATACATAATATACTAGATACACAGAGGTTATATCCTTATCAGTTTCTTATCCCAACGGCTAGTGCATCTATTTATCATATTCAAAGCAATTTGATAGCCCATGTTACTACATATTTATGTTATCATAGAATAGATATATACTATTCTTACTTAGTACTCAAAAGTAATAGCTGAAAAACTTTTAATCCCAAAGGCTATGTTTGGAAGTTGAGGAAAGAAGTGGAAGAGAAGAGAAAATTAAAAAAATTTCCTTTCATTTGTTTGGTTTCCAAATAGAAGGAGAAAGGAAAGGGAGGAGAAAGGAAAATGAAGAGAAAATTAACTACTTTTTTTCTCTTCTTCTCTCTCCCATGAGTGCAAATTTTCTCTAATCTTTCACAAACCAAACAAAAGAAAATTAACAGATTTCTTCACCATTTCTTTCCCATTTCTCCATTTTTATTTTCTCTTCTCTTTCTCTTCTCTTCCACAACTTCCAAACACAGCCAAAATATTTTCCTTTTTTTTTCCCTTGATTTATTCAACACTAGAATAAAACAATATAGTTATTGGCCTTCATAATTTGTAACGACATGCATGTACATAATGCAATTTATATGCATTTGAATACCTATTCTATAACCCATATCGACTCTATTAACTTCCAAATTAAAAGGAAATAACCATTCACATAAATTCACACTAGTCTTGTGCTTCAAATGCTATCAAACGCAGACAATAAATGAGCAGCAATTCACAACATTTGGCCTTTCGACGCAGACTGTAAAATGTTTGGAAAACTCCATACAAAGACAAATTACCCCCAAATCAACCTTGTTTATCCATGCTCTGAATCAATAATTTATGTGTTCCAACATCAATAGCCAATTCCATGAGGAGACAAATTATTTCTAGAAGCAAATCATGGTTTTTTTAAAACAACTAAACAGTATAAATTAACTAAGGAGAAAGCGTGATTTTGTTTTCCTATAAATTGCTCTTGTAGTAGATGATGGATCTTCTCTACGGACCAAAAAAGTATTAATACCCTCTCTCGTACCTAACTTTCTGGTTTAAGAAGCTTAAACTGGCTCAAGAAGACTGATACATGAAAGACAAATATAACGATGTCCATGTCTTATACGTTTAGTAAGTCAATAGCTTCAGAAATATATCTAACAATAAAACTTACCAATACTAAATTAGCAATTAAGACACTACATGCCTATTTTGTCATCTGCATTTGGACTTATAAAGAGGGATACTTCGACTTATAAAGGGGTACAGTTGCAGGAGTGTGGGGGTTGGTCCATGGTAGAGGAGTGTGTACCAAGCCATTACATGCCTTTTTCCTATTCTTTAGAAAGTGGTTCTTTACAGAAAGATGCCTTTTTCATATGTTCATCTTTAATTTTTGCCTTCATAGGAGAAGTGTTGCGAGCTGTGGTACACTATGGGACTCTTCAATTTATGGCTGTAGTGTTTGCTTTTAGCATGAGGTGGTTGTTTGCATACAGCTTTGGAATCTTATTTGTTGATGTGAGCAATATTTCTACTCCATATGTTACGTTTGTGACTACTCAGTGGTTTAATGTGCCTAGGTTGTAATTATATTTTGCCCGTAGTGCCTTCATGTTGTGAATTGGTTGTGAACAGTGTTTTTATTGAATTCATTTACTTTTAGTTGATTAGATGGATCCTGTTTGAAGCCTATATTTAATTGCAAAGATTTCTCGAAAAAGTTGAGTTGGTCACAAGTCCAAGCGTATTTCACTTTAGTCGTGCCGATCGAGAACGTGTTGCGTCGTGACAATTACTAATATACATATATACAAAAGGCTTCTATAAATAGTGACTGACATGTTTTCTCTGTGATGCTTGCACAGATTTTGGTACTACGCACAAGTTTTGCCAGAGCAAGAACTCCATATATTCTTAAACCATATTGCATGGCTGGCGCTATCAGCTATGTCTTATGATTTAAAGGAGTAAAGGAAGTTGACTCGAGGCAAAGAACCTGTCATAGAGAATGTGAAATTGTGAATGGATGTGTGAGCCAGAATTTCTATTACAGTATTTTTGTTTTATTTATCCTTCTTGCTCTCCTCGAATTGTTGGCGGAAACAAAGAGTTTCTTAGTAAATAGCTAGTGCATTGCTTGAAGTGGTTTTAGGTTGTTCATCCTTCGCTTCAGAATTGAGTTGATTCAACGGGACAGAGGAGATGCTTAAAAGAATTCCGTTTTGCTCGCTTGCTCATTCATTACCTTTTTATGATCAAGTTGAACAGATCTTATTTCAAATCCAGACTTCTATCTGTGGTGCTTGCATTTCGACACACGTAGGTGTTTCAGTTCTATTACCCATTTTTTAGCGAAGAGCGAAACATGTTTATCATCTCTCTGCAGAAGACGACAAATCAGAATCAAATTCTTTTTTTTTATTTTTTATTTTGGGATGGTGTCGTCAAAATTGCTTAAGTTGAAAAGAACAAAACAAGGGTAATGATTTTCACGCTCCACTATTTTTTTTTTTTTTGATCAACAGAAGAAGATATATTAGAGAACTCCAAAGGGTACATTGAGAGGCATCCAACCGAGGTTGAATGAGAGAAAAAGAAAGGATAAGGAGAAAAAAACAAAGAAAACAAGAAAGCCAACCAAATGAAAACCACCCAAAAGAGCCAAACCCAAACTAAAAAAACCACCGCAGAAGACTCCCGAAAATCAGCCCCAAACAGCCTGCTCGAATTAGCCGAAGCTGCTGCCACAGAAGAACAACACCCAAAAACCAACTACAATTCTAAGATTTCAATGGAAATCTTCCTCAAGCAATTCCTTTAAAAGAGCTTCATCCCCAGGGAGAAGATTAACACCGAGAGTTTTCGCCCTTGCTAAAGAAACTGAAAATTCTTTTTCCACCTTATTTCTCCTTCTATTATCTCCCTCTTGAGACAAAAGATTGGGCTCGAAGTCAGAATGTCGGCTGTCCCCCAAAGAGAGAGATCCATTCTTGGACAAGCTACAAGGAGCTTTAGAGTTAGTTCCTATCTTCAAGCCCAACTTGAAAGTCTTCAACTTCTCCTCTTTATGATCCCTGCTACGTGTCCTAGAAAAAATGGCCGCTTTCAGAGGATTTTTAGTCCAAATAGGTTTCCTACGAACCCCTTGCTTGGTGCGATTTTTCTTCCTTTGACGTTTGAGATCCACATACTTAAAAAGAGGCTCGTCAGAAGCAAGATCAACGGTTGTGCAATCATCACCATCCACTAAAACCTCTAAAGGATCTGCCACATTCTTCATAGAAACTACCACCTCCTCCACAGTCTCTTCCACAACACTACAGTCGATACCAGGAGACTTTACCACTACTCCAGTATCCTCTACCAACTTGTGAAAGTTACTCATAACTTCGGTAGCTATCCGGCCTTGAAAAGGTTGGGCGATTGACTTCACCACCAACGATTCTAAACCCACCAACGAGTCTAAACCATGAGGAGACTATGAGTTGTCGTCATAAATTCCCCCAGCAGACTCCATAGCTAATGCGTTGGTCACCTCCTTAGAAATGTGATTCCTAACAGCCCCCACTTTAGACAAAGGCAAGACGTTTGATTCCACATTTTCTACAACCTCTTTCAAAGCTGCCAGCTCAAGGGACGATCCTTGCCTATGGCTACAACAATGTTCTCCAGAGGGGCTTGATTTTCAGCAACCAAAGGAGCTACAAGATTAAAGTTGGATTTCAAAATTCTGAAAGATTCATCTTCCTCCACACGAACGTTGTATTGTTTTCCAAGTATCACAAGGTTAATGTTACCCTTTATCTTATGAATATGCTCTGTAGCAATTAGAATCCTACCTCTCTCATAAGAGATTTCTTTCAACGTGCTATCATCAACTTTGAGGAAATGTCCCCATTCATCCCCTATTAATTTGAAGGTTGGATAAGACCACCCATTTAGTGGCATACCATAACAGGATAACCAAGCAAAGCGTTCCTCATTCGCAGCTTCACCACTCCAAAGATTAATCTCCTCAAACCAATTGAGCATCCACCTATCCTTGATAAAAGTATCTCTAGCTTCAGAGCTTAGAAAAGTAATAACAATAAATCTACCCCCCATACCTTTAATTTTCTCAAATGGTATATCTGCAGACTTAAAGATCTTCTCAAGTTCCTCCGTAGAGATGAGTTTACTTACCTTGGCAACCGCACTCCTATGAAGCCAGCCAGTGCCAGATGCCTGAATTTGCTTGCTCTGGAATTTGTTCTGAGGAGAAGTCTCCCCAGTGCCTCTAAGAACCTGAGCAAAGGATAATCCTTGAATTGTATTACCATTCTCATGAAGAGAAGAGTGGTTCTGGAGCGCCACTTTGGCTCTTGAATCTTGATTTTTAGTGTGCCCCATTCCAGCATTATGTATTTCACCTTCTCTGATCGAATTAGACAAAAAGGGTCTATTCCTTTTGGCCTCAAAAGAAGCAAGTTTAACAAATAGTTTCTTGTCGTCAAGCCAAATGCCGTTAGTCCGTAGAACGGCCAAGTCAGCCGAGACAGGACAATCGTACCTAATGAAGCCAAATCTATTACCAGTGGCTTTGCTTCTTTTCTCTGGAATGAAGACTTCTCTGACAACTCCATATTTATTGAACCACATCTTCAGCCATGACTGACTAGTATCTTCAGGAAGATTATCCACAAAAAGAGTAATAAGAGGATGCGTAGTAGGATCAAAATTACCTCTCTGTTTTGATTGTTTGTGGATGACAGGGATCCATCCAGCGTCTTGTTTACGTTCCATAGGGCAGCACGCAGCTAGAATGCCTCAAACACGCATGATGCACCGCAACAGATGGAGCGGAATACGATGAGGACTTTACACAAACACCTTAAGAGCAGATAAGAAGGAACCACAGTAAATGGAAAACAAACCGACCAACAAGATCGGTAAGAAAGACAAAAGGAAGCGTATGGCCCCAAAAGATAGAAATCGAAATGGCTTTGGTGCAAAAATCGACAAGAAAGGAAGCGAAGCCGACTGGGGTTGCAGATATGAAAAGCGCAGAGGTTAAACTGGAGAGGAGAGGGTTGGGGGGAGAAGACGAGATGGAGAGAAGAAGACGGGTTCAGATCCACTATTTTACACATGGGCTCTTTTTGTTTTTTTGTTATTGTGATTTGGCTTTATGATATTATCATTCTAAGTGTGAAACTATACAAATGAAGGTTAGTTTTGTACATTTGAATCACAAGAAGACAAAAATAGTGGTTATAAAAAAGGAATGTAAAAATCAACTACCTCTTGATAAATAGATAAATATTGTGTCAATTTGGTGACGGATTATGCTGAGTTGGAAGAGCGGGTCCATTAAGTCAAATGTGTGGCACTTATTTTCCACATGTGGTGCCACATGTACATTAAAAGATTTGGAATCATCCATACTCGATTTTAAAACTAGCTCACCCAAAACCCAAATCCTGTATTGCCCTGTCCACAACACAGGATTGACCCGATTCAAATATGAGCGCTTCTTCCTCACAACCAATCCCTTTTTTGCAAAAATCTGTACTTTTTCTTGATTTTTTTTAAAGAGAACAACTTGGGACATCTCAAAATGTAATAGCGGTTGATGAATACAAAACAGAGATGCTATTACTTGTACGGTGATTGGTTCGAGGTCGAAATTATTATGGTCAATTTAATGTCTTTCTCTTCGGTCACTCTTTCAATACATGATGATACTCTTTCAACCCAAAATGTTAATTTCACATGCGAGGATGTATTTGAAAGTGAACTTGAGAAGAAGAAGAACTTAAACATATGGCGTGAGAATTCCTCACTTTGTGGGTTGTTGGTATTCCACGGCCTAAATTGTTTCATGAATAGTTATATGCTTTACACATATAAACACAGCGTAATATAAATTCACGAAGAACAAAAAACAGAAATGGTGGTTGGATATTATCATAGGTTGGGCTTTGAAGAATAGAGAAGAGGCGCAATTTTGAAATTCCAGGTGTGTGGAAATTTTATGGGAAACACGGTGTTAGTTGTGACTTGTGTTGAAATTTGAGGGAAAATGACGGTTGGGCAATTGGGGGTGGCACTCCGGGGGGTCCGGCTGTGGTGCCCCAAAGTGGTATTGAGGCACCGGTGCCCAGTTTTACTTACCACAAATATTGAGTCTACAAATTATAAAAACAGATCACACTTACCATAAACACAGGATTTACTTACCACAATTTATGGCCTATACATATGGGAAGCAAATCCTGTGTTTGTGGTAAGTAAAACCTGTGTTCACAGTAGTACAATCGCACTGGAAAAAAGCAAAACCTCCCTCCTTCTCGTGGTGGTTTTCATCTAATGACTCAGATTTATCTATTTTTTTTATCTAATAGCTTAGATTTAGTGGGGCACCGGTGCCCCAATACTACATTGGGGCACCATAGAAATATCATTGATTTGTGGTTTCGCAAAGGATGGGTGGTGAGTTCCCACATTGTTGGGCATATCATTCTTATTTTAATGCTTTTGTCTTCATCTGTTTATTTCGATGTACTTTGTGTTTCTGGTTAAATTCCATGATCGCAAAAGTTTAAACCCAATAATTTTCCGATCAAATAAGCAAAGAAAAAATGCCACGAAAACAGAGGCCGTAAATAGTAGAGAAACAAAAAAGTAAACGACTTCGACATAATTTGCCAACCGAAATTTATTCAGTCCAAAGCGAATCTATTTAACTAGAGATACCTTACACCTAAATTGAAGCGAACATGGATGACACAATAAAAAGAGTGCAATTTTATTCTGCCACCCTCACGTTGTGTAGTGTATGCAATCTGGATGACAAGTCCTGTTTATTTTGTAGGGTTCTCTTTTCTATTTTTTTTTAAATCAAGTTAATTATTGGATTATTATAAGTGGTAGATCCAAGTATCCAATTCCTAGTCTATAATTCACACCTAAAATTCTAAATCAAGACAAGTAAATTTCATAAAATATTTATCGATATGATATGAGACCGATTAATGAGATCAATGATTTGTTTTTCTAAGATTTGCTAAAGATTCAAGCCCTTCAAGAAAAGAAGAAAATAATTGATCATTGGTGTTACACTTTATATAGGCCTCGTACTAAAATGGGCCGTGCCATTTTCTTACATGAGTGAACAAAATTGTGCGGTCGTTGACACCAAAACTGTCAACCCATCAGACATAAAAATCACAAAAGTATAGATTGTTGAAGCTTGATAACTTATGATGGAGAAATTACATGTATATATAGCTGAAGATCCAAGTCATTTGTCATGTAGGACTGTAGACACAGCAACATGTTAAGAAAAAAGATAGAAAAAGCAAGGAAAAGTGTAGGAAACAAGAAAAGAAACCAAGAAAAAGAACAGGAAAGTGCATCGGACGACTGAGATCCATTCGGTGCACTGTTTTAAACAGCCGTCCGATGCACTTTCCTGTTCTTTTTCTTGGTTTCTTTTCCTGTACTGTACTATTCCTCAAAAAGCAAAGAAAAACTACACGCAGAAGTTAGGATACAAAGGTAAGAAAAGTACAAGAAAAAGAAAAAGATAGGACTTATCACCCAGCCAGCAAAGGAGATTGTTTGGTGTAAGTATTAACCCTGGAATTAGAAGACTCAAAGGTGGGTGGTTTGGTTTTGCAGCTGTTCATGTGACCAGTTACCTCACTCTCTTCTTCTATGGTTTCCAGCCTCTTCTCAAAACCAACAAGCCTCTTTTCAACCCTAAGAACACGTGGTGGCACTGCTTCCGCCGGCTGCCTAGTGGCGCCTTGTGGCCTCGACATTTGTCTACCTCTCTTTCTCTCTCAACTGAGTTCTTCTTGTGCTTTCTTGTGCCTATACTGTGAGATTAAGCATGAAGGCCATTTATACAAGTACCAAAAGAACCACATCACTTTTCTTTAAAAAAGATAACTTAGGGTATTCGAGACAGTTTACACCACCCACACTGCATCTCAATTATTTTATGGAAAATTACGATATAAAAAACTGAGACGAGGTACCCGGAATAAACTAATTCCACAAGAGTAGATAGCACGTAAGAAATTTCTGATTTGAAATTTTGGAGAGAGCAAACCTCTAACTCCCAAGCATTGATCATCACGCAACCACCGGTTCAAGAATCACTTAGTACTCTTACGTTTTTGTTCCATATTCTCCACCAAAATTAGAACCAATTCTTACTTATCTTATCACTACTTTTCTTAATTCTTTGATTCGTTTGCATCTATTGTTCCATATCGCACAAGGAATCATTTGCTGGTACTGTGAGGTATCCTTTTTTTTTTTTTTTGAACAAAAAGAGATTTGTGCAAACTTGAAGTAAGAAATTGATGAAGATAAAGGCAAATGAGAAAAAAACATCATTGCTTAACTATGCACCCAAGAAAGGGACTGTTAGGAAGGAAAAGAATTTCGGTGCATGTAGCGTACCACATGGCGGTACACGACGCGCATTCTGACAGTCGAAAAATGTTTTGGACAGTTCGGATTTTAACTCTTTCCTAGAAAAGTTTATTTAAAATTCGCACTATTGATTATTGAGATGAACGGTTGTCATAAGACGTTACGGGTACATGCAAAATGTCACGTGGTACCCTACATGCACTCAAATTCTTCTCGTTAGGAAGGGGCCAACAAAAGAGAATCAAGATAAAGAATCACTAATTGAAGTACGTATCCCTTAATTTTTTTAATGCTAACATTCTAGTAAATCAAATGGACAGCCAAGTAGCCCCATCCCTTTTATTTTATTTTATTCTTCGACTAGAAATCAAGCATATTCTAATTACGGCAATTTGTCTAAAAGTCCGGAGGTAGGGACCTATTGCCTCATTTAGTCCAGTCTACACTTGACTAATGCGTCGTGTCCAGTGAATAAAAGTGTTTACTGTGTAAGGTCCTGGAAAGCGACCAACAACTGGTTCACCTACAATTGCGACGGACACACCTTTAACTACCTCGTTGAAAATGGATTCAGTATGTTAATTAAATTATCGAGTGGTACCCCATGAAAGCGACAGGTAGCCACTGTTCAGGCCAGTCACTATCTTCTCACATGCAAAATGCGTGGGTTTAGGCACTTAGGGTACACTTTCCATTATAGGGTTTTAGCTGTTTAGGCACTTTCATTGGGTACCCTAGTATTTTAGGCACTTTTATAGGGTACCCTAGGGTTTAGGTTTTAGGGTGCACTTTCCTATTATAGGGTTTTAGTGGCTTAGGCACTTTCATAGGGTACTCTAGGATTTAGGCACTTTTATAGGGTACCCTAGGGTTTTAGGCACTTTCGTAGGGTACCCTAGGATTTTAGGCATTTTCATAGGGTACAAACTTTTTTGGCACTTTCATAGGGTACAAACATTTTTTTGGTAAAAAAAAAAAAAAAGATGCCGGCGTTAGGACTAGATAGGTTATAAACTTGTTTGGTGGATTAACAAGGTTACAAATTCTTTGCCTAGGACTTTTGAACAAATTCCCCTTGTAATTATGCTCTTAGGCTCCGTTTGTTTGGACGTAAAATGTTTTCCCTATTTTCCATTGTTTGGTTATAGAAAACATGAAAATATTTTACACAGGAAAACATTTTCAGCTAATTGGCGTAAAATAACTTCAATCTAAAACTTCCGTAAGTTATTTTCCCCCCTCTCTCTCTCTCACTCTCTCTCACTCATCACCTGAATTCAGATTCAGTAAAATACTCTGTTATTGTGTTGTCTATACATTTATCTAATCATATGAATGAATGCAATCCCAATTCCACTGGATATATTTCTCAAGAATTTCATCCTTTTATTCGGTTCATCTCCCCTTCATTTTCGTTTCCTGTGATCTCTCTCTATCTCTCTCGTGAAGAACATGATTCTCTGCACACAAAGGACGAATTTGATTTTTCTCTCTCTAACCACCTCTTTGTTTTTTCCCTCTTCTCCTCGCTCTCTCTGTCTCTCTCTTGATCGAGAGCTCCACTTTTTAGATGCAGGTACTTGTATACATACATATATACCTACATACATACAATATCTGGCTAATTTACTTGATCCTCAATTTCGACACATAAACTCCACTTTGCATCTCAAATAACCATGTTAATTATTAATTGAACTGAAGTTGCATCGGTGGTGGTTGCTTTAGGAAATTGTGTTAGGCTAATATTACGGAAAACAAAAACGAAAAAAGCTATTTTTGACAAGATTATTTTACATGAAAAATATTTTACCCTGAAAAATATTTTACGCCAAAATAAACGGAGCCTTAATGATGCTAATCAAATGCATGATAATGAAGAAAATACGTACAGTACTGCGATACATAGTCTAGATCTTAAGCGGTCTTATAAACAGCAATGAGAATGGATTTTTTTTGCTTTAATTCTGTTTAGTAAATTACGAGATAGAATTCACAACTGATATCCGTGAGTTGTTATGGAAAACGTCTCAACTAAGCTGGCAGTTCATGTGTCGTCCTAAAGCAATGAACAAAGGAAACGATACGAATTGCAGACGGGAATTTTTTTTCTGAACGGCAAAAAAATTTCATTAATTTTGAAATTTTTACAAGACTAATCGGAGCAAGGAAACAACATTATATTCAAGGAGCAATTATTTGTCCAATCCGAGACCCAAATCAATGATTGGCAAGAAACCAATCGAGGACACCCTTTGGGACAAAGCCCACCTAAAAGGCAGAAGGCACCTAACATCTCTATGGGTCTAAAAAATCCAGAATATACAATCAGCTCAAAGAATTTACAGACGCAAATGATACGTGTAACTACCTCATTTTTACCAAATTCAAACATTAACACGATGAAGACACAAATCATATGATACTCGGTATAATTACCTCAACATTATCGAATACTTACATTAACACAATGACGAATGACGACACAAAACATATGCCACATGATACTGGGTATAATTTCCTCAACATTACCAAATTCTAACATTAACACAATGAAGCAGTTTATGTATGATTTGACAAAGTACATTAAGAATTTTGTAGAACTTTTAAGGAATGTAGGATTTGTTAAGAAATATTGTCCCACATTGCTTAGAGCCTTAGAAGTAGAATGAGTGATCACTTAATATATGCTTAGACCTCTCCACTAATTGCCAATTGGTTTTGAGTTGGATACAAAGTTTTTGTACACGGTATTAGAGCAGGGCCCATTCCACCTCACATTTAAAAAATACAATCCATACCCCACGATGATAGATCCAGCAAAAAAGGCTGCACAATAATAGGACCCAAAAAGTGGCCACACGTGATAGACCTCAAATGCGGCCGCACGTGAGGGGGGATGTTAAGAAATATTGTCTCACATTGCTTAGGAGTAGAATGAGTGATCACTTAATATATGCTGGGACCTCTCCACTCATTGCCGATTGATTTTGAATTGCATATAAAGTTTTCACAAGATTAACTTAAATCTAGGGATGCTTGTACGTACTGAATGAAACATAGAGTGAACTTAAATCTAGGGATGCTTGTACTGAATGAAACATAGAGTGAATGGAATGGCTAGAAAACATGTTTTAATTAGTCTTAATGGCTCCGATATTCTTTGAACTGGTCACCTTTCAATCCAATTTCCACAATTGTAGCTTTTTAAATTTTACAATTGTATTGCTCCAGGAGTTTGAGTTTATTCTAAACATTTCGTGACCAATAATTTTGTCACGTACATTGTTCGCAAAATGTTATTTTGCGTAATTAGCATCATCAAACCCAAAAGTCTATAAATAGGGCCATAGTTTCACAATATTTAGGGATTCCATGATATACTCCCTCCGTGCCTTTTTAAGTGTTTAAATTTCCATTTTGGGCTGTTCCTTAATAAATGTGTGTTTTAAAAAAGTAGTGGGTACATTTCCTATTTTGCCCTTAAAAGTAGATTCCTTTTTGAAAAGTTAGTGGGTATTATTATATTGATAAGTGTAAGTAGTGGAAAGTAGATGTAAAAATTGAAAAAGTTGAGGTGAGAGAAAATAAGTTGGAATTGCAAGGCTACACACTTAAAAACGGACGGAGGGAGTACATATTTACAAACACTCTATAATCTATATTACAACGGAGAGCGGTTTTTGTGCCAGTCATTTTTTGTCTCAGTCATTGAATTAAATTTTATCTCTCTCCCTGCCAAGCCATTCCTCTCCCTCTCTCTCAATCATTTTCCTCCACCGGCCCATCACATCCGAAATTTCAAATCAAATTCTCTCTCTCTCTCTCTCTCCCCCACTCCCATTTTCGAAATTCAAATCACATTCTCCCTCACTACCTCCTCTCCTTCCCCCTCTCTGAAATTCGAAGACTATAAAAAATGGGTACGGGCAAGGCCAGGCATGGGCACGTGCGTAGATTGCTCAATCCGTGCTTTCAGGCACGGACACCACATGCACTAGTATTATACACTGGAGGCACTAGCTAGCTTTCTCATCTTATCCTATTGGTAGAACAATGTAGTCATAATTGTTACATTATCAGAAAGTGGCCGATCGAATACCATAAGCCCACAACCATGCATACTAAAAGCCCGAGAAAGAGCATCGTCATAATGAAGAGAAATAACGGATACAATAACATTGACTTGAGTAGAGGAAAAGTCTTAAATCATTACTAGGCTAAGATTAGTTCTATGACCTCCCAATAAGAAGTGTATAATTATTGATCAACAATGCCATGCCAGTTGGTAGGGAAAGTATAATTAAGACATAAAAATCAAGCAGCTACGAAAGATCTGAATGAGGTATCAAACTCTACAAACCAACTCATCATATATATGCGTGTTTGTGTAGAGAAATTTGATTGAATACACACTGCAAATTACTAAATTATGGTTGACATACTACCAAATTTTGACGTTTAACTTAACCGAGCATACGATCACTCTGCTTGCCGAAAATGCTTCGGCCATATGTGGATTGGATCATCTCTACAAGGAGAGGAAGCTGCAAAGCTCCAAACAAGGTGGCAGGAATACTAGCCAATGCGATTATAGGGATAAGAACCCATTCCTGATTATCTCCGAACACAAGATAGAGTATAGCACCGAAGGCCACCATCGTGGATAAAATGGAGACAAATAGGGTTATGAGACCGATAACTAACCTATTCGGTAAGGTATGTAGGAAATCTTCCTCTGCATATCGAGAAGTCAAGATAAGCAAGAACATCAATACGGAAGTTATGGACGAGAATAGGGCAAGCGCGTCAGATATGCCAAAGATTACAAAGGCTTTTTGTTTTGAGAGTACCGGATGACCGTTGTAACTATTGTTTCCACCAGGTACTGTAATAGCAGCTGCGAAAACCATAGTGGTGATAAGGGCAGCAACTATGGTGCACGATGTGGCTGTATCTTTCATCCATCTTTCACCATCCTTTACCAAGTTTTGGTGTGTTTCAGAAAATACTTCTGCAGGTGTCATTCCATCCTTGTTCCTTGCTTCCTTGTCTCCGGGTGTTGCAAAATTTTCCACTTCCTGTATCGATCAGGTGATTTGGAATGAGAAACCAAGTTTGTAGATTATAAAAACAGAATGATGAAAGACTTCTAGAGGAGGCCTTGGGACAAATAACTTGTAAATGGTGGTGGTTAAAATTGTGCATACATGGCAACCGTAGAAGTTATAGAGCAAACTATATTTTGTCCATGCTAGACTGTTACAACAACAATTAACTCATCTTGGCTCCTGATGCACGCCTAAGCAAATAGTTGCACTAAATAGGTCCGAACCATGATTTCATAAACGAGGAGGCCACAACATGAACATGGAACAAGATTGGAAAATTTAAAAGGTAAAAAATCTAACCATTTAAAATATATCATACAAAAACACCATATCTAGTTTACTAGATAATTTTGGAGTTCTCCAAATTCCGGGTGACCCTGGGCCCCCACATGCCCACCCTTACATTCGTCTTTTTGGAGATAATTCGCAGATTGGTTTTGGGTGAATAAAATAGTTTGGGGTATGAGTTATGAAAGGTGGATCCACAATAATGTGATGTTTTATGAAGGGTGAATAAATTAGTACTTAGTTTGGATAATTTTGTAAAAAGGAAGATTAGATTGGGTGGATGATGTAAAAAGCTGTCAAAAGACTTATTTTCCCTTGTACATATCCATATTAGTTATGTATTTTTCAATAAGATAAATCCAATAATTTATTAATCTACAATATAAATCCAATAGTTAATTAAGCTATAAGATTTAATTGTAATTAAAAATATATTAATTAATGTTAATTTTTTTTGTATAATTAAGCTATGAGATTTAATTTTATGTATATAATTTTTTTGTATATAATATATTAATAGCCAACAAGCAAAAGAGTAAAATACTAAAGGGCATAAGTTTTCAAAATTTTCCAATCCAATTGAAAATGTCTACTAGTAGTTTAATTTGGTGCAAAAAAAATAAAAAATTATGGTCGGAAGTACTTTATTTTTTTATCCGAAAGATATTGTAAAGAACTCAATAAGCCAACAATGTAAAATATGAAAGTATATAATTTTTTTTTGTTGAATTAAAGATCTCTATTAGTAGTTTAAGTTGGTGCAATAATAATAATAGATTATGTGTGGAAATACTTTATTTTTTTATCCAAATGAAATGGCAAAGGGTGTAGAACCGTAACTGGCACACCCAGACTAAATATGGACAGGATAGACCCTGTCCATAATTAGTTGGCTAGGGGTTCAAAAACTTGGCTGGCCAAAATTATATTGGGCGACCTAAATTGCTCCCAAACCATGGCAAGGGTGGGTCTGGGATAATCTAGGCCCAAGTTTTTGGATGGTGCTTTGGCCTCATATCTTTTAATCTATAACTTATTTAATGTACAATACAGATCTTATTTAATAGATCTCAATTAGTTTTGTGATGCAAATTTTTTAAAATCTCTAAAAATACTTGCTCCGTCCCAAAATTTGCAGATTAAATTTAAAAATTACATTTGAATCCGAACATGACCAATAATTTGGAATAAAGGGAGTAATTGTTGCTACTGCTTTAGCCTATGGGAGTTCAAACTTCAAAATGGTTAATTGTCATTGTTCACCTTTGATCTACATTGTGGCGGGCTGAGGGTACTTTTTCTTCTTTATACCATTTAACCAATATAATGTCGGTGGGTTGTCTTTATTTGCAACCCCTAATTAACCAACCCATGCACTAGCAAAATTACCAGGATGGTTGACAATTAAGGCGGTTTCTAAATAAGCGAGTTGGAGTAATTTTTCTACCAAAATAGACAACTGAGAGAATCTAAACGAAAAAGTGAGTTTTACTAAAAAAAGAAAGAAATGAGGAAAGGTGTTTTGCGAATAGGTGATTAATGATAAGGTTAACTGCAATGACTTGGGAGTGAAATGGGAAAGTTTAAGTGCATTACACATGAGAAGCATATGCTACAATGGGTTGAGAAAATTAAGTCACATATTTGACCAACTCGCTTGCATACCTTATATATAAGACGTGGTTAGTAGTCATGTTCTGATTCTGAAGCCTATTAATTTGAAAGTTGCGTTGGTTGTCCGATAGAGAGTTTTAATGACAAGGAGGTATGAAAAGACGATGCCAAGGATGATCTGATGAAAGAACATGTGAAGCAAAGTCCCACACTGCTTGAGTATTAAAGTAATATAAAATATATAAGCATGAGAGCATACCCTCACTTCATGAACTAGCTAGCTTTTGGGATTGAGTTCTACCCAAGACTGTATAACATGGTATTAGAGCTAGGTACTAGAGACGGGTAGGGTGCGTGTCTCTCACCCAAGGCCGACCTTGGGCTAAGGCCCAATAGTCTGGTGTCTTAGGCCCCCCAAAAATGTCCAAAAATTAGGGCCCCCAATATTTTTTAGGTACCCAGTATGTAAGCCCATATATTTTTCTTGTATATGGCCCTTTTTCAAAACCAAATCAGCCCTTTTTTCACTTGAGATTCAGAAGCCCACAAGCGCATCTAAACAAAATACTAAAAGAGAATTAAAATGGGGGATTGCTGCTGTCTGCTGGGACCCCTTGAAAATTTATTTTTAGTACTTTTCATGTGGAGGGACCATGAATTGAAAACCTGGACTTCCTTCGGGTCCTCTCTCGCCTCTCACTGTTTTTTGAAGACCACGAAATAAACAGGAATAGAGATTAAGAGACAGGAATGAAATTAGAGATCCAAGAGGTGATCAATCCTTGATTCTTGATTTGTTCTCTTCTCTGACATACTCCTTTGCTCTAGGGTTTTAGTTTGGTACTTAATGAGTAAAAAAAGAAGGAATTACTCTGATCTTTTGTTTAAAAATTCCGATATTTTTTAATAGATTCATTGCAGATCCACTCAATGTGATGGTTTGGATCTCTCATTTTTAGATTTCTTTCAACATAAAATACTTGGTGATAAAAAAAAAAAAAACGTAAAATAGTTGGAAAATTGTATTAATTGATATGATAATTGTAGCTAGCTGCAAAATACACCTCTGCTAATTCATCTTCACAAAATGAGCAGTTCATTTTCAAATCTTAGACTAGGAATTCTTTTAAAACAAGATTCTGAAGGTTTGTCTTAAGCCCCTGAAATTTTCTGAAGGCACATATGATAAAATCAAAATTTTATTTTCTTTAACATTTATTAGGAGCCTCATTTAGAAAGTTTGTCTTAAGCCCCTGAAATGTCAGAGTCGGCCCTGCTCTCACCTGCACGCTGCAAGTGCTGCTAAGTGAGCACGCTGCGCGTGAGGGAGGGTGTGAAGCGAAGTTCCACATTGCTTGTGTACCAAAGTAATTAATATGAAATATATAAGCCTAAGGGCACCCTCACTTCATGAGCTAGCTTTTGGATTTGAGTTCTACCAAAGACCGTGTAACAGAACATTATTTACGCCGTGCCAAATGACAAGGAAAGAAGTGGAAGGGTGGAGGGTAACAAATGGGTTGTATATGTTCCTAACTTGAATTCTCACTGTCGTGGAGGGTTCAATCAAGTACGTTTTTTTGTCACATGGTATACATAATACATTACATATCAGCGGGAGTTAGTAGAGAAGTTAGTTAGTGAGTTAAACAATCAAAGGGAGTTCGATGTTTCTCCATAGACTCGAATCCCATACTCCCTTTTGACAGGTTAGGGATACAATCAAATGGGCTATAAGCAACATCTTCAATCAATGCATTAGGCAGTGCCACATCCTTGTTGAAGTAGTGATGATGTGATAATAGCGGCTTGGGGTGGAAAATTGAGTCGTCCTCACGGACTGGCCTTATAATTGGAACTCTGGGTTAGAGGATACTACAACTGACTGGACAGTTGTCCCTTTCAATGGGGTTGGACCAACGATAGTTTTTGCAAAAATGATACATATACAACTAGTTCCAACAAGTATTCAACACACTCACATGGTGTGTGGAGCCCAAATACAAATGAAGACTTTTGTTGTACATGTATCATTTTTGTAATTTTGTGCTAAGTGAACCGGACAGAAGTCGTTGGAAAAACCTAGAAGTATTTGGGTCTTGTTAGCCCTTTACGCACATGTTAAGATAGCACTAACTCTTACTAATTTATTCGACTTTCATCGAAAATCTAAGACCAAAACTACGTACGGTAATAAAGAGTGTTATTGACAAGATTAAATTTATTAAGCATGGGACCAAAATGCCCCCATTTTAGTGTCTTCCCTACCACCAAACTCCACCAACAAATCCCATTTCTTCCTAAACACATTCAAAAAATAGAAAAATTGCACACAATCCAATAAAACCATACAACATTCAAAAAGCTTTTGGAAAAAGAATAAAGCAAGACAAATTTATTTGATTTTTTTTTTTTTGCGAATATTCCATTATGGTTCATATATTTTTAATTTTCCAGTTTCTCTCGTAGAGATAGAAACAATAATCCATGGAAAATTGACAAAAAACTAACAAAGACGTTTTTTTAATAAAAAAAATAAAGACAATAAAGTAAGAGAATTATTAATCTAAAACAACCCTAAGTACATCTTCTATTTTTTTTTCGAAGTTCTATTAGTTTGTTTGTCGTCATTTAATTAGCCCTCCGTTATCTCTTTCATATCATTTTTTTTTTATAAGGAACTTGTGAGAATTGAAAGTGACATGTACGTTGAGGGGAGGAGAGAGATAAGTCAGAGGGTATTTTGGTCTTACAACAACAAGTGGTTTCTCTCATGCATCAACTTCTTGTACAACTTCCTATAAAAGTGGATTAGTTATTTCCATTTATTATCATTAACGTGAGCCCTTAGGGTATATGTTAACAAAAGCCATTGGAAATTTGAATTTTTTTTACTTGTTATGATCAATAACCTCGGATCCCTAATTAAGTAGCAAGACAATCTTAATTATTGTAAATGATTCACCTGCAAAAACATCATTCCATGAAAAAGTGGGTAAGGCTAGGGATCCCTGCCTTATCACCTTTCTTTCGTGTACTTAATTATTGCTAAGGTTATATATTGTTTAGCACTGATAAGGGCAATTAAGCTTTGATCAATATACAAAGCAATTTTTTGCAGGGCGGAGGTAAAATTAATGAAATAGAAGTTTTTTTTTTTTGATAATCAGGAGTTAGAAAGCTAATTATTAGAACCATGAATGAGTCCCCTAATGATGAAATGGTGGTGGAGAATAATTCGGAGTGCTGGAATAAAACAAAATATACTTATAACAAATACGAAAACAGTCATGAGCATCCAACTCAATGCTATGGGACGAAATAAAAATTGGGTGATAACCAAGCAATTTTGTATTGTATTTTTTTAAAATTTCCTATACATGGCGTGGAAGGGAAAACTTACCTTGAACCATTGTAATTCTCGTTGCATCTGTAAAATTGGGCCAGGTGCACTAGCTCTGACAATGATTTGTTGTTCATGTTTCAAACTTGCAACCAAATGCAAACCATTATTCCCCGATTTGTCCAGCTGTGCTACATATAACGAACCACCATCAAGTTGATATATGAGGTTGAACACACGTTCACGTCGACACTGAATTGCATATTGGAATAGGAATAGATTGTCCCGAACTTTTATATTCCTCGCCATAGGGTATGACACTATAATCTCTTCAACAATTTCAGGAACCCCATCATATATCGCTCTAAGCAACACTGGCTTAAATATCTTTCCGACTTTTGAGGGATTTGATTTTGCGATTTCCATGCAGAGGATTTCGACAAGCTCAAGTGCATGATGTTGTTTCTCTTTTATTTCTCGGATGCGCTTGATACATGGGACTGCAAAATCATTTACTTCTTTTAAGAATGCGATAATCATACTTTACATGAATACGTAGTCTTATTCAAACTTGTTTCGCATTTGTTAGTTTTGTGTCGATTTTTGTAGATTATTGATTCATCTCGATGTGAGGACAAAAAATAATCTATATTTTAGTGAATTATTAGATTATTTTTGTTTTAATTCACAAAAATTTTGGTTTGGCTAATAACTTTTTACTTATTAGATTTCTCTTGTCGAGAAGAATCAATAATCCACAAAAAAATTGACGCAAAATTAACAAATGAGAATATTTTTTAATAAAAAGGACAAAAAAATAATTTGGCTCCAAATTATTTTGCCAAAACATCCGGTCACAATTCGTACCAATACTTACCAAGGTTTTCAGCGACTCTCCAAAACGTAAAATGCAATCTTTGCCTCACTACATAATAAGAATTAATGAGTACTCAATTGATCAATTATCCACATCTAGCAGGAATCAAAATTTACATCAAATGTAATTGAAAGAAGTGAGTGCTCTAGACTAACTTCCGAGTATTACTCATCCCATAGTCTCTCTTGACAAAATTGGGTTACTCCTCTCACCAAGATAGTTAATGTGTGCCCTTGTGGCCTATGATAAACAATATATGCATTCTCCTTTTATCTTTCTTTCTACGGGGAATCTAAAGTTTTGAAACTACGTATAACCATAAACTCTTCATTAACTCTTTTGGAAATTCTGCCTTTGAGAATCCCACTCCCACGTGCTACCTTCCACGACTCCACCAACGACACAGCTACCAAACACTTTTCATCCCAAGTACTTATCAGCACAATAGCAGATGCATAATTTCACACTCTTGAGCGTTATCGGAAATTCATTGGAAAATTGAAAAAACTCATACTCCCTCCTTTCCATTTCCATTTTGTAGTACTCTATGAAAAGATGTGTAATTTTCAAATAAAAAATAAAATACTTCGGTTCATAATTTTTTAAATTTTTTTGGCACCAAAATAAACAACTAATCGATAGCTTTAATTTAGTATGAAGAAACTCAAAAAATCATATAGAGAAGTATTATATTTTTCAATCCGAAAATAGCACTTCGCTTCATAGTGTAGTATCATTTTGGGACGGCGGGAATCTCAGATTAAAAATAAACATTAGTTAGCAAACACAATAATTATTCAGAAACTCATTGGATTAATAAAAAAATTCCTTCATTAAATTGAAATCCATATCAAAATCATGTATATATACTTCTTCCGAAAGCTTTCATCTAATATTTCCAACAAAAAATTGGGTTCAACCCTACAGTAAAATTTGAAGTACCTGTTTTTTTTTTCCTCCGCAAATTCAAAGTACAATTTCACCACAATTTTAGTTCATCAACCTGTAGAGATCATCTTTTTTTGTTTTTTTTTTTTTTCAAAATTTTTTTTCTTACTAATGTTAGTATATGAGGACTTATATAAGGAGAAGCCATAATATTCTGCTCGTAGATGTCAAAAGTCTGGAGGGTGAAAGACAATGAAGGGAGCAAGAACTTCTGGTATGGATGGAGGGAGCCCAAATGAAATGGAGTGGAGGGAAAAATTAAGGGGTACTACTATGGTCTCCATGAAAAACTTCCCTCTTTATCCAATATGTCAACTCATTTTACTACTTTCTATAAAAGTGTGTTTAATTGGTCTCATTTAATGAACATTATCATGTATCTTGGGAATTGTTTATCATATGCCCCAAGGGCACACAGCAAGACCCTATTTATTAAGACTCTAATTTTAAAATGAGGACTTGTTAGTGTTGATAAGTGAAGTGATACAATACACATCCCTTATTTTAAAGTCACAAAGTTTAATAAAAAAATCATAATATTTTTATAAACATTTCATGATATTTGCATATATGTTGCTATAAAAGGCCGGTGAATTCTTCAAAGTTCATCATTATCAAGGAATATAAGTTGCTAAAAATGCTTTTAAAAATTGGAGAATACAAATTATAATTTATAGCATCTCTCTGTGTGTATGTGTGTGTGTTTTAACATTTATATATGTTACTCATGTAACGCGTTACATGTGTAGGAGAGCAACGAGGTTTCGAAAGTTACATTATCAAGTTTTTAATTAAATAGCTCAAGTCTCTGCCATAGAAAAAAAATTAGCTCAAGTGTTTAGTGAATTTTTTTTCTTCATATGGGGTCTAATTATTGCTTTTGTTTGTGAGAGTATCTAATTGGTTTTTTAGTGAATTGATCCCACCTTTCCTCCCAAAGTGCTTTTAATGACTACTACTGTGCTTGGAAGGATGAAAGATCCTATCATGTTTGTAATGACCCCGATTTTTTGTAAATAAAAAAATTTAGTGATAAAATCAAAACTATTAAATTTAAGTAATCTTTTATTAAATAAATGTGTGTGTGCGTGTGTGAGAGAGAGAGAGAGAGATAGGGAGAGGGAGAGAGGGAGGTGCATGTGTGGAAGCTTCCTCCTCCAACTGGTTCTCCAAGAACAAGTCCCTATAATACCTTTGTAGGATTCTTTGTTCTTGGCATTCTAGTGTTTTTAGAGAGAAAAAAAGCTTCTAGTTCATGAGTTATTCATGAGCTACCACTTGTTCTTCAAAAATTCAAGTTGAGTTCATTTAGTAGCACTAAAAACGTCTTTTTGTAGTACGATCAAGGAAAGTTTATATTTACGAGAAAAGAAACTTCAAACTTATGTACCTAAATGTAACTCTGTTGTCGTTATAATGCACATTTCTACAAAGTACTAGACTAGTTTTTAGAAAGTTCGTGTTAAAATATAAGTCAAGAAGTCTTGAAGGTATCTTCCTCTTCTTCTCTATCCTCTGATCAGGGCCGGCCCAAGCCCTAGGCCGACAAGGCCTGGGCCTAGGGCACTCCAAAAAATACAAATTTTTGGGGCACTCCCATACTTATTCACAAAAGCCTTGGGTAGGATTCTTTGTGGCCAACATTTGTGACCCAAAAGGCCTAAGCAATTGCAATGGCCATTGAGCCCGTCGGCCCAAACTAAAGAAAGGACTCACATGTCCTTTTGAAATCTATCGATGTGGGACGACTCATTAGTGTGCTAATTGTGCTTGCTGTAACAGTAGCAGTGGTGTGTCTTTGTGTCTGTTATGAGAATTAGTTAGGAGGTGCCAGGTCATCTATCCATGAGAAAGGATATTGACCAATCAAATTCTTTTGATAGCTTGTGTTTTTTTTAACAGTATAGCTCATTTATATAGTTTGTAATAGTCAGTGGAAAGAGAACACACGTTCTGCATGATTTTGGACAAAATGTTTAGAGTATGATTTACTTTGACGTAGACAAGTCTTTAGAATGATCAAGATGGTTTTATTGATGACTTCTTTAAAAATATTTCTCCACGACAGTTAAAAAAAAAAAAAATAAAAAGATAAACCTTTCAATAAACAAATAATTTATAAACCAATAATTATAAATGATCTAGCCAACAAAAGTTGGAAGCACAAAATTAACTCTACATTTTTATTTTGAGATATATAAGTGTACTAAATATAGCCTTATAATACATAGTTATGCTAAATATATAATATTTATATATATATATATATATATATTTTTAGTTTTGATTTTTAGTTTTGAGCTAGTAAGCGGGGTCATGTGCCCCCGCGTAACCCCCCTTAGTTCCGTTCCTAGTTGTACTCTTTTTTTTTTTTTTTTGAACTGCCCCTGGTTGTACTCTTAGGACACATTTTTTAGATAAGGCCTAGGGCACTTCAAACCCTTGGGCTGGCCCTGCCTCTGATTTTTGTAATAGAAATTCCATTTTTACTTCGACAAGCACAGAATGCGATGGATATTTGTAATAACCCGTATTTTCATAAGCTATGTTTGAATTTTTTTATTTAAAGAAATACATTACTTTGGCTACATTCAAATGGTTAATTTTGGAGACAAAATTATTTTAAGGGGATAGATTGTAACACCCTGTACTTTTTGCGGCTATTTTAATCGACTTGGGTATTTAGTAAATATCAAGTTGGCTTTATTTCGAGAGGTGTGATGGCAACGTCGCCAAGTCATGATCTGATGAGTTTGGTTTGGAAATGACAAGAAATTAATAGGTAGAGTGTTGCAGAGTAGATGAGATACTGTCAATAGAATTAATTTTGAAGCATGGGTTGGCAAAAGGAAATTACTGTGGTGAGAGAGAGGGATCCGGATGTGAGAGATGTCTCATTTGCATGTCAGGATATAGTTGCAGGTGATAAATGTATGCCATAATGGAGGATGGAGGTTGATCAATATATACATACATGGAGGCTAGTTTCCATATCAATTTAGGTAGGCCCGAGAGAGTTATTTTTGAGCAATACACATTCTTCCAAATGGAGCTTTGATATAGGAGTGAGACATATGTTTTTCTTTTGAAAAAATCAGTATTAGTCTGGCTTGATCAATTTCTCATATTCAATGGCCACGGTCGTATTTTGAGATAACCCGGCGAGTATATGATATACTTCCTATTTCCGGAATCCTTTCTCTACTTCTGTTTTGAATATCTCATATCATTTGTTCGATTATGTGGAATTTTTTTTGAAAGTGGAATATTTGTTACGGGAAATGATATTTTTGGATAAAGTGGCATGAAATTGTTTGGTACGATGATCGAGTGACCTTGCCAATAGCTTGGCTGATCTAGAAAAGCTAGGCAGGCTAGGTGAAGCGGGTGAGGAGGGGTTACTGATCATGTATTGAGGAGAACAGGGTATGAGGCCCTTGTGATTTGTTAAATTGGCTTGATAATCGTTGTTTATTGATTCCACTTAAGTGCAAGCATCGTTATTCTATTGTATCGTGTACTTTTCGGTGATTTTTATCTTCAGGTGTGGAGCCGAGTTAGTGAGGCTGATTTGGAGGATTTGATGACTAATTATTTGGGTGAGGGGAATTTTTAGAGGAGTATTTATTCAGAGATTTTTGTATTATTTGGGTGATGTAATTTTGTATTGAGGAAAATAGGACCCAGAAGTGTGTAAAAATATAGTGTATTTGGAGTTTTATTCCTGAGAAATCCGGGTCGTATAATAATGGAGCTTCTCTCGGAGTAAAATTTTATAAAGACATGAATTTTATATTGGAAAAATATATGGAGTTGGCGGCCGATAACATTGCTAGAAAAAGAATGGAATCTTTGCGGATTTGGAGGATGGGGAATTTGCTGAAATGGAGGATGGTGGCTCTCTTTCTTTGGAATTTTGACTTTCTTTGTTCCCCTTAGTGAGGCTGTGTTAGTTGTGTTCCGCTTTTGGTGGATCTTTCGTGCTTAGGTTGTTTGGTTTGTGGTTTGGTTTTAGTTTTGTGCTGGTGGCTGCTTTTTTTTGGGGTCCATCTTTGTGGTGCGTTAGCCTTGGTTTTTTTGGTTTTGGCATTTGGTTGGGTGTTAGGCTTGGGCTTTTTTTTTTTGTGCTACTTTTGGGTTTGGTTGGCTTCTTGCCTTCCTTTGTTTCTCTTGGGTCTTGGTGTTTTGGCTTTTTGCCGTTATACCCTTGGTCCTTTTAATCTTTGTATCTCTTAAAAGGTTTAATAAATTTCTTTGCCGATCAAAATATATATATAAATATATATAATGTTTTTACGTGACATGTTTTACGGAAAAAATTGCATAATCATGAGACATAATTTTCGAGAAAGTTGCATATTCATGTGTGTAAGAACCCATAATTTCAAATCCTTTTTTTTTCGAAAATAAAATTGGGGAAATGTGAGGTTTTGTTTTAAAGGCAAAATGGAGGTTTAATGCGAGGGAATTGGAAAATTTGGACCCATTGGCAGTGGCGGAGCCAGGATTTCCAAACCGGGGGGGCCAGTAGCCATAGGCATTTGATAGCTTGCCGATGCCTCTGACGAGGCAAGAATTGCCCACTCATGGGTGGCATTACAAAGAGGGACGGGGCTTGGATTCGGCCACGGGGGTAGAACCATTCAATGAAAAACTAGTCACATGTTGTATGGAAAAATATGAAAAAAAAAAATTTACTAGGAAGTCATATAATTAGGTTTTGTTATAGGTTTTTTTTTGTAAACAATAAATCAAGGTTTCCTCCAACTTTCTTATGGTATTCAAATGCAAGACATTACGATACTAATTTATTCATACAAATATTTAAATCAACATGTTTGTGATTTCAAACATGAAGTAAAAATGCCAAATTTTGAGAAACAATTTAATGTTCAAAGTTGTCACGTTTCTCTCCGTTTAGTAAAAAAATTTGCAAACCTTTAGAGAGAGAGAGAGAGAGAGAGAGAGAGAGAGAGGAGTATTCTAGTTGGCAATTAAAAGAACAAAAAACACCAAGAAACTCTGCACCCTAGGAGTTTCGATCTCCAGATGGGAAGGATAGAGTGAAGCGGACCAACCACTGAGCCAAAGCCCACTGATGGTATAGACTATCCCTACTTTAATATTTATAATTGTTCGTTGGAATTTTTTTTTTTTTAAAAAGTGCGGGGGGGCCAGGGCCCACCCCAGCCCCTGTGTACATCCGCCCCTGCCCATTGGTAGCACATTGACAATGCTAGGGGTGTGTAGTGTAATATGAGTTGCGGTATGAATAGGGGTGAGGAAAGAGAAATCACATTTCTCCACCCCATCCCCAAGGCCGGCTCCTCCCTCCTCCTCTCTCACTAAAAAATCTCATACACCCACTCACAAATTCACCTCCCTCACTTCAACTACAAACAATCCTACCATTGATCCATCACCTATGCATGATTTGAGCTTGGAAATTGCGTGCATTTGCCTTGGAAGGGTCATTTTCGAGTAGATCAAGCATTTTGGAGCTCGTTTTTTTTTTTTTGTTTTGTTTTTTTTTGGCATTTTGTCTTGATTGTAGCTCATACTCTTGAGGTAGGGACTTCCTCTTCTATGTCTATCTTCATTTGGTTGATTGAGAGCATAGAGTCATGTTCTATCTTGCTTTTTCTTTGATTTTGAGAAAACCCATCTAGCTCTTTGATTTTGAATTGAAATTCATGTTGATTCTTGTAGATTGTTGTTAGATCATGTGTTTAGTTGAAGATTATTCATTCCACATATATTTCTAGTTCACTTGTTGCTTAAATTTCTGAGGTTGGACCAAATTTACCAAGTTTGGGCAAAATTTGCAAAATCTACGTTTTACCCTGTTTGTCTGAAAATTCCGCCCGAGCGGGTTTGGCAGTTTTGCCCTCTGTTGTGTTTTGTTGCTCTGGGTCACTGGTTGGGTACTCCGTTGACCTTCGATCGTAGAAATCTCTGACCTTGGCTATGTTGATTCGAAATTAGCTTGATTATCACTTAACTTAATTCAAATGGACAGGATGAATTTGGAGACAATGACTTTTATAGATGCGTGTGTGGTTGACATGTAGTGAATGAGTAGGCAGACAAAGACTTTAAATAGGGAAATGAGTTGTGTTCGATTGAATGTGTAAACACTTGGAATTGGTTTAAAGATAATGGGGTTTGGGTAATGGAACGATGTTCATGTCTGAAACAAAACGGGTTATGTTGGAATGAAATTGACAAATACTTAGTTGGTTTTGGAAGGTGCCCATGGATGATGTTTCACGAATATAACGATCTACGACTTAATGGATACCTAGAAACGCTTGACATTTCACCTCAAGGATTTTTAAACATCTTCTTCTTTTTTTCTTTTTTTATGAAATCTAGCGACGCGTGTCATTGAGAATGAGAAGGCATAAGGGATACTCGACCTTTAGAAACTACATGTTAAACACCTGGTTATGTTTTGGAAAATGAGTGATAGACTATGTGATTGTTCTAGGAGAGGTGAGGCTCAAAACGTCAAAGATGGGTGTGTGAGTGATACGCGGGTATACGTTATGATAGAATGAATTACGCTGTGAAAGCGTTGGTTATAGCCTAGCTGGCCATGGGTCAAAGTGGCCCACGAAACAAGGATATTGGTTATTATTTCCAGCCTAGCTGACCATGGGTGAACGTGCCCACGAAACACACACTATGGCACTGCCAATTGGTATATAAGGAGAATAGAAAGGTTGAAAATTGAGATAATGGACATTGAGCGTGTTGTAAATTCTAAACTAATGTGAATAAGATTCTTGTTGTCAGGTTATAGAGGAAATGCTGGTTTATTCAATGAATGTGATGAATGGGACCTACGATGGAAAAATGCAAGGTGGATTTACAAATTCTTAAAAAAAGTTTTTCATTTACTAAAGGGATTTTTAAGAACAGGGACACTAACTTTCTTATATGTTATGAGTTAACTACACATGTTCATTCCTACTTGTACCTTGTTACACTCATGTGCTCATATCATTTCACATGCATATAGTGATAGTAGAGGATTTTTCTATTGGGCTAGTGAGCTCACTCTATCATTTTTAGGTAATTAGCCAGGAGCACGAGATGAGGTGCATTGCATGTGATGCATACTTTTGAAAGCTTATCCAGGAGGAGTCATTGCATCAAATTAAAACCTCTATTTTAAAAGATGATCTTGCAATTCCATTCATGTATCTTTTCACTTGGAAAGTGCAGTAACTATTAACTTAATCCCTTATGTCTTTATGGGGTACGGATACTCGTTGACTTTGACTTTGTTTGACTTTTGACTTGTCAAATGTATTTGAGAAAGGATATATGAATGAAGTATTGGGATTTATCGTTGGAAATGTGTATTCTTCATGATTCAAAATCAAAGGCGTGACAACGCGACACAAGAATCAATACGAAAAGTCTATGAGAAATGATGAGATATGAAATGAGAAATGAATATGAATTGAATAGTAGGAAATGAATTATGAAATGACGAGATACGAAATGAGAGATAAGTATGAATTGAATAGTAGGAAATGAATTACAGTAGTGCCGCTTAAGCACTGCCCCATCTTCGTGGAGAGAACATGGTGGTTAGGGCTAAACGTGTACCACAGCATGGTGAACGGACCTTGTATCACGTTGGTGCATTCAGTGATGACAAGCCAGCCGGGGCCATGTTCGTGTGGGTGCAATTAGAAAGTTTGGTGATCGTTAGTTGAAAGAGATGTAGATGGACCAATACTTTCGAGTGATGGATTGTAGGCCCGGTGGTTGAAAGCAGTGCCATAGAGTGGAGTTATTGGACTGTAGGCCTGGAGGTTAGAAGCAGTCCAAACCTAGTTAATATTTGAAGAACTTAGACATTGAAAGATAATACAAGACACAGAACTATACGTGCGATACACCTGTTTTGCATTGACACGAGCATCCTATCATGTTTATTGTTTGAACTGTTAACTTTCGTTATTTATTTCTGTTAGAATCATTTTATAAACTGCTAGTTTAAGGATATTGGGGTAGGAGTTATCTGCTAAGGATATTGGGTTTGGAGTTATCTCTAAGCGTTATTGCTCACGGAGTTACACTTGTGTGACCTTGGCATAATACTATAATGTTGTTTTGCAAGTCTCCCATATTATGTTAGGCTTTAAAGATGAACAAGAGGAGTTCTACAACTCGGGAGCTTATGAAGTTGAGTAGGACATCGCCAGGCTGACGGCCGTGACGGTGAATAGAGGTAACCCTAACTTACTTAGTAGGGAATCAATGTGTTGACAATGAAATTAATGGAATTCCCATGGTGGAATATTGTTGTAAGACTTTTATTATTTTTATTTAACAAATTATCGTTCCCGAAATTAGGGGCGTTATAATCGTTCAAACAATGATGCTAATTTATTGCCATTTCTTAGTCTAATATCTTTGTAACTATTTGACACAAATTAAAATTATCGTGGCTATTTAAGAAAAATAAAGAAATCAAATAGATATGGTGATAGCCAAACCAGAGATGCAGCACTTGGGAGGATTCTCAATGTCTCCTCCTCCGTTATGACGATTTGCAATGCTTCTTGATTTCTTTGGAAGTCCTGCATATAACACAAATTATTTATAAAAAATAGTTAGTGATGTACTAAAGCCTTCCTTTATGAAACTAAATTGCAAGTACAAAACATGAACATATTTAAGCCATAGTTACTCCTTCGAACAAACAATGTTGAAGGAGACAACTAAAACGGAATTTCCTACTAAAAATTATAAGTAAACTTATTATTTTTTGAAACGGTAAAATCCCCCTTTTGAAGGCCTAAACAACATTGAATGGCCGAAACACATCGTTGATCATTGCCAGAACGGGATGAGTATTATTCAGAAGCCCATTTTCAATCAATTGTTTGGCCCGTGAATGGTCCAAACGGTCAAGAAACGTGGAAGCGACCCAGTCTGCATGTAATAACAGAAAATTACGGGCCAGTATAGAGTATGCACTCTTATTTACTCCCTCTGTCCCAAATTGTTTGTCCTGTTCGGATTCCAATGCAATTTTTAACTGTTCATATGTTTCAATCTATCATATTTTTAGAGATTTTAATTTTAATTTTTTTGTATAATAGAACTAATTGAGATCATCAAATAAGATCCATCCATATTGCACATAAAATACGTCATAGATTGGAAGATATGAATAGTTATAAAATTGCATTGGAATCCGACATGATGAACAATTTGGGACGGAGGGAGTACTAGAAAGGATAGAATAGTTTCTTATTTATCTCTAAGGATGGTCTCGTGACGAAAATACATTTCTACGCTTGTAACGTGAACTTTTGACTCAGCATTCAACTATTACTGGCCTTTTGTTGGCAAGAATAAAGACCATCATATTCCAAAGTAATTTTACAACAGAATTGGAGAGTTCAAAGATATACGATTACAGATTAAAACAAAACAAAATGAAAGCTCTAACTCTAATCAAAACTTTGAGAAGAATTATGACACTGGCGTGAGTGATGGATCTTAAAGGATCCAAAGAACAATAGTTTATTAGAGAAGAGCCACCACATGCAAAAATTGAAAATTGATCTATGCAAACACTGAGAAAATGAAGCTCCAGATCATAGATATCTCAAAGAATGGAGGTAGATCGCAGAATATGGATTGATTCATTGAACTTTAGTGAGTGTCACCGAAGAAGTAATAAATGTGGTAAGTATAACTCAAATGAATTTATGAAGTTTTGTGAAGATATTGGTATGGAAAGGCAATTGACAGTTGGATACACTCCACAACAAAATGGAGTAGTGGGGAGGAAAAATAGAATCATTGAATGAATGTCAAAATCAATGCTTCATGAGAAATGATTGCCCAAATTTTTTTGGGGTGAAGCTGTTAACACGGCGGTTTACTTGTTGAATAAATGTCTGACAAAAGCCTTTGCAAACAAAACTCCATTAAAGTTTGGAGTAAAAGAAAGTCTTCCATTAATCACTTAAAAGTGTTTGGGCACATTTGTTATACACATGTTGTAAAGAATCGAGGCACAAGTGTGATAAGTTAGTGAAAAATGTATCTTTGTGGGCTATAACACTCAATCAAAAGGCTATATGCTCTACAATTTTAAGACAAATAAGTTGATTATTTTTAGAGACGTTCTGTTTGATAAAAAGGCTTCTTGGGATTGGAAATGAAAGAAAGAGCAAAATCAAGTATATCCTATCTATGACAAATTGGAGAGTCAAAAGGATTCTGATGTTTCAATTGCTAGTCCACAATCATCTCCATCGAGCTAAAGTTCCACATCTCCAAGAAAAATGAGAAGTCTCAGCGATTTGTATGCAAAGTGTAACTTTTGTGTGGTAGAACCGGAGAACTTTGAGGAAGTAATTAAAGAAGAAGTTTGTAAGAAAGCAAGGGAAGAGGAAATTTGAGTGATTGAAAAGATCAAGACATGGGAGTTGGTGGAGAAAGCCAAAGAAATAGAAGTGGTTGGTGTGTGGATCTATAAAATGAAGCTCAATCCGGATGGGTCGATTCAAAAGAATAAAGCAAGGCTTGTCAAAGGGATATTCTCAACAACCAGGGATAGATTATTAAGAAACATACCAATTGTGAAGTCCACATTCTTGAATGGAGCCATGGAGGAAGAGCTGTATGTGGATCAGCCTCAAGGCTTTGTAGTTAAAGACAAAGAAGACAAAGTGTTCAAGTTGACGAAAGCATTGTATGGGTTGAAACAAGCACTTCGAGCATTGTATAGTGAGATTGATTCCTACTTCATCAACAAAGGCTTTCAATGGAGCAAAAGCGAGCAAACCTTGTACATCAAAAAGCAAGGTAACACCGGTATTTTCTTTTGTTTCTCTTTATATTTATGATTTTGTTTTTACCGATAATGATTAAAGATGCTTGAAGAATTTAAAAGAGTTGTGATGGAAAAATATGAAATGAGTGATTTGGAATTGTTGCATTACTTCTTGGGATTTGAAACTTTTCAATTTTTGTTTGTCGAAAGAAGTATACTAAAACTCTTGAGAAGTTTAAAATGATGAATTGTAAATTGGTTGTTACACCTTTGGTGGTGACTGATAAATTGATAAAAGAGGATGGAAGCAAACAAGTTGATTTAGTCCGCCGCAATTATTTTTTTAGATGTAGGTTAAAATTAGATGCAGTCCGACGCAATTGATCGACTCGATGAAACAACTAGGACCAACGAAGGTGACCCAACCTAGTTAGACCATTAACTAGTCACGACAAAAATGTGATTACTAGACTTAGCCCCCATGAAGTTTCTATTTTAAGCATCTTGATCCAAAAAGTTGGATCAAGTTATAGTTCACCCTTACGCAATTCTGTTCTATCCGTGGATTCCAAATTTTAAAATTTTGGGATGATCAAGGCTAATAAAAAATGATTTGGTTCAATTTAAGGCTAACCAATTAATTTGATAGATGTCCAGAGTTGACCGAACATCATACCCACATCCAGAAAGGAAGTGAAAAAAATGATGATCGGTGTTGCTACGTACTCGGATTTGCAGTAGACAGGTGGACACAAATTGTGAAATCCTATTGTCATGAGGTGTAGCATTGATTTAGGTTGCATCTTGCGTCGATCAGACGATGATTTTCAGGTTTAGCAGATATCCTAGTTGGAGAAGTGGGTCAGACACGTTCAAATGTTACAAGGAACTTTGGAGTTTTTCAGGTGGTGACGTCAAGCGATGGATTCCATAAGGTTCTGCAATGAGATCAGCCAGGCGCACAAGCGTAATAGAAGCAATTTTTTCGGAGTTGCTATTGAGGGGTGTAGTCCACATTGATCTTGGGAGTGGCAAATTAACGGCACTAACTGGTATGGATTTAGACACCGTGAAGTACAGTACAACAACGATGATGAGGCCGGTATCAACCACATAATATCTAGCATAGCAAGAAGACATTCAAGTAAGATACATCTTGTGCTGGGCGTACAATGAAGCTTGACAGAGGGTTTTCAATGTGTCAGTGGAGATAAGCTTTGGGCTCTTCTTAGGCGGTATGAGGGACTATCAAGTGGAATAACCTTTCGTGTAAGGAGAGAGTTATGAGTTGAGCTTTGTGAATTGGAGTGTGGCAGACAACCGGCATTCAAGTAGAGGGTTTGAGGACTCTTATTCAATGGTCGCAACGATGGTAAATTACTTGCACATTGGGCAAAAGGGGTGATTATTATGTTCCAGTGTAGGTGGGGGCCAACTAATGTGATGACTTGACTTTCTCAGCGAAAGGCACAAAGCTATTGGGCCAATTTATGTGATGGCTTGACTTTCTTGGTGAAAAGAACAATGCCAGGCCTGCAAATAAGGCTTGGAGATACTTTTCTCTAAGCGTGTAAATGGAATAGAGTACTCCCATAGTCCCATGTGCCTATAAATTTGCATGCCTTGGCTGTGTGGAAGAGCGGACGAGAGGTATAGAGTAAATAGAGAAGAGCAATACTGGGATACCTCTTACTTTGGGAGGAAACTGAGCTCCTCCAGTTAGGCTCTAGGCGAGTATAGAGAAATACACAAAGAGGTTGAGTATTGGCATGTAATATCTTTGTATTTTTCATGTGGTGAAACACTCCTTCCCTCTAGTGGATTTACCTATTTGGGCAACTCAACCATGTGAATTCTTTTAACAAGGCCATAGTTTTCCCGAGAGAACAACCTAGAGAGAGAAAGAGCAAAGAGTTAGGGTTTTCTGCTGGGGAGGGGATGAGGCCGCCGCCTCTCCCTCCTCCCCCCCCCCTTCTTCCGGCCGGTCTCCCTTCTCCTCTCTCACCCTTTTCTGGACCCCTTCCTTCCCCCTATCCTCCATTTCTCTTCCTTCCTCCCCATCCTCTTCCCCTTCCCTCCGCTGCCCTCCTCCCGTTACCGCCTCCTCTGCTGTCCATTTTGGGTCAGATCCGGGGAGATTTGTAGATGGTAGATCTGGCTTGACCCTCCGCCAATAAGCCGACGGTGCTCCGGTGCGGCGGACTCGTCAACAGTTACTCCGGTAGAGGTTTTTTTTTACCTTATTTTCTTTTATTTTTTGGTTTACTTGTTTACCCCTTTCGAAGGTGGTTTTATTAGCCCCTTTCCGGGTGCTTGTTCATCGATTTTATCTTGTGCTTAGTGGTAGGGTTTGAGCTGTTTTCCTTTGGGATTTCTACTAGCAGATCGTGGACAGGTTCCTAACCCAGCCTTGTTGTTGGTCTGCCTCGGGCAGGGGTGCCATTCGTCTAGATTTTGATAGTTTTGGTTCTTCCCGGTTGTTTGTGATGAAATCTGTACTGCCTTCGGGCATTTTCCTTGAATGGAATTGACATGTTAAAAAAAAAACCATGTGAATTCTTTCTCTTTGTGTGATTGTGCGTGAGTTTATGGCATATCTGAGGCGAATAGAAGGAGGCAAGGTGGTGGCAAGGATTGTTTTTTTTTTTTTTGAATCGGCAACAAGTTTATTGAAAAACTTGATTAATTGGGTAATTCAAGTTGGCGAAAGGGAGAGGATTCAACCAAAGGTTGGAAAAAAAAGAAAAACCCCAAAAATTGAAACCCAACAGCAAGAACGTACACCTAGGGCAAGCCATAAATTGTTGGCCAGCTAAGACTGTTTGTCGGTGATAGTTTGCTACAAAAGTTTGCCGAACAAAGATGGTTTGCTAGGAAAAATTATTGCACACAAGGATAAAGCTCTTATAGGGGCCATGTTTTCACTCTAGTCACAAAACTTTAGTTAATGATAACGTTGAGTTACTTAAGTCATTTCTTCTACTAAAAGTGTTTGCTACGTCAACAAATAAATCAAGATGGATATCCCTAATTATGTCGGCTTTCTTTGTTCCGCAAATTAGTTCACTGCTAAAAATGTACAAATTTTTAAGGGTGGTGTTAATGCCAAAACCGTTTTTGTTTGTGCCAAAAATGTAGTGCTTAAGAACCTTGTACCATGTGCAAGGTACAAGCTTTTTGTACACTATAGTTTTGGCGCAAACAAAAATGGTTTTGGCATTATCATTTCCCTATTCGAATATAAAATACTTACATGAACGGTTATTTAAATTTTTTGCACCGAATTAAAGATTTCAACTACTTTTTAAAAGCTGTGTAAAAGAATTTTAAAAATTATGTACTAAATTACTTCATTTTTTATCCAAAAGTTAAACTTTTGTGAGTGATTCCGTGTCTATAGTACGTCTAAATTCTAGTTGGGTTAACAATAAGGCAAGTGATTTCCACGCCCCGTTTTTTATAAACATACCTCCTATTTTTTCTTTTAATGAAATGTTTCCCAAAAAATGAGTTGTGAAAAACATTTCCCAACCAAAATGCTCCATTTATGGGTGAACTTTTTTTGATAGGTACTCTTTTTCCAAAGATGCTAGGAACACAGCTGTCTAGACACAACATCGAACACAATACCCCGCACGCATGTAGGTCCCATAGAAATTTATTATGTGGCACCCATATGTATGTAGGGTTGTGTTCGCCACTTCTCCTGTTCGGAGTTATGTCCGTATGATTGTATTCCTAGCATTTTTGTTCTTTTCCCACCAGTCATGATAGCATATAAAATTTCTTTTCTTTTTTTCCCTTCTTTGGTTGGGCCGGTAGATAATACGATTCATTTAAAAATAAGGTAGGTAAGTGGTGTACAGAACAAACAATATGAAGAAAAAGATTAATAAGAAGGGAAATAATTTTCATATCCCCTTTTTTGATAATACATCCTCTTTTCTTTTTTTTTTTTTTTTGTCTTTTAGCGAAATTTTTACACAAAAAAATTTCACTAAAAGACTAAAAAGGGTGTATGTTTAACAAAAAAAAGGGTGTGTGGAAATCACTTACCTAATAGTAAGAAACGTATTTCATCGTTTCAGAGAGGAGCAAGTATAACGTAGGAGCAATAGAAGTAAGAGGTAAAAGGATTGAAGAGGCTGACCCAAATAGATTAAATTCTGCCAAAAGTTTAAGGAATTTCCACTCGGGAATGAAGAATGCTTTTGGACAATTATGCCAAGAGGATTGGATTCCATGCAAGCTAGCTCGGGCTTTCGCTGAATCATAGATAAAGCTATGTCTGTAGCAGCATTGAGGCATAACCGTTAGAAAAATAGCACAATAGCACAATAGAAAAATTCCAACTAACCCTTCAAATTCTCTCTCTTAAGTTCAACATATGAATAGCAACGTTAGATAAACACATCTAACGGTTCGGATCCCGACCATTTGGCCGGGAAATGGCCGGGAGAGGGGAGGTCCGGATTTTAACAAAGTCAGGGAGTCCTGACTGGATCCTGACCCTTTATATATATATATATATATATATATATATATATATATATATATATATATATATATATATATATATATATATATATATATATATATATATATATATATATATATATATATATATATATATAAATTTGAAGAGTCCATAGGCCATGTTCGTTTCCCAGTTTAGTTTTAGTTTTAGTTTTGATGACATCATCATTTTCCTCATTTCTCTCTCTATCTTTCTCCACTCATTACACCTTATGACATCATCAAAACTAAACTAAACTATCCAACCAAACACAACATTTACAATTCACTAAAGTTACTGGGCTCGGGGGATGGTGCAGTGCACCAAATGAACTGCACCGTGTAGTGCTTCATCTGGCCGTCCATTTCAACATTGGACGGCTCAGATTTAATCTGAGTAGTGAATTGAATCCGACCGTCGATTGTTTAGATTAAATCCGAGCTGTCCATTGTCGAAATGGACGGTTGGATGGTGCGCACTGCACCGTGTAGTGCATTTTCTGAACTACAGGGACCCTTCGGCTATTGAATTGGGTTTTGTTTGCAATCTAGCGATCTGGTTCGGTGAAACCCGGCCGTTTGCCGATCTTCAACCGGTTTTGGTGGTTTATTCCGGTTTAATGTACCAAACAGTTTTGAAGGGCTGACCAAACCAGAGTCGTGCTCAGTTGACGAGCCAACCGGTTGAACCGGCTGGGCGGATCTGGATTTTAAAACATTGGATAAAGGTTAAAAGAAATGTAAATTTGTAAACCATAAAGTGGTGGGGTCAAAAAGTGCGATTAATAAGGCTCCGTTTATTTCGATGTGAAACATTTTTGGTTGAAAATATTTTTATCGTAAAATGAATTTACGTAAAATATATATTTTTAATTTGGTTTTCTTGTGTTTGGTTGCACTTGAAAAAATTTACAAGAACAAATTGTTTTTAATTGTACTATCAACGTATTCAATAAGTCTAGGTACACACCCTTTTGGGTCACACCTGCTCACTCTCCATGTGGCGCACTCTCACTCTCTCTCTCTCTCTGACTTTATCTCCCTCTCTCTTCTTCACTTTCTCTCTCCTTCACTCACTCCCCCACTTTTCTCTCTCTATTTCTCTCCTTGTTGCTTTTTTAATGAAGATTTATAAATATTATTTTTCATATCCAATATGGAAAAATATAAATTTAAAATAACCTCGACGACATCTATCAAACAGGACCAATATGGAATATCTAATTATGTACTCCCTCCGTCCCTTTTTAAGTGTTTAACTTTCCATTTTGGGTTGTCCCTAAATAAGTGTGTGATTTGAAAAGTTAATCGATAAAAGTTTGTACAATTATCATTTTGGCCCTTTTGAAAGTTAGTGGTAAAGAGTTAATGGATAAAAGTTGAGGATAATTTTGGAAAGTAGAGGTAAAAGTTGATGTGAAAAGCATAAAGTGGAGGAAAAAGTTGATGTGAAAGGTGTAATGATGATGTTTCTTTAATAAGTTGGATTTACGAAATAACACATTTAAAAAGGGACGAAGGGAGTACAAAATAATAATTTTTTAGCATAATCTATTTTTTTTCCGGTTAACTTTGAACTCATGAATTTAACTTGATTTCATTGAGTTTGAGCATGTGAATTTCATTGAGTTTGTCAACTTCATTGAGTTTGAGTTTATAAATTTCACTGGGTTTGAGCCTACACCAAAAAAAAAAAAGAAAGTGTTTTTTCTACCCAAAATTACATATTCAATATTAGTCTTGTTTGATAGATGTCGTTGTGTAAATTTTAAATATATATATATTTTTCTAACATTGGATATAAAAAATAAAAGTTATTAACATTTTAGTTTCTTTTAAAAATAAAAAGGGGAGAAAAGTGGGGGAAAGAGAGAGAAAGAAGGTCTCCTTTGGATTTGAGCTATCCAAAACGTGTTTGGACGGCTCGGATTGGGTGTTGAGCACCACGTGTCCCTACCCAATCCGCACCAAAATTTTCTCCAAAAAGAGAGAGAGAAAAGAAAGTCAGAGAGAGAGAGAGAGAGAGAGATGGTACGGGGAGAGAGGCAGAGAGTGTGTGGGAGAGCGCCACATGGGTTGGGGTGTGAATGGGTGTGATCCTAGGGGTGTGTACATATCACCACTCTAAAGTATTATGAGTAGTTGGTGTGAGTGCATGTGGGTAGATGTGTGTGTGTGTGAGTGAGAGAGAGAGAGAGAGAGAGAGAGAGAGAGAGAGAGAGAGAACCCTTGTTCGTTTTGGGTTTCAAGACCCTGTTTTCTTAATTATTATCCAATCATTATTCTCATTTTTTTCTCTTTCTCTCTCTGATCATTAACCTCGATTGTTAATTATTATCTATATTTCTCTCTTTAAGCATTACCAAAAACTAAAACCCAAAATCTAAACCAAACACAACTAGAGTTTTGTTGTTGCTGTTTGGGGGAGGGGGAAGAGAGAGAAAAGAGAGCAGCCTGCCCATGTTACAAATGCGTTCACATGGAAAGAGAAGAGGTGGTACATCGTCATGATGGAAAATAACTTACCGGTTTTTCTATGGTAAGTTGTTTTACGGGAAATGGCGTAAAAAAATTTTGAAAAAAAAAATCATTTTTCATGATTTTGAACAACCAAACACTGGAAATTATGTAAAATATTTTTGGCAAAAATATTTTACGTCCAATCAAATGGAGACTAAAGTTCATCAAACCTATTTGCAGTATATCTTTATACAAGTAACAAGCATTTGCCTCACATATGGCGCACACTCTTCTCATTTTGAAACATTAATCAAAATATATAAACCTCCCGTCTCTCGCAATATGTTTCTCTCACTCCTAAGAGAAAAAAACATATATTTCTTCCATCCCAAAATATTTGGCCGAACCGTAAACCAAAAACTTAAAAAGACAAGTATGTTGAGAAAAAGTTTAAACCTTTTCGATCAATTAAAAGGGCTTGATCACATCTAGTTGATTGTTGAATTTTTTTGAAGTATTATGTTTACATCATCATTTTTGTAACGACCCGAATTTTTGTAAATAAAAATTTCATTTAATAATTCAATAATTTATTTTTATTTTCTATTAATTGATATATTTTCCAATTTAATTATTAATAAATCCTTTTAATTTGAATAACTAAAATTCTAGCCATGTATGCGAGCGTACGAGACCGAGTAACACACCTGTTACACTACCGTAGCACCCGGAGGCCGTGTTTAATACTTGGAACCACCCCAACCACCACCATTATGCCATCCAACTATATTTGTACCACCAAGCCACCCCACCTTTGAACATTGGAACTTGGTCCTTTGACCAAGAGAGAGAGAGAGAGAGAGAGAGAGAGATCGGTAGAGAGAGAGAGAGAGAGAGAGTGAGTGTGTGTGTGCATGCATGTGAGCAAGTACTCTTGCACATGCAAGAGTAAATGCTTGTACACTTGAGCAAGCAAGAAGGATGTTTGAGAGAAGCTTCCTAAGCTAAGGTTTTGTACCCAAAACTAGTTAGAATAAGCCTTGCTATTTTAGGAGTAACCTATGCATACCCACACAATACATGTATTAGAACACAATCTACATAACCTAGGCCTACCTATACTAGACCTTGGACCCCAAGCTTCCATGAAACATGCTTCCATGTTTTAGGGAAGAATATTCCCCCTAGTTTTAGCCCACTAAGGCTACCCCATAGCCATAACTCTCATGCATATGCATATTGTGTATATTAACTCCTAAAAACACCCCATAACAAAGATGACCATGCAAAAACCTACACAAACAATAGGTATTTTTCCCCCACTAGTGATTCCCATGTTGGTTCTCAATTGTTTCCCCAAGATTCTTCCTTCAACTTGCAAGAATAAGCCTAAAACCTAGTCTAGGCCTAGGGTCGAAGTTATAACTTCCAATGTACTTCCCATGTGCAAGTAAATGCACACATTTACTCCCCCCACATGAATGTTTCAGCCAAGGTGAGTGTATGTGTGTGCCGTGTGTTTCAAGGGGAGAGAGGGAGCTCCCAATTTGCTATAAAAGACCACCTTTTTGTTCATTTGGACCACATACACCCTACTATAATTGTTTGTCTCTCTTATTCCCAACAAACCACCAACTTCCACCACCACTTAGTCAATCTATTTAGGGTACTAATTAACTTCTTGCTAAGTTAATTAGCAAGAAAATTAGGAAGATTAAGGAGCCTCTACATCAAAGGATAGCTTATCGGCTTTCGGTTTACACCCGGAAATCAAGGTAGTTTACTAAACTAACCTTCTATTTAGCTATTTCTAGTTTCATTAGTATGTTCTAATTAGTTTTCTAAGCATGATTTTGAAGCCTGATTGGGTTAATTCATGCATGTATTAAGCTACTAAGCATGTTACTTAGAGTTTAAGAAAGAGGATTTCATGTTGAAAGATCAACAAGAATGTTAATTAAGTTCTAATTAGAATGGTTCTTTATGAAATTAGAAGTGTGATTAGCAAGACTTTAGTGGTTAGAAATTTGATTAATGAGATTAAAGTAATTAGAAGTTGATTAGAAGAGATTAGAAAAAGTGTATTATACTAGATAAGATTCTAGCATTATTTTGTTGATATTTCTTGGAAGAACTAGTTAATCTTGGATGATTAATTTATTGGTTGTTGTTTAAGATAATTCTTCCTTATTAAGTAAATTAACTTTCTTTAGTGAAGGATTTGTTTCTTGCTAGAAAGAAGTATTTATTATATGAAATTATTTTTTTGTAAAAGTATAGAGATTTTACCAAATAGAGAGAGAGAGAGAGAGAGAGAGAGAGAGAGAGAGAGAGAGAGAGAGAGAGAGAGAGAGAGAGAGAGAGAGAGTTGTAATAATTTTCTTCTAGAAAATTTTTACTAAATTAGAGAGTGTATATTTATGGTGGAGAGAAAAGGATTTCTAGAGTTGAGTAAATTTTTTCTAGAAAGAAAGTTAAGAGTATATTTTCTAGATTTTATTAGATATGGAAAAGATGGTTTATTTAAGAAGAAAGTTTTCTAGAAATGTTAAGAGTATATTTTTGGAGGGACAAGATAAATTTTTGGTAAGAAATTTCTAGAAAATAAGTGTGTTTTAGAGAGAGCAAGTTGATTTATTTTCTTTTAGAAGAAATAGAATAGTTGAAAAGAAAAAGAGAGAAATAGGATTTTTGATGAGAAATAAAATTAGAGGGAACTTGGGAATAATATTGGAGAAAGTTGGTGTATTGAAGAGCATGATTTTATGAGAGTAAATTTTAGAGGAAATATTATTTTCATGGAGAAAGTTGGTGCATTAAAATGTATGATTTTATGTGGGAAATATTTATTTGGAGAATATAAATTTTAGAAAGGAAATTTATGGAATATTGCATGGGCATGATTTTGAGCATGTGACACTGAGCACGTACACAGTACGTTACGACACCGGACTTGGAAAAAAATTGAATAGCTGCTAATGAGAAAATAGAGATGAGAATGAAAATGAGTTTTTGGAAAAAGAGAAATGAACTTTTCGGGAAATGACATGAAATGAAATGAGATGAATTTGTTGCCACCTCAAGTTCGCGGTGCGAACTTGGAGGAATGGTTATGATGCGGTAGTGCAGCGAGAGCGCCACTTCCAGTTCGCAGAGAGAACTTGGATGTTTGGGCTAAGCGTGTACAATACACGGTGAACGGACCTTGCAAACAAGCTGTTAAGTTCGGTGATGTAAGGCGGCCGGGACTGTGTCATGTGAGTCGCGGGGTGGACGGACCGTGCAAACATGCTGTTAAGTTCGGTGATGCACGGCGGCCGGGACCTCGAGCGGAAAGGTTGGTACCGTCAGCTGAAAGGAGACGTACACGGACCAATAACTTTCGAGTGATTGGAGATATATGAAATTTGAAGAAGAATGCTGAAAAATGCACTGATACGAGAAACTGATCTTTGAAAAAAAATGGATGATAAATGAGATATGTTTTGAGAGCTGATAAAGAAACTGTTTTGAGAAAATGACACGAGATACTGATTAGAGATACTGAAATGAGATACGGTTTTCTGCACATGTTTCCTCTGATCCGCATAGACACGCATGATGCATTGCATGGTTTACTGTTCACAAGTAATATATCCTGTTTATGAGCTTATTGTTCTAGAATTGCTATTTAGAAGTTGAGCATAGTGAACTACTGGGCTTTGCTCATGGTGTTGCACTCGTGTAACCCTGGCATAATACCATGATGTTGCTTGTGCGACTCGGACGTATTATGTCAGATTATCTAGATGGACAGGACCAATACCGTGGAGACCAGTCCTATGGAGCAGGCAGTGCTGCTGGAATGGAGAATGACCCGGCGCAGGGATAGACGAAGACCTAGAACCACCCCGGTTACTATTTATATAGTGTTTGAGGAAATTATTATTTGTATTAAAGTTTAAGGATTAAACTTATTTATGGTTTGTAATAATAAATAACGTGCCCAAATTTTGGGGGTGTTACAATTTTTGTACGGATGTATCTTTAAACTTCTCATGAGATTTAAACTTTTGTCTTTAATTAATCTTCTCATTCAATGTACCAACCATCCATGAGGGATCGATAAACACCATATATAAGAGTAATTAATTTAAAAATACATGGGCACCACGGGCGTAGTGCTCCATCCCTTCTTAATTTTTGGCTACTACGAAAAGTCGCCAATAAAGAAACAAATCGGTTTGATTTAAATTTTTAAAAACTTTCTAGCACTAATTTATAGAACTTAGTGAGATGTTACTTTAGTGTAAAGGACTATTAAACAGTAAGTACTTTATTCTTTATCCAGAAGTTACACATTTTTTCATTGCAGATTAAGTATTTGAAACAGAGGTAGAGTGTGTGTGTATATATATATATATATAAACTTTAAAAAAAGGAAGTAGATATATAATGAAAAGTTTTTATGAAAAAAGATAAATAATATTAACTACTTTGACCTAAATTTTGTTTTCGGAATTTTTGTTTCTTATCTGATTTTTTTATTGAATTTGCATTAAATATGCATGGTCAATAATCATGTTGAGATCTTTCATTTAAAGAACTTATTGACCTTAATTTTGATGTAAATAATTTTTAAAAAATTATCCACCGAAGTACTTTATTTCTATCCATTAGTTTGTTATAAATTATTCTTATAAATTATACACATAGTACTTTATTTTCTATTAAAAAATTTTCTGACTTTTCATGGAGGATTAACTGTCTGAAATGAACGAAGTATGTATCATGAAAAGTGCAGAAAAAATTAGATACATACTTCCTCCATCCCTTTTTAAATGTCCACTATAGGAATATATGCAATTTCATATAATTTTTTAATTTCATACATGCAATTTCATTCCACTATAGGAATGAGGATTAATTTTTTTATACCTAATTTTTTAATTGAGCACTTTAATTTGGTGCCAAAAAAATTTAAAAACATTCTACAAAAGTACATTTTAAACATTCACAAAAATACATGTTTTCCAATGGGAGATTTAAAAAGGGAATTTAGGCTTGGATATATTATGTTTTTGTCATTTTTTAATTTGCATTAAATATGGTCAGTAATAATTTGTCTTGACAAGATGAATCTAAAATGTAGTCCCTCCGTCCCCTTTTAAGTGTCCCATTTGGGAAACATGTATTTTCTTAGACGTAAAATAATGTGTTTCCATAGATTTTTTTAAAAAAAAATGTTTTGGTACCAATTAAAGTGCTCAATGAGTCCGTTAATTTGGTATTAAAGAAATAAAACAAGTTCTATAGCGAAATATATTTTTTGGGAGTTTGAAAATACACTTATTCCTATAGTAGACACTTAAAATGGTCCACGGAGGGAGTAATAATTTACAAGTGATAGAGAAACAGATCTATAAAGACGGAGAAAATTTTCTATAGATGTCATTACTTATATATTGACTTTATTTTCTTCTGTGTGAATTTTGATCAACTCTGAGCTATTTTTTATATTGTTATGATTTCTCTCGGTCCATATTTTTAATTATTCTAATTTCTTTTGTCGAGCAGAAAGATTAATCCTAAAACTTTTTTAGAAAATCACGAAAAGTAAGCAATACTTACTACTTTAAAAGGAAAATTGATTTAGGCCAAACTCACCGTTAATAGTAATACATACTCACCATAAAGTTCACCATTTGTTAGATAAGGAACACTTTGTTGACCCGTCGCCAGTATAGTGTCTTCACTAGTGACTTCCAGTAAGTAAAGAACCATCTCTCTATGCCCCCATGAAGCAGCATTATCGAGAGGTATAAATCCATCTTTGCTCCCAACATTTGGAAGCTCCGAGTTTTTGTTGACTAACATTCTGGCTCCCTCAATGTTGCCTCTTTGTGCTGCGACGTGAAGGGCTGTATATCCCGCGTTGTCAACTAGATTTACAACATCCTGTGGCGTCATCTTCTCCAAAAGCTTCCTCACAAAATGATTTCTCCGGCTAGAGCTGATGGCGACAGCAAGTGCTACGTCGTCATATTCAGTGATGGGAGTCCTAACTGCATCAGGATCCTGTTCTATGATTCTCCTTGCTTCGTTCCAATCCCCCTTGATTGTAGCTTTGAGCAGGGGTAAATAACGCCTTAGCCTATTCTCACTTTCTTGGCCTGCATGCGCGTGCCACGTGCGTGCATGTCAGTCAATCATTCATCCATGCACCGACATATACTTACTACATTACAAACTCAAATGCATTGAATATAGGGTCCTTCAATAAGCAAATAAAAACACAAAAAAGAATAACACACATGTCAGTGTACTTTTTACTCCTTTTAATGTACTTCGCACACATTTCACATATTGTAACTTACTTTTTAAACCTTAATGACAACCCTGATTTTAGAATTTTTCTTGAATATATTGCTCCAAATACAGTACTTAATTGTATCCAAAATTGTGAATTAAGGTTGTGACGTCCATTGACTTTTTTCCCAGACTATCCTATTGATGTCAATTACCAATCTATGGAGTAACTGATTAATTTCATCTCCAAATTGAAGGCATCATGTAAGTTTTTCATAGACAGCTCTCGAAAAGCTCAAATCCAGAAAATTCCTACATAATTGAGACGGAAATGAGAAGTGATAATGATAGGCTAGAGGCTCATTGCAAAATCAAGCAAGAATACCATACAGTTTACGGTATATAATATGTCCAAACCACCTTAATGTATTTTATCTCAATTTTCCTCTATAGGTGATGACCCATACTCACAAAGAATGGCACTAACGACGTGGCAACTGTCAGAATTTTTACTAGAGCTACTCCTTATTCTCTAGTATAATATTCTATTTACAGATAATTTAAAACATCTATTTCTCTCAAAAAAACGGAAAATATTTTGAACATCTATGCTAGTAAAGATTTAAGTCTCTTTTAATTTGAATAATAATCCACTCTGCATGCTATAAGTTTGACTCCAAGGACTTTAGAGATTCTTAAGTGAGTTTTTAATGAAAGTTGGAGTAGCGATTTGAGTATGAGACAACTCAAACTAAAGTATAAAGCCCCACTTCATTCACTTAAATTTAATTTGTTACCAAAAATTGGATTTTTCTTCAATCTTCAATCAAACTACGGGAGATCATAATTTTCTCAATGGCATTTTCGTTTATGAAAGCAATAACTGTGTCATATTAGTAATGAAGCTTCCTCAAAGTTATGGTTAGATCGATTTAGTTGATTGATCGTGTCGTGCCGAGTCAAAAATATATTTATAATAACTTAGAATTAACTACTACTCAAAAGAATAGTGGCTAAGTCCGAGTGTCGATCCGCAGGGACAGAATGCCTAAGCTACAATGGTTTCGATTAATCTTTAAATTAATTATAAGAAAACAATTGATTGAGATTTGATTTTGGAAAGCTGATTAACTAAAGAAAATTGAAATTAAACGAGATGAAGATGGTGAGAGAGAAATCTAGGGCTTGGAATCCACCCCTACCGCGTAACCATGCATTCGCATAAACCAGGTTTCTATTCGAATCGATAAATAACTATCGCTAGGGCTTGCAATCCCTATCGATAGTCAGCAAGAGGATATTTGTGATTGTTAAAAGGCATAGACTATCCCATAGCACGGACCGTCTCACTGGCATGGTGTCACGCCACCCAATGGCACGATCCGTCTTACGAGCATAATCTATCTCAGAACTCCAAGCACAACATTGAAAACAATTATATGAACAGGTATTTGAAACTAGTATACAAATACGCAACTAATTGAAAGAATAAAAGCTATTTCATAAACTGAAATAAGTTCTGATCATATAATCCGATCCGAATAAAAATCCTAGTTCATATAAAATACATCGTTACTTGGAGCGGGGCTTCATTGTCACCCTAGTTGAAGGTTTAGCCGGACATCGTCCGCTAAAAAGAAACTGCTGCAGCCTCTCTGATCGCGATATCGAAGTCCCCTCTCTATGTGATGGTCAGTCCACATATATAGTAATAGTAGCCTTGCCGAAAATCCTATGAATAGGGCCCCACTAATTTTCCTTTTATTAATACCAAATCAATAATAGGAAATTCTCTTTTCCGAAATTCATATAGCTCACGTGCAGGCCATATGGGTTGTCCTCTAATTACCATTAGGTAGGAATTAAATCTGGTGCTTCTCGCTTTTGTTATCCACTGTGAGCTTGGACCCTTCACTTGATTAATTTGATCATGGACTTCGCTTTGATTTCAAGTAAAATTCAACTTCGCACTCTTTTTAATATCAAAGCCTTCAAATACCTGTAACACAATAATCAAGTATTAAGCTCCAAGTAATAATACAAATTGACTTAGCAAAGATAAATTAGGGGGAACAAATATAAACATTTACGCGTCTATCACACCCCCCAACTTATACTTTGCTAGTCCCTAGCAAAACAAAACAATTGCAACTAATGAAAATAAAATAAAATAGATAAGTCTTTTAAACCCCCAGGCGACCCCAGTAGGACGAGTGAAGTCTCGTGAGGGTTTTCAGCAGTGATCACCCACAAAACACACAAGGAATTGGACACTCAAATGCAACTCAAACCTAACCGACAACCTCTCAAAGTGCTACAATGAATGCCATGCAAGTCAAAGACAAGATGCTTCATTCATGGAAAGATTTAAACAAGTGAATCATCGTATTCAATCTACCACAAAACTAGCCTTCTCACCTACGACCGGATAGAGAATTCTCAAATGACATGCGTGAAAGTGGAAACCACATAGAAATTCACCAACCTCAAAAATAGTTCACACAACATTGATAGCCCGGCGTGTCTCTAAATTCACCCCCTCCCTTTATTCAACCGATTTCTCTACTCTTTTTTTTTCTTCTTCTTTCTTTTTGTTCTCATGTGGTCGTGCAATGTCCGGTTCTCTCGGGCTTTCTATTTGACCCTTTTAGCGAGTTTTAGGTCGGCCATCCCCAGACCTAATGGCCTTAGAGTACCAAGTTTAAAGAGACCCCTCGGACTTAATTGCTCGAGTCAAAAGGCTTTAGGGAGAGACCCAAACTAACCACATATAACCAATGCCTTCACAAGGTCTATCCATCTTATAACATGAACAATACGGTGGGAGCAAACCCCGATTGCCCGGTTACTCAATGAACGCCCGGATAAGCAATAACAATATAGCACACAATGTTTCTCTTTTCAATAGGGAAGGGGTTCCAATTAATCCGTGGGTAAATCAACTAACACCGAAATATCAATGACATGTAAACCAATTTCAAGGCCAGTGAATGCTCAAAGTGGGACAGTGCGCGTGAGAAAGCATGAACTCAAATGATCAAACACTATCCAACCATAGATGATACGGGCTAACCAAGTGCTTTCTATCAACATCTCATTCACAAGCTTAAATCGATCCATGAACTCGTATCAAGACGTCAACTCACATAACAATCATCACAACACTAATCAGCAGCCATCAATCAAGAGTAAGTAAACTCAAGCATCCAAATTCCTTAGTTAATTTTTGTTTAATTTAATTTTTTTATTTTTTAATTTTTTTGGATTTTCAAGACTCTAAATATAAACAAATGATAAGGTAATCCCTCCCCCCAACTTAAATCTTGCAATGTCCTCATTGTAAGTCATGCACGAAAAGATAGGACAAGTTGATAAAAGAAAGGAGAGATATCACCTCAACGGCGATCTACACAAGCTAGAAGGCGATGGGGAATTGAGACCCCCCAACTTGAACAAGGCAAACCTGCAAGTGTTAGTCGGCAACACAAAAATATAATAGAAGAAAAAAAAATATTAAAAAACTACCGAATTTGAAAAATAAAAATAAAAAGACTCAAGATGGACACTATCTAAAATAAAATAATAAATAAAATAAAAACAAATAAATAAAAACTACCTAGATTGTATCACGCTCACGTGGATTTCGATCTTCCACCACACCACGAAGAGTTACTACCATCAACATCTCACCCCCCTTCGAGCTCTCTAGCAAGAATTGAACTCGACCATGCCACAAAATTAGATACTTCGAGTACCGCAATGGTCGTAGTTGCATTAGAAATTTAAGCTCCACCAAGTGAATAATTCGAACCAAATTAATTTTCAAATTGTTGACGAGATTTACTAAATGTGGAGGAAAAACAAGATCAAAATTGTCAACACCAAGAAAATCAACTGGTTCGATCTTAATAAAATTGTGTATTGGTGGAGACTCATTAGGAGGATCGATATCATCTATGGTCAGGGTTATTTGGTTGTCAAGATCAACTGGACTTTGCTCAATTATTGGCAACGGCTTTTCCGGAGTCTCATCACAAAAAGGCATATCAAGTGTGCTAGAATACTCTTGAGGAGAAAATTGCACTTCAAGCTCATCACTTGGATCAACTATTTCACTAGCGACAAGTGGCTCTGTTCTTTCATTGTCCAGTTCATAAGAATTAATCACCTCGAAATTTTCAACTTGATTGCAGGAGAGAGAATCCCTAGCAAATTGACTAAAATAATCCCAAATCTCATCTGCATCCATGTCAAAAACTTCACCATTGCATCTCATATTTATTGCTTGACGAGTCTCAAGATTTAAACTTCTATAAAAAATGCCAAGAACGTGCCCAAGCTCACAGGTTTGCTGTGACCAATTAAATAGTGTGCATTTAAACCGCCACCAACATTGAGAAAAAGACTCGTCTTCTAATTGATAAAAATTTGAGATTTCTTGTAAAAGCATATGAGTCTCATACACGGGATAGAACTTTTTAATAAATTTTATTACCATCTCTCCCCATGTACAAATTGATCCTAAGTTCAAAGAATGAAACCAATTCTTAGCAACATCCTCGAGAGACAATGGAAATAATCTAACTAGAGTTGCTTCATCATTAGCACAAATCTCCTCAAGTTTTTCAACATGCAAGTAAGGATTTTGCCAATCTATACCAGGATATTTTGGAAGTGTGTGATTTGGTACAATTGGTTGCCAATAATTGGGTAAAGTAGACATTGAACTATCAAACTGATTTCCATACCCTCCATAGCAACTTGCCAAATAATCCATTTTTTTGTTGTTTTTTTCTAAATTTTTTTTTTGAAAAAGAGACAGAAAAAAGAAAAAAGATAAAAAATAAAAATAAATAAACCTAGTGCAAGTTTATCAATTTATGCAAGAAAATAAAAAAAAAACTTACAGTGCTTTGCCAATTTGTAACAAATAGAACTTCCTCCAACACAAAGCAATTGTGAGCTTCAATTTCGTTTCTTGGTAAAGTCAATAGGCCTGCATCAGAAAAACTAATACAAAGAGGGGAAAAACAAATATTAAAGCAAACAAAATAAATCCTAAGCTACGAATTAAAATAAAAATTAATCGAAACTATGTAACCGTGCAACTGTCCCCGGCAACGGCGCCAAAATTTGATCGTGTCGTGCCGAGTCAAAAATATATTTATAATAACTTAGAATTAACTACTACTCAAAAGAATAGTGGCTAAGTCCGAGTGTCGATCCGCAGGGACAGAATGCCTAAGCTACAATGGTTTCGATTAATCTTTAAATTAATTATAAGAAAACAATTGATTGAGATTTGATTTTGGAAAGCTGATTAACTAAAGAAAATTGAAATTAAACGAGATGAAGATGGTGAGAGAGAAATCTAGGGCTTGGAATCCACCCCTACCGCGTAACCATGCATTCGCATAAACCAGGTTTCTATTCGAATCGATAAATAACTATCGCTAGGGCTTGCAATCCCTATCGATAGTCAGCAAGAGGATATTTGTGATTGTTAAAAGGCATAGACTATCCCATAGCACGGACCGTCTCACTGGCATGGTGTCACGCCACCCAATGGCACGATCCGTCTTACGAGCATAATCTATCTCAGAACTCCAAGCACAACATTGAAAACAATTATATGAACAGGTATTTGAAACTAGTATACAAATACGCAACTAATTGAAAGAATAAAAGCTATTTCATAAACTGAAATAAGTTCTGATCATATAATCCGATCCGAATAAAAATCCTAGTTCATATAAAATACATCGTTACTTGGATCGGGGCTTCATCGTCACCCTAGTTGAAGGTTTAGCCGGACATCGTCCGCTAAAAAGAAACTGCTGCAGCCTCTCTGATCGCGATATCGAAGTCCCCTCTCTATGTGATGGTCAGTCCACATATATAGTAATAGTAGCCTTGCCGAAAATCCTATGAATAGGGCCCCACTAATTTTCCTTTTATTAATACCAAATCAATAATAGGAAATTCTCTTTTCCGAAATTCATATAGCTCACGTGCAGGCCATATGGGTTGTCCTCTAATTACCATTAGGTAGGAATTAAATCTGGTGCTTCTCGCTTTTGTTATCCACTGTGAGCTTGGACCCTTCACTTGATTAATTTGATCATGGACTTCGCTTTGATTTCAAGTAAAATTCAACTTCGCACTCTTTTTAATATCAAAGCCTTCAAATACCTGTAACACAATAATCAAGTATTAAGCTCCAAGTAATAATACAAATTGACTTAGCAAAGATAAATTAGGGGGAACAAATATAAACATTTACGCGTCTATCATTGATCTCATTTTTCTTGTAGTAGTTGATATCAAACGAGTTATTACTCGAATTGAGTTCAAAAGAAAAACAAAAATATGATTTTTGTATAATAAAACACCTTTAACGAAATTAATTACCAAATGTCCAGAAAGGTGAAGTCGGATCGAATTTTCTGCTCAATTCCTTCCATAGACCTTCGGCAGTTTTTGAGTAGCGCAGTTCTAGGCGGATATCTTCGGTGAGGGTTGCCAGTATCCATGCTTGTACAAGATTGCCTGAACTTTTCCAGGCCTCGTAATAATCTTGGTTGCCAATTTCCTCCTTAGCTGTGCCATCGATGAAACCAATCAAACCTCGCTTCTCAATGAAGTCCCGCATCAAATCCTTCCACTTCTGGTAGTTTGCTTCACCCAACAATTTGGGGACGAAGTCCAGTACATTAAATTCCGTCGGGTATGGGTACTTCTCAATTGGAGACTTTGTCTTAGTATTATCGCTCGAGGAAGCCATTTTTTTTTTTTGGTAAAGCAGTGGTTTAGGTGTTGTCTAGCTAATAAACTTACATGCCATGGGCGGCAATTTATATTGCTCGATCCACCCTTTCAATTCTGTTCATGATTCCTTTCTTCCTCTTTTCTTCCTTCCTTCCTTCCGGTAGACTCTTCTTTTCATCGTTGTGGTATCACTCAACCTTCTGCCTAATACTATGATACTTTGCTTGTCTTGATAGGATCGAATCGTTTCGACCATGCACTTAAATAAGCTAGTAATCATTTATTCATATAAAAATAAAATTCAAGTTAATCGAGCATTGTTAATTAATTTAGTAATCGAAAACTACGTACATTGATATATCATGCAACCTTCCGCCTGATACTATGATTCTTTGCTCATGATGATACGATGGAATTGTTTCTTCCATGCACTTAATAAGTAATCATTTATTCATAAAAATAAAATTCAAGTTAATCGAACATTGTTAATTAACTTAGTAATCGAACTACGTACATTGATATATGTTGCAAAAATAAGCAACAAATGTATTTTGATGATTGCACTTTCTAGATAACCTATGCTAGTGAGTGCGGTTATTGATGTATCATTGTATTTTGATGAATGTACGAAATTTTTTTTTTCCTCCTTTTTGGCAATTTTCTTTGAGAAGATTCATAAAGCGTTCAGGATCCTTGATTATGATTCATCCCAAATTCAGTTTTTGTGCTTCCAAAATGGTTCATCCCAAATTCAGTGTCGGTACTCTTTTCTTTTTTGTGTAGGTGGACAAGGAATTTTTTTTCTGTTAAGGGAGAAGGAAATTTTTTTTGGCTAAGGGAGAAGAAATTTTTTTGTTTAAAGGATAAGAAGAAGAACGCCGCAAATGACCAAAAAGTAAAAGCAAATTCAAATAGCAGACCTTCTGCTACCTTATTTAGAGAAATTAAAATCTAAAGAGCCCCACACCACTGGGAAAATCAAGGGTAACCGCAACAAACGTAAGTTTGGATAAATCTATGGGTACAAAATTACATATACAGATTTCATATAAAATATTGGTCGTATTGGGCTCACTCCAAGTTCTACATGGATGATAAGAGTCAATTCATATTTTGAAAATAATATTTACTAATATCTTGTAAAGAATGAGCTTAGTCGGATATCGGTAAATGCTCAATCGGTTCATTTAGTTTTCAATGTGGAATAAAAAAATAGATAAACCAATTAAGCATTTACCGATATCGAATCGAGCATTTACTGCCAAATGTTACTTTGAAAAATATAAGCAGCTCCAATCATCCGTGTCAAACCCCGGGTGAGCCCAACACAACAAATTTGTACATTGAATCTATACGAGTAGTATTGTCCAGTAACTTTCAAGTCATACTTTACCGCTCCTGGTTCGATATTCTCTGCCTCAATGAACATTATTGTTTTCCATTTCTTAGTAAATTCTATTGAGGATTTTAACCCTACAATTTCTTTGAAAATATGTACGGTTCCATTGTTGAAGTTCGATTAGCTAGGGTCCAAAAAAAACTCAAAGTCTGTCCTGTTTAGAAACTAAGAAGGTGAAAATAGAAGAAAGTGCATGTCGTTAATTGGAGCTAGTTGTTTGAAACGCATTTATCTTTAGAAACTAAGAAGGTGAAAATAGATGAAGGAATGGTTTTGCTTTCTATCCTTGAAATGTACTAGTACTTGATCAGCTATGGCGTAATTCGTGTAATTGTCGGATCATTCCTTCCTTGCTCAATAGTAATTCCATTCCTTCCTTGCACATGGTACTTTGGTGTCAATGACGATTCTATTATACGGAGTGAACTATTGAACAAATGAACCATACTTTACACCTTGAACTGCGACAATCGTAATTTTCAAGTGATACTTTACAGCTGCGCGTTTCAATATTTTCTCCCTTATCTATACTTCGATTTTATTTGGTGTTTCTTCCACGTTAATAAAACTAGATGTTGTGAAAAAGTTTCATTATGATACCATATTTTTTCCTCTTTTCAGTAAATTCTACTGATGATTAAAATTCGAATGATGTGTATGGTTCCATCGTTGACCTTCGGTTAGGGTTTAAAGGAAACTCAAACTATGTCCTGTTCGGAGACTAAATAGGGGAATAAAATGTCGTTTGAGGTGTTTGAAGCTCATTTATCTTTGAAAAAATGGGTTTTTGATCCAATCTTTTCAGAATTTCATTTTTTTTTTTCCAAATGTGCTTGGAAAGTATATCCAAACAATACCCGATAACATAATTTCGGCGTGGCTAATGTATTCAATGAGGTCTAAATGCGAATGCGATCATCAAAATTGTAACGACCCATAATTTTAAGAACAAAACCTCCCAAAATACCCAATTTATTTTTATACTTCTGGCCCCATTCTCTCCGTATGTAATCTACTATCATCAAAATAATGCAAAAGTCGAATGAAGAGTACCCTAAATCCCCTATATTGCCAAGAACTCACAATCCATGTACTAAACAGCTCTGTGGAACTTTAGCGAGCAATATCATAATGGATATCACATATTCCACTTTCAAAAAAGTTTCATAGAATTGGACATTTATCATGAGGTATTAAAAAAGAGTACAAAACGAAAGTATGGAAAAAAGGATTCTGGAAATAGAATCCATCGTAAACAGCATCCAAAAATTTGAAGGTGATCGGTTAACGTTTGACTCTTGATCTAGTTTGCATGATTTCTCAATTTGTCTCCCCAGTATTAATTTTGTCATTTTTAACCATATAGTTTACATGTCAACTCAATTCAATTCCACCTCTTTAGCTGACGGCATCAATGAAACAAACGGAATTGAAGGGCTCATTATCCCTCACAGAAGTACGAAATTTAGATTTTATGCTTACGAGAGACTACGTCTAAAGTTTTACCTTTTAGTTTTGTTTTGCAAATACAAATAAGAAACAACATTTATGTAATATATTTGGCACCTCAATTATATTTAATTGGATGATCAAAATATGTTGAGAAAAATAAAATTTACATTTCATACATATTACCAATATATTAGGAAATTCGAAAATCATGAAGCTGTCAATATTTCACTTAATATTCAAGAATGTTCCATTTCTCAATTGAACAAAATTATAAGATACCTAAAATACTAAAGAAAACTTTTTCTTTTAATCGCGTGAAAAAAATGACGAGATTGTAAAAATCCAATTGAAAAAATTTGATACCAAGACATTTGACAAAGTGGTTGCTTTTTGAATTTTCTAGTGTATATATATATATATTCGTGAGAAATATAGTACTACCATACCATGACATTTAATTTTCTCAACATAAATGCGTTGAGAAATATAGTATGTATAGTGTCTTTAATAGTCCCTCCATCGCTTTTCAAGTGCATGTGTTGTTTCATAAATCCAACTTATTAAAAATATCATCATTACACTTTCCACATTAATGTTTACCACTACTTTACACTTTATACATCAATTTTTACCAACACTTTTCCAAATTATCTTCCACTGTTACACATTAAATCTTTACCCATTAAATTATCAAAAGGGCAAAACAATAATTGTACAAAATTTAACCATTAACTTTTTAAAACACACATTTATTAAGGGACAACCCAATATAAAAAAATTCATAATTTAAAGGGACAGAGGGAGTATCTAATTCCAAAAACAAAAGTATAAGGTAAGATTTTAGAAATACTCCTTTTAGTTTGTACGAAATCTTAATTAAGTCCCACTGAGAGGGAAAACACAATTTTTTCCTTCAATTCCGTTTGTTTCATTGACAACGTTAGCGAGAGGGACATAATTGAGATTTCATGCAAACTAGAGCGACCATTTCTCATATCTACCCTATAATAAATTGCATGGTCAAGAAATCAAAAGGATTTGAACTGAAGTGATTTGAAAATTTTGCCTTAGAGATTCGTATGCACGAGGAAAATGCTTAGATGAGGGAATGGTTTTGATTTCTATCCATGAAATGTACAGTGATAATTTTCCCTTTAATTTTTCTCTTTTTCTTTTTCTTTCTCTCTAACTCCCATTCCACTCCCACTCCCTCCCCGTCCCTCACTCTATCTTATTCCCAAGTTCCTTATGTCTCTCTTAATATTTCTAAAAATCAAAATTCTAGGAATTTAGAGATGAGAATTTGAAGGCAAAATGCATTTGTATATAGTATTGAATGATGATGATTGATTTGTACCAAATGTAGTAGTAAATATCAGACGTTTCGTTCTTCCAATCTCAAATTTGAATATCGTTACGATTTTGTTCCTTTTGGCAAATTTCCTTGAGAAGATTCAAAAAGCATTCAGGACCCTTGGTTTTGATTGGAGTTCGGGGAATTTTGTAACTTGGGACACATCATCCCAAGCTTAAAAGGAAAAAAAAAAAAAAAAAAAGTTTCTGCCAGGCGTGGAATAGATTTTGCCAAGTAGAAAATTCCTTAAAAAAAGTTCCAAAAATGATGGAGGCTCATAGTGTAATGCTTTGTTCAAGAAAATTCTCTAAAAAAAATCAAATTAATTGGACTGTTAACCTAGTGATCGAACTATATTGTGAGGTTACAAAAATGAACAGCCAATATAGTTTGAGGGATGCACTTTCTATATTAAATCAAGTGGGGTTATTGATGTTAGATTGTCATTTTTTTTTCAAGAAAAAAATAACTAACCGTGGAGCTCCGCAAAAATAAACGTTTTGATGGTTTTCCAGTTAATGTTTTCCACCTTCACATCAACAGCTTAATAACAAGTGGAAAAAGAAAAAATAAAAGTGAACCAAATTAAGAGTCGTCACTTTTTTCTTTTTTGTGTCGGTGGAGAAGGAATTTTTTTTTTTTTTTTGTTTAAAGGACAAGAAAAAAGAAAAAAAGAAAAGGCAAATGACCAAAAAGTAAAAGCAAATTGCATTAGCAAACCTTCTGCAACCTTATTTACAGAAATTAAACTCTCGAGAACCCATTGCTCTCAACCATTGGGTAATCAATGGTAACTGCGACAAACGTAACTTTGCAATTTGGATAAATCTCTGGGTACATAATTACATGAACAGATTTCATACAAATTGATTGTATCGGGCTCACAGCTCACTCCGAGTTCCGCACAAATGATCAGAGTCATTCATGTTACCCCTATTTTTAAATATTATTTTTATTTTTCTCTCTATCTCTCTCCAATCATTAATATCTATTTTTAATTATTATCTCTATTTCTTCCTCTAATCATTACAAAAACCAAAACTCAAAACCAAACCAAACACAACCTTAGTACACTGTACGTACAAAATGAGCTTAATCAGATATCAGAAAATGCTTCACCAGTTCTTCCAGTTTTCAACGTTGAATAACAAACTGGATTAACCGATAGAGCATTTATCGATATCCGATTGAACTAATTTTTTAACATGGTAAAAGTAAAGGTTATTTTGAAAAATATAAACGGCTCAGATCATCTATGTCGATTTCTTAGATGGCCCATCCGTGTCGAACCCATAGTGGGCTCAACACAACAAATATGTACATTGAATCTGTATGAGTAGTACTGTCCCTGTACTTTCAAGTCATACTTTACCCCTCCGGTTTCGATATTTTCTGCCTTATTGACCATTTTTGTTTTCCTTTTTTCAGGAAACTCTATTGAGGATTTTTATCCTAAAATTTCAGTGAAAATATGTATGGTTCCATTGTTGAACTTTGATTAGGGTCCAAAGAAAACTCAAAATCGGACCTTTTTAGGAACTAAGGACAAAAAAAAAAAAGAAGGTGAAAATAAAAGAAAGAGCATGTCACTAATTGGAGCTAGGTGTTTGAGTTTCCAAATCCAGTGTTAGCAATATACTCCCTCCGTCCCTTGTATAATGTTTAACTTTCCACTTTCCATTATGAGTTGTCCCTAAGTGTGTTTTGAAAAGTTAGTGGGTATATTTTCTATTTTTCCCTAAAAAGTAAATTCTTTTTGAAAAGTTTGGGGGTATTATTATATTGATAAGAGTAAGTAGTGGAAAGTAGATGTAAAAGTTGTAAAAGTTGACGTGAGAAAAATAAGTTGGAATTACGAGGCTACACATTTAAAAAGGGACGGAGGGTGTAATTTTCTAAAGACAAATTTCAAAACAATACACTACAAGAAAAAATGTCTATTGTGAGGATTGAGTTTCCTCGCCAAAGAACCAAATTTCCTCGCTAAAGGAATTGGCGAGGAAAATATTTCTCGCCAGGTTTCCTCGCCAAAAGGTCGTCGCAAAAGGTATTCTAGCGAGGAAAAATAAATTTCCTCGCCTAATCTGCCAATTGGCGAGGAAATTTTTTTGTCACCTATTAGGAACAATTGGCGAGGAAAAATTTCCTCGCCTATTCGGACCAATTGGCGAGGAAATTTTGTTTTCCTCGCCTATTCGGAACAATTGGTGAGGAAATTTTTCCTCGCCTATTCTAACCAATTGGCGAGGAAATATTGTTTTCCTCGCCTATTTAGAACAATTGGCGAGGAAATTTTTCCTCGCCTATTATGACCATTTGGCGAGGAAAAATTTCCTCGCCAAAACTCCTGAAACACAAACAAGAAGAAATCCAATTCTAGCTTCTCTGCCTCCGCTAGGAATCGAACCAGCGACCTCCTCTCAAGCAACGCGCGCCCCATCCACCACACCAACTTCCATTTCAATGCAAAGTTCAACAACTTTTAATATATAACCTTTTGTAGTTTTTTTTACCTCACTATTTTTTTTAAATCTTTTTGTCTAAATTTAGTCTCTTTGTAGTGTTTCTTTAAACTTCTTTCTTAAATCTTTTAATGTTATTTGTTTTTACTGAAGTTCTTATTTTTTATAATTTGATATTTTCCTATACCCTTTTATAAGTCTTTACTTGTTAGAATTACTTAACTTTGCATTTATATATTTGTTTATTTTTAAATTGGATTTTGTTAATATGTGCCCCCAAGGCACATGATAAGAACACATTAATTGCTCCACCTTACTCCACTTCCACAAGGAATTAAAGTAGAGTAATCAATTGTGTTTTGGAAAGATAAATCTTTTTTTGATTAGACGAAAATGCCACCAACTACCCATACCCATGGAACAAAAACCTAAGACGCAATACTTGACCAAATAAAAATGAAAATTATTTGAGAATTAGTTGGCCAGTGTTCTCCCATAAATTTTTGGAACATAATTTTAGAAAATTAATTATCAAACATAAACCCAAAAATGAAGAAATGTTGTTGGGTGAGACCTAACCACCTTCTTCGTTCCAATCGATAACATAAATTCTTCTTAACATCATGTTTTTAAACATTATTAGTATGCTAAAGGGTAATTTGGAATTTATTGACAAATAATTGATCTACTCTTTGGCTTTCTTGAATTTTTTAAACTTCTTATCATGAGAATTTACTTCACTAATTTGTTTTGAAGAGAAAATGTAAAAGTAAAAGAGGACTAAATATAAAAAGATTAAAAACAAGACAACATTAGCCCAAATTCTAGTTGACGGGAAAAATCAATTGCTTTGTGTTTGTAGACCATTTTGGTGAGTGATGCCCGTAGGATTTTTTTCTCTTTAGCGGGTTTAAACCGAGTTGAAACACTTATTAGAAAACTAAAGAGCAGTTGAAAAGATAGCATTGAAAGAGAAGTTAAAGGGTAATTTTTTTTTAATGACCGTTAAAGGGTAATTTAGTCTCATTAGAAACACGTTTTCCTCCTAGACTGTATGATACCCACCTTTGTTTCAAAATGGATGATCGTTTTAGGAGACCAAATCATTTTTCTACTAGAGTAATAATAATAATAGATTTATATGCAAATGACATGGTCAATATGATATGTATACATTTAGTCTCACTAATTAGTATGTGCATACGACAAATAAGTTCTTTTATTATAATTTTATGGTATCATAAATAGGATAAATATCTTACCATTGGGATAATACAACACATCTATATCAAAATCTAAATAGTCCTAGAAAAGGTGTGGAAATATTTCGTCACCTAACATTAACATTTGGCGACGAAACAAAATTTCCTCGCCTATTCTGAACAATTGGTGAGGAAATTAGCATTTCCTCGCCAATTCTTAGTTTTTTTGCGAGGAAAAATAATTTCGTCGTCAAATCTTAGCTTTTTTGCCAGGAAAGGTAATTTCGTCACCAAATGGGTACCCTTTAGCGAGGAAATGCATGGAAATATGCATTTCCTCGCCAAATCTTAGCTTTTTGACGAGGAAATATAATTTTGTCGCCAATGTTAGCTTTTTTGGCGAGGAAAGATAATTTCGTCGCCAATCTTTGATGTTTAGCGAGGAAATTCAAATTTCGTCGCCAAATGGTAGCCTTTTAGCGAGGAAATGTTCATTTCCTCGCCAAATCTTAGTTTTTGGGCGAGGAAAGATAATTTCGTCGGCATAGTGTACTCTTTGGCGACAAAATCGATTTCCTCGCCATAAAGACCCATTTGGCGAGGAAATTTGAATTTCCTCGCCAGCTTTCGTCGCCATAGTTACTTTTTGTTGTAGTGATACTTCGATCAACACAGTTTTTAGCATCACTAATGTACTCGAAGATGTCTAAATGTGAATGCTATAACCATCAAAATAGGCTAGGAAAGGGCTTGCAAATTGACAAAATAGAACGTTCACTTTCTTATGGGATGTCTGAAGAGGATCCAAATCCTATATAAGTTTCCATACCTGAACAAACAAAAAATGTGCTCTAATGACGGATTTACAACATTTTCACTCATATGTGCAATCAGCCCTCTACATAAAGCCTAAAAGATGATCATTTGGTTCAGATGAAGATAAGCATAGGCCCGCGTTAAAAGTTCATTGAAGCACATCAGGCATGTCTTTGTTGGATTTGATGAAGAACAAAGAGGTAAGTTTTCATAGAATAAATTGCTTTTGGTCAACAAATTTAAAAGGATTTGAATCAGTTAAAGTCTTTTTCTTTCTCTCTGTTTACTTTTGCTCTTTTTGTATCCTTGAAGCATGTCTGACTGAATCTTCAGGTAAGTCACAGCCTTGATCAGCTATGGCGTAATTCATGTAATTGTCGGATCATTCCTTCCTTGCTCATGGTAGCTCAATAGTTGTTCCATTCCTTTCTTTCACATGGTACTTTGGTGTCAATGACGATTCTATTATACGGAGTGAACTGTTGAACAATGAACCATACGACGTTGGTGTCGGATCACTTTTCCACCAACTCTCCTAAAACCAATTGGTGTTTGAAACGGTTTCAATTAAGTTTTTATGGCACTCGACATTGCACCCGCAAGTCTGTTTTTAGAGTGGTCGGAGGAAATGTCATTGTGTTACCAAATTCATGGGGGCACTTCGGACCCAACAATTAATATGATTATCAAGTACTTTAACTGAAATTGGTGGAAGAAATTCTAATTAATGCCCTCTCAAATTCTAAGCCTAAAAAACAAAATACAAGCACAGGCAAAGAACACCTTTGCAGAATGAACATTTGTTAGAATTGGTAACTCCATCTGCCAAGAGGATCAAAGCTACTTCTTAAAATAAGAGAAGATTTTAATTATCTCGAACACAAGGACATATATGACGAAAAAACAGGGAAGTGCCTTCCAGATTGTAATCAATTTGGTAAAATCAAATGCATTACAAGAATAGAAAAAAAATGCAGACATCGCTTAGAAACTAGAAAGTACGATTTCTAATGCTTGCTTCTGCATACAAAAGTTTATTATACTCCCTCCGTCCCAAAATGTTTGGCACACATCCACTATTCACACCTCTCAAAAAATCGTCTACATTTTTTAAGGTATAATGAATTATATATGTAATATGGATCTTGTTTGATAGATTTTGCTTAGTTTTATTAAACAAAATTATTCAAATCGTAAAAAGTAGTATAAATTACAAAATAAAGATGATTTTTTGAGAGGTGTGAATAGTATTTTTGGCCAAACATTTTGGGACGGAGGGAGTAATTGATATTGATGAATTGAAATTGAAATTGACCGGTAAAAATAGAGGGATTGATTGATATGGATGGTGATACTACATATTAGAAAGTCATGCTTGCCGCCTCACACAACCCAACTAATTTTTTTCTCATCTTCGTGGGAGAAAACAACAATTTGCCAAAATATATAGCATCTAACGTCAATTGTAAACAGTACTTTTGTTAAAAAATGGTGAACACTTTCATTCTGGGATACACTTCGATTCCACGAATCTGGCTACCAACTCTTTCCGTTTGTACCATGTGAATCGGATCAAACAGAATTGTTTGTCAAAATCCAACCACTCACTACCAATTAAGGAGTGAATTCTAATCTTTTAACTGGAAGCAGGGGCCACTTTACCATGGTTCCGGGGGAATTATATCTCGCCAAGTTAATAACTTATTTTTTGCATGAAAGCTTTTTTCACTAAGACATTATATATTTTTGTGACTATTGGATGAAATTTCTACGTCCATCCCTAATTAGAAGCCCATTTTTTAGTGAGGGAAAATGTATTGGCCCAAAAAGCTTCACAGAAATAAAAATGTTTTTATCATGACTAATGAGTGGATTGTTTCTAAATTACAAACAACCGTGTCAAAACCAACATTAGTAAGCCATGAAAATGGGCCTAATGTTTTTTTTTTTACCAGAGTTTGAGTAGAGGAAAGACAAGGATTAGCATGGTACTGGGGCTTTGGGTCTTATGTTTATATAGGAAAGTTGGGCTTTGTTTGCCTTGCAATGGAATACGGACTCTGCATAGTGCACCAATGCCTACTTTTTTTTTTGAAAAAAAAAAAAAAAATAGGCGTTGGTGCACTAACGCCTATTGGTTACACTGGCTTCTCCGCAACCCCCTCACAGCCTGCGTTTGCCATCGCCCTCCGTCGAAAATTCCTTCCTGCCAGAGTTCTACGATTTCACACGGTAAGCATCCCCAAAGGTGTTAATCCTATGTTGAGTTTTAGATACTAACGTAATTGGTTGTGGAGAAAAATTGTTGCATTCAAGGTGTTCGATGAATTGGTTTTCTCGGCATTGAGAATAATCTTGTCAATCCAAACATGTTTAACGCATTACATATTTTCCTTTCCTTCCTATCTAATGGTAAATCACGTTCAAGACCACTTGGTAAATTACGTTCAAGACCACTTTTTAAAAGGACCCAACAGTAGATGATGTGGGTGGTCAAATCAAGGTGGTGTCATGTGGTTGCCATGAAATAAGGGACGGATTAGCTTCGGGCCAACGCTTATCTCCCACCTCCTCCAGTCCCAAAAGCGCAATTCTTCGCAAATGACACATTTGTCGATGTTTGTATTGCTTCCACTGTGACGGTTTCCCCGGTTGCCTGCTTCTAAATTGGATGGCTGTATTTCTTTTTCCTAGGCTACGAATGTGAAAATTTGTAAAGAAACAGTTACACCTTGTTCGTTAGCTACATACGTCACATTTTACAGTGGATATATATGTCCTATTCGAATAGCAAATAACTTGGGAAAACCCTTTCAAAAAAAATAAAAAACAACTTGGGAAAACATTGGAGATGATATGATCAGCAGTACTTCAGGAAAATGACAGGCACGGAATACATGCTGAATGAAGTTTTTTTTAATGGAGCCACACCTCTTTGTCTTCTGGAAGCAGAAGAGGGATAGTCCTAAAAACTCGCACCAATGCATATGTTGGATAGTTCTATTTACCAAGCACCCCAACTTAGTAATGTTTTTTACTGCTCGAGTTGTGAGTCCTGTTCTTCTCTTTGCTTCTTTTTCCTTTTCCTCTTTAATGTCAACCCCATCTTAAAATAATATTGCTCGACTTTGAGACATATGTTATCTTTCCTTTTGACAGTCACCACTGGAATGCCAATTTAATTTGGGTTAATTTTCTGCAATGTGATGTTAGGCAACTGCATTAATCCTAATTGCGGCTCCAATGCTTAGATTTTGGAGAGTGGCTTCATCAAGGTACAATGATATTTTCTATTTTGTTTATTTTCGCAATTTTTCCCCTTGTGTCATACGGCTTGTGTACATGTTCAAAATTTTCCTTGGGAACGCCTCAGTTGTACATCTTTCAAGTGATATAAAAGGTCTATTCATTTGACAATTGGCACATTCCTTTCCAAAATGTTCCAAGTACTATAAAAGGCCTATTCATTTGACAATATCCATATAGGGCTCATGGTAGCTCAATAGTTGTTCCATTCCTTTCTTTCACATGGTACTTTGGTGTCAATGACGATTCTATTATACGGAGTGATCTGTTGAGCAATGAGCCATACGATGTTGGTGTCGGATCACTTTTCCACCAATTCTCCTAAAACCAATTGGTGTTTGGAAGAGTTTCAATTAAGGTTTTTATGGCATTCGACATCACACCTGCAAGTCTAAAGAGTGGTCGGAGGAAATGTCATTGTGTAACCAAATTCATGGGGCACTTTGGACCCAACAATATGATTATTTGATATGCAGTTCAGTGTCACCCACTTTTGGTTATTGGCTCCATAACTATCAAGTACTTTAACTGAAATTGGTGGAAGAAATTCTAATTATTGCCCTCTCGAATTCTAAGCCTAAAAAACAAAATACAAGCACAGGCAAAGAACACCCTTTGCAGAATGAACATTTGTTAGAATTGGTAACTCCATCTGCCAAGAGGATCAAAGCTGCTTCTTAAAATAATCCAACCACTCACTACCAAGGAGTGAATTTAAATCTTTTAACTACAAGCAGGGCCTGCTTTACTATGGGTTCCGAAGGTTCAAAAAATTGCACTGAAAAAAAAATTTTACATGCCAATTATATTATCTTTATTATTATCCTCATTGAATCACTCATGTGGAGTTAAAATAGGTGAAATTCCAATTAAACATGTGTATTTGTACAATTAATTTATGGCTTTGTACAATTAATTTATGGCTTTTAACATATGAAGATTTGTGGGAATTATATCTCGCCAAGTTGAAAATTTATTTTTTGCATGACAGTATTTTTCTCTAAGACATTATATATTTTTGTGACCACCGGATGAAATTCCTTCATTCGTCCCTAACCAACAGCCCATTTTTTTTACTAAAGGAAAATGCACTGGACTATAAAGCTCCACAGAAATCAAAAAAGGTTTTATTATGACTAATGAGTGGACTGTTTCCGAATTGCAAACAATGGTATCAAAACCAACATTAGTAAGCCATGGAAATTGACCTACTGTTATTATTATTATCATCAGAATTTGAGTTAACCTCAACTATGGCAATCATAATTTTTTTTTAAAATGTGAAAAAAAAAAATGTAGGTGGACGTTTGGCCTACTCTATGTTGCGGATTTTTGGGATTTTTTTAACTCGATCAGTGGAAGAATAACTTTGTAAGTGTCACGAAAAATACATCAAATAAGAAATGAACAACATTACAGAGTCCAACAACATAAACCCACAACCATATGTACTACAAGAGGGAATTGGAATTGCGAGAAATAAGAAGCGAAAAAATATGTCCATACTCCATAGCTCGAGGACAAATCTTAAATTAGAGGCTGGTGATGGAGTTCTCAAAATTGAACACACACACAGAAGTATCACACAACAACGAACACACTCTTTATTTGATTGATACAAACACACACAATTCCAATCAAATTACGATCTCACACTTTCACAGCTCACTCTCACAAACATAGTACACTTCTCTGTCTCTCACTGTCTACTCTCAGAATAGATATAGAACTCCCACACACACTAAAACAATACATAAACGTACAATACTTATAGAAAACAACCTCCGCCACACACTGAGATCTAATACATGCAACTGCACACAATGAATTCCCAACAATAACACAAGGAGAGGAAATTGCAATACTCCAAACAAGGTTACTGGAAATTGAACTTCCACTGGATACGATCACTTTGCTTGCCGAAAATTCCTCGACCATATGTGGATTAATGAATCATCTCTACGAGGAGAGGAAATTGCAATGCCCCAAACAAGGTTACTGGAATACTAGCCAATGCAACGATAAGAACCCATGGATTATTTACTCCAAATTAACACAAGATAGAGTATAGCACCAAAGGCTACCATCGTGGATAAGATGGAGACAAATAAGGTTACGAGACCAATAATTAACCTACTGGGTAAGGTATGTAAGAAATCTTCCTCTACGTATCGAGAAGTCAGGATAAGCAATAACATCAATATAGAAGTGATGGATGAGAATAGGGTAAGCGCGTCAGATATGCCAAAGATTACAAAGGCTTTTTCTTTTGAGAGTACCGGAGGACCGTTATCATTGTTTCCACCAAGTACTGTAATAACAACTGCAAAAACCAAGGTGGCGATAAGGGCTGCCACTATGATGCATGATGTGGCTGTTTCTTTCATCCATTTCTCACCATCCTTTACCACGCCACTATGATGCATGGTCCAAAATCAAGTATAAGCAGTTACACTTCAATTTCTCCTAAACGAATGAATTTGCCAGTAAGCATAAACAGTTACACTTCAAATCCCTACAACAAAATGATAAACCGTGACGAAATTAATTTTTGTCTCCTATATGACTATTTTGAGAGGAAAAATATAATTCGTCACTAATATGTTCCCTCCACACCTTTTTGGTGACGAAAATATTTTTTTCGTCACTAATATGTTCCCTCCACATCTTTTTGGTGACGAAAATATTTCTTTCCTCACTAAAATATATATGTTAAATGTAATTTATAACAAACTATTAAACCAAATTAAAAAAACTGATTTGTATAGTATAAAAGGCTTTTGTTAAAATTTGCAATCTTTTGTGCTTCTTAATTATCGAGACACAATTTCATTAACAAAAATTTTTTTTTTTTTCTGATCAATTGTGTAGCGATAGCTCCCCCGTTTTTAATAAAATTCTTCTTTGCCGATCAAAAAAAAATTATGCAGCGATAGCTGATTAACTTTATTTTTTGTATGAAATTAATTATGTATTCTTTAATATGTAAAAGATAGATGGTTTCGTTTGAAAAAAATGACTCAAGTGTGGGGTTGAGTCTTGCAATCTAAAAAAATGACCCGACGAACTTCAATTTTGGTGACAATGATGAGATGTAGTGAAATGCCAACGGTTTAAATCAACGCTTGTAAATATGGAGTTTGTAATTACATTTAAAATATATATGTTAAATGTAATTTATAACAAACTATTAAACCAGATTAAAAAAACTTATTTGTATAGTATAAACAAGATTAAAAAAAGAAAATTTATAAAAAGGCTTATGTTAAAAAAGAAAATTTATTAAAAATATGATATTAGTAGGTGTTTGTATAATGGGTGTTCAAATGGGGAGCATAAAACAATGGGAATAAAAAAAAACTTATTTTTATAGTATAAACTGGATTTAAAAAAAATTATTAAAAGGCGTTTGTTAAAAAAGAAAATTTTTTCTTTCAAAAAGAAAAAATATATATCTAAAAATATATTAGTTGGTGTTTGTATAATGGGTGTTCAAATGGGGAGTGTCAAACAAACGGAATAAAAAAAAAATTATTTGTATAGTATAAACTGGATTAAAAAATTTATTAAATGACTTCTGTTAAAAAAGAAAAATTTTTGTGTTAAAAAATTAAAAAAATTATTAAAGTAGTGATATTAGTAGGTGTTTGTATAAGGGTGTTCAAATGGGGAGCATAAAACAATGGGAATAAAAAAAAAACTTATTTTTCTAGTATAAACTGGATTTTAAAAAAATTATTAAAAGGCGTTTGTTAAAAAAGAAAATATTTTCTTTCAAAAAGAAAAAATATATATTTAAAAATATATTAGTTGGTGTATGTATAATGGGTGTTCAAATGGGGAGTGTAAAACAAACGGAATAAAAAAAAATTTATTTGTATAGTATAAACTCGATTAAAAAATTTATTAAATGGCTTTTGTTAAAAAAGAAAATCTTTTCTGTTAAAAAATAATAATTAAAGTAGTGATATTAGTAGGTGTTTGTATAAGTATAAAATTTATAAAAGAAATTATATTAGTAGGGGTTTGTATAAGAATAATCCGGTTTTTATAGTATAAATATTAAAAAGGTGCCTGAATGTCACAAGTGGTGGCCTAGCTCAGTTAGTTCGCGCGCGCGCACAAGAGAGGTCTCTGGTTCGATTCCCAGGAGGAGCAAAATTCTTCAACTTTCAGCGCCACGCAGGTGACACGCGTGCTGACACACCGGCGCCACGTGGGCGCCACGCGTGCGCCACGTCAGCAGTTTCCTTCATTAATTTCTGTCACTGTTAGTGACGAAATTTTTTGTCACCTTCATCAATTTCAGTTACGGTTAGTGACGAAAATTTATGTCACCTAAGTAGTTTCCTTCATCAATTTCTAGTCACCATTAGTGATGAAACTAGTGAGTGGGTGACAAATAATTTGAAAATTGGTAATGAAAAATTTCTTCACCAAAATTTAGTATAGGTGACGAAATAATAATTTCGTCACAAGGTGACTTTCAAAGACAACCTATAGGTGGCAAAACTATTTTTCGTCACCAAGACTATCAGAGACAAAAACCATGCATTTCATGACGATTTCATTCGTCTCCAAAGACCAAATTTCTTGTAGTGAATAATGGGTTAGATAATTTAAATAATTCTAGAAGTTATGGCATTTGATAATTCAAACTTGAGACCTTAAGTGGAAGCAAATTCCTAAGTCCCAAGGCAAGACCATATGCCGACCCCAAGCGGTTAACTTACACTCCACTGGTTAAGCACATATTAATTCAGTTATCAAATAAAAACTATAAACATATGTATTAACCACATAAATCTTAGATTTTTAATAATCGCTTTCACCGTTGACTTTCTTTACAGTGTTTATTATTCCTACAGATTGAAAGATTTCATATAAATTGGCTTCGAGACAAAACCACGTCCGCATATGAGAGAGATGGAAGAAGTAGTAGTGGCGGAAAAACTAGTACCAGTAAAATAAAAATGACTTACATCGCATGAGATTGGAGAAGAAGAGCCATTGATTTCAATCTCCGTGCTCTGTTCCAGTATGCTTTGTTTCTCTCCTCTTCTTCTTTTTTCTTGGTTTTGATCAGATCTTGTTCTCCACTGCTTTGTATTTTCAAAATTTCTCCCAAAATAGAAATGTTAAAGGTGGGTAAATAAACCCTAGAGAAACAAAAAGTGACTTTTGGCCTCCAAAAGTTTTGGCGCCAGAGAGAAGTTAAAAAGGGATGGAAGGGTGTGAATTAACAGAGTAATAGATGGCTGGAAAGGGAAGTAACGGAAGGGAAGTAACGGAGTTATAGATGGTTGGAAGAGAAGTAACAAGATGCTAGGTGGTAGATTAAGCAAGGAACAGGGTTTGGGGAGGGATTGGGGACAGGAAAATGGGGACAGCAGATTCGGAGCCATGTATTTGTTGTAGACGATGTTGCCATTATGCGTTTCTTGATCGAGAAGTTTTACTGGCTTGAATCTAGTACTAATTCAGAAAGAGAGGAATCTTGATTCGGAATTACTTCAGATATCGAATAGAAAAGAATTTAGGATCGATTGATTGACTTGCCTCATTCGGCTCTGATACCATGACAATTTTCATACACCAAACTAGAAAGAGAAAGAGTAATGAAATGTAAATGAATTTCATCCAACTGATTTCATTGATTACAGAGAGAAGGAGAAAACCCAAAGCAAATGAAGAATTAAGGAAAAATAGTGAGACCTCACTAGTTTTAAAGACCTCACTAGAATTGTGTTTCTTTCCATGTAAGCATGTCATCCAACAGAGTGAACTATTGAACAATGAACCATACATCGTATGATTATTCCATACGCAAATCATGACAATTAGATGGTATCACCCACTTTTGGTAAACCATAGACCTTTAATTTTACTAGGTCATCCACTTCCTTTGTTCTTTTTTTTTTTTTTCAAGAGAGAGACTACAGACACAAGTTCGCTCGACAGAGCGATCCAGTAGGTGCTACTGACTCATCATTTGAAGCCGCTGTAAATATCGATCAAAACCTCAAACACGAGTGATGAGGTGGCAAATTTGTTTTTAAGATTGTAGGAAAACCAATGCGGAAAACGGTAATGGAATTTATAATTTCTGGAAAGCAATAAGAACACGAAATTATAGAAACCAAAACTGTAATAAAATAGAATAATCAAACCAAGACCCGTGTTTGACATGGTTTCCTTAAAGCAAATTCGCCGCTTCACTACGAGCGTTTGAGGTTTTGATCGATGTTTGCCTCCCAGGATACAGCGGCTTCAACGATCAATCAGCAACACCTACTAAATTGCTCTCTTGAACGAACTGGTGTCTATACTATCTCTTGAATCGAAAGCTTTTGTTGGTATATTAAAACAAAACCCAAGACTCCCCTTATATAGTTAAAGGAGGAGCCAAAATATTCAATACCATAATCAATAGGAGAATTCAATAGGGGCATCAATCTGGAAACTGAAGTCTGGAAATTCAATTTCTAGAGAAAAAAAACTGCTGCAGCCATTAATCCAAAATTAAACTTGTGGTATTGATTAACCACAATTAATACCGTATTGTCCAAATTCGGAACCCGAATGGATCCTTTCGGTTGCCTTGTGAGACCTTCCGAATAACCTGATTTCATTCATCCGAAATTCTAGAAAGTTTCCAACAGGAGCTTCTTAAGAAGCTTCTCCCACTGCTAGAAATCTAGAATGAGGTGTACCTTATTCACTTTTGTATTTTGAATCACAAAAAAAAATCGTATTTTCATCACAAAATCTCAAATTTGAAGAATAAAATTTTTGTATATTGAAGCATAAAATTTTATAAACAACACCAGAAAAGTACGTAACAAACACCTCAACAACTTATAAGTTTTGCGTTGTCATTTTTTACCTCGCCGATTTTTTTAACCAAAAAATTTATAGATTGGACCACTATATATTAGATTACAAAAATTTGTAAAAATAACCACAAAAGTATCATAATTAACACAAAATACAAAGATTCATAAAACTATATACAAAATTTCGTAAAATAAACTACTACAGAATTCATATATCGGGATACAAAAATCTATAAATAAAGCCACAAATGAATTGTAAAGACGTATGGTACAACTCAAACAAGGGACTCCAATGCCAATAAATAAAAAACAAGGGACTCCAATAAACTAGAAGAGGAGATTCGTGTTTTATTCTTTTTCTCGCTAAGGCGTTTGGCCTAGTCTTTTTTATTGGATTTATGTTTTTGTTTTTTTAACCGGATCAGTAGAAGAATATTTTTTTGAAGTGCCATGAAAAATACATCAAATACGAAATGAACAACTTTACATAGTCCAATAACATAAACCCACAAGGCCACAACCATGTGCACTACAGGAGAGAATTGGAATTGCAAGAAATAAGAAACGAAAAAATATGTCCTTACTCCATAGTTGAGGACAGATCTGAAATTACTGCCTGGTGATGATTGATGTAGGGTGAAATAACACTGGATGCACCTTGTAGTTACTAAACTATGTCTTGAGTCTCAAATGCTCGTATTTAACCTAATAGAGAATACGATCACTTTGCTTGCCGAATACTCCTCGGCCATATGTGGATTGCATCATCTCTACAAGGAGAGGAAATTGCAATACTCCGAACAAGGTTGCTGGAATACTAGCCAATGCAGCGATAGCAATAAGAACCCCTGGCTTATTAACTCCAAACACAAGATAGAGTATAGCGCCAAAGGCTACCATCATGGATAAGATGGAGACAAATAAGGTTATGAGACCAATAACTAACCTATTGGGTAAGGTATGCAAGAATTCTTCCTCTGCATATCGAGAAGTTAGGATAAGCAAGAACATCAACACAGAAGTGATGGATGAGAATAGGGCAAGTGCGTCAAATATGCCAAAGATTACGAAGGCTTTTTGATTTGAGAGTACCGGAAGGCCGTTACCACTATTGTTTCCACCAGGCACTGTAATAGCAGCTGCAAAAACCATAGTGGCGATAAGGGCCCCAACTATGGTGCATGACGTGGCTGTATCTTTCATCCATTTCTCACCATCTTTTACCAAGCCTTGGTGTGTTTCAGAAAAAACTTCTGCAGGTGTCATTCCATCAGTATTCCTCTTTTCTTTGACTCCAGGTTCTGCAAGTTTTTCCACTTCCTGTATAAATCAATTAATTTGGAATGAGAAACCAAGTTTGTATTTTGTAGGAGAACAATGATCAAAGGATGCAGTGGGACAAAAAAAATTGTGAAATGGTGGTGGTTAAAATTGTGCATATATGGCAATAGTAGAAGATGTAGAATTTTGTCCTTGCTTAGACTGTTACCCCCTTTCCTTGATTTAATTGTAGCCGAGGGTGTTTAACATTATGATAAAAAGGGCAATTAATTGTGGGTATGTAGGGTCAGAGCTAGGAATTTGATTTAGGGGGGCCGAAATATGTTAAAAAGAAAACAGTTTACATGGTGATACAAATATGTTATTTTTAAATTTTCCATGCTAATTTTTTATGTAGTGCCATTAGATTTCACCTTACCATATCTATGTTAGTATGTTCAACCGAGAGAACATATTGGTATGTTAAAAAAAGTAATTATATCCTTCTATTTGAAGCTTATTACGATTTGTTAGAAATTAAAATCTCCCCCTAGCTATAAAGGTCTTAATTTTATTATGCGAGACTATTGATAGAAGGAATATTACGTATAAACCACTATAAAACAAAGTGAAAACCTGTTGCATGGACATCTCCAGTAATGGAGTTAAGAAATAAATCAGGTCACTGTTGATAAAATGGAGGTGCCGATCAAGGTGGAGATTTGGAGTGGAAAGGGATTTTCTGAGGAAAAAGGTGGTGTGCAAAAATATGCACGAGATTAAATGGCTATGGGCGCCCTCCAGTGATTCATATCATCTCAGTAGTAGATTGTTTTCCGAGAATTATCGATCGGTCTGGATGCTGCCAATGGAAACATCGAAGTACTCTCTCCGTTTCTAAATGATAGTCCACTACGAAAGTAGTGCAATTCGCAAATCAAGAAATTAAATGCTTCCAAGAATATTTTTTTAACTTTGTTGACACCAAATTAAAGAGCTCAATTAGTTCTTTAATTTGGTGTCAATAAATTAAAAATATTATGTTCGGAAGCATTTTATTTCTTGATCAAAAGATTACACGTATTTTTGTTATAGGCCATTATGTAGGAACGGAGGAAGCATATTTTTGGAAGGATCGAATTTTCAAGGCAGCTTTCCCAACTAATCCCAAAAATTAGGGGGTGTTCCACTAAGGTAGTTTTGTTTTAAAACTGCTTTGGTTTTTGTGTTGTGTGATATATTGTGAGAGGATGACTTGTCTTGGTTTTTGAGAAAAACTAGTTTTTAGAAAAAACTAGTTAGTGGAACACCCCCTAATATTGCTCAGTTTAATCTCAGAGACAAATATGGAGCAAGTATCTGTGGCTCACGTACAAGTGCCTTCGTGTGGCATCCCATCCCATCCCATCCCATCCTTGTGGTTTAAATTAAGAACGTGTAGTAATTCTCGAACACAAACAAACAAACAAACAAACAAACAAACAAAACACACACTCCCACATACCTTTTTATACTTTTCAATAAATTTTTCCGGGGCCGGTTCTATGGACACAATATTTAACACAACATTTGACACTCTATCTCAACTATTGAAATCAAGGGCTGAGATTAGAACTTAGGATGTCGTACTCAACATTCCTCTCTCTCACTCTCACGCAATCTCTCTCTCTCTCCCTTCCCCACCACAGTCCATCTTTGACGATTCTCCTCTTCTCCAGAGACCTCTTCTCTCTTCCTGATATACTCTCTCTCTAACTCTAATCGATCCACGTATAGGATCTTAATCCCTTCAAATAATTCGTTAAATAAAATACTTCCTTGTAAATTTTGTGCTGAAAATTGGGTAAGGCCCTTCGATCACATAGGTTGCAACCCCAATTCTGAAAATTCAAGATCTAACCAACGAAAAGGACAGAAAAAGGAAGAACCCAGTGATAGAATTGAGAAATCAAAGAGCAGATAATCGCAAGAGTAATTTGCTGAAGTTGGAAAAACCAAAAACCCTAGAAAGAGAAATTGAACATCGAAGTCCGAACAGTATTGGAACAAACCCAAAACAAATTTTTTTTTTTTTGTGAGAGAGAGAGAGAGAGAGAGAGAGGTCTGTCGACTAGAAAGAGAGTGAAAAGACTGTTTGTTGAGTGTTGAAGAGATTTTGAAGGCACCTGGAAATGCAATTTTACAATACGCTATTCACGCATGAATGTTTTTGTTTTTTCCTTCATTAGTTAACAGATTGCAAAGAATTTTATGAACCAATTAATTTTCCGTTGCCAATTAAAAGCTTCAGGCAATCTTATTAATCCAATGGCCCAGTTGATAAATCCATCAGGTTTCCAGCACCCAACAATCTATGCTCGAGCCGGAGATGGGGCTCGTTAGAGGATTTCATCGGGGACAGAAATCGCTGGAGTGGGAAGGAAAACAGGGGTTTGTTGGTGATGGCAAAGAAAGGGAGAGAGAATATAACATTGTTTTTAATCCCAGCCATTGGTTTCAATGGATAAGACGAAGTGTCAAATGTTGTGTTAAATATTGTGTCTAGAAAACCGGTCCCAACTTTCACATATTCTTATACATATTTTACACATTTCTATATACTTTTTCAACCTTAACAGTATATTATGTAAACTTTAGTATTTTCTTTTGAGGAAGGGCGAATACCCAGACAGTGCCCACAAAGTTTAAAAAGACGTAAACAAAAAGTAAAGCATCGGATGTAACTGTTCGTTTAACACCGATTTAGAGCATCCTTATCAAAAGAACCAAAATTTTCACCAAATTTAACTTTAAAAACACCTTTTATAAATTAGCAAGTCACTTTATCAAAAACTCACAAAATCAGACTCTCTATTTTAACTTTACTATATTAAACTATTCCCCTCAAATCTATAAAAAAAAAAAAAAAATTCTCCCTAATCTCTCACCTTTCCGCCTGGGGAAATGATTTCCGGAACAATAAAAGGTGGTGGACCCCCTTATCAATTACTATTGTCTTCCCCTCCACACAGCCTAGCCTTACACGTGTGCCTAGCCTTCCCAAACCCACTTCAGCTACTCGAGAAAACCACCGAGAGAAACAATAAAAAAAGGTTTGGTGTGTGAACAGTACCGCACCAAATTTGGTGCGGTACTGTAGCAAAAAGGATTTGATGAGAAAAAATATAGAGCTTGATATTTGGGGGTTTTGGAGGGTTTGGCTCTCCACTTTAACGAAAAAGTTAAAGTGGAGAGCTTGATAAGGATGCCCTTAGTTCCCCCTATAACTGCCAGGATATGATGCACTCATCTAATTTTCTTTCATATATTCATAAACCTAATTTTCTTTCATATATTCTTAAACCCAATATGAAAACAATTTAGGAGCATCCAGCCAATGCTTTGAATCCTGTACCGTACAGGTCGATATGTATCATTTTTTTAGAGAAAAGCGGCACAACAAAGGTCTAATTTCGTTCCGGTTGATTTCTCGGCATCTACCGGAGGTACGGGCAAATTCCGGTGGTTCCGGCTATTAGGAATTTATACTAGAACCATGTTTTTATGTAGTGGATTAATTATTTATTAATCAATTTTATCCATTTTTGTATGAAAATCTTTTAAGGGTAATGTTTGAATGATATTATTATATGTTGTGCACGTGTGTCTTTTATTCTACATTGTAGAGTATAAATTATGCATGAAAGATTGTATTATCGGTTCTTGTAAAATATAGGTTTTTGGTTCACAATCTTTTATGGAATTACACGTCATCAGTGGGATTGTAACACAATGTCTTAATAAATGTGTCTTAAACTATAGGGAACGGTTCTAGTTCCAACTTATTGTGTTAGTACACTTTCTGTGTATTGAACAAGACCGCTTTAATGCAATTATCTTAGTACTCATATTATAAGACAATTAAAACCTTATGATTATTATGAATACATATGCTCTTAATTCAAAGATATTTAATGGATGTATACATTTACTGTTGTTGATTTTGATTCACTAAAGTGTGAGATCCTCTTCAAGGTCAATAGTCTCAGTGAGTTGAGTCACGACATTATATGTATGATAGATATTAGTTATTAATGAAATCCACGTCCCAGTAGAGATTGATGATATCCCACTGAGTAAGATTACAAGTTTCGATTATGTCAAACTCTACGGGTGGATATTTGTATCCGATATACTGAAAAAGTTAAGTAGAAAGCCTCGAGGTATTTTTAAGCTATTGATTAAATCAAATTGTCAGTAATTTAATATAACCAACGGGTATCTGTAATCTTAACGTGGGGGATTTTAAGTATGTAATATAATGGAACTCGAATTGAATTTGATATAGGATGGGAGTGCAATTACAATTCTGTAGTGGGATGAATTGTAATTTGTGTAATAAGAAATATAATCGTAGGAAGATTAATTTTTTTTATTTACACAAGGAGCCCAGTTTGTGGTTATCCTTCGGTCCCTAGCATAACCCTAGAAATATATCATTATGTTCTCTAGGTTATTATACAAATCCAAAACACGTGAAGTTGGTCTGTGAGAAAGAGAACTTGAGGATGCGTTTGGAGTTCACGTTCAGAAACATAGTCAAGATATAAGGGAATATGATAGAAGATACTAGTGGCCCAATTGGATGGGGTCTTAGTGGGGGGCATAAATATGGGGGGTCTTATTTATGCCCGAGCCCACGGCTATGGAATAGTTTGCCAAAAATAAGTGCAGGGGTGTTATTTATCACCGGCCGGAGTAAATATCACCCCTGCAAGGGTGTTATTTATGGACACCCCAGGGGTGTCCATATTTATGACCCCCTAATACCCCCCTGGAACATGACCATTGTATCCCTTTTAATACCCCCTCCCAATACCCATCCCAAGACATTGGCATGTGCTGTGTTTTCTTTTTTATTATTTGAAAATGTACTAAAAAATTAGGAGTATTATTTACCCAAAAATAAAAAAAAAATTAATTAGTTTTTATAATAAAACAATTATTTACCCAAAAATCTCGTTAGTATACATTCTTTACCCAAAAATCTCGTTAGTTTTTTGACATACTTTTTGGAAACTCCTAAAAAATGATCCGATTCATTAATTTTTATAATAAAAAATAAACATCTAAATTAATTTTTATAATAAAACAATTAACATAAAAATTAATTACGTACAATTAAATCTTATAGCTTAATTAGTTATTGAGTTTCAATAATAAATAAATTAATTATTAGATTTATCTAATTAAAAAAATACATAACTAATATGACTATTCACACAAGGGCAAAAAAGTCTTTTTGACAGCTTTTTACATCATCCACTCAAATTTAATCCCCCTTCTTACAGAATCGTCCAAACCAAGTACTACTTAATCCCCCCTCCATAAATGTCACATCACTGTTGGGCCACTGTCCATATATATTACCCCCTACCATCTTATACCCCCTCCATATTTAATACCCCTAAAACTAATCTTGCATCCAATCCGGCCGTAGAGTTGTCCAATTTTAGAGTAAGGTAATAGAATTGTATCTATCAGACGTATCAAATCAGCCTAACATTCGTGTCTACATAAGAGAGGTAAACCTTAATTTCGCCTCTTAGGGTTTTATTAATTTTTGGTTGTCGAATCAGCATGCGTTATTAAAAAACAAATGGTCTTTAGTGACAACAATTTTGTCATAGATTGTTACTGAAAGTGTGTTGCTGAAAGTTTTCAGTGACAACTTTTTATTCAGTTGTCACTAATCCTGTAATTAGTAATAGCTTAGTACAGTAAGCTGTCATTGAATACTTTTTAGTAACACACTTTTAGTGACACTTTATTGTCACAATGTTGTCACTAAATTAAAACTCAATTTTTTTATAATGTACTAGATTTTGTGATTCATTTTCCAACCTCGTCGCCTACCAGATAGATGTATTTGGCAGCCAAAAAAACGCAAAAATCATCAAAAGAAAATAGAAGAAAGAAGAAGACAAAAGCCAGATTCTTTACGGATCTGGTGTCTAAGCATCTTTCCGACAAAACCCATATAGTTTTCGAGCTCTTGCATCGATCCAACCTCAATGGACTTTGGAAATAACAGTGACCAGAGGCTACTTAGTACCTATCATAGGCTACTTAGTATTCAATGAATATTAATTAAGATTATATTTCTAACTATAAATATCAATTTATTTCATTCTTGACTTCTTTTTTTTTTTTTGTTTGGATATGTGTACATTCAAGAAAACCCAATCTCCATAGGGAGGTCGGTTTGGTTCTGTATCTAATATTCCCAATAGGGATGGGGATGGGGGTGGTGATAATAAAAGACCATCCAATCGGGGTTCGGGTATGAAATAGGATTCCCCGATCTATATCCTACTTGTTGCCTTCCCTATGGGTATTGCTATAAAAGGAATAAAAGTCTTGTGACAACCAAGCATTTCCGTATTGTGATTTTTTAAAAGTTTCCTTTACATGCATGGTGATGGAGAGTACTGACCTTAAACCATTGCAATTCTCGCTGTAACTGTAGAATTGGACCAGCAGCATTAGCTCTGAGAATAATTTGTTGCTCATTTTGTAGACGTGCAGCCAAATGCAAACCATTGTTCTGTGAACTGTCCGTAGAAGCTATAAATTGCAACCTAGCATTAGTTTGATAGATGAAGTTGAACACACGTTCACGACGACACTGAATTGCATATTGGAATATGTTTACGTCGTCCTGATCTGTAAAAGCAACTGCAAAAGGGTACGACAATAAAATCTCTTCAACAATTTCAGGTATCCCAACATATGTCGCTCTGCGCAACACTGGCTTAAATATCCTCTGAACTCTTGAGAGAGGTGATTTTGCAACTTCCTTGCAGAGAAATTTGACAAGCTCAATTGCACGATGTTGTTTCTCCTTTATTTCTCTAATGCGTTTGATATGTGGAACTGTAAAATCATTAACTTTTTTTTTTAGAATGCGATAATCGACTTTGCATGAGTACTAGCTAGTCTATAGCCCGCAATATCATTGATGGTAGATGATTTATGGATTTGACTTACCAACGTTTTCAGCGACTTCCCATGACATAAAATTCAATCTTTGCCTCACTACACAATAAGAGTTAAAGAGTACTCAATTAGTCAAGTATTCATCTAACAGAAATCAAAATTTACTTAGTATGAAAGAAGTCTATGCTAACTTCTTAGTATTACTCACCACCTAGTCTCTAACTGTCAACTAATATAGTAAGACTCAAGTTTCAAAATGAGAAGTTGTTGGTGTTGCAACCCCCAATTTTGAATTCATAAATTTCACATATAAACGAATAATAGTATTTCCATACAAGTTGCTATAAAGCCCAGTGAATTCTACAAAGTTCATAGTTTCGGTGAAATAAGTTGCCAAAAGAGCTTTTAAAAGTTGCTTAACAAATGTTTACTGAATGTTTTATTTGTTCAAAGAAAAATAAAAATAAGAATTTACATTCTCTCTCTTGTGGTTTTTTACATCTACACATGTTACTTGCGTTTCAATTGTAGGAGAGCAACAAGCTTTCCACCGTTACACTATCAAGCTTTTAAATAACTCGACTTGCTGCCAACCGCCACATAAAAAAATTATCTCAAGTGTCTAGTGAATATAGATTATGCTCATTCTCATGAAAAAAAAAAAAAAAGAATAAAGATTTTGTTTTTTGAGTATCTCTAATTATTGCTTTTGTATGTGAGAGTATCCAACTGTTTCTTGAGTGAATTGAACCCACCCTTCCAACTTTTTCCAGAGAATTTTGAATTTGTGAAGCAAAGATCGTCTTTGTTGCCTATTAGTGCTTTTAACGACTGCTGTGGTTGGAAAGATGGAAAATTACATCTTAAGGGCGATAGTATCTTGGCTATTTTGGGGTGTTCCTGGCAAACGGTTTTTTTTTTTTTTTTTTTGGTGTTTATACGTAATTGAGGTTCTTGGATGAGTCAATATTCCAAAGGATAGTATGAGATGGAGAGGTAGAATAGTCAAGGATTAGAAATCAGGGATATGGAGTGATCTAGAAGGGTGAAGAAGGGAGTAAGAATGCACGGAAAGAGACTAAGCAGGCAATGGAGCTTTAGACTATTCCATGTGAGTACCCAAGGTATCTAGATAATGGTATGATATCACCATCGAAAGAATGTTCTTCCATAAACAGTGATTGCCCACTCTTCATCTAGAATGACACACTTCGTCAAATCAATCACCACTGGGAATTGTGAAATGAATGTCTCATATTTATTAGTATCCAGGGCCAGTACTCAGGCGGCAGGTGTTCCCAACAATACGAGGACACGTGTCTCTTTCATACACCCTGACCACATGGGTGACGTCACCCACCGCAAGGGTAACCCTCACGGCATTTGGACACGCTACTCCACCCTATTGTGGTGAACCTCTTCTTTTGTATCCACCAAACCACTAGATCCCCTTTTATTCCCGTATGGGCTAGTACCACGGCCAAGCCTCATAGGGCCCCTCGGGTCCTGCTTTAGATCAGGCCAAGTGATTGCCTGGACAATGTTTTCATGTAGTTGATTAGCTTCTCGCATTCTTGCTCATATGTCCCTAGTCGCTCTAATAGTAGCGCCTATGAGCTTTTCTGCATGTCTAGATGGCCCATAACTTAATATTATATTTCCTTGTTGGGCTTCACAGTGAGGTGCGCGAGGGCTCTTATTTGTCAAAGCCCGTGCTAGTGACATTCGTGCGGGCTGACCTGCGTGACTCTACTGACCTTCCATACAATCTTGGTTTGCTTTTGTTGCATTTTTTGTTTGGTTGGTTTCTTGCCAACCTTGTGTGATTATTTTCTTTTGAGGTTCTAGGTGTGGTGTGATGGCCAGTTTGTGGGTGTGTCATTTTTGTTGGGAAGCTCGTGTTTCGATTTTGATGTCGTTTTACTTAGGCTCCCTTTAATCTTTGTAATGTATTTCTAAAGATTATTAAAATCTTTTTTGCCCATTAAAAAAAAAAGATGGAAGATATATCCTATAATGGCCCAGCTTTTCGCAAAATATTTTCGAATAAAACTATTTTATTTAGTGATAATTTTAAACTTTGAACGTTAAATTTTTAATTTTATAATTATTTAATTTCATTACCTTGATCCTAATTACATTTTAAACCCTAGTTTACCTAATCTTGCGTTTAGGACCATGATTATCTAAATTTTCTTCATATTTAACCATAAATTTTTTTTAGTACATTATTGTGTTTAAGGTACACATTATACACTCCCATACATGTCTTTATACACACAAATCTCATATACATGTATATTTACACCATATACTTTAGCACTGCAGTGAATCCTGAGTGCTGACCAATCAAACCTTAGTGCTGACAAGTCAAACCTGGCCACTCAAGTCAAAGATTCTTCGTACAGACCTGAATACATAGTTGACAGGCTGACACATCAAGAATATTTTACAACACTAACTGGCGTAGGAAGCTAGCAGACTACGCTGTCCCCTTCCCAACCCAATTCCACACTTCACACCACTCTTTGATACACTTCGACCCACACACTTGCACTCTGATTTTAGTTTATTAAGTCTCTCAAAAACCACCAAAAATCTCAAAGTCCTTCAAAACTCCCAAAAAGAATCCTACAATCTTCAAAAACACCTCAAAATCCCCCATTTCAAACCTTAGTCCAAGTTTTTCAAGGAAAAAACACCAACGCCAACCACTTTCAGGCATAAAAGACTGTTTCAAGCAACAAAGAGGTAGAAAACCTTTCCTAATTGTTATTTTGGTACACAGAGGGGAGCCACTAGGCTCAGGTCAGTTCCGCATGCTGACCCCTAACCCAGAGCTTGGGTGGCATTTATTGCAAAACAACAGTAGTGGTTCAAAACCTCAGTGCCCAGAAAGCATCTTGAGCACTTAAGATCAGTTCTTGAGTGCCGAAGGCCATTTTCTGAGCGCTTAAGTCTGCTCCCTTAGACTTTCTAATCTCCCAGTGCCTTACAAGTCTAAAATGTTTTCTGCTTATTCATTTATTTTCTGCTCATCTTTACAGTTTATAAACATGCTATTTGCTTTTGAAAAATAGTCTAAATACTTTAGATTCCTATTTTATTGTCAACTACCATCTCTGGGCATGCTCTGGTTCTTCTAAGGCTCAAAACAAGTGTTATAAGCCCACACATGGGCGCCTAGGACCAATTCTTGAGTGCACGGGTCTATTGTTAGGCGCTCAAAAGTGTTGACAGTAGCATTTTATTATATATTTTATTATTTCAATGTCATCTCATCATTATATCAACTGTACACAGCACACACGTGCATGCAACGTGTTTATAGTTTAAATCCTCCTTTATTGTTCCCTTTTCCCTCTTTGAAGAAAGTTAGGAAATAAAATGATTCAAAATCCTGAGAGCACTAAGTAAAGACCGACCCTCGTGTCGGTCGAGATGGGTGCCTTAAAACTCTTTCTCTCTCGTAACCTGGCTCCCGAACCTAAGATATTGTAGTTATGATGGGCCGGTAATAAAACCTTTTCCCCAAAAGCACAGATGTCATTCATGTACGGTTCCTAGGGGTGGAAAACCTCAAACCAGAGTGGCAACTCTGAATTTATTGTGTCATCCGCGGCGCTCAATTCTCGGTGCGGGCTGCTCACTCATGCTCTAATTTCGGTGAGGCCATCCAGACGACCCTAAATCCCATCCAGACAGTCTAAGCCAAAGACATCCTTTAGAATTCCAAATGTTAAAATTAAATGGCAACTCCACTGGGGACTTAACATTAGTCCGTACTTTGGAACTAATACACTTGTGAACAACCCCTCAAAATGATAAGCTTTGCACTGTCAAAGAAAGAAATCGTGATTCTAATTAGACCTTCGTGTTTGACCATTCGGCCTGGGGCTTTTCGGTTGTTCACTTGTGTAGTTCTTCTACAAGTATTGATAAGTGATAAAGCTAAATTTGAAATGTGTTCATGCAATTTTGTTTTGTATTTTGGCTATCTTGCCCAGCTTGCTGGTGACAACAAATCCAAAAATGCCTAGCAACCCTAGACCATGATGAGTTATCTCTACCATTCAGACCATTGCCTTGCAGTAACTTGGCAATGGTCTGAATGGTAGAGAACCCCCTTCAAACTAAAACTGGCCCTAGCATATAGAAAGCAATAGAACTCTCCAAACTAGGATAGGAACTCGCAAGGTAGGATTACGTGGTATATCTTGTTTATGTGTTCCCATTTTCCATATCCTATCATCGTGATGCATGCATCACATCGTGCAGATTGATCATTAGGTTGTGCCCTTGGCACAGTCTTTAGGATGTTTCCTTTTTCGATGAAGAGTCATGCATTCCAATGGATACATGCTATTCCAAATCAGATAGTCTTTAGGATGATAAAACTTGGGAAAATCAAAATTGCCTATCCTTGGTATCGGCCTAACTAAAATTAGGGATGATTAGCTAGCCCAATGTTCCTAAAATCAAAGTAAAATCCTCGAAGAGGAATCATTAAGCACCTGGTTCGTCAAGTTTTCCCAAATCCTGCTATCCCTAAACACTAAGGACTAGGGCAACGTTCGAAAATCGTAATCCCCAGTCTAAGAGACTTTAAATCCATGGAGTTTGAGATACCTCTGGTGTTTATCATGCTCGAATGGCTTCCCCGGTCCAGTCTAGCCATAAGGCATTCGTACCTAGATTGCAATAGCCTTATTGCTTTGTCCTAGATGGTCATAAAAAGGAGATGGGCTTTTGATCTAAAAGAATTTGGAATTTGACCTGCTGAGTCATGACTTATATAAGGTTGTTGGAAATCATCTATGCAATGTCTTAAGTGAGGCCGAAATCGGCGATTAGATCTTAGGACAACCCCCAGTCTAGGAGAATTTAAATCCATGGAGTTTGAGATACCTTTGGTGTTTGTAGGGCTCGAACAACTCCACGGTGTCCGCTCTAGCCTTAAGGCATTATTATCTTGATTGCAACAACCTAATTGTTTTGTCTTGGATGGTCACAAAAGGAGATTGGCTCTGGTTTCAAAAGAATTTGGAATTTAACCTGTTGAGTAACGACTTAGCCAAGGTTGTTGGAAATCATCTGTGCAATGTCTTAAGTGAGGCCGAGACCGGGAATTAAGTCTTAGGACGACATTGATATTCTTGAAATAAAATACTGCAGGAACGCCTCTGAGTTCGCCTTTGCTTTGCTGTAAGTTGAAAGCCATTGGTCTAGACAAGAAAACCATACCCGGTTGGACTCGGCTTCCCGGATAGAGGTTTACTAAGGCCTACATCACCAACAGTTCCAACAAAAATACAACCGATAGAAATGGAAGTTCAGGTTGAGATTGAGGGGCTCAAGAAGGCTATGAACGACATGCGGGAACAAATAGACAATAAGATAGCCCAACTCATGACATCAGAATCTTCAGTTCGCCTTCACGAAGCACTTGGTAATGCCTCAAGACTTCACTAATTTTGAAACATTCTTCAAATGTTGGGCTTGCCATAGAAGAAGCAATGCAGAATGGCATCCTAGAAAAGGGTGATTCCGATCCAAAAGTTGATAGGGTCTAGTTTGGGAATAGTACCAACCTCTATGCAAAGACCGCTTCAAGTAACCAAACTACCGGGCCGGTGGGGTCATTGTCTAAGCCAACCATCCTTAACATCAACCAACAACCCTCTCCAATTTCTATCCACCCCTATCTAAGATCTTTAAAAGCTCCATAAAATGGGCCATCTCAAGCCACTCTCTCCAGCTCATTTACCTCAAAAGCTCCCAACCTACCACAACCCAAATGCCTTCAGCGCCTTCCATCAAATGCCCAGTCAAGTTACCAATGAGTGCTACCATCTCTGTCACAAGATTCAAAACCTCATAGATAACAAATCCATCCCTTCTCCACCAGTGAGACCAAACACCCTATCAAACCCCAATCTTCACATCAACTCCACCATATTTGACACCGAATCCATGGGGGAACCGTAATTGAATCAATGTTTGTGTCAGCAAAGAAGAATAAATCGCCAAGGGCCATGCAGTTGTCCAATCTTCCACGAGGCTTGGAAGTTTTTGAGGTTTGAGTTAAGTCTTTGTCTTTGTTGTGTCAAGGTTGTACTTTGAGCCTTTCATGCTTTTGCTTTCGTGTTTGTGAGTTTTTAGATTCGACTCTATAATGTCTTTTTGTTCAAGAAAAAGAGAAGTAAAAAAGAGAGTCAGTTTCGTAATCCCGAACTACGAACGGCCTGATTCCTCCACAGTTGGTTTGCTAGGTGTTTCTTCCACTTTTTCTATTTCATTTTACTCCTCTACCTCCTTGTTCAAGTCATCATTAAATATCAAATCAGCTGCCATCTCATTGTTTTCAGCCAACTCAGTGTTTTGAGCCAAATCAACTGCCATCTCATTGTTTTGAGCCAGCTCAATGTTTTAAGCCACCTTTGTGTTTTGATTCACCTCAGTAGTGTTTAGTGCCACATTCTTCTCAAATTCATCTTCCTTTTCTTCCATTTCCTTTTTGTTTTTATCTTCTTCCCTATTTGTTTTAACTAAAAACTTGCTTAGAAATGAATTTGGCTTTATTACTCTAAAAGAATCATCTTCTTCAGAGTAAATTAAGCCCAAAATTTCTAGCTCAATGAATCCATATATCTTATAAATGGATTCCGATTCAATTAGTATCCTTCCTTCTTCTTCCACCCTAATAGGGATGTTTTCCTTCATCAAAACCCTTTCCAAATCCTTAGGGGATAAAATTTTTCTGACCTTTGCAATTGCACTTCTGTAAAGCCATCCATTTATGACTGGTTGAATATTGAAGCATTTCCCGATTGTTTCCAAGGCTTGATCCTTGTGTTGTAGATGTTCGATTCTTCACTCTGTATATCCATTTCTTTTCCTTATTCTGAGTACCAGGTTTTTTCCCTCCAAACTTTGTTTCTTGAGCGATTAACTTCTGATCCCAAATGCACAAGCCATTTGTGTTTAGAATGGCAGATAATGAATCCTTTTTTTTTTTAAGAATCTCACAAACCCAAACTGATGTTTGGTGATTTTGCTAACCTAGATCTTCCTTTATTATTCATAAATAAGTAGTAGCTTGCCCAGCTGCTGGAGTGCGTAAAATCTGATTACCCTATTGCTAGGCATAGCACGTGTCTATGGCAGTCACCACGAAAGGGTGAATAGCTCGGCACAGCGTAGGGAGTTCTTAAGCCCTGTGCCGAGCTGGTCTAGCCATGAATAAGGCTGGATTAACGAAAGTAAATTAATGAATCAGGATGCACTAGCTCGGCATAAGACATAAAGGGATTTCCCTGATATGGCTGAGCTAGGAGGGCTACGTATATAGCTTAAAATAGCATTCTGGAATACATAATTCAGCTCGGCGTGATGAACTGAGCTATGTACAAGTTATTCCGAGCTACGTGGAAGCACGGCACCGCCACGAATAAGGCGGTGAGACATTCCAGAATAATCTAAGGCGGTTCCTTATGAGATAAGGAGCAATCTCAGTAAAGTAAGGAATTGATATGGGAAGACCTAATGTCACTAGGAGTATGTCCCATATAGGAAAGAATCCTATATGGAAAGAAAGACCGCTGCTAGATAAGATCTAGCGGGATATGGAATCTTGCTCCTAATAGGAAAGTCCTATTAGGAAAAGGATTCCTGAAGCCAAGAGAAAACTAGGGCACGAGATGCCTAAATGAAACAAGCAATCTACATCTATAAATACAGCATTATGCCCATAAAGAAAGGTACGCTGTAACACCCAGTTATACGCATTGTGCTCTTTGCTTAATTAGTGCCCCAGTACTAACTTAAGCATCGGAGGGCCTTTGCCGACGAGAGGCAAAGGTGCTCTAACCCTTTTTCTGTCTTGTAGATTTAGAGTTGGGTTAAGGAAGCATGTGATTCAGGGTTACGTGGATTTTAGCCACGTACAATTGGCGCCGTCTGTGGGAAAAGCTTACGAAAAGCTCTTCTCTTTCAAACAAAGATCAACAATGGTGAATTCAGAGCCTATTCTGTGCACTCCGCGAACGCAGGACGTGGAAGATGATGGTGGAACCACTCTTGTGTATACTACGAGAAAGAGCACAAGGGCGGACAAAACTCCCACGGTACCTAAAAGCACCACAGAAGAAGCCAGCAGCTAGGAGGTTCAATATAGGGCATATTCCTGAGATCCCAAAATTCAAGGATACGCACCTTATAAATTATGATTCTCCAAGATCGGGCGAGCGGCGAAGACGCTCGAAAACGCCCCCAAGAGGTGGGGAAGCCTCCATTCGACGGAACCAGAGGAGAAGCCCCCCAAGGAGGGACAATCATAGGCGAACAAGGGATCAAGAGAAAGAAGATAGCCTTGACAGAAAGGAGCAAGAAGCAGAAGAACTGGCCCGTGAAGTCACTCGACGAGAACGAGAGATTCAGGACCTAAAGAAACAGCTCCAAGAAAAGGAGAAGGATCTACGCTCACGGACGAAATCTGTGCAGTATGAGAGAGAAACAAGGGTGCATCGTCGTCACGATGTCTCCACTGGCAGAACAATCTCTCCACGCAAGAGAAGAGAGAGGAGTTCTTCCGTTGAAAAGAGGGAAAAAAGGAAGCACGCCAGGGGCAGGTATGAGAGATTTGGTTCCAATGAGCACATACTTGAGCAATATGCGAGAAGAAGGGAGACTGGCTGAGCTGAGGGAGTCCCCAAAACTGCACGAGAAGTAGCTAAGGAAGCCCTAGGACAGATCGCGAAATCACCTCTGGCCTATTGGATCCGAGCAGAAAAAACTCCGAGCAAGGTAAAACACTCGACATTTACCCCATATGAGACCAGCACGGATCCCGTGGCCCATATTCAGCACTACCAGCAAGCCATGTTCATGCATGAGCAAGATGATGCTCTGCTGTGCAAGATGTTCCCATCCAGCTTGGGAAAAGTGGCCCTAAGTTGGTACCATAAACTCCCAGAAGGGTCAATCTTGTGTTGGGCTCAACTAGTTGAAGAATTTACTGCGCGATTCCTAACAAGCCGAGCAGCCCCAAAAACTTTTGATGCATTAACCTCTATGAGACAGAGGGACGATGAGACTCTGCGGCAATACTCCAAATGCTATTGGGAAACTTTCAACGAGATTGAAAACTGCAGTGAAGAGTATGCTTTGGCAACATTCAAGACAAGCTTACATATGCATAGTAAGCTGCGAGAATCGCTTACCATGCATCCTAGTGAAGACTGTGGCAAAACTTATGGAGAGAATCCAGGAGCACGCCCGGGTAGAGGATGACATCTTTCAAGCTGGAGGAAAGATCGTGGCTAGACAACCTCAACTTCCAGAAAAGAAAACGATAGAGTCAAGGGTATACAAGAAGGAATACACAACAGGATGGAAGGATTATGCACAAGCAGAAGAAGGATAAAGTTGATCTGGACCCCAAATTGTACTTCAGCGTCTTGGCGACATTCAACATCTCGATCTACAAGATGCTGTACAGGATCAAGAATGAACCATGGTTCAGGAGACCCCCAAAGATGACAGGGAATCCAGAAAAGAGAAGAGCTACCAACCAGCACTGCAGCTATCACAGAGATTGGGGACACATGACTGAAGATTGTATGGAGTACAAAAAATTTCTGGATGAGAAAGTAGCGGAGGGCCATCTTAAAGAATTTTTGGCTGATAACAAGAATGATGCCGAGCTGATAGAAGAAATGGACTACGAGAAAGGTCCGAAAGGAACAATCCACATGATACATGGATTAGTTGCCCCATACACGAATAATGAGATACGGCACATTCAAAGGGTCAACGGCCAGGCGAGGCAGGTCATGAAGCTCGGTACAAAGAGGCCGAGGACTGGGGGAGTAACGGAGACCCCCATCACCTTCACAGATGACGATCTAGATGGAATAACAGTCCCCCACAACGATGCATTGGTGATCACCCTATGAATAGGGGAGTATGACGCGGAAAAGATACTTGTTGATCAAGGGGCAAGCACGAAAATCATGTATTACAACACCTTTAAGAAGATGGAACTCCCAACAAGCTCGTTACAAAAATGCCTTGTCCCTCTGGTCGGCTTTAGTGCACAGACGGTATGGCCTATAGGAAAGGTCACGCTGCTCGTCCGAGCTGCATCAGTAGTCTTGAAGACTGATTTCCTTGTGGTAGATATCCCTTCCTCCTATAACGTGATTATAGGAAGAACCTGGATGCACAAAATGAAGGCGGTCTCCTCAACTTACCACCAAAAGATCAAATACCTTGGAGTGGATGGCATAGAGTGCATTAGGGGCGACCAGAGAATAGCTGATTAGTGTTTTAACATGGTCTTGAGGAAATCCCTAAGAGCCGAGCTGGTGCAGACAGTTGAAGTTCCAGATCAGCCGACCTTGGAGGACGTTGGAGGTAACCCCACCAAGAAGATGGTGGAAGGGTTAAAGAAGATACAGATTCAAGGAGATGATGCAGAAAGATATTTCTTGGTCGGCGAGACTCTCGCCGAACAGGAGGAAAGGGATTTGGTTGCCATTCTGAAGGACCACATCGATGTTTTCGCATGGATTCCCCAGGAGATGCCTGGGATAGACCCCGAGGTGATTTACCACCATTTAAATGTGGATCCACAACACAAACCAGTTGTGCAAAAAGCGAGAAGATCGGCCCCTACAGCACGCGGACGCTGTGATAGAAGAAGTAGATCAGCTGCTTGAAGCAGATGCCATACGAGAAGTGAAGCCTGATCATCTTGCCGACCTGAAAGAAACTTTCAGTATTCTGAGAGAATACAAGTTGAAGCTGAATGCCTCAAAGTGTGCTTTTGGAGTTAGCTCGGGGAAATTTCTAGGGCACCTGGTGACTAAGAGAGGAATTGAGGCCAATCCAGACCAGATCTCAGCTCTACAGAACATTCAAAGCCCAAGGACCACAAAAGAGGTCCAGAGGCTAACGGGGATGGCAGCAGCCTTAAACCGTTTTATCAGTAAATTCTCAGATCGTTGCAGGCCATTCTTTTAACTTCTAAAGAAGAGAGAAGGATACGAGTGGGGAGCCGAGCAGGAACGGGCTTTCCAGGAGTTAAAAGCTTATTTGTCATCACCACCCTTGCTCTCTACTCCAGAAGCTGGGGAGCGGTTGATAATATATCTAGCAGTATCTGATCATGCAGTCAGCTCGGTTCTCCTACGAATAAAGGGGATAGAGCAAGCCCCGATCTATTTTGTGAGCAAAACCTTGCTAGATGCAGAAACACGGTACTTGCCTTTGGAGAAATTGGTGTACGCTCTTGTTATTACATCAAGGAAACTGCCTCACTACTTTTTGCAGCATTCCATCTCTGTGTTTACTGAATACCCACTAAGGGTTTTGCTTAGGAAAGCAGACTTTTCTGGAAGGGTCTTGAAGTGGTCAATAGAGTTGAGCCAATTTGACCTTGATTACCAACCCAGGACGGCAATCAAAGGCCAGATTTTGGCTGACTTTGTGGCTGAGTTCACTCCAACTGTAGCTCCACCACCGCCGACTCTCCATGAGATGGAGCAAATCAGTCGTCCTGAGCAGCCAACAAGAATGGCCGACCTAGATCCAGAAGAATGGAGGCTTTACGTTGATGGGTCAGCTTGCAACAAAGGTTCTGGCATGAGAGTAGTGCTGTTCTCACCAGAAGGGTTGGTACTGGAGCAAGCACTATGCTTGGGATTTAGCGCTACCAACAATGTGGCCGAATATGAAGCCTTGATTGCTGGACTAAGGAGTGCCCTAGAACTCAAGGTAAAAAAGTTAAGCGTATTTTGTGACTCACAGTTAGTGGTTAACCAGCTTTCAGGTAAATATGCTACGAAAAGCGAGAAGATGGCTGCGTACTCAGAAGCGGCCAAAGATTTGCTTGACAAATTTGACAAAGCCCACATCCAACAAATCAGCTCGGGCCAGAATGCCCATGCAGACTCACTAGCTTGCTTGGGGTCGGCAATCAAGACGGAGTACCGTCGCACGGTGGCTGTGGACTATTTGAGCGAACCTAGCATTGGCCGAGCAGTAGAGATAATTATGGAGACAGAACTTGGGCTGAGCTGGATGGACCCTATAGTGGCATACCTACGAGACGGGACCTTGCCAGAAGACAAACGAGAAGCTCAAAACCAAGGCTGTACGTTTTTGGCTATCCCCGGATAGTAAACTTTACAGAAAATCTTTCCTTGGTCCATATTTATTGTGTGTACACCCAGCTCTCATCCAGAAATTCCTCTATGAGATCCATGCTGGAACTTGTGGGGGACACATTGGTGGAAGATCCATAGCCCACCGAGTAATATCCCAGGGATATTGGTGGCCTCACATGCAAGAAGATGCAAGAGCTTTTGTCAAGAAGTGTGAAAAGTGTCAAAGATATTCCCCTCTCATCCGAGCTCCAGTAGAGGATCTATTACCTCTAACTAGCCCATGGCCATTTGCCCAATGGGGACTGGACATCGTGGGTCCTCTCTCTATGGCAACAGGGAACCGAAAATTCCTTCTCATTGGCACAAACTACTTTGCTAAGTGGATAGAGGGTGAAGCTTTGGCAAAGATCACAGAGGCCATGGTGGAGAAGTTTGTATGGAACAAGATCATCACAAGATTTGGAGTACCTTACTCCATCATCTCAGACAATGGCTCCCAGTTCGGCAAAAGGTTCAAAGTTTTCTGTGCACAGTACAGCATCAGAAACTACTATTCAACCCCAGCTTACCCGCAGAGTAATGGGCAAGCAGAAGCTTCGAACAAGACCATCCTTAAGAGTCTTAAGAAACGATTAGAAAGAAAGAAGGGAAGATGGCCCGACGAGCTTCCTGTCGTACTTTGGGCATACAGAACCACACCTCGGCGATCTACAGGAGAGACGTCGTACTCCCTCACTTATGGGACAGAGGTTGTAATTCCATTGGAGATTGGCTTGCCGACCAATTGCACTGCTCTTGTAGAGTCGGGAGGCAACGATAAAGTCCTGGCCGAGCAGCTCGACCTTGCCGAGGAGAAGAGAGAGAGTGCACTTATTACATTGGCAGCAGTACCAGGAGCAGCTGCGAAGAAGTTACAACAAGAAGGTACAGCCAAGAGAGTTCAAGGTTGGGGATCTAGTCCTAAAGAAGGTCTTGGCCAATACAAAAGTGTCCTCTGACGGAAAGCTTGGGCCGAACTGGGAAGGCCCATACAAGATTATTGGGATTGCCGACATTAGGGCCTATCGTTTGGCCGACCTGGATGGAGACCTAGTACCACGACCATGGAATGTCCAGAACCTACGAAAATTCTATCAGTAATTCGTTTATGTGGTTACGAATATAATCGCATCTTTTTTAAAGAATACGAATAAATTCACAACTGTTTTAGAATTTAGTTGGGATTACGAATGAAATCTCCAACATCAGTTATTCAGATTTTTATATTTCAGCATCAATGATATTTTGATATTTTATCTTTTCTTGTTAATACGAACCAAAATCTGTCTCAAATTTAGATTCCTATTGGGGAGCAACCAGTGTTCATATTCTAATCGAATTGGTACATCTTTAAGCGTGAAAAAGCTTAGATTTGCAACGAATATTGCAATAAATCTCTAAGTACGAAGAAACTTAGATTTGCAACGAATATTCGCAATAAATCTTTAAGTACGAAGAAACTTAGATTTGCAACGAATATTGCAATAAATCTCTAAGTGCGAAGAAACTTAGAGATGCAACGAATATTGCAATAAATCTCTAAATACGAAGAAACTTCTCGTTTGTCAACGATGAGTGCGAAACTCCAAGTACGCAGACACTTGGTAATACCTTCAAGTACGAAATTACTCAAGTCCGCAACGAATAATGCACAAGTCAAACTCGTAGGTACTTAGTACCCAAGTAGGCAAAACTTGTGAATTGAGCCTATTTTTAAAAGGGCTGCAACGAGTAATGCCAGCTACAGTTGAAGTGTTTCTAAGCCTGAGAATACTTAAAAGGCAAACCATGAATCAACTTTAGCCAAGTAAAACAGCAACGGCAAAACACCATAAGTAATCCCAACAAGTATCAACAGGCCATAGACGGCCAAGCAAGACCACGCAAGGTCAGTCAGGAAGTTGAGTTCAAATAGTGGCAGACAAAAATAAAGCAGGACATCAAGCCTCTTCACCGTGCTGACCAGCATCGGTGGCAGGGGTAGGGTCAATACTCACGTTGTCTTTAAGATCAATAGGATCCTCTGTATTCTCATTGTCAACTTGTTCAGTAAGGTCGATCACGCCGTCGGTTTTGTTCAGCTCCGCAGAAGGCTCGAGCTCGGAGTGAGCATTGAGAAGTGCATCAGGGGCTTCAGTCTTAGGCTGTTGGGCTGCAAGGGCATCCATCTGACTGGGGAGCTCCATATCAGTCCACAATGGAGAGCCTTCAGGCAGCCCCATCTTGGCATAGGCCCGCTTCCAGCTTATCTCCCACACAGGCATCCTTGACTGCCGGCATCTGAGCTCTGTAGTTTGCTGTGATCTCAATTACTGCTCTGTCATACTCGGCTTCAGCTTTGGACTAAGCAGCAACCTAGCTCCAGATGGAGATTCTGCTCGGTCAGCTCAGATTGCCTCTTCTGCTAGGCCAGCTCGTTCCTTAGTCTGTCAGCCTCTTCCTTAGCCTCTTTCAGCAGTTGGGCGCAGGAAGCACTCTCTTTCTCGGCACGCTCGACCCGTTTTTGGAAGGAGCTCACTTCTTTTTTATACTCTTTCTCAGCGTCCTTAGCTTTTTCCAAGCCAGCTGAGGCCTTCTGCATAATCTGCTAAGAGAAACATGTTTAGCTACAAAAGATAGTAGTAACTGGAAGGAAAGGAAAAGAGATCCTCATACCTTTACGCTGGATTGAAAAATTGACTTCATTAGCGCGTCGTAAGAACTGTTCTTCTCTCTCTCCATGTCGAGAGGAAGAAGGGCGGCACGGGCAACGCCATAGGCAACATCGACTGAGCTGGATTTATCAATCATGGTCAGCGGCGTTCCATCCGGCCGAGCCAATGTTGGGGCCCATGGCTGAACGAGCGGGGGAGAGCTGGTTGTCGTGCCTCTAGAGTTTGACTCTCCAGTCCGGCGCCTTTGAGGAGGTGGCTGGGGGTCCTGAGGCTCCTCAATGGGCCTTTTGTCCCTTTGATTTGCAGAGGGAGCAGGGGGATTAGTTGAAAGGGTGACAAGGGGTGCGCGAGAAGATGGACCGCCGAGATTCAACTCGTTGAGCAGATTGATCGGCTGCAGTGGCATCTCTTCACGGACAGGTAAAGGAGAATAGCCTGGTGAGTCGTCTGAATCTGCAAGTAAGGCCGCCTGCTCAGATAGGGATCGAATGATTGAACGATGGTCAAGCACCTCTTCTTGTTCTCCTCTTTCCTCTTCTCCTTCTTCCTCGACTACCACCCTTCCCGATGTGCTCGGCTCTTGATTAGCTTGAACAAGGATGGGGATAGCTGTGAGAATCTCGGGGACGTGGGCAAAAGTGATTTGTTGATGGAGGTCTTTTGGAGCGCGGGCACGGTTGGTTCTCCTTCCAGATCGGCCCCTTTGTGACCTGGTAATCCTTTGTTTGGCAAGTGGGCGTGGGGCAGTCAATGGAGTAGTTGGGGGCCAGGGATGTCTTGATCTCGGCTCACCTGACCCTTCTGATGTTGCCCAGTAAAATGGGGTATAGCCCAGTAGCAGGTGGGCTGCATGGCCGAGACCAACGGGAGTGGGTTCGAACCCGTCAAAGTAAAGAGCTCGGGCAATGTCCTCGCGGTGAAGGTTGCCGTGGATCAGACGGCCGCCGTGGATCAGACGGCCACCGTGGTTAAGATTGCTCGCTGTGGGATAATAGAAGAAGAATGATAAGTTTAAGTGAAATAAGACATTTCTGTAAAGAACAACAATGTGATAGCAAGGGAAAGGGTACTAACGTGGTTGGCCTGGAGCTGTGGGATAAGGCAAAACCAATGGTGTTTCCCTCGGCGTACCTGGGCTTCCAGTTACCAGTAACCACTAAGTAGTCATCCGCTTCGCCCTTTGAGGAGTTGGGCAGATTAGTGATGAGCTTCTGATCAGGGGTCTCTGGCCTTGAAGTAATAATTATTATCAACTGTAGGGACCACACTGTATAGGTAGTGTAAGTCCCACCAGTCCAGGTTCAGGCCGAGCAGCCTGTTCAGGGCAACTGTGCCCATGACTACCCTAACAAAGTTAGGGCACAGCTGCATAGGGTTGAGTTTACATCTGTTACAGACCTCCCTAAAGAACGGGTGCAGAGGAAACCTCAAGCCACCCTCGACTATGAAGATCAGGGGAATTTGAATTTTGTTCTGATCCTGACCCTCCTCCTCTAAGTCTTCAAATCTATTTAGCCGGAATTGAACGTCGGCAGGAATTTCATACTTCCTACGGAATTCTATTACTTTATCCAGGGGTGCTAAGGAGAGCCCTATGCCTTCCCATTTTTTTACTGAATACGGGTTTCACAGTTAAAGCCCAAGGGAAGAAGAAGATCAATGAAACAAAAATGGAAAGGACTGGAAAACTAGAGAAAGGTCACTTACGTGAAGAAGTAGACCTAAAAGTGGTGCTTTCCGACGGGAACGAAAGTTGTAGAAAGCTCGAAGAAAAATACTAATGGCAGAATGAAGGTTTTTTCCTCTCCCTCTCTGCTGTCATTTTTTGACGAAATAGGATGAGAGAGAAGAGGAAGGGTTTTTAGGGTGGGGGAATGATTATCCTGCCCAAAACCCCATAAAGGTGGGGCGTGACGTATGCGGAACGTCAGCAAAATCGTCCTTTGGGTTTGTCTGAGCCACCAACGGGTCATTTCGCATTTAATGCGAAAGCAACCCTGCTCCCCACGTGAGGGGGAGGCGTGCAAGAAGATGCATCAGGAACCGTTGAAGCTCTGCGCACTTCTGATGGATGACAGCAAGTGGTAGAGCTGGGGAGCAATTGGAGTGGGTAAAATCTGACTACCCTATTGCTAGGCATAGCACGTGTCTATGGCAGTCACCACGAAAGGGTGAATAGCTCGGCACAGCGTAGGGAGTTCTTAAGCCCTGTGCCGAGCTGGTCTAGCCATGAATAAGGCTGGATTAACGAAAGTAAATTAATGAATCAGGATGCACTAGCTCGGCATAAGACATAAAGGGAATTCCCTGATATGGCCGAGCTAGGAGGGCTACGTATATAGCTTAAAATAGCATTTTGGAATACATAATTCAGCTCGGTGTGATGAACTGAGCTATGTACAAGTTATTCCAAGCTACGTGGAAGCACGACACCGCCACGAATAAGGCGGTGAGACATTCCAGAATAATCTAAGGCGGTTCCTTATGAGATAAGGAGCAATCCCGTAAAGTAAGGAATTGATATGGGAAGACCTAATGTCACTAGGAGTATGTCCCATATAGGAAAGAATCCTATATGGAAAGAAAGACCGCTGCTAGATAAGATCTAGCGGGATATGGAATCTTGCTCTTAATAGGAAAGTCCTATTAGGAAAAGGATTCCTGAAGCCAAGAGAAAACTAGGGCACGAGATGCCTAAATGAAACAAGCAATCTACATCTATAAATACAACATTATGCCCATAAAGAAAGGTGCGCTGTAACACCCAGTTATACGCATTGTGTTCTTTGCTTAATTAGTGTCCCAGTACTAACTTAAGCATCGGAGGGCCTTTGCCGACGAGAGGCAAAGGTGCTTTAACCCTTTTTCTGTCTTGCAGATTTAGAGTTGGGTTAAGGAAGCACGTGATTCAGGGCTATGTGGATTTTAGCCACGTACAGCTACCATTGATAAACACAGAGGATGGAAAACAAACTGGAGCAAGCTTAAACCCAAAATGATGAAACTGGGATTGAAAGACAAACGCTTAAAACATGTGAAAGAGGGGGAATCAAATCAAAGAAAGTGGTCCAAAGCTCCCTTACATTTCCCCAGAAATTAATTAGGACACGAAGCTCTCCCCTTACACCTCACCGGAGATTAGTCCTATTAGGTAGGACACAGATGACCACACCCAAAGAGAGTGACCGATGAAGTAAACCGGTGCAGATACATAGATACGCTAGTGGTCACACCCAGATCTACATCCCTTCTAACACACTATAAGAAAACTAGAAAAAAACCACCACCGCCTACTAGTTGTTCTTCGATTAACAATAGCAAAATAGCTACAGACAATCCTGATGAATATCCCTACACTCCCACGTCAATCGAGATTAGCGAGAACCATGGTCGACTTCGATCTTCGATTCACAAGATGAAAACAAAAACATAGGGATAGAAGTCCTCATAGTTGTAGCGGGCGATGAGATGCTAGAGTAACAGTTGTCCTAGACCTTATCCACAGACTTTTACCATTGTCGGCGATGGAGGTCGGGCAAGAGTTCTGGTTACCTGTGATCTCCTAACGACCAGACCTCAAACCCGGTTAGTGACTCTGAATTGATTGCACCGCCGCGGCGCTCGTTTTCAGGTGAGGCCATCTGGACAGCCCTCAATCCTATCTAGACAGTCAAGCCAGAGACTTCTCTATGAATTCCAAATGTTAAAATTACACTTGACCACCCCGAACTTGTTAGTTTCTACGATTTCGACCCTTGATCATGTATTTATTGTGTATTCAACCCTAAACTAAAATCTATGGCCTACCTAATTGTCAATTTTTTTGATATTTAGGTGTTTATTGTTCATTTAAGTTTATTTAAAGTGTTAGAAAATGTATTTGTACGTTAATATATGTGTTTAATGAAAGTAAAATGGATTTTTATGAGAATAATTATTTATTAATAAACTTGGGATAATCTGCAATCATGGAATTGTAATTTAAGTTAATACAAGAGATAGTTATATTAGCCTTGTAAAATTACCAAAAATTCCCTTTATCACTTTAAATTATTGTTTTACCTTTAACGATTTATAAGGTGTAAAATATACCTTTTACCACTTTAAATTACCATTTTACCTTTAAACAATTTATAAGGTGTAAAATGTATTATTAGAATTTCATCAAAATCATTTTGTAATAATGAAGTTGCATAAAAACCATACAATTTTTTGTGACATTTTACTATATTTCCCTCGACATTTGTCAAGTTTCCAAACTACCCCTCTTAGTTTAACTACCAAAATGACCCCATACATACTAACATTACTTGAACAACCCTAGTCTTACTAATTACTACGTTATTGCTATACTTCAATAAAGTTACACAATTGACCCTATATTTTTATAAATTTTACACAATCAACTCTCATGTTTCATTAAATTATCCTCAAGCTCATTTTCATTAAATTCAAACCACCTGTGAAATGAAATCACATGTAACCATCAAAAAATCTTTTTGACCTATTTGTGTGATTTAGGTGAACGTTGTGTGGAATTATTATTATCGCTTTGCCTGCTCTTACGTGTTTTAGTTATCAAGGAATTATTGGATTGCAATAATGGACATTAGGACCACTGGGGATTGTTTACGTCAGTTCAAGGATCACATTGATGATTTGAGGTTGATGGAAATTCAAAGGATAGGAGATGTGGAAATTCAAAGGATAGGAGATGCCTTAAACCGTGCTATGTCATGGGGCCGTGCTATATCATGGGCCGTGTCACATCCACAAGTTAGTCAAGGCGAATGGGTACAGAGTGGATGGGAACATGGCCAGAGGGATATGTTAGATTGTTAGGGGATACCATGAGCCATGCTATTTTATGGGTTGTGGTATGTCGTGGGCCGTGTCATGTCTTCAAGTTAGGCGTGGCGGACCAGAATTGAGTGGATGCGAGCACCAGACCTTTTGACTTAGAGATTAAAAGGGTTAGAATAAAAACTCACATGTTCAATGTCACACTCATGTAATTATTGTAAACTATTCATTCATTTAATATTAGGGTTAGTGGGTAAGAGGTAGCTATTGAGGGATTTACAGCTCATGGTGCTATTGTTGACCCTAGCATGCCAGGTACGTACTATAGATGAAGTTGTGAAGTTGCACCATCAGATAGAGGGACTTGTTGACCAGGTGCCAAAAGAAGATCGAAACCTGAATTCAAACCTCTAGAATTCTCTATACCTTCGTTTTATATTTTAGATGACTGTAATCAAAACTTTGCCAGTAAGTATTTTCTAAACAACCCTTTTTGGAATGAATAACCTAAATAATGCTTCTAAAAATTGGGGTGTTACACATATCTAACAATTATGCAATTTTATTTCCATTTCTTTGTTTAATCTCTTTGTAATTATTTGATGCAACTTAAAATTATCCTATCTATTAAAAATAAATGAGGTATTGTGATAGCCAAACCAGAGATGCAACACTTGGTAGGATCCTCAATGTCTCCTCCTCTGCTATGGCGGTTTGCAACGTTTTCTGATTTCTTTGGAACTCCTACATGTTACACAAATTATTCATATAAAATAGTTAGGTGAATCATGCTACACTGCAATTTGGTCTTTAATTTTTTAGATAAGGTTAGATTTGCTGAAGATGAAACTTACATAAATGTAAACACCCAGCTCAAAAAATAAACCAACAAATAAACCTAATGTAGTAAAGAGCAATTTGTGCAATTGAATAGGAAATCAGTGGATGAATGGTTGCTTGGTTACTTATATCAAGAGTGATGTATTTGACATCATACTAATGAGGCTATTATATAACTAATAGCTTCAATATTTGAAAACTCGTTAAGGGCAATTGTAATATCCTACTCCCTCCATACCAAAAAGTTAGCCCACTGCATAAAGACGTGCAATTATCAGATAAAAAAATTAAGTACTTCCATAAATAATTTTTCATATTGCTTCTTACCAAATTGAAGATCTCAATTATTTTTTCAATTTAGTGTGAAAAAATTTTAAAAACTATAAACACAAGTACTTTATTTTTTTATTCGAAAATTGCACGTCTCTTTGTAATTGACGAAGGGATGCTGTTTTTGGGTGTCATTGTTGATTTTATTTATAGTTGTGGTTTCTAGAAGTAGTGGAGATTTCTAAACGCCCGACTTAAAAATTTCTGAAGCCGCCACTACATTTGTGGGCCTCACCTTGCGTTTATTGTAGTAAATTGAACCAATCATCTTGTAGTTTGTATAGTAGTAATCCTGTGCAAAAAATCAGCTTGATCGGATATCAATACGTACATAAAAATTGAATTTTGGAGTATAAAATGCATGGTCTGATTCTGTTTATAATTTAAAAGTTAAACAATGGAACCCTAAGGTTTATAATTTTGGGTATATATCACTGATACCACTAAAGGTTTGTGTTAATGATGGATAACCCCATTATGAGAAATAACAACAAAACCCATGAGGTTTCTATGTGCGTTCCACCAATTTGTTAATCAACAATTGTTTGTTGAAACACATGATGGATTGAGATGAAAGTGTCTATGTAAGAGTTCACCCTCTCTCATGTATCTAAAACAATCTCCAACTTATCTTTGTATCTAAATTAACTTCATATTCTCAACTAAATACACCACTCACTACTCGAAACCCGCCTCTTTCTTCTGCTTCCATTTTTTTTAAAAAACTTAGGATGTGTGGCCTAGCTTACACGCATCTGAATTAATCTTTGAGGACACAGTCACACCGTCCATTGGAAAAGAATCCAATTAAAGTTGGAACATAGTCTTGTATGGACTTGCTTAAAAAAAAAAAAAAAGGGAAATTTATCAAAATGGTCCCTCTGGTTTCACCCATGTCTCGATTTGGTCCCTCTATTTCCAATTTCACTCTAACTAACCTTGTAATTTCAATTTTTGTCGAATTAGGTCCAATCGATAACGGACGTTTGTGAACTTGACGAAAATCCCAGTTTGGGGGTTTTTTGATGGACAAAACAGACTTTTTGCCCATCCTTCTTCTTCCCCAATTTGTAACTCTAACCCTAATCATTTTGTTTGCCAAAACAAAAAGTGACGGTCGGAGCTAGGTTGCCAAAAGAAGTTGCTGAACAGAGAAAGTTTGCTGGACAAATTAGTAGACATATATAGTTCTTGTAGGGACAAGTTTTTCACGCTAAGCACAGAATTATGGTGAATAATAACGTTGAGTGATGATACTATGAGTTATTGGATGGCATGGTAGTATTCATATATATAGCAAGATTAATTCTTCAATTGATCAAACTATACCATAAAAATTCATTACTAGATTCAACTGTGTAGGAAGGGGTTCTTTGTTTAAGTCAAAATAAAATCAACTTTGGAGAGGCAAACAATAGCTAATGACTGAATTAGTAACAAGTGATCAAACAGGAATAAGAGAGTGTGAGTAGGGGTGAAGGATTAAGCCAAGTGTACAGAAAGAGAAGGCAGCAATGTTCAGTTCATTCCCCTCAAGATCATCATCGCCCTTGAAGTCACAGTTCTAGATGAGAAAGTGAGCTCGCGAGCCCCAGCAAGAGCAATGCTCTTGTTTCCAAAGCTCAGAGTCACTTTCTCTCTCTAGAATTTTTGTGCTCTAAGGATGAATCGGAATCTCTCTGTCTGTGGAATTTATGAATGAATGCCCCATATTTATAGGGATCTGCACCCAATCATTGGGCTGTAGACATTTCCCCAATAATATGATGACACGTGCTCTCTCCGTATACCTGGGCGACGTGGGTGATGTCACTGGCCGTTAGGAAGCTTCCATTAGGTCATTCCAGTGCATCATTTCCCTCGCAGCGTCCCTTAATCCTTTAAAGCCACCAAGCCACTTGTATCTCCCCTATTCCCGCAGTGTTGGTCGTGGTCGCGAGCCCTTTGGTTCGCGCCAAGACCTCTTTCGAGCTCGTATCGACTTTCCTTCCCCTGCCTTTTGGTCAGGTGCTGTCGCGAGCCTAGTTCGCGTGTTCGTGGGAGCGTTCATTCTTCCCCGTCGCATCAATCTCTTTTGCTAAGGGTCTCGCGAGGGGTGAACCTCCTTTTGGTGATGTTTCCCTTATTGAGGGCGTCCCTTTCAAGGAGTAACATAAGTTTGGACATATCATACCGCGAAGCTTGCTCTTCGCGGTGTCTATTCGCTGATTGCTAAATTCAACTGATGTCTGACGTGTCTCTTGCAATTTCACTCAAGCCACGTGGCTATCTATTACGGGTTGGTCAATCGCCACGTCACCAGACGCGCTGACCTTTCCTACAAACTGAAAAAATAAGCCTACGAAATCCTAGCACTCGAAGTTAGGCTCCTCGACTTTGATTCTGGTTCGGTCTCTGGCTGGACAAGGATGGTTCACCAGAGAAGTTTCAAGAGGATAACCGTGTCCCGTGGTGATGAGATAGTGGGGTGGAGAAGAAGGTGACTTGAGACTAATCTTGTAAAGAAAAAGTTCTAATATCCTGAAGCTTGATAATACTGTATTATGCTCCTCCTCAATAATTGAAAACTAAAATTACAGGAAATTTTGCAAGAAGACTCTTATTACTCGTCTCTCCTTAGTTTATATCTTTGTCCCGAAAAATAAGTTCATTGCTTAAAATGTGTGACATATCTTTTAATCAATAAACAAAGTAGTTCTAAGAACTGCTCTTTTGATATTTTTGTACCAAACTAGTGCTCTTTCCACGTGCTTTACACGTGGGCTACGAAGCACCGACACCTCTTCGGGACCCCGTATCGCAGGCAGGACATGGCGACATAGGGACACGGGGACATAGGGACACGGTGGGACACGTGTCCCGACACGCCACGTGGCATGGGACAGGGCTAATATACTTTTTTGGATGGGGACACGGGGAGAGAGACAGAAAACGAGAGAGAGAGAGAGACCTGAAGCCGAGAGAGAGAGAGAGAGAGAGAGAGAGAGAGAGAGAGAGAGAGAGAACGAGAGAGAGAGAGACCTGCTAGCAGTAGCGTCGGTGATGTCGGCAGTAGCAGATCTGAAATTTTAGGGTTCAAGATGAATATGTCGGCTGCTGATGAGAAGATGGTGTTTATATATGCTAAATTACAGTCTTTACCCTAAATGTTTTTGTAATTATAAATTTATCCATGAAAGTTGCAAAAAATTCAATTTTACCCCTGAAAGTTTTAAAAAATTTCAATTTTACCCCTGAAAGTTTAAAAAATATCAATTTGACACCTGAAAGTTTTTAAAAAATTCAATTTGACCCCTAAAAGTTTTAAAATATATTATATATATATATATAAATATATAAATAAATAAATATACACGTGGCGTGTCCCCCGCCATGTCCGTGTCCCCATTTTTTTAGAATTGCCGTGTCCCCGTGTCCGTGTCAGTGTTCATGTCCTTTTCCGTGTCCGTGCATCATAGCACGTGAGCATGCTCTTGTTTATCTCCGAGCACGAATCTTCAGCCCAAGTCTTTAAAAAATAGAGACTTAAAAGATCAATTTTAATCAAAAAGTAGTTTATAAAAGATTACAATATTAAGTCATATATTCAACCTCCTCTATATTTGTATCTTTATTCAAATTACTCATTGCTCTCTTTCCGAGTTCAACCTTTTCTCCAAAATCTTAATTTTAGATTTTGTAATTTATCTACAAACATTGTTCTTATTTTCGGGGTATAATCGGTACTTTTTTAATGGTACCTTTTATACACATCAGACGAATATATCATGAGTTATACCTAACCAAATCCAGGCCTCTCATTATGAAATTAATTTTAAGATTATGCAAGCCTAACCAAAAAAAAAATGCTTTGCAGACAAGTTCCTCCAGGTAAGCATTGATCCCACTTGGTAGTACTATACATACCATAGACTTTTTACTTAAAAGCCCATTGTCAAAATTAATATAAGTACAAACCACTGGAATGAATCTTAATGGGTCTAAACATCCAACGGCAGATAACTTGGTGCAACTTGGTGCATATTGATGCACACTCAAAAAGGGGTGTGTATTGTAGCCTTTCCTTACAAATAAAAGCAATTTACCCTTCCTTTGATAAGGATGTGTTATTTGTCTCTCTCATATGCAACAGGGTTTTTTCCAGTTGTTTTAGATGCACATGGTAGGTTGTAATCTTATTTATCAATGAAGTTCTTACTCTTAAAAAAAAAAAAAAAAATCAAATCCTTTAAGTAGACAAAGTTGTTACATAAAGTATATTAAAATCTACCATGAAATAATTGGAGGGGATAAAAGAAATTGATCATTGTGTGTGCTTAATGCAAGGATGGGGAAACTATACATCGGAAATGCAATAGAGTTTAGTCTGTGTAGTTCACCTCTTCACTCATGTTTCAGAATTCGCCACAAATTGGAGACATACGTAGATACGCAAGTTGAACACATTCAGATTTTTATAGCCGGTGGGTTTGCAAATCTTTGGTAGTGGAATTACTCGGTATCAGAAAATAATTAATGTACATGTTTACTTTTACGATGAAATCAATAATATCAAAATGAGATAAAACCAGAACTCAAAACCTGGAAATGGATGAAAATGAAATGATGATCAAGGCGAGTGTAACACTCTGTACATGAGAACACACATTTCCCTGCTACGGTGCTTATAATTTGCATTGGACACCAGTCTCCCATCACAATTTCATTGAACGGCGCCCCACAGAAGGAACACTATAATCTCTGGGATTGTCGAACCAAACTTATGTTTGATTCGGACTCAAAATAGAAGTATTTGAAAATTTCATGCTAAAAAAAAATGAATGAAATCGTGTGACTCTTTGAATAGTCAAAAGGGAGGAGCGACACATCTGTTCACAAAAGACGGGTCAGACAAAACACACCAACGTATTTTTTTAACCAACTAAAGTTGTGTCCGTTAAAAACGTGAGGCCAAAAAAAACACAAATGTATTTTTTTTTTATCAATTATCAGTTTTATCAAATAGTGTTGCGCTCGTTCGATACATGAGGTCGGAAAAAATATCAATGTCATTTTTTTGGCCCTGTGCATCGAATGAGCACAACACTGTACATGCTCTATAGCAATATAGTGGCCCCCCAAAACTCTCTAAACCCCTAATTCTAAACTCTCCTTAAAGTTGTGTCCGTTACTCTCCCACTTCTATTTCAACTCAACTCTATTGTGCTTATCTCCAAATTACTCTAAAACCACACATTGCCATGCTACCCACATTCCCACAATATTCTCCACGTCCCCACTCAATAGTCCAACCCCATGCACCGCGTGCTATTTCCACATGAATGTGCACTGCTACACTAATTTCTCTCATTTACGATTTTCAACTCTAACCTGTGATCTCTTTTCATGGTTAAAATATGGCATCCTCTCCCTTAATTTTTTATTAACTACTACTTTGTCCGTTGGATACACGACTGCCGGGATAAATACAAAGGTGATTTTTTTTCCATGTATCGAATGAGTACATCGCTACTTCTAATGTATGTCACTGTTCAAAATTCAAAAAGTTAGTTGTGGGACGGAAACTATCCTAGAAAAGTAAGCGTTGTGTCCCACAAGTGCCAGCCATAGTATTCAGTACTATTCATCTAGATTAGAAGGGGCATTTTTGGAAAGAAAAAAGTAGAACACACTTTCATGCTTTTAAAAGTAGTAGAATTTCAATTACTTCTTTAAATGTTGTAAAAAAAAACCTTGAAATTTGTGCACTAAACTACTTTAGTTTTAATCAAAAAATTTCACTACTTGTGATTGACTTTTTATCTAAAGGTTACACCTCTTGTTGGTAATCTTAAAGTCAATCATACAGAACTCATTTAATGTAATTATTCTTGTGATCTTATCACATGTGTGTGCTTGGAGAATAGGTCTAATTATTGGGCATATATAACATTGCTCGTGTAGGAACAATAAAACTAGGAGAGAAAGGGATTGAAGAGACTAACCCAAATAGATTAAATTCTGCCAGAAGTTAAATGAATTTCCACTCTGAAATGAGGAATACTTTTCGACAATTATATCAAGAGGAATGGAGTCCACACATGCCAGCTCGGGGTTTCGCTGAAGCAAAGATAAAGCTATGTCTGCAGCAGCATGGCGGGATAACAGTTAGGCAAATATTCGGATGTTATTCGAATACTCTTTCATATTTGTAATTTCAGAGTACCAAGTTTTTATTTTTTCTATTTTGTCTCGGTGAAAATCGATAGTTTTAGTTGTAGTTCATAATGTTTGAACCCTAATCAAATGCATGAAAAAACATATTCCTACTACCACTCCACTTGCTATAAAGTTAATATCTTAGAGCATCTCCATCAAGACGTTTTAATGTCGAATGTCAACAAAATTTGAATTTTGTAAAATTTAAACTTTTTCAACAGGCTCTTCAAAGTCAAATACCAACCTAGTGACAACAACGTGTCACTTAAAGTGTGTTACTAAAGGATATTCAGTAGCAACTTTTTCGTAGTAAGCTGTCATTAATTACTACAACGCACTAAAATTGTTACTAAATACTCTTTAGCAAACACACTTTTTAGTGACAAAATCGTTGTCACTAAAGGTCAATTTTTTTATATTGTATTTCTTTTTCTTCAATTCGACCTATGAATAGCAAGTTTAAATATAAATTATATTACAAAAAGAGATTTCGTATTGAAAACATCTCTTAGAGCCTAGAATTAAAATAGCTAAGGGGGGAAAATGTAGTATAATAACAAAATTTGAAGAGTCCATTGGAGCGCACATGCTAAAATTCACTCTTCCAATAAGAAAAACTGAGTTAACAAACAAATTTTGAAGTTTTTATTAGAGACTTCTTACACTAAATGAACAGCTATGAGCTTCTGTAACTTTTTTTTTTTTTGGGTAAATAATACACATATTTAAAAGTGATTGAGGGGATGTCACCGTACACAAGCAACACCCCCATCCAGCACGTAAAGAGATTTCGCGGCTGTTAACTCAACTTGTTTTATTTTTTCCTTTTCTTTATTTCGTTTATTGGTTGTATCTAAGTAATTTCCAAAAACATATAGTTAATAGATATTAGTGGTTTTACTTGAAGTTGTCAATGACAAAGTGCAACCCTTTCGGTTTACACCTTCATGCATCAATAAAAGATAAATGTTAATTAGTTCCATTTCAATTTAAAAAGCAACGTAAAAAAGAGGAAATATAAAAAATGTGCTTAAAGTTAATCATGGCACATTCATCACTCATGGCACATTCTCTTTTGCTTTTAGCAACGTAAATGAAAATTTATAAAGTGCAGCTCTCGGTTCGTTTTTGTCATTCCAAACAAATAATGTATACTTTCTCTGTCCCAAAATATTTGTCTGGATTGTAAAATGAGAACTTGAAAATAACAACTTTTTGAAGGAAAAAAAAAACTCAAACTCATAAGTTAGAAGAACTCGTTGACATCAAGTAGATTGTTGAATTTTTCATGCAAAACAAACTAATATCTATTCCTTATCATTTTGCCCTAACCTTTAAATTTTTTGAATAAATCTCCCCATTCAGTATTAGATCATCTATAGATGATAAATATCATACATGGAAAATAATCGAATTTAAAAGTCTATGTATGTGAGTACGTACTTTGTTGCTCCATTCTTAATTTTTTAGTCCAATCATACGAAATTAAAATCGTATAATATTTGGATAAAAAATTCTTTTCCGTTTTTTATTTTTATATAAAAAAAAATTTGTATAAATTATGGAGATCTTTAGTTCGGTGGATGAAATTTTAAAATTATGCACAGATGTGCTTTATTCTCCATCTAAAAATGGTATTCCTAGCGAATTACCGTTTGAAACGGAGGGAGCATATATCACTTAATGTATAAACAACAAGTAGATACATGAGAAAAAGTTTTAAAAAACGTAGATATATAATAAATTGGCATAAATTGATGGATTGTCATTCGACTCGACCTAAAAAGTGAAAAATTATAAGTAAAAAGAAAAAAAATTCACTAATGATGGGATTTTTTTTATATAGATTGATTAATTATTGGCTTTAGTATCTTTTATCTGAATTTTTATTAACTTTCGTCTATGGTTTTTAATTGTTCTGATTTTTCTTGTCGAGACGAAAAAATAATTATAAACTTTTGGAAAAATCGCTGAAAAGTAAG